>CAIGQV010017835.1:22789614-22848575 GCA_903798115.1 Danio jaintianensis
TATATATACATTTTTAAGAGCTTGGGGGCTACTAACTTCTGCCTTTTTAAAGGATGAAATTATATACAAGCATGCATACAGTTGAAGGCAAAATTATTAGCCCTCCTGTAAAAATGTGTATTCTTTTTTTTTCCCCCAAATATTTACCCATGTGTTGCAGCAAAGAAATTTGTGTTAATTTTAAAACTACTTTTATTCCAGCCAAACTAAAAGAAATAATACTTTATTCTTATAATAGAATAATACTGCTACTCGTGTAATACTGTGTTTATACAACAGTTCGACGGCACAATCGTGTATATAGAAAACTAAATCAAACACAGAGAGTCTCAAAAACCCTTTTGTAAGAGGAACTACTTTCTTCCGCCATTCCTTCCCATCTGCAGCTGGCGTCAGAACAGCAGAAACCATTGCTCATTCACAAACGTCACTTTAGAGCTAGTATATGATTCTCTAGCATAATGTCTAAAGTGATGACAAAACATGTGACGTTGCTCACATTTTAGGATTATAAGGCTGAACGGCATGAAATGCCATCAGTCTACAAAGATTTCCCAGTATTTTTCTGTTGCAATTGGGAGATCACAATAATGAACCCCGAAAAAGCCAAAGCAAAGCAAACACTACCAGATTACTATGGTATAAATACAGTACTACAAAATACAAAAGAGAGAGATCGACTTATGGCTGATTTATACTTCTGCATCGAGTGATCGGCATGACCCACGGCGCCTGCCTTGCGCGTTGCTGTGCATTTATTCTTTAGCGTGCTGTTTGTGTTGCTCTGCAAATAACACTTTTGAAACGCTAGCTGGCAGTAGGTTTTTATGTTCCTCTGTGTCAAGTTTCTTCGCAGGTGCTTTGTTTTTTTCTGAACGCTACAAGTAGCTCAAACTCGCTCATTCAGAGGCGGGAACCGGCGGACGTGCAACAACTTTAATCATAAGGTAAACAAGTCTCCATCTGGAGCTCCTTCACGCGACTCGACACTTGTAAACAATTGCTCTATCGGGCTCGCGGCTCTCAGCACTGCCCATGCTCGTCACCACTACCAAGCCGACCAATCACAGAGCTTGCGCTATGCGTCGTTGCGACATGTAGTTACATTTTTTGAGAGGTCAGCGTCGGCGTCAGCCACGGCAAAGGCTACGCGCGCAGCCTGCGCTGGGGCATACGTGTGCGCTTGACGCAGAAGTATAAATCAGCCTTTAGAATATCACTTACCTGTTCTGTAATGATTTGATCAGCTGTAGTTTGAAATTTATGCTGAGTTTTTCTCCCCTAAGGACTTATGTGGTCTCTGTTGCCATCTTGTGGCGGAAAGTCAACCGTCAACTTCTTTCCTCTGCTGATGACCGCCGACGCGTTAAATCTCCGAAATTATAAATATTTTTTTAAATAGGCACTATCCTTATAAATAAACTGCATAGTTGCAATCTAAACAACTACATCCTCGCCTAAAAAAAGCCTCAAAAGTACATTATGTTGTCCAACAGCTGCAATATACTGTTGTGAGCTTATTCCTCTGCTTATCATGTTGGTGGAGTAATACACAAGGGTGAAGAGGCTGTATGAGTGCTGATATTGCAGAATTTCGCACGGCTATCAGCCAATCAGATTCGAGAACCAGACAAAACTGTTGTGTGTGTATATATTATTTCTTTTAGTTTACTTCTTTTAAAATATATTTATTTTAGTTTGGCTGGGATAAAAGAAGTTTTACATTTTTTAACTAAAATATTAAGGTCAATATTGTTTGCCCTTTTAGGAAATTAATAATTAAGTTATTAGTTATTAAAGTTATTGTTTTAAAATGTGTTAAAAATACTATTTCTGTTCTTTGAAAAATTCTCATTTGAAAAATATTTGAAAAGTAATATATTACATATAAATATATGTAAACATTTTGCATCTGTATTTAAGAACTTTTAAAAATAAAAACACAGAACACAAAAACTGCTTGTCAATCAATTTCATGGCTTTTTAAAGAGTGTAGGATTGTGTTGGCAGAATGAAGCTCTTTAAGATGTTCACATATAATAACATTAGCAGCTGGTGACTGCGTGACCTGTCATCCTTCTGCATATTACAGCTTTCGTTTCCAAGCGGATGAAAATATCAGCCTTGTCTTGTTGTTCGTCTGAAAATTTGTTTTATTAGATATATTCAAATGAAAGTCCCGAGGCCTATCTATTCAAAAGCTCTCGGTACATTGCTCTCGTCCTTCTGCTGGAAATAAATGTCTGGTTGTTTGTTGATGGAACGGATTGTAATATTGAAATAGCAGCCGCGTGGTGTGTTTGGACTGATTCAAGGGCACAGAGGTTGGCCGGCTTATTGCTAATGTAAATAAATGCAAATATTAAAATGGGGCTTTGCACCCATGATACGGCATTAGAGCGCTGTTTTATGTCCGACGGGGGTTAATAATGTGAATTCCATCGATTTCTGGCTTTTCCAGAAGTGTTCACAGATTTTCTGTCTGTGCCGGGATTGTTGTGCTTGTTAATCCATTTGAGTCAGAGTGCGGTGTGTCTTGCTAGGTATAGGTCATTGCTAATGGGATGCTAATGAGAGCCTGCTAATCAATTGTGCTTAATCAGCCAATCAATGTTTGCTGGAGCTGGCAAGCACACAGAGTGCCCAACGGCAGCAGTGCCGTGAGAAACTGCAAGACTTCTTGCCCTGGCTTTAAACTCTGTTTGTTACTTTCCTTCACACTGATTCTGTTGCTGGAAAGAAGGATTTCAACTGCTGCTCCAATAAATTTGCAAAGACAAAGAGAGATGGAAAGAACATTTTAGTATTACTGTCTATACATCTTCATCATGCAGTTCACCAAATATCCTGTTCTAAGTTTCTCATTCTTATGTTGTTACAAAAGTGTACGACTTTCTGTGGTAATCAAAGTAGGGCTGCATGATATTGGAAAAATCTGATTTTGCAATACTTTGTTTTTCTGCAATATATATGAATACAATTTCGTCAGATGGCTTAAATTGCTCTATTTTCCATTTTTTCTGGGGACAGTATTCAGGGGCCGAAATTCAATAATCAAATGTAAAATAACACTATAGTCTTCATTATATAAATAATTAAATACAATTTGTTTTTGTTACACCTCTTTCATAAACCTTCACTCTCCTGAACTTTGCAGTGACTCTACAAATCTATACAAAACAAGCTTTCTTACTTGTAGTTTTTGTCTTGTTTGTAGTTCAAGCTTTTAATGTCAATTAAGACAAGTTAAAAAAATATTGTTTTGTTTTCAGAAATGAGTCAAAATTAAGAGACGTTGTCCTTAAAACAAGCTAAATTAACTGTCAGTGGAGTATGTAAAATATTCTTATTTCAAACCAAAAACAAGATTATCTTGCTTCCCTCGCTGGCTTGTTTTAGGAAAACAAACTTAATTTGCTTGTCTAAAATTCTACTTAATTTAAGAATTTTTAGATATTTGGACTAGAATCAAAACAAGAACTCTTAAGTAAGAAAAACATTTTTTTGTAGTCTGAACTGTGGCCCTGGTCAACTATAATTCAGACTCAATATTACAGATTACAGATTGAATCTCCATATGGACAACTTTTTTTGGTATGGTCAGTTTGCTTAGGTGCTCACTTTGTACAGTGTTTAGAGTGAAGGGTTCAAGTCAGTGGTTTGATAGTTGATCTGTATGTCAAGAAGGACGTGTATCTGAAACTTACAACAAAACGTACCATAAGTAACATATTTCAGATTTGCAAAAATGTAGACAGCGCCCTCTAGTGGATTTGTCATCTAAAACGTGCAATGAAACGTACACAGAGCAACCAACGTATTTTGTTTCACAAAAATGTAGGCTGAGGCACGTATTTAAATTATAATATAATGGAAGCCAAAAGAAAATGAAACAGATGGTAACCAACATTCTGCAAAACAAATTCCTTCAAGATTTTTGACTTTCCTTTTTCTGTGGACCACAAAAAAGTGTTTTACTAAGCAATAACCTTTGTTTCCCACCATGTATTGAAAAGTTAAACCCAATAACATTAACATGTGGGTGAAAAGTGTTGACGTTTCATTTTTGGGTTAACTATCCAATAAAAAGCACACTGGAAAAAATATCTGTTAACAGTTTCCATATTTTGTGATTCACAAGTGTTTTCTGTTTATTTACGGTTGTGAATTGCATTATGGGACCTTGATCTCTGCTCTGTCGACTTTAGATGTTGAAAATTCAACTATGCAGTTTAAAAAAGTGACTTTTATTGACATTTTAGTAGTTTTGAAATAATATAATATATAAGAAAAACTAGTATATAGAGAAATAAGTCTGTAAAATAACAGAAATGTACTGGCAGTTTATTACAAAGTTTTGTACCGTAATATTCAACACCAATACAGACAATATATCAATTTAAACTAATAAAATCAATAAAATTCTCTTTTTATAACTTTTAAAGGTTAAAAGTTGTTGGAAGAAAGACCAAGGTCCCATAATGCAATAAAAATAAATAAAACATAAAAACATGAATCACAAAATAAGGAAAACTGTTAATTTGTGGATATTTTTACAGTGCTTTGCATTTTTTTTATTTGTACAGTTAAAAAGTCAACAATGCACATATTGCACATGAACTTCTTCAGAATTTTTATTGTTTACTTTTTCTACTTATAAAAATGTCATTCTGTGCTCTTGTGTTGATATGTACTATAAGTATGTGCACCTGAAAAATAAAGGCGAATACAGCTCATTCTGATTTTGACCTCAAGTTTGAAGTTTACAATTCATCTCTCCAGTTTCACATTCCTCACAGTTCCTCATTTTTTCATCTTTTCTTTTCTTTTTTTAAACATCAATCTGTACCTCCATTCAACCTCATAAAGACGTGTTGATCGATTCCGGATGAAACATTAATCCTCCTTTTTTTTTAAACTCTCCGAAAAATGATGTAACCCACTCCATTTTTCCGCAGAGTTCTTGTAGCCGAAAGCGCATTCCCTTGAAAGAAGACAAATACAAGAACCCCACACACGTGGAAAAACAAGAACTAATCCCTGACCTGACAGGCTGGAAAAAAGGAAAAGCTACGAATTAATCTAAGGCAAAGCTCACAAATAAAATCAGCCGAGCGGTGACCACGCGCTGGCAAGCAACCGTTTCCCATACGTCTCTCTTCCTTTGAAGAAACAGGATGAAATTGCGGAGCACTATTGAATGTAATCATACATTTGTTAAAGTGTGTAAGAGAGGCAGTCACATCCTATAACAGACCAATCTATATCCCTTAAACGCTGGCCGGCTGTCAGGAAAAGGAGGCAATGGGGCCGTTTAGGAGTTTGTGCTGAGTCGAGTGTTTTCCTCCATAAAGCTGGCCTGCTGAAGAGCTGACAGCGATGACCTCCACCTGTCACCTTTTATGACAACCACAAACACTCTGCTTCTTGGAGCTGATTGGGAAGGAGAGATGCATTGATCCAACGAACGCAAGAATTAGCTGTTTCTTGCTGTTGACTGGCATGTATCATCTTGGATTCGTTCACTAGCTAGCTTTGAAAATGTTATTTGTGTGTCATATATACAGTTGAAGTCAAAATGATTAGCCCTCCTGTGAATTTTCTTTTTCAATTATTTTCCAAATGATGTTTAACAGCAAGGAATTTTCTATAATATTTTTTTCTCCTGGAGAAAGTCTTGTTTTTTTTTTTTCAATAAAAAAAGAAAACATTTTAAGGTCAATATTATTAGCCCTCTTAAGCAATAAATATATTTTTAATTTTCTATGGAACAAACCACTATTGTACAATGACTTAATGACTAATTACTAGGGCCAGACAGAATCTGCTGACATTTTTTGCTATTTCTGCTGAGAATTTTGTAAAAAATCTGCAGATTTATGCGGAATTATTTTGGGAGTATCATAACTAAAAACTTTATATATGAAATAAAAACAATACCTTTTTAACTTTTATTTAATGTTAATGCAAATCTAATTAGATCCACTTATTTGGTAAACAAAGCAAGTCTATCATATAATATATCTACTAAAAGACAGAAAATATTACTTTACAAACTGTATTGTAAATAAATCATATGAACATTCTCATATTAGTCAATAATATTACTGAAATTAATTTAAAAACTGAATAAATATAAATATACACAAGTAAATAAATAGACTCAATGATGGGCTAAAAATATCTGCACGCGCAGATTCCGTGTGAGCCTACTATTACCCTATTTAACCTAGTTAAGCCTTTAAATTGCACTTTAAGCTGAATACTAGTATCTTGAGAAATATCTAGTAAAATATTATGTACTGTCATCATTTATTCATTCATTTTCTTTTCGGCTTAGTCCCTTTATTAATCTGGGGTTTCCACAGCGGAATGAACCGCCAACTTATCCAGCATATGTTTTACGTTTTATGTCTTCCAGCTGCAACCCATCACTGGGAAACATCCATACACTCATTCTCACACACACACCCGGAGGAAACCCACACGAACACAGGGAGAACATGCAAACTCCACACAGAAATGCCAACTGACCCAGCTGAGGCTCGAACCAGCGACTTTCTTGCTGTGAGGCGATCGTGCTACCCGCTGTGTATCCCACTCATCATGGCAAAGATAAAAGAAATCAGTTATTAGAAATAATTTATTGAAACTATTATGTTTAGAAATGTGTTGAAAAGAATCTTCTCTCCGTTAAACAAAAATGGGGAAAACAATTCAGAGATTCAGAGCCATTTCTTATTGTACAACTGAACTGGGTGTAATGTTTTGATTGTTGGCTCCTAAATGAGCTAGAAACTTGTCTGTATGATGAACAGTCATAGGAAAATGTATAAATTACATAAAAAAACATGTAATGCTTTAATGTTCAATTGCACCCTTACAAATATATGGCTCCATATCTCTGAAGAAAACAAATATTCAAATTTTTATTTAAAAAACCTAATTATTGGGTTTGTGAATATTTTCCCCATTTTTTTTTTAGAGTGTAATATTAGACTCTTGGAAGCTTCCATAAAAATAATAATCAAACTTTTGTTTTCAATTGATAAAAATGTTACTTGAGCAGCAAATCATCATGTTCTGAAGAACCATGTGATACAAAAGACTGAAGTAATGATGCTGAAAATTCTGATTTGTCTTGGTAAAATGGTAATGGTAAAAATGCATTAATTCACACTTCATAAAAACAGTCTGCAGAAACACTTTGATAGACATTCTACCTTTGTACATCAGAGGGGGAAAGTCCCACCCATTAGTGACAATTAGCATAGACAGCCCTGAGTAAGAAGCAGCTGTGAAGCTGACACACAGGAATTTATAGCTGCGTCCTCTTTTGAATCTCATTTGAATTTAAAGTGACAGTCACCAAGCTGCACAATTTGAATCAAAGCCTAAAAGGGGCCGTTCAAAAAAAAGATTTGTGGGATATTTTGAGCTGAAACTTCACATACACACTCACTCACAGGGTATAATAGGGCATAACTTGCGCCCTTTAAAGGGATAATTCACCCAAAAATGAAAATCACTCTCATGAAGTTCTAAACCACTGAAACCTTTGTTCATATTCAGTACACAAATTAAGCTCTTTTACATGAAATCTAAGAGCTCTCTCATCCTCCATAGACAGAAAGGGTCACAAAATGTTAAAAGGAACCAAAAACATTGTCAAAACAGTCCATGTGTCTTCAGCAAAATAATGACTATATTCACCAGTTTCTTCTTTTCGGTGTTAGTCCATGGTGTGTCTTTCATGTACACATGAACAGCATATAGTTGTTTATTTTGTTTTGTGCAAACAACATTTTTCTCGTAGCTTCATAACATTGCGATTGAACCACTGAAGACACATGGACTCTTTTGACAGTGTTTTTGTTGTCTTTTTTTGGACTTTTCGCAAACCTTGCTGTCTATGGAGGGTCAGAGAGCTCTCAGATTTCATCTAAAATATCTTAAATTGTCTTCATAAAGTGAACAAAGGTCTCATGGGATTGAAAGGACAAGAGGGTAAATAATTAATAACAGAATTGTCATTTTAAGTGAACCAACCCTTTAAAATCAGTTTGGGAAGTATGGTGATGTAATTGTTTATGTTCATGTTCTACATCTGCAGTATCTTACCTTAAAATATAGAAAGGGTTTATAAAAGTATGGAAATTCCTGCATGTGTGCTACTTTGTGTTATCATTTTCCTGCATGTCCAAAAGTGACTTTTTTGTGATTTCTATTACGTATTCAGTATTATTTTAGAAAGCTTTCTGAAGGATCATGTGACAATGAGACTGGGGTAATGAGGCTAACAATGAAGCTTTTCTTACAAGAATAAATGACACTTTCTTAAATATATTAAAACAAATCATTTAAAGCATAACAATATTTCATAATATTACATATTACAGTATTTTTAAAGTCTCAAAACTAATGTGCATGCCAGTTTGATTTTGTCAACCGCATCTAAATATAAATATCTACAGCAGTTTTCAGCTGATGCATTGCACCGCAGCGACCTTTCCTCCATCAGAACCGACCAATGACACTTCAGATGTGTCTTTGTCCTCGGTTAATATCGGGACACTGTCACTTCCAGCAGCACGTCCTCTCTGACCTTAAGAAATGACCCTTCGCTGATGCTCCTAAATGGGCTTCTCCCACAAGGGGCCGCAGAGATGAAAGGCTGTGTTCTTAAAGAGAGATTAAGCAGGATTTGAAAGGCAGAGCAGAAGCGCTTCTTTAGTAACTCTGGGAAGGACAGAGAGCACAGATCCACAGGGCGGCTCATTTAAAGAGAAGCACGCAGGGCCAGAATGCAATCCTCCTTCAATAATGACCAGCCCCCAGAAAAATCTACAGCTACATATACAGTAGGCAAGCCATTTGGTTTCTACCATTCTGAGAATGTTTACTTGGGTGATTTATAATTACCTGTGCTTATTTGTTATGGTGAGACATTGCAGGTAATTTTCTGTTTGTTTTTTCATTCAGAGCTGCTGGACTTTTTTATTTTTAATCACACTTTATACATTTGTCTGTAGATTTCAATTATAATTAGTGCTCAAAAGTTTAATTGTGATTAATCGCATCCAAAATAAAAGCTTGTATTTACACACACACACACGAACCCACGCAAGCACATGCACACACACACACACACACACACACACACACATATACACATACATATACAACAGTTCTGTCTGGTTCTTGAATCTGCACTCGTACAGCCTCTTCACCCTTGTGTATTACTTCACCCAGATAAAGTGACTCACTACAGTTTGACAAATATTGCTGCTGTTGGACAACATGATGTACTTTTGAGGCTTTTTTAGGCGAGAATGTAGTTGTTTAGATTGCAACTATGCAGTTTATTTATAAGGACGGTGCGTATTTTAGATATCTATAATTTCGGAGATTCAGCGAGTTCGCAGCCATCAGCCTGTCATACTTAAAGACGTCATACTGAGCAGAGCAAAGACAGTTGACGTTCCGCCATAAGATGGCGACAGACTGTATAATAAGTCCTAAGGGGAGAAAAACTTTTAATTAAAAATTTTAAACCACAGCTGATCAAATCATTATAGAACAGGTAAGTGACATTCTAAGTCAATCTCTCTCTTTTGTATTTTGTAGTGCTGTATTTATACCATTGTAATCTGGCAGTGTTTGCTTTGCTTTGGATTTTTCGGGGTTAATTATTGTGATCTCCCGATTGCAACACAGAAATACTGGGAAATCTCTGACTGAGATAGTGTTTCATGCCGTTCAGCCTTATAATGTGAGTTGCAAGTTGCTCACATTTCTGCTGTTCTGACGTCAGCTGCAGATGTGAATGAATGGTGGAAGAAAGTAGTTCCTCATACTAAAGGTTTTTTGAGACTCTCTGTTTGATTTTTTTGATTTTTATATACGATTATGCTGTCGAACTGTTGTATACACGCAATATCACACTCATAGCAGTGCGATATCATCACTGGTGGGACACTAAGGCACTCGGCCTCAAGCCAACGCACGCCTACCACCAGTGCCGATATACAGTCACATCGCACTGCTACTCGTGTGATATTGCTCATACATATACAGTGCATCCAGAAAGTATTCATAGCGCTTCACTTTTTCCACATTTTTTTTGTTACAGCCTTATTCCAAAATGGATTAAATTCATTTATTTCCTTAAAATTCTAAACATAATACCCCATAATGACAATGTGAAAAAAAAATATATATTTTTTAATTGTTGCAAATTTATTCAAAATAAAAATCCTGAAAAATCACATGTACATAAGTATTCACAGCCTTTGCTCAATACTTTGTTGATGCACTTTTGGCAGCAATTACAGCCTAAAGTCTTTTTGAATATGATGCCACAAGCTTGGCACACCTGTCTTTGGGAATTTTTCCGTCTGGCCACACTACCATACAGGCCTGATTGGTGGATTGCTGCACAGATGGTTGTCCTTCTGTAAGGTTCTCCTCTCTCCACAGAAGAACGCTGGAGCTCAGACAGAGTGACCATCAGGTTATTGATCACCTCCCTGACTAAGGCCCTTCTCCCCCGATCACTCAGCTTAGATGGCCGGCCAGCTCTAGGAAGAGTCCTGGGGGTTCCAAACATCTTCCACTTACGGATGATGGAGGCCACTGTGTTCATTGGAACTTTCAGAGCAGCAGAAATTTTCTGTAAACTTCCCCAGCCTTGTGCCTCGAGACAATCCTGTCTCGGAGGTCTACAGACAATTCCTTTGTCTACATGCTTGGTTTGTGCTTTGACATGCACAGTCAACCATGGGACCTTATATAGACAGGTGTATGCCTTTTCAAATCATGTCCAATCAACTGAATTTACCACAGGTGAACTCCAATTAAGCTGCTGAAACATCTCAAGAATGATCAGTGGAAACAGAATCTACCTGAGCTCAATTTAGAGCTTCACGGCAAAGGCTGTGAATACTTATGTACATGTGATTTTTCAGGGTTTTTCTTTTTAATAAATTTGCAACAATTTCAAAAAATCTTTTATAGATAGATAGATAGATATATATAGATAGACTACAATATTTAGAAACAGTACACACATTATGTACACACATATTATGTAAACACACACTTTTATTTTGTATGCAATTAATCGCAATTTTAAGGCTGTTTTTACCTGTTTCACTGAACCATAAATCTTTTCAGCTGCACTTACACCAAAATTGCCAGATTTATTCATATCTGTATTCAGAAAGAATACAGAATTTTTTTCATACACAATTTGGCTGACTATACAACATTTTATTCTACAAAAAAACGTATTTCTTCTCCGTTATGGAGTGATAAAAAGACATTAATAAAAAAAAAACTCTACAAAATCTAATGTCTATGTAATCTTCTATATAATATGTACAAAAATAATAGAATTTTATGCAATGAATGTATGCAAATTAGTGCATACTTAATCAAATAATGCATCGTTTTGATGTTATTTTCGAAATCTTGTAATACAAAATATAATAACTAAATCTGCTAAATCTGTACGATTAAAGTTAATAGGAATAATGCAGCTAATAATATCTTCAGCTTGCCTGAGATATTTATATAATTGTGAAATAAACATACAGTACAGTATGTGTGCTAGCTTTGCTATTATTACACTACCTTAATATACTAATGGTAGTGTTAATGTTACCTAATGTTTCATTGATGCCATCATTTAGTTGATTGTTTTTAGCAAGCTAAAAATGACAAGAATAGACACGTGTACAGGGATCCAATCCAAACACCCACAATCCCATATTTCATCTCCTGAAGTTTAAAATCACAGTCGGAGACGGTGTGGGCGGCCGCTTTCACATCATAACCATATTCAGATGTATAAGAGAGGCCAAGAGGTAATTTTTTTTTCTTTTCTTTTTTTGGGAAGATGCTTGTTTAACGTGAATTCTTTGTACACTGCGAAATCAACCCCGCAATGACAAACTTACGGTTAAATAGTGTAAAAATATCAAATAAAAGGTGTGGGGAGCGAGTGGGACAGCTTGAAAGATATTCAAATACATTTCCTATCAAAAAGAATTAATAATGACTCGCCCTCGTTGGAAAGCCGTCTCTGCAGGGCTGTGTTTACTCCCCGCTCACTCTTCAGTATGGATCTGATGGAGTTACACACTGTAATCACAGTGCGGAGGAATCCTTAAAGATTTGCACCTTTAAAATGTAAGATTATTATACAGAGCTTTTGCTTAAGTGGACACATAATTTATATTCTGCGTGAAAACTACTAGAAACTATGGATTTGTGATGTATCCTTTCCATAATATATTTTTCTATGATAATATAGCTGTAATTATGCTCCACTAACAATGTTCCACTAAAGGGTGTATATTAGTTTTTTAAAGTGAAATATGTTTCTGTTGACTTATATATACAGTTGAAGTCAAAATGATTAGCCCTCCTGTGAACTTTTTATTCAAGAAATTTTTCAGAGTAGTTCCTATAATATTTTTTCTATTTCTTTCAGTTTGTCTGGAATAAAATTAGTTTTTATATAATTTTATATTTATATGTATAATATATGTATATATTTTATTTTAAGGTCAATATTATTAGCCCCTTTAAGATTTTTGTTTCTCAACTGTCTTCAGAACAAACCACTGTTGTCCAATAACTTGCCTAATTGTCCTAACTTGCCTAGTTAACCTTGTTAAGTCTTTAAATTGCACTTTAAGCTGAATACTAGTATCTTACAAAATAACTAGGAAAATATTATTTTCTGTCATCATGGCAAAGACAAAAGAAATGTGGTATTAAAACTATTATGTTGAAAAATATGTTGAAAAAAATTTACTTCAACCTTTTAAAACTTTATAAAAAATGTAAATGTAAAAATTAATAGAACAGTAATAATAGTAATTAAAAATTGTAACCCAAAAGTTTGTCCATATTTTAATCAAATTCAAATGTAATTATTATTTTTAGAGTGTGTTTTTAGAGTTAACACTCTTTAACAGTGATTGTGAATTGAAATGAATGAATGAAATGTCAAGAAACATACGGAATTAAATGTTAATATTAATAATTTAAACAGCATTTTCTGCTTTAAAAAGTAGTGATGTGAAGTATTACTACTTGATTTCTTTTTATGTACTGATCCCAGTTTTTAACATCACTGTAATAAATTATAATGGATAATAAATTAATATATTTAGATTCTGTTGACAAACACAAACTGAAGTGCAATTTAAATCAGCCAATTTAATGCTCATGAACATAATTTATTCTTTTACAGTAACTTTTAACAATTGAATGCATCTTAATACAATTGAATGCAGCTGAATAAAAAAAAATAGTACTTAATTTTTTTTTTTTTCAAAGAATTGCACTGACCTCAGACATTTCTTTGGTGTTGTAATAAATTATGGGTAAAAATACACATTTTGAGGCTAGTGACAAAAATATTTTATGTTAAATAATTTACTCCAGTGATTTAAAGCTGCATTTTCAGCATCATCGCTCCAGACTGTCAAATGATCCTTCACAAATCATTTTAATATGTTGATCTCAAAAAACATTTATTATTATTATTATTATTATTATTATTATCAATGTTCAAAACAGTTGTGCTGCTTTACATTTTTGCTTAATTGTTTTCTTTGTTTAACAGAGAAAGGAATTTTTCCTATAATATGTTTTCTTCTGGAGAAAGTCTTATTTATTTTATTTTGCTTATATATTTTATTATAAAAGCAGTTTTTATTTTTAAAAACCATTTTAAGGTCAATATTATTAGCCCCTTTAAGCTATATATATATATATTGATCTGTCTACAGAACAACAGAGTTATACAATGATTTTCCTAATTACCCTAACTTGCCTAATTAACCTAGTTAAGCCTTTAAATGTCACTTTAAGCTGAATACTAGTGTCTTGAAGAATATCTAGTAGATATGATGTACTGTCATCATGGCAAAGATAAAAGAAATCACTTATTAGAAATGAGTTATTAAAACTTATGTTTAGAAATGTGTTGAAAAAAGTCTTCTTTCCATTAAACAGAAATTTGGAGAAAAAATATACAAGAGGGTTAATAATTCTGTATATTTAGATGCAGCTGACAAACGTAAATTGATTGTTTAAGCCCCTCTTCTCATGTGTAGTTTACCAATCGTGTGTCAGAAACTGCATTAATGAAAGACGCACTGGAATCAGTTTTTACATTCTCAACAGGATCCGCGAGCAGGTACCTGGGGGACGCGGCGGAAAACGGGGCCAGAGAGAACGGGATCTTCATTCATTTTCATCAGCAATCAGCATGCCGCCTCTTAAATAATGCATTGATCTCTGAGCTTGCTGTTAATTCCCCGGTTATCAAGATGTGCAAAGTGGACGTGGCAGCGCTTGATGGACGAGCGGTACAGGCCAGCTGTCTATTTGCTTTGACAGACATATTCCCACTGCAGAGAAGCACAGGCAACCTTTGAGAATCCGCCTCTTATCTGTCTTTCAAAGTGGAGCAGAGGACAGATTTTCATTAAACCACGAGCAGTGCTTTTCCCCAAAAAAATATGAGTTTATGAGAAAAAATTCACGTGATGCTGTTTCTGGTTAATAATAGGAATAAAAATAGGAAACGTACTTCCCTATATAGTATGCTAAAAAAAACATGCACTGAGATTGTGTGAACTAGTGAATACTCTTCTCTCCCATGCGGCCAAGAACTGAGCCGCCTTGTTCAATTATTAAATAATGAAACATACATTTATATTGTTCCATTGTTTGGGGTTGGTGAGATTTTAAAATAAAAATGTATCTTCTGCCCACCTTCATTTACAGTGTTATACTGTAAAAAATGTTATATTGCGGAATATTATTGCAAATTATTATTATTTTTTTTTTATGTAGTTTATTTGTGTGATTTAAAGCTGAATTCACAGGATCATCATTACTGTGTCTTGATTATTCAGAAATCATATGAATATGATGATTTGATGCTCAAGTGCATTATTCATCTATGCTGAAAACGCTTCATATTATTTAATCAATATTTTTTATAGATTCATAATAATATGATCTGATGCTCAAATGTATTTATCATTATGCTGAAAAATGCTTCATATTATTTAATATATAAAATATATATAATGACTGAAAAATATTTTAAAGTGCTGTAAAAGTGTTTATTTGGGGTTAAATTGAACTTATTTAACAACACTAAAACATTTTTGCAGATTTGTCAGTATATATTATAAATTCCCTCAGTATAATATGATTTTCTTGCTGTTGCTTACACTGTAGAGTATAATGACCTTGATATGCCCTTCATGTTTATATTTTTTGTTTCTTCAGTCATTCATTTTCTTTTCGGCTTAGTCCCTTTATTAATCTGGGGTCGCCACAGCGGAATGAACCGCCAACTTATCCAGCATATGTTTTACGCAGCGGATGCCCTTCCAGCTGCAACCCATCACTAGGAAACACCCATACACTCTCATTCACACACATACACTACGAACAATTTAGTTTATTCAATTCACCTATAGCGCATGTCTTTGGACTGTGGGGGAAACCGGAGCACCCGGAGGAAACCCACGCCAACACGGGGAGAACATGAAAACTCCACACAGAAATGCCAACTGACCCAGCCGGGACTCGAACCAGCGACCGTCTTGCTGTGAGGCGACAGTGCTAACCCCTGAGCCACAGTGTCGCAGTTATTCAGATATATCAGTGTAAATATTGCCAGGTCATTTCTAGTCTTGTTATCATCTCATGGTATTTTAGAAAAACGACTTGTTAAATCTTTTTACCGAGTTATTGAGTAGCTATCTTTGAACTTTTTCTTCAGGTAAACAATTAATCCATGCAAGTTAATCCACTGAAAAACAATGTTTATTTTGGTAATCTTCAATCAAAATCTGAACATTTGCTTCTGCGCTTGGAGTGGCGGTGCTACTCTGTTGAGGGCTTCAGCCACAATATTATTAACCACGCCCCTTTTAAACCACGCCCCTCTTCCTCTTAGTTTGCTATGAGGGAATGATGCGCAAAAAGAAAGCCCCGCCCCCTACTCAATATTTATTTTCTTTTCTAAGTAGATCAACATACTGAAACAAAAGTCTCAGCAACTTCCGGTTCACGCTAACATTTATCGAACTTTTGTGAAACATTTTTTTATTTTTTTAATTCCTTTATTTTTTTTTAATTCCTGTTTTTTTATTAATAAAAAATTAATTCTCATTTTTAAGTTTTTTAATTCCTTTTTTTTTTTTTTTTTTTATTCCTACATCCCTAAACATGACAAGATACAAACTACACACAAATATACGGTAAGAAGAACAGTTTAGTCAGTGTCTCCTTTGGTCACAGGTTATCATATTCTTCGGTTACTGTTTGATTTAGCTACATGTGTAAGACATTTCAGGACAACAACAGAACAAGTCGTTTTAGTGTAAAATGTAGAACTAACATCTGAAAGAACACAATTTGGCATTCAACATTACCTCATGTTCTGTGAACACGATGGGAATTGATCCTGATTATGTCATGACTTTAATGGAAAGAGAGATGTAGGGAAGGCGCGCCCTCTGCTGGACACACACTCAAATCACACCGAACACTGGGTTTACTTCATATTCACAGTCTTATTCAAATTACTTCAAATGAAAACCATCTTTTTAGGAAATTCGCAATCAAGTTATATCTATTAATATCTAACAATTATTCATATGCCAGCAATTAGATTAATTTAAGGTTAAATTAATGTTCTCCTTATAAAAAAGTCTCTCAAATTTGATTAAGATAGCAAAAGAGATTTATTTAATTAATTACATGTTAAATCAAATTTTTTTTCAATAGCTGTAGTCTATTTAAGTTGCTGGGTCAACAACTGACTTATTTGTGCATGTTTGTTTATCTCTTGTATTTGTTTTATGACAAAATAACAATGAATTATGTTATTTTAAGTAATTAATTGTGAAGTAAATGTCTTGTTTTTACTTGTTTAAGTATCCTGAGCTATGAGAGAGCAACCTCAGAATAAGCAGTTTCATCCTGGTTACCAAGAAAGGCATCCTTTCAAAATGCTCATAATGATAATATTGGTAAAAGTGTAGTGTATTGGTATATCTGTTACCCAAGAAATGCAAAAACATATTTTTGTATAAATATTTTATTTCAATCTAATTTGATTATATTCAAAGTTAAAAAATAATAAATTTCCTCAAAATAAATATAATATTCTCTTTATTTATGTATTTATTTATTTATTCATGTAGTCTATTAATTAAGTTGTAGATATAAGATATCTAGCGCTGTCGCCTCTAAGCAAGAAGGTCGCTGGTTCGAGCCTCGGCTGGGTCAGTTGGCATTTCTGTGTGGAGTTTGCATGTTCGCATGAGTTTCCTCCGATTTCCCCCACATACGCTATAAGTGAATTGGGTAAGCCAAATTGTCTGTAGTGTATGTGTGTGAATGAGAGTGTATGGGTGTTTCCCAGTGATGGGTTGTAGCTGGATGGGCATCCGCTGTGTAAAACATATGCTGGATAAGTTGGCGGTTCATTCCGCTGTGGCGACCCCAGATTAATAAAGGGACTAAGCCGAAAAGAAAATGAATGAATGAATGTAAGATTTATAAATTTATTGCAGTTTTAACATAAAATGTGTTTTGGAAAGAATAATATAATAAATTTATTTTGTCTTTTTCTTCAACAACTTTTCCTTTTTAATTTCAATTTGAACATTAACAAACTAAAATAAAGTAGGTCAAGTAAAGTGTCGTTTCTGACCACCACGAAAGTACACTGTTACGCTTTTTTACATTCTGCAGTTATGTTATAAATAGCCCACATTTCCTCAAAATAAGTATATACGCTTTATTTATTTAGTTATTCATTTGTAGATGTAAAATGTATATATATATATATATATATATATATATATATATATAATTATATATATATATATATATACTCACTGTTTTTTTATTGTGTTTAGTAAAGAAAAACTTATTTTGTCTTTTTTTCATACCAAATAAATTTAAACTTCAACATTTTCTTTTTAATTTCACTTTAAACATTAATGAACTAAAATAAACTACATGCATTTTGTTTAAGTAAAAAGGGCCATTTTTTTTTTACCACCAAGTAGGCTAGACTACAGTGTAATGTTTTATTATATTCTGAACTTACATTTTAATAAATTACACCATAATAAATATGCACCCTTTATTAATTTAGGCTAGTTATTAAGTTGTAGATATGTATACATTTTTCACTGTTTGAAAATAAAACATGTTTTGGAAATAATTGTTTAATTTATTTTGCGTTTTTCATCAAATTAAAAGTAAATTTCAGTAACTTCATTCATTCATTTTCTTTTCGGCTTAGTCCCTTTATTAATCTGGGGTCGCCACAGCGGGATGAACCGCCAACTTATCCAGCATATGTTTTACGCAGCGGATGCCCTTCCAGCTGCAACCCATCACTGGGAAACACCCATACACACTCATTCACACACATACACTACGGACAATTTTAGCTTACCCAATTCACCTATAGCACATGTCTTTGGACTTGTGGGGGAAACCGGAGCACCCGGAGGAAACCCACGCGAACACGGGGAGAACATGCAAACTCCACACAGAAATGCCAACTGACCCAGCCGAGGCTCGAACCAGCGACCTTCTTGCTGTGAGGCGCACACATTTTTTTTTTTACAGTTTTGGAAAGAACTATTTTATTTATTTTGTCTTTTTCATAAAATTAAACGTAAACTTCAATCACTTTTTCTTTTTAATTTCACTTTGAACATTAATGAACTAAAATAAGGTAGCCTACATTCATTTGGCTGAAATATTGAGATATATTTGCCCGCCACGCAAGTTCAATGTAACCCAGTGTAACGTTACTACACTGCCCCGTATGGGGGCGACATTACTGCAGAAATCACACACTTTCACTACCCATCGTCATGTGCTGCTGGTCTGTCTCTGTGTGTGAGAGTGTCTGATCGAGTGTGTGTGGATGGAGGAGGCAGAGTCAAACACACATACACACTGAGACACAGACCAGGACCACACCGACCGGTCTGTCTCCTAAAGATGCTGAAATAACGGCGAGAAACCAACATCTTTCGGTTGTCGATTGTGACCAGCTCACTTACTGTCACCAAGATGTCTGGAAAAATAGACAGTAAGCAAGGTGAGTGTTTATTATTGTTGGCTTTTAATCATAAAACGAAGATAAACTTGAGTTAGCCGCGTTAGCATTAGCGTTAGTCGAAGGTTCAAGGCCACTGACAGGATCGAAGCATCTTATCTTCATCTTAATTTTAACAGACAAACCAAAGAAATAAAGGATTTAGATGGTATATCAAAGTCTTTAAATACATCTATGAGAGGGATATAATAATAATAATGTCTACATGAGTTCGCCCCAGACAGCTGTGTTTGGGTGTGGACGGAGCTGCTTAATGTTAGCCCTGTTGTTGACTTGAGCTAGCTGTCACACTTCTCGTTTTCAACCATTTTTCTCATATTTGCTATTTTCATGCTTTAAATGTGTATTTTGTGCTGTGTGGTTACGCTTTTTGAACGGAGATTGTGTTACGGTTGTGTTTGTGCTGCTGTCTGGCCTTTTCTGGCATTGTTTTGGTCTGTTGTATGTAACTGTTGTAAACAAAATTGAATATATTTAGCATTTTAACGTAAAATTGATTACTGGAAATGTTAATTTGAACGGGTTACGCTAGCTTATGAAGTATGCTGTGTACTTGTGTAGATAAATAGATGGATAGATTGATATGTTCATATGGGATGTAAATTGCAAATATATGTGGAATCTGGTGCTGAGGAAAAAGTTCCTATTGACATTTACACTGCTAACTTTAGATTTTTTTTATTCATTTATTGTGACCTGTGATTAATATGTCAAAGTTAAGCATGTAACATCCACTTTCATTTCCTTTCTTAGAGGTCTTAGAGAAGATTGAGTAAGTTGCTGTGAGTTAACTGATTATTCATACACAGATGTAGGGTAGAGAGAAAGATTGACACTTTTAAATGATGCGTTATGTACTGTAAATGGGTCAAAAATAAAAGAGGTTATCAAGCTTTTAAAAAATGGGTAATGACGTTGTCTTTGTACATTAGAAGGATTTTTTTTCTGAGCAAACAATGACTCATTGTACCATATAGACTACACCTACTAAAATGTCATTTAGCGTGACAGTAGTTTATATACCAAAAAATCTTATCAGGTGTCTTTAGATTAGAGCAAGATTAATTTGATCATGCATTGGAAGACCCACAGTGCAACTTCAAAATAAATGCTAATTAATTGCCATTTTAAAACCATATACTTTGATTTTGTCTTTCAATCCACTAAGTTTTACCCATTTGTCAGCAAAAAGTTTTTAAATGAATTAAAATAGAACAACTTGGTATGATCTCAAATGAACAAGAATAGGTCAACGTAATTGTTGTTTCATTTTTGCATATATGTTATGCTGAATGGCGATGAAACATTATTTCATCCATAAATTGAGGTTTTATTTTCACAAATGTTATTTTAAAGTAGATGTTTATCAATTTTCATTTGCAGTGACACATATCTATGCATACATGTGTGTGTGTGTGTGAGTTATTTTAGTTTAAACTAACTTGTTTAAATCAGATAGCATTTTACAATTTGTAAAATGAATCCCAAAAAATTGGGAATTTATCTGTGCTTAGTATTTGAATCAGTGTTATTGATTTCTTTGTGTTTTTTTGTCATTCATGGGTGATTCCATTGCTAGTTTCTTTACGTAACATTTCAACGACTGTCAGGTGCTTTTTCTGCACAGAGTTGACTTTTTTGACACAGAATGCTACGTCAAAATTGCCTTGCAGGCGGTTAGAACGCGAGGCCCCCAAACGATTGCTACCAATAGAAAAAAGGCACCTCTCAACTGCAAAAAACCCTCAAAAAACAGCCTGATCTCACGAGGAAACGTAACTATTTTACGTTTTGTCAGTTTAGAGTTCAGTCATACGAAAATGTACCCACCCCTAAACCCAACCGTCATTGGGGGATAAGCAAATCGTACTAAATTGTGCGAATGAGATTGTACAGTTTCATACGAATAAGCCACTAAATCAAAAAGTTACGAATTGCTGTGAGACAGCGTTATAAAAAAAAAACCACATTCGGTATGATAGAAAGATTTGGTTGGTTTTTAATATATTTGGAAGGGTCGTTACAAGCGTGAAAAATAATCAACAAATTGAGTAGATGCCTTTTAAAAAATAAACTGTGTTTGTGCATCAGCTCCTGAGTTATGTTTTGTTGATGAAATATAGGCTAAATGATAATTCTACTCGACAAAAGGGACTGACATGGATGTATCTACAGTTGTATTTTTAGATCTAACATATGACAACACAGGCAGAAAATATTGTTAACCTTTCCATAAATCGGTTGTTATTATATTTAGTTGTCTATTCAAGATAGCTGGAATTTGCTGCTTAGCTACAATTAAGGTTATTTTAATAGCATCTTACATTGTGTCATCAAAATGATTAAGTCATCAATGTTATCTCACTAAGACATGTTCAGTTAAAACAGAAATTATTTCAACAGTTAAGTGGTGGAAAAAACGCATCGCTTGCCGAGTGTGATGTCACAGTCAGTGTTATGTCCTGATTCGCCTGTTTTTCCCTGGTCTTTGCTCAAATGAGGTTTACACAAGGTTGCTTGAGGCTCATGGACAGTTTCATTTCCGTATGCATCTATGCCATAGGTGTATGCAGTTTTTCATACTATGGCATCTTTATTTTTCCAAATTCTGAAAGATTTGATTCACTTGATTCATCTTAGTCCAGATTAGGTGATGATGCATTATTGTTCAATATGCATATGGAAATTTTGGAAACACTGCAAACCGATAACTATAGTTTGAAGCCGATAACTGATATTTTTTCAAACTAGGAGAAAAATGTAACCTTTTGCAAAATCATTTACAAATTCCAAGCTTGAAGATGGATGAAAGAATAGTTAGTTCATTACTACTTTTGAAGTTAGAATATATTGGGCGATACCGATATGGCCGCTTGCATCTCTTTTTTATAGTTGATTGCATTCATTGACTGCCTGTTTTTATGAATAAGGAAACATGTCTGCTCACTCAACCCTGTGAGGTTGCCAGCACTGTCACTTCCTTTCTCTCGGTATTCAGAGAAATATGAATCAGTTGTGGGTAAGTGGTGCACTTCTTGTCAGAAGTTTAGCTGTTTTCTCTAAACCGGCTTGTGAAGTAGATGTTGGCTTGTGTGGGAAGATGTTGGCCAGTGTCCTCTGCTTTCAGATGTATCTCATTTACTGGTATTATTGTAGCTGCTATAATGTTATTTTAGTAAAAAAAAGAAACTGAAAAGGGAGGGTTTTTTGTTTGCTCTTCTTAAGTTTCACAGGTCATGCTGACTTTCATCTGCTGTTTTTTTACGCTACCGTTTTAGGGTTTAAATTTAGCACTGTCGTGAAATGCCAAGTTGCACAAATCTGTTTGATTGAGAGTGATTGCTTTGTAAGAGGATCAAAGTCTATGCAAAATGCAGTACATTTTAAAGTAGTCTAAAAACTTTAATGAAGCTTCATTGGATGGATCTTTTAAATCAGGCTCTCTCTTACTATTAGTAAGGCTGTCGAAAGTGCAGACTTTTGTATAAATCAGTACTGAAATTTTTAAAAGTCCATTTCCCGCTAACATTTTGAACTCTTTTGAGCAAATCACAGTCATGTTGAGGGAGTGAACACAGTAGCCAATGGGGCTGGACGGTATGATGGTATATATCATGTGTACCCTTCAACCACGTTCCTGGAGGACCAACAACACTGCATGTTTTGGATGTCCCCTTTGTCTGTCACACCCATTACAGGTCTTTCAGTCTCTGCTAATGAGCTGATGATCTGAATCAGGTGTGTTTGGTAATGGATCAAGGAAATTGTGCCGAGCTGGTGGTCCTCCAGGAACGTGGTTGAGAAACGCCGCCCTAAAATATATTTTTATTCATATTTTTATATGAAATGTAAATAAGTGGGCGTGGCCAACTCACATGCAGCATGCGTGAGGCTGAGAAAGCGTTGCCAATTGCTTTATATTTTCAACAAGAAGTGATCAGTTAGTTTCAATATTTATACAAGAATTGTAATCTTTATATTTAGTTTTTTTGAAGGAAAAAACTGTTTGATATTTCCTTAAAGTGTTTACATGTTTAAATTTTCATTTTAAGTGTTATTTTTCTGTTATTACTTGGGATATATTTTATATCTGTGAGAACATGTTACTTGAGAAATGTTTATAATAATAAGGTCTGTCCACATAAAACTGTGTAATGTGACATGCAATGGAATTAGTTGTTCATCTAAACTCCTATATTGTTAAAGTAAAGTAAAGTTTTAAAAATAAAATGCAAAATAATCAAATAAGGTCAAGTCCTTTCCTTTTCTTATTTCCTTATTTATTATATAAAGCCCTTTTGTACATTTTCTGGAAAAACTACCTTTTTAAGAAACTATATTGTGAAACATTTCGTTACTGTGAAATAAACTTTCTTATACCGTGAAATATAATTTTGATCTTACCGCCCAGCCTTAGAAGCCGGGTGTTCAAGAATCCACTCAACAGTGCTCAAAATGCAAGTGAGAAATGCTGGTATGATTGTTTCATTTTTTAACATTTCACTACCGATTTGTACTGAAGTCTGTACTTTTGACAACCCTAGCTATTAGTTAGCATCTTTGTGGTGGAAACTTGAGTCTCGTTGTAGCTTGAGGATGTTTCTCGAGGTGTGGTGTGTGTTCAGAGGTTGTAGTTGATTATTTTGTTAGTTTCAGAAGAGGATACACATAAAAAAGAGGATCTGAATTAGGGGACACCACTTCCCACTAGATAAGTGAGGATCAAAAAGCCAATGGAAAGATTACATCCTCTGAAGGCTAAAGCACACCTCATTGGTTTGGCGTGTTTTCATTAGCAGAGTGCCGCATTTTCTTAGACAGTCATTCAGGAAGTTGGCTCTCATGGGCAATTTAACCTGTTCAGATTAGCAGTCACATCAGTTACTGTGAGATAATACAGATAAGACTTGCACTTCCACTAGTAGGAGTAATTCCTGTCCTGCACGTATTTAAATGTATTAAGTTTCAGTAAACTGTATCAGGTTTTGTACTTCCTATTGTCTTTTTTGTTTTATTATGCAAGGATTGTACAAGGATCAAATGTTAAAGTCATTTATATTCAATTTTATTTTATTATTAAGAATTGAGTATAACAGCAGTAAATTTACAAAACTTGTAATATTTATTTATTTGTTTGCTGTCCAACATTAACATGGTTTACCTAAAAATTAAAATGTGCTATTTTCTTGCCCTCAAGTGGTTCCAAACCTTTATGAGTTTCATTATCTGCTGAACACAAAAGAAAATATTTTGAAGAAAGCTGAAAACCTGTAACCATTGACTGACTTCTATAGTATCTGTTTTTCCAACTATGGAAGTTACAGGTTGGTTACAGGTTTCCATTGTCACCATCATTGTTTCCATTAACATATTTTGAAATAAATTATTTTGTGTTCAACAGAAAAAAGGACTTTCATAAAGTTTTGGAACAAGCAAAGGGTTATTAAATGATGACAGAAATGTTAGTTTTGGGTGAACTACCCCTTTAATCAACATTTACTGGAGTCCAAGTCGCTCTGAGACCCTGAAAAGTCACATTGGACAAAAGTGTCTGCTAAATGTAAATGCAATAAACATGAACTACTCATCTTTATGATTATGCTAAATTTGCCATATTGTGTTTTCAGGCATTGCTAAAATACATTTTTAAAAGTTTGCCCGCAAGCTGCAGAGTAACACTGTTTATATACTCGCGAACACTTTTACTCTCATTTTAGAACTTGGTGAGTGTTTATTTTTAGGCTAATTTTAGCCTCCTCTTACCCAAATGTTTGATTGTGTAAACATTCAGAATGCACCTTGTGCCTAAATCGGTTGTTTCTGGCCAGCAACAGCATTTGGTAAATCATATTCATGATTTATATTTAAACTAATGCTCAGAGGCTGTTAAATGTTTTTGAAACCATTTGATCCTGCCCCGGTTTCCTGTTTTAATAGGAAATGCATCAACATAACAAAAACAAGCTTCCGTCTTTGATATGTGATTCTCTTCATGTCTCATATACTTATGTGCTAGTATACTCACACCCAACCTTCAAAGCTTGTATTCACATGAGTCAAATATCCTGACAAGACTCCGTTAAACACACTCGTCTGACTTTTTCCAGCTTTGGTAAGAAGATTCTGTGTCGTTTGATTATGAAAATTCGCAGAGCGTCCTCTCAAACGCAGAGCACTTCATTCCTTTATGTGTGTGAGCCCCTAAATGGTTTGTTGGCCTGCACAATAGTGTCATCACCATAATTCGTTCCAGAGCGCCACGGTCCAAGTCCAACTGTGACCAATTCAGTTTGCAGCTGAACACAATTTTATTGTACACAAAGGCCCAAATTTCATCTTGTATATTTTTCCAAGATACAGCATAAGGTTGGTGTGTAATAATATCATATTAAAAATAGAACCATTTGGTCAATTGGAATAAAGATAGAATGTAATATAAATATTAGACATTAACAAAAAGTAATTATTTGTAAAATGTATTTATAAAAGTATTCATTTGTAATTTACATAAACAAAAGTAGAATTGTTGTCATGGTAATTACTGTATTAAAAAGTATTAAAACAATGGCTGAAACACATGACAAAATCACTAAAACAATAAAAATCAAATCAAACTCTAATAATACTGTTTTGGATTGGGTATTGAGAAATGAGTATATTTATAAATGTGATTTTTGCACAATGAGTATGAATTTAGATGTCTACAGTCATGATGTGCAAAATGATACGTTTATTAAAATTAAAAACATCAGGAAATGCATTTTTTTTTTTCTGTTAACATTAGAAAATGGGGAAAAATGCATATTTTCTTAAAAAATCCTATTAATAAAACAGGTTATTAGGTTAAATAATTTCAAACCCTTCTAGAAAATGTTTATATCATTTGCAAGCTTTATAAAGTGGAAAAAATATGAGTGTGATTGTATGAATCAAATAAAGCTCTAATAACACTGTTTTGGAATAGACAGTATGACCAGAATTGTGTATTGTATTGCATAAATGAGTATGAGTTTAGATGTCTACAGTCATGATGTGCAAAATGATACATTTATTGATGTTTTCAACCCAAAAATGCTTTATATTTTAATAACTATGAAGAAATGAACTTTTTTAGAGGTAATTTCCCTCATAATAGTATGTTTTTTATCTTCCTTCAGAGTCCCAACGTTCCCACTTGACATCCTTCACCATGAAACTAAAGGACAAATTTCACTCTCCCAAAATTAAGAGGACGCCATCAAACAAAAAGTCCAAACCCCCACCAGAACAACCCGTAAAGTCCCCAGAGAAGACTGTAACTAAGGTATGTTGACTGAAAACATGGCAAGTCTAAGAACAAATAAACATGTAGTTATGTTTTGATGTGTTAGTGACATACTTGGAAACATTTTTTTTGACCACATTAGAGTCTGAGTCGATTAGAGGAGCATGAGAAAGAAGTGGTCAGCGCCTTGCGGTACTTCAAGACCATTATCGACAAGATGGCGGTGGACAAGAAGGTGTTAGAAATGCTTCCTGGTTCTGCTAGCAAAGTTTTGGAGGCCGTCACGGGCTTGGTACAACTAGATAGCAAGATACTGAGCAGGTAAAATGTTTTTAAGCGTCTGTAATTGTATTGCTTTCTGAAGTCATGAACTGTAATGCTTATTTTGCTTTCTTCTCCTTCTGTCTTCAGTTCAAGGGTGTCCTCCTGTCTTAGTCGACTTTATCAAAGCCTTGCAAACCTCATTCGCTGGTCGGACCAAGTAATGCTGGAGGGCGTGAATTTGGAAGATAAAGACACAATAACAACCGTCACAAATGTGATCAAAGCAGTGCTGGATGGTGTAAAGGTATTGATGTTCTGTAGAACTCTGTCAGGGCTTGTTTTTGACTTGCTTCTGATGTGTCAATTTATTCTCCACCCATAATCCAGCTGGATTTAGCCGCGGGCTTTGTTTTTAAGTTGATGGTTCTATGTGTAAAGATGTGGTTTCCTGCAGGAGCTGGTTAAAGTTGCCATTGAGAAGCAGGAGCACCCTTCACCTACGACACCTGTCAAAACCCTGCCTCCAGTCGCCAGTCCACATCGGTAAATCAAAAACTTTATGCAAATAAACATTATGCTTTGACTTCTTTCATACGAAATGAAAATGCAGCATTGGAAAAGAATAACTGCACAGTAAATAATGACTTTTTTTTGTGAATTATCCCTTAGCATGTTTAATTAAAGCGATAGTTCACCCTAAAATTAAAAGTCTGTCATTATTTACTCACCCTTCACTTGTTCCAAAACCTGTTTGACTTTCTTTCTTCCGTTAAACACAAAAGAAGATATTTTGAAGAAAGCTGAAAACCTGTAACCATTGACTTCCATTGTAGAAAAAACAAATACGAAGACAGTCAATGGTTACAGGTTTCCAACATTTTTCAAAATATCTCCTTTTGTGTTTAATGGAAGAAAGAAAGTCAAACAGGTTTTGGAACAAGTGAAGGGTGAGTAAATAATGACAGACTTTTAATTTTAGGGTGAACTATCGCTTTAAATACAAATAATTTGGATTAAATTCCCCTCCTGTGAATCATGATGCCTCAGCACTAATACAGTTATAAATTTTTACCACTTTATTGTGGCAGTGTTCCAGAGCCCCCTGTCATTGAGACAAAGGAACCCATCTTGAATGACAGCCCTGCCCCAGCTGAGACCACCGAGACCCCAAATGATGTTCCTGATGAGGAGGTGGCCCCTCCCAAACCCCCTTTACCTGGACTCAAAGTGCCTGAACAACACTGGTAAGTAAGCTTTACTTAACTTTCATAACAATAACATTTTTAAAAACATTAGGAAGTGCATTTTTTCTGTTAACATTAGAAAATGGAGAAAAAATGAATCGTTCCTAAATACTATTAATAAACCATATACAGAAGTCAGAATTATTACTCTAGCTTGCCTAATTAACCTAGTTAAGCTTTTAAATGGCACTTTAAGCTGAATACTAGTATCTTGAATTTTTTTTGTTATAATTATTATTTTATTTTTTGTTATTTAAGTTTTTTTACTTGAATATATTTGAATCTGAGGTAGGGCTGCACAATATATCGTTTCAGCATCGATATCGCAATGTGCACATCCGCAATAGTCACATCGCTGGTTGTGCAATGTTGAGTTATGATTATACATTGTTGAGTTATGATTATACATAGTTATATATAGGTGACCAGGAGAAACACATGACTGTATAGTTATTGCAGAGTTTAACCAAATAGGAGTGAAAGTTTTTCATTTGCACATGTTTTTAAGGCCTGAGAGAGTTTAAAGCATTCTTTTTTTTACCGTTTGTAACTTTAATAAAAAAGAATTTTATTGAATTATTTATATCAGTAAAAACTTTTGCGGTGTTATTTTACATTTGATTATTCAAATTCTATACCTGAATACAATTTGACTGCCCCGAAAACCATAAAACACACTTTATTTCACTTTTATCTTAGCTTTTTTGTATTTGCTTGTAATTTGTATTACATTTTATGCATGATTCAGTTCCCTACAGAATCATGCCAATCATTCTAAATGAATACATTGTTTCCAAATAGCGGATTTCAAGTCATCTGGTGAAATTGTATATATATATCACAATATTTTTTTCGCAGAAAAACAAAATATCGCAATGTCAGATTTTTCCAATATCGTGCAGCTCTAATCTAGGGTTCAAACTGCAAAAACAAACAAACAAACAAACAAAAAAAGATATATCCCAGGTTTATGAGGTTGAAGAATTTCGAACTCTTATAGAAAATGAATAGATAAAAGTGTGCCCAACTGCGTACTATGTCAGGCCCAGCTGATCCTGCTGTTTATATCATTTGCAAGCTTTATGAAGTGGAAAGAATATGGGTGTGATTGTATGAAAGTCGCTACTGCAAGCAGCAGCAAGCAGTTTATAAAAGGAACCGCGAAGTAGGCTGTGTTATCATAACATGCCATCTTATCTGGTTTGTATGCAGTAAACATCTAGATATCACAGGTGATGCAGTTTGCAGCAACATGTCGTTTCTATTTTAAAGTACGGTGCCATGCTTGGCTACAGATGACTGCACAGACCCATCATGGTTTGTGGGAGGCCTGAAAGAAAAAGGTGTGAAGGAGAGATATAAATAGTGTTATTCTTGAGAATTCAGGCCTTTGTAGGGCGCAGCAGCAACATCGAAGACTCGGCTTCCTCTTGCAGAGAGTCATTGACATATGGGCTGTTTTCTGAGAAATGAACTGAACGGTGTCAGCTCTGAACCGAAGACTGGAAGATAGAGAGAGAGAGAAGCGGCTAGAAGGGATATTCTGATACCAAGTCTAGACGAGAGGATTAAGTTGTGCTGCTGGCATAAAAGAGAGTTCGCTTTGTGGCTTGATTTATTTGCTGGCATTTCCATTTTGGCCTGCTTCCAGTCTGTGTCTCTGATATGTGAGCTTTTTGTTGGAGATTAATTTGATGCCAAGTTTATCCTGCCACCTGGTCTGTTCACTCTGCAGCTTGGTGCCATTGCTGCTGTTGTTGTTCTGTTTTTTTTGTTTGTGTGGGATATAATTTAGAGCCAACTGGGTTCCACATGATCCCTTCATTTCTTCCCAACTCAAATCGATTTAAATTAACTTAATGATTTACAATTTTAAGTTGTAATTAATTTACAATGTATTAATTTAATGTATGTTTCCCAGTACTGGGTTGCAGCTGGAAGGGCATCTGCTGTGTAAAACATATGCTGGGTAAGTTGGCGGTTCATTCCGCTGTGGCGACCCCTGATGAATAAAGGGACTAAGCCGAAGGAAAATGAATGAGTGTGTTGTTTCAGTTCATTTTAAATAAGTAGTTAGAACAAGCAGCAAAAATATTTTTTTTGAGTGTCAATTCAATCACACACACACGCACGCACGCACGCACGCACGCACGCACACACACACACACACACACACATGTTGGTATTGGTGGTTTACGAGGACTCTCCGTTGGCGTAATGTATTTTATACAGTATAAAAAAAAAACACTTATTATATGGCCCTACCCCACCCTTACCCCTAAACCCAACCCTCACAGGAAACCTGTGGAAAATTTTGAATGTCAAAAAACGCCATTAAGTATGATTTTCAAGCGTTTAGAATTATAAAGACACAAGGCATGTTCCCATAAACAACCTCAAAAGTCCTTGTAAACCAGCCACTGTACATGCACAAAGTAAATAAATAAAATAAATAAATAAAGGGAATAATGTTCAACTAAAAAAATACATTTAGATGGCCTGAGAGTGAGTAAATAAACAGAAATGTTTCATTTTTAGGTAAACTATCCATTTAACGTACATTCATTTGAAACTGAAATAAAGCAGCATTTATCTTGCTGTTAGAGCAAACTGCTTTTTAAAATAGACATGCTAAATTAATAAGAACATGAAGTCAACGTTGTATTGTGGTGTAAAACATCTCAACCACATTGTTTTAATTCCTTAATGTGCAACCTGACCATATGAATCTATGAAATGTTTTAGCAAACATTTGCTGTAGAACTGGCATTGTGTACATTTTTTTTAACCTATTGCAGCTCGTTGGTTTTTGATGGAAATACTTTAAAAGGCATATAACACCATGCAGCAACTTGATTAACCTTCACAGTGCAGAGAGACTCAAAAATGCATAATAAGAGTGCATATTATTAGTGAGAGAACAAAACTACCATAATGTTTTTAAGACCGGGGTGACACGGTGGCTCAGTGGTTAGCACTGTCGCCTCACAGCAAGAAGGTCACATCTGGGCCAGTTGTCATTTCTGTGTGGAGTTTGCATGTTTTCCATGTGTTGGCGTGGGTTTCCTCAGGGTGCTCCAGTTCCCCCACAGTCCAAAGACATGTGTTGTAGGTGAATTGGATAAACTAAATTGGCCGTGGTGTATGTGTGTGAATGAGCATGTATGGATGCTTCCCACTACTTATACAAAAACATATGCTGGATAAGTTGGCGGTTCATTCCTCTGTGGCGACCCTGATGAATAAAGGGACTAAGCATGGGAAACATGAATGAATGAATGAATGAATGAATGAATGTTTTTAAGAACCTCAAATTACACAAAATGTTTTTTGGTCTTCATTTTTAAGGGGATAGTTCACCCAAGAATGAAAAATCCTTTACTCTCACTCGAGCAGTTTGAAACCAGTCTGAGTTTCTTTCTTCAGTTTAACACAAAATTAAATGTTTTGACGAATGTTGGAAATCGGGAACCATTGACTGACTTAGTGCTTACTTTTTCTATTATGGTAGTCAATGGCTACCAGTTTCCAACATTCTTCACAATGTCTGCTGTTGTGTTCAGCAGAAGAAAGAAACTCAAACTGGACTGGAACCACTTGAGGGACAGAAAATGATGATCGATTTTTCATTTTTGGGTGAACTGTCCCTTTTTAAAATTTTTTTATTATTATTATTTTGTTTGTTTATTTATATTTTTGACTTTTTTTCTTATTAATTTTGGACCATCGATGTGTTTGAAGCACTAGATATAGATTCAGAATGATACTTTTTTTTTTGGTTTGGTTCTTGTGTTTATTTTTTTAATTATAATTTTTTTTATATCAGACAATTTCTCAGTCTGATTTTGATTACATTTTAAAGGGATAATAGCATGGTAAAAACATGATAACACCCAAAACACTTTTTTTCTTTGTTACACTGACTGAAGTGTATCTCCTCAGGTACAATATGGATTTATGCTTAATAAGAAAAAAGTGAAATTCTAACTGTTTAATAAAATATTTATGAAATAAAATGATGATGTAATATAGAGATTTTGAAGGAGTGTTAATGGGTTTTGTTGTTGCCTGTTTGCAGTGGTCAGAGCAGCACTAGCATCCCAGAAGCACAGTTAGCTCACTGAAATGGCATGTAGATCCTTCCATGGCCAAATTTGCTCGGCTCACAGCTGAAAATGAGTCTTATCCTTTTACCAGCAGCCCATAGTTGGTTTCCATCCATCAGACCGCTCAAATAAATCACCGTGTTAAGACTAAGACCAGTCTTCTAGGTGTTTAATAGCTTCCTTTCATAGCCAGAACCTGATTTAATCTCCTTTCAAGCCTCTCGCCTGCTGAAACAATTTAATACGTCAAGAAAATCTGTCTGACCTGGCATGCTGAGACTGGTTATTCAGAAGATAATCGGTATTTGCAAATGTCAGCTAGACGTACTCTACATTCACTATGAGTCAGTTCTGCTAGTCGCTGGGTTGCATGACTTCACTGCTAGCAGCTGTTTTGGGGGGCGGCGGTGCAACTAACCAGACTGACTGATTTATGAAGTTGTGGTTTTTGTGTGACTTAGAGCTGGATTACACTTTCGCTTTGCTAAAAATTGTCCTGATGACTTTGGATTGTTTACGGTCTTACTTAAAGTCTGCATGAACCGGAAGCTGTGAACGTTTTTTTCCCCCCGTATTGTGGCGCAGTTCCTAGAGAAACGGAATAATAAATGAGAAAACAGTGGCCATGGCTTGTTTTTTTTTTTTTTTACTGCGAGGTGATTGGATGTAGTAAAGTAGACATTTCATTCAGAAAGATTGGGAAAAGGGTTTCGGAGAGTTATTACAACCTAACAGACACCACCTCTTCCTCACCATTTCTGTTTGTTGTCAACATTTCTGTTTGTTGGTGGGCGTGGCTAAATATGTTAACCACGCCCAATACCTCAGACTGACATAATCTGAGAATTTAACTGAAAACAAACAGTGTATTTTCAGATTTCAATTTAAAAATTACAAGGACAAACATTTTTTTCATAATGACATGCTCAGTTGAATTGTTCACCACAAAACTAGCCATGTGAGCTAACAAAATATGATTAGTTTGGATTTCATGTGTACTTTAAACTCAAAATGTGTCTCATTGACAGCTTGTAAGAGATGTATTCATGGCTACAGTTAGTCAGTTTGACACATAAACGCTCTCTTTGCAGTCCACCGGCTCTCCCTCCAAAGAAGCGTCAGTCGGCACCGTCTCCCACCAGGATTGCTGTGGTTGCGCCAATGAGTCGCACCACAAGTGGATCAAGCCTCCCCATTGGTATCTGTCGACAGGTGAGAATTTGATCTTGATGCTTCATCGCTTCATCCTGCAGCTTATGAATTTCATGTAGGCCTTAAATTACCAATTTTTAATCCCTCCCAAAATTATTCTCTTATTATTCTCTTATTATTTTTATTTTAATTTTAATTATTATTTTAAACCTCGTTAGTACCCATTTTGGGTTAGAAAAACTGTGAAACTAATAGAAAATAACTAACTGCTGTGACTCGAGGTCTTGCATTCTTTTTCCCATGAGCTGTTCTTAAGTAACCATTCAGAATTCATCTGAAATCTGATATATTAAAAGGTCACTCAGTTATCAGTAACTTGGACAATTTTTTAATTTGTATTGGACAATTCTTACTGTATTTTCTTTACTAATCCTCCCATTTTATATGTAGCATAAAAATGTTTTGAAAGAAATGTGAACCGTTTTTACCTATAAAATGAAAGTCTTTGGCTCCAAAGCAACATGAGACTCCCCTTTATTTAATGTTTAATTGTCTCTTAAGGTTGACTGTTCTTATTTTCACTTAAAGGAGTATGAAGCAGATGCCTTACAAAGGCGTTTTTCTGGAGGCAGTCACTCATATGGAGGAGAATCGCCACGACTGTCCCCATGTGGCAGCATCGGCATATTGAGCAAGTCAGATGAACAGCTGTCCTCTCTGGACCAGGACAGCGGACAGTGCTCTCGTAACACCAGCTGTGAGACTCTAGGTGAGATAGGTTTGAAGCAATGCTGCAAAAGCTACTTTGGCACGGTAGCTTGTAGTGCTGGGCACAAAAATCTATTTTTCAATTAATGGATAAAAAAACCTGGTTGATTTGATATTGATTCTCGAAGGCCCTGAATTGATTTGTTTTTGTATTCTGTATTCCAGGGGGTTTGAGATTTTTGCCGTGGTGAAGTGCTGTTTACAAATCATCGTAGAAATATCAGTAGCATTTGTATTATATTTTTATTCACTGAATCGAAAATCGAAACAAAAGTTGAATTAAATCGAATCAAGAGCTTGTGAATACAAATCAAATCAGGCCATTAGAATCAATACCCCACCCTTGTTTCTTGCCTGCCTCAATAGCGGTTTAAAAAAAATGATTGAGTTTAATCTTCTGTGTCTTTTCCCCTGGTTTACTCAGACACAGCAGAGAGCTACGACCCTGACTATGACTTCTTGCATCAGGACCTGTCCAGCACTGACCAGATCCCTCATGCGCACACAGGGGGTTGTCTGAGCCCCCTGCCCGAATCTCTCCACGAATCATCCTCATTCCCAGTCCAGCTCCAGTCGATGCCGCCTGCCCTCCCGAAGAAGGAACGGCGGCCCCCTCTGCCTCCAGTGGAACGACTCTACTCTCAATATGACAATGTCCCAGATGAGGACATGAACCCTCCACCCTTCCCGCTCTTTGCTTCAATCCCACCCTCAAACCCTGGAGTGTTTATGGGGAACTTCGGTCCCAGTGAGAACACACAGATCCCCCAGAGCCCCCCGCCCCTGCCAGAGAAGAAGAGTCGCCATAGTGAGTATAAAGAATTCAGATGAGTTGTTTAGAGGATTGCAAATCACTGGGTTACAGAGTTACAGAGAGTCTAGTTGGAAGTACAACATGTTTTAGTGAAAGTCTTCAATTCTGGTTCTTTCCCTTTTATTTCCCCTTTAGTCTACTGTAATGACAATTTTCGGTTCCATTTTGTGCCAAGAAATGCAAATACAGAGTTGCAGAAAAAATTCCTATCCACAATCATCCATAATCCAATCATTGTGGCGCAGTGGTAGCACAATTGCCTCACAGCAAGAAGGTCGCTGGTTCGAGCCTCGGCTGGGTCAGTTGGCATTTCTGTGTGGAGTTTGTATGTTCTCCCCGTGTCTGCGTGGGTTTCCTCCGGGTGCTCCGCTTTCCCCCACAGTGCTATAGGTGAATTGAATAAGCTAAATTGGCTTGAATGCATGAATGAGTGTGAATGAGTGTGTATGGGTGTTTCCCAGTGTTGGGTTGCAGCTGGAAGGGCATCCGCTGCATAAAGCGTATGCTGGATAAGTTGGCGGTTCATTCCGCTGTGATGACCCCTGATTAATAAAGGGACTAAGCAGAAAAGAAAATGAATGAATGAATGAAACTAATTTCCAAAGGCCTTAGACTTGTGTAGAAGTTAACGCATCTTAAATTGTGAACCTAGACAATTATACAAATAAAAAATTCCATGAAATCAATGATATGAGATCATATGAAAGACACTTTTCACATTTTATTTTTGAGACCAGGCATGACCAGACCATGTTTATACCAGATGCAGAATTGGTCACTCCAGGTCGACACACTTATATTTATTGAAAAATGATGTACTGTACCACCAACGTGTAATCACTGTCAAACCTCTCTCACCATAAAACACATTTTATTAGAATGTGAAATTTTAAAAACTTGTAGACAAGATATATATACTCAAAGCAGGAAGAACTAGAATTTATTTATCACAAATTGAACTGAACAATTCTATCAAATTTTTTTTTATGTAACATTTTTGTAATTTTAATTCATTTATTTATATACATTTATTTAAAATAATAATAAAACATAACAACATTTTTTTTAAATTACAAATGTCTTCATCCCCACATGAGTACAAGATTCAAAATTCACTTTTTGAATTGCTGAATAATTTATAATTTGCGGTGAAACTAAAGCAGCCGCAGATCTTTTCTTTCATATTGTGATATACAGGCAAATGAAACCAATTATTGAAAAAAATAAAATGATATTAGGTGGTGGCAACACAGTGGCTCAGTGATTAGCACTGTTGCCTCACAGCAAGAAGGTTGCTGGTTCGAGCCCCGGCTGTGTCAGTTGGCATGTCTTTGTGGAGTTTGCATGTTCTCTCAGTGTTTGCGTGGGTTTCCTCCGGGTGCTCCGGTTTCCCTCACAGTCCAAAGACATGCGGTATAGGTGAATTGAATAAGCTAAATTTGCCGTAGTGTATGTGTGTTCATGTGAGAGTGTATGGGGGTTTCCCAGTACTGGGTTGCAGCTGGATGTGCATCCGCTGCGTAAAACATATGCTGGATAAGTTGGCGGTTCATTCCGCTGTGGTGACCCCTAATAAATAAAGGGACTAAGCCGAAGGAAAATGAATGAATGAATATTGAACGGTTTCTCCATCCATTCCAGTTGTTAATTGAATTGAGACGGATCTAAATAAAAGCTTACAATCAATTGCAGCTTACAAGAAAGAGGGCAGGATTTAAGCATACAAAATGTTTGGTGAATTCTGCCTCATGTCACCAGAGAGAAGCCTGCCATCTATAATTAAGATTGAGTTACGACATTGTGACTAGGGATGGGACGATAACCGTTTTCAAGGTATACCGCGGTTTGGAAAAGCTCGGTTTTGGTATCTCCAGCAGAAAAGATATCCAAAGATGTTGTTTTAAATTGTAAAAAAAAAATCAGTTTTTGAAATAAATGAAGACAGCAGAAGTCAATAATTCATTTGAATTATTTAGCCTGACATGTTTACTGTTCCAAAATATTTTAAAAGTTTCTCAAAATAAAATATATTGTGTTCAAAAGGGAAAAAAGTTTTTGTTTTTTACCCAGACATTTAAAAAGAATATATTTTAGAGCAGTAATCACAATACCGTGAAACCGTGATATTTTTATCCAAGGTTATCACACCGTCAGAATCTTATACCGGCCCATGCCTAATTGTGACTATTAACTTTTTTTTGTAATGAAATATACAGTATACAGATGAATCATTCGTAATAACATGCATTTAGAAAATAAGTATTAATTTCATCAACTTAAGCAGCATTTAATCTTTAAGTTCTACTGTATGTCCAACCTAGTAGTTTGATCCTTAGCATTTCTGTTTGTCTTCAGACTAAGCTGTTTGCACAGTTCGCTGAATTCCTTGTGAAATGTGCGTGCTGTGTGACGCAGTATATGGCAAAGCCCATTTTTCACTAGTTTTTCATCTGTAAAGCCTCTCAGTGTTGGGAAACAGTGATGTCAGCTGCAGTGTGAGGTCAGATGGAATAATGGCTTTGTTGGAGAAATCTCTGGCTCAATGCAGCTCAAGGCCTCACCCACACCGGCAGGAAATGAGCTTGTGCTGAAAGACTCTTGTTTGCAGGGGAGGAGCCTCTAAATCATCTCATAATCCACACATCAACTGTGAGGATTGATAGAGGAGTTGATGTGAGGCCACACAGGGGATGATGAGCTCTTTACACTTTTACATTTGCTTTGGATTGCAGTCACTGCGTTTACATGTGCAGTTTGTGTTTGCTAAATATTCAAAATAATGTGAAACAGACAACTGCAATGAATTATTTATTTATTCTGTATCATTTCTTATTGAAATATGAAGTTATTATTGAAGTTACTATTATGGAATATGTTTTTATCGATCTCGCCACAAAATAGCCATGAGTAACTGGCAATAAATAAACAAACAATCTCAAATTTTGAACCTTTTAGAAAATAAGTGTGTACATATAGTACAAATTACTTTCTGAGGTGGGCAAAAAAAATAACATTCTGAAGGTGATGTTTTTAGTAATAATTCACCCATAAATTAAAATTTCTCAAATTAAAATAACAAAAAACATTTAAAAATTCTGGATATGATGCTCTTGTCCATATCGATATTTATTAGCATATGGTTTTGCATTCGTGCGTGCGTGCGTGTATATAAAAGCTATGAAAAATATTCTTATTCAAATTCAAATTTTTTTAATTTGGTTCAAGCTATGAAAAAAAAGAAGCCACTTGAGAATTCTTACTTTCTCTGGATTTACTTGTGTGTTTGTTTGAGTAAAATGTTAATATTTGTTTTGTTCTATAAAGGTCTGATAAGATTTCTTTCCAATTTTAAATTAAAATAATGTCATTTAGAGCTTTTTTTTCCCTGCAGAAAATGGCAATTGGTCAAAATAATAAAATATGTATCTTTTTTTTCACCAAATCTTTTTTTTTGTGTATTGTTTTAAACTATTCTGAAGTTTAAATATTTTTCTATTCAAAATTATGATTTCCTCAAACATATAAATATAAATTTATAGGAATCTCGTAATTTTTTTCCATATCTGTTTATTGCATTTCTTTCTGTCTATTTGGATATTAAAGATTTTCAGACATTTTTCTACAAATGTTTGATTCATACGTTCATACGCTGACTGTGTTATACAGATTAATTCTAATTTATTATTGGCTATACACCTTAATTTGCATAATGCATACAAAATATGAAAATGATAAGATTAAATTATTTTAAAATACCCAGAATAAATTGATAAATTCACTTGTGAAGTAAATCTAGAGTAATTGAATTTTTTTGTTTACATTTTTCCATAGCTCTATATTGCATTTCTTGTTGTCCTTTTGGATATTACAGATTTTCAGGCATTTTTCTACAAACTTTTGATTCATACATGCATATGCTAACTGTGTTATACAAATGAATTCTAGTCTAATATTGACAATACATCTTAATTTCCATAATGCATACAAAATGTAAAAATCACTAAATTAAACAACTTCAAAATATCCAGAATAAATTGCTGAGCACCCCACACGATTGACTTGTAAAGTAAAAGTGTGAATTCACACCGTAGTTTCCGAGCCTCTTGACATCATAACCTTTCCCCTTCTTAAAGCATGTGCTCATTTTTAGCACCTGTCGACCTGTGTGCCGATTTAACCTGTTTATGTTTTCCCCCGTCTACCCGCAGTCCTGAAATACATGCAGTTCATGGAGGACTATTCAGAGCCGCTGCCTTCCGTTTTCTACCAGACGCCACAAAGTGAAAGTATTTATGAGCAGCGCAATAGGAAGCGATTTCAGGAAGTGTACGGCCTCAGCGACTCCTTCAGCAGCAGCGACGAGACCCTTCCTCCTCCAGCACTGCCCCCAAAACAGAGACAATTGGTGAGAGCTCAATCACTTATAACATACTCACACCTGCCCTAAATGTTGAATCAATGTTTTTTTTTCTAGTTACAGACAGTGTTGCTTATGGCTAGGGTTTGCCACGATTGGTCGATATAATCAACTAATTCGACATCAATAAATCAGGGTGTCCGCAGGGTCTTAAAGGTCCCATGAAATGCTTTGAAATCTGCATTTTTATTTCATGTTTGACGTAATCTCAACTGAAACATAAAAAAAAAGGGTGGGACATAGTGTAGCTCCTCCCCCTTAAAGAAACAAACAAACAAAAAAACAAAAAAAACAGCCAATAGCATTTTGTTTTATCACGGCTCTGCCAGTGAGAGTGGTCGAGCTCAAGCGCATCAAATGTGAAGCATCTTGAAGGAGGCGGGGCATGTCAGATATTAGAGAGCATTTGATTGGTCACGATTTGATGAGCAACTGAAGTATGAGGTGATGTAAATAAAACTGTTGATCCATTTAGGCAGAAAACTACAAGCTTTACATGTTTATTTCGGTTTTATATATCATAAATGCGGATTTTGTCACTGTTTTGGTGGGCACTAGCTTATAGATATCCTAAAAACACTGTTACTAACATCTTAAAAAAATTATTTTAATTTCATGGGACCTTTAAAAAGTATTAAAAAATCAATTTAGAGAAATTGAAGGCCCCTAAAAAGTCTTCAATTTTGTATCATTTTTGATTATACATTTTTGTATAGTGTATTCTGTAGTCTATGATAAAATCCTGCTAGATTTGACACCACGCTGCTTTGTTTACTGCAGTAACCAAGGCAACACCTTTATTTCTGCTGTTATAGGCGCCACCTGCTGGATTAGCATTTTTATTCAGTATATGAATGATGTTTTAGTTTAGTGCAGGTATGTTTTATGTAGCATCATTGTAGCACACAAAAAATGTTTTTAAATCATAACTTTAAATTATTAAATCAATCTGCCCACACTAATAAATGTTGAATCTTTGTGTGGATCATGATGTAAGTGCAATTGTTGACTCACCATGTGAAAGAGCAGATAAAAAAAAAATTGTCACATACTACTTTTATTTTAATTTTTTTCTGGTTTCTAAAATATAGAATCGGCCAATTTGCTAGTGAAAAACTGAAGGTCAGTGCATCAGTGTCTAATTAGATGAATGTGTTGAGTTGTATTAAATGGGAGTCCGAAGTTCCATTAATTAATTTCAAGGAGTTTGTTAAAGCCCACAGATTTTTTTTACTGGTCTAATTGTGTTTTTGTATTTCTCTTCTGAAACTTGCAGAGGTAGTCAGCTTGTTCTTCTTTCGCTTTCCCTGAATTCTGTTGCTTTGATAAGAAGTTATCACAAGCTAAGAGTCTTTAGTTGTGCTTTCTTACAAACAGTATTTAGTAAATGTACTGTAAGTTAAAATGTCGCCAATGTGAAACCCAAAGTGGCGATGAGATCTTAAAATGTATGGAAAGAGTCTTAAAAAAGATCTTAAAATGTATTGAAATGTACTGAAAAACATCCATTTCTCACTAACATTTGAGCGCTGTTGAGCACATTCTTAAATAGTGCTGATTTGCCGTTGTGTTCACGTGCTCAACAAAAATGACTGTGATTGGCTGTGAAGGTCATCAGTTCACTGTTTACTGAGTCATCAGCTGTTTACTGAGTGTAACCACAGATACAGGAACACTAGATCGTTTTAAAGCCTTGAAGATCAGTCAATTCATCAGCAGATCGCTCGTATGTCAGCTTACAAACAGACCAGCTGATCTTCGCGGCTTTAAAATGATCCAGAGTCCCTGTATCTGTAGTCAGTCAGTCAGTCATTTCTGTTGAGCACGTGAACACAATGGCAAATCTGCGGTGTTTAACAGCGCTCAAATGTTAGCGGGAAATGGATGTTTTTAAAATTTCAGTACAGATTGGTACCGAATTCCAGTATCAGGACAACACTACTATATACCCTGACATTTTTAATCAACTTATATGTATTATTTTAATTTGACCTTCATTATTTAAATAATAATAATAATAATAATACAATTTTGGACCTATTAGTAAAATAAAAATCTTTATTTAAAAAAGAAATATCAGTTTAGTAACAAAGTGTTTAACAGAGGGATGTACATTTGTGTTCAGTGTAAGGAATGTCATGTGCATTTATATAGCGCAGGTCCCAAATGCTGGTAATGTTAACAACTTAACTTAGGCCAAAATGAAACCAGTGTAGCTCTTTTTTTCCCTCCATAATACATATTGGAGGCATCAGAGCGGGCAGAAGACACACAAGCACTGTCATGTGTTCGGTGTCAGATATAAAGATGTCTGGGATCACAAACATGAGACTGTTGTGAGAGAGATTTCTACAAATTCACATTAATGATCGACTTTTACTCCTGTTTCATAAAGTGCTTCAGTGTTTTATAAGAATTTTTGGCATTTGCAAAAACTTTTCATTGCATGGCTAGCTGCCTAAATGACCTAAAGAACGTGAATATGACGTACTGCCATTCAGAATAAGAATATGCTTAAGCCTACACTTAAAGGTTTGTTTATATTATTATTATTATTATTATTATTATTATTATTATTATTATTTTACTCTTAATTTTACATCTTGTTTAGACGTGTTCTTTTTCAAGGTACACTACTCAGTGTCAAAGTTGCAAGTTAATTGAAATGATCTTAAATTTCTCAAACTATTGATATAAAAATATAAAATTATAATTTTTTTGTTCAAATTAAATCAAATCAAGTCATTTAGCTTAGTCAAATAATCAATTAGTCGATAGATTAATATACAGTTGAAGTCAGAATTATTAGCCCTCATGTTACATTATAATTTTTTAATATTTCTGTTTAGTGAAGAGGTTTTTTTTAACACATTTCTAAACATATTAGTTTAAATAATTAATTTCTAATAACTGATTTCTTTTATCTTTGCCATGATGACAGTACAATATATTTTACCAGATATATTTCAAGATACTAGTATTCAGCTTAAAGTGACATTTAAAAGCTTAATTAGGTAAGTTAGGCAAGTCACTGTATAATGATGGTTTGTTCTGTAGACAATTAAAAATATATATTGCTTAAGGGGTCTAATAATATTGACCTTAAATTTTATTTTATTTTTTTATTAAAAACTGCCTTTATTCTAGCCAAGATAAAACAAATAAGACTTTCTCCAGAAGAACAAATATTATAGGAAATACTGTGAAAATTTCTTTAATCTGTTAAGAAATATATGAAAAAGAATAAATGCTGCACAGGAGGGCTAATAATTTTGCCCTCAACTGTATATGTAGTTATTAGTGGCAGCTCTACATACGGCACAGTATTCATTCTCTGATGGTCGACTGAAGTTTAAGTGTTGCCTCAGGCGATCAGTGTCATGCTGTGCCAGTAAAAGCTAATCTTACTTCATCTTTCTCGTCATTGTGTGTTGTGTGGACATGCCTGATATTTATTCAGGAAAAAAAGTATCAAACAAAGTGGAGATGTGAACTCAAATTCAGAGAAAAGATGTGAAATCATTATGTAACGTCCTTGAAATGTGCTATTTCTGTTTGGAGCCGCTTTAGCTGTGCAGATTAGAAATAAGCAAATGAAGATCGTTTTTTTTGTTTGTTTTTTTTAAGCAAGGTCCCTGGTCAATTTTCTGACACATTTCAAAACAGAAACTTGCTTTGTTTTTAGTGATCCTGTAATGCAGTTTTGCTGAGTTATTATTAAAGGTTGAGACATTTTTTAATACATCAAATAAATAATGAAATGCAAATAGGACCCAGAGTCAAATCAGAAAAAAATGTTAAGCATCCATGGGAAAATGCTACAAGCCGTCTAATTTAACATGTAAAAATGGAATTTACATAACCAGTTCATAGTCACACAAGTATTGAAGTTACAAATAGTAAAGTGACAATTTAGTTGTTAAAATGTTAGAGGATGAGCGTGGCATGTTTTAAAGTTTTGTTGGCCAAAAATATATATATAGATGTAAATATTAGATATAAAAACTATATATATATATATATATTTTTTTTTTTTTTTTTTTTTTTTATTATTATTTTTTTTTACTTAAGGTTTGAAGACATTAAATATTTTATTGACTTTTTGTCTTTTGTTTTTCTGCAAATAAATTCTGATATTCTTATTTGTAATTTTGAATATATGTTATCAGTAGTTTATGTAAGGATTTTAATGCGCGACGTGGAGGCCTCTGCGAAGATAATGCACACCCTCTAGCCAATCAGTATCAAGATTTCAACAGACCATGGAATAACACAGAAATAGTAAATTTACTCAACATGTGCACCTATTAATGACAAATTCAGAGAACCAATAATACATTTAAAGTGTTCTCAATTTTTTTTTACAGATAGATAGATAGATAGTACTTTCCGTGCTGTTTCTACACTTTGTTCTGCTCTGCACTTTGTTCTCATTTTTGTCTTGCTAACCCATCTACCTCGTTTCATTTGACTTAGTTTCCATTGTTTTTTTTTCTCTCATTCTGCGTGACTGAGCAGGAGGATTCACAGAGGTCTGTTGCTTAGTGTATTGTGCTCAGGTATTAAGTAGCTCTATGAGCTAGTATCTATATTACACACGCATTTAGCCATTTAATTGTGCTTTTAGTCTTACTAAGTTCCTGCTTTTGTTCTCACACTCTGATTTGCAAGTACAAGCAGCTGCCAGGCTAAAAGCAGAAACATTACTCTCTCATTATTTTACACCTTCACTGTTCAACTCTTTCACTTAGCATTGCTTTTTCCTGCTTCACAGTAGACTTAATTCTGAGTCTGAGTAGACATCACGTTTAACAGAGTGAAAATAGGGTCCATATAGGGCTCTTTTTTTTTTTTTTACATTATATCTGTCCCTTTAAGATTTTTTCAGATTGTTTTTGATTAACAAAGGACTCTAGATTATGGAAATAAAACGGTTGAAAAATATTTTCTACATTGGTAAAATCATCAGCTGTAACCCTGGACCACAAAACCAATCAATTTGTTGGAAATCATGATCTGAAAGCTGAATAAATTATCTTTCCATTGATGTTTGGTTTGTTAGGATTGGAACATATTAGGCTGAGATACAACTATTTAAAAAAAAATCTGGAATAAATTTTATTAAAAAAAACTTACTATTGAGAAAATCGCCTTTAAATTCGAACAAATGAAGTTGCATATTACTAATCAAACATTAAATTTTGATATATTTACAGTAGGAAATTTACCAAATGTCTTTATAGAAGATGATATTTACCTAATAATCTAATGATTTTTTTTGGCAGAAAAAATTTGATCATTTTGACTACAATGTTTTATAATTCTTTACAATGTATTTTGGGTATTATACCCACAAATATACTCGTGCAACATAAGACTTTGTTGTCTCGGGTCACAAATATCAGTTGTACTTTAACAAATATTAGGCTGAGATACAACTCACTATCTACAAATACTCTTATTTAAAATAATAAAATACTGTAAATAGACCTACAGCATTTTGCCCACCACAATTAAAATGACAAGAGATTTTATCATCACATTACTGAAGATACTATTTGGAGATTTAGAGCAATAAAGTATTATTTATATGCATTTAATCTAGTCTGTTATCATATTGTCAAATAATTCATTTATATAAATAGCCATATTAATAACACGAATTGGCTATTTTGCTGTAAAGTAAAACTGAGCTGTTTTTTTTCTTCTGTATTATCATTATGTATCATATGGGTCATTTAAAGTCTAATGTATCAAGTATAATAATAATAATACAGTATAACATGTTTTTGAATCTAAAAAGCATAATATTGAGAAAATCGCCTTTAAAGTTGAACAAATGAAGTTCTTAACAATGCATATTACTAATTAAACATTAAGTTTTGATATATTTACAGTAGGAAATTTACCAAATGTCTTTATAGAAGATGATGTTTAATTAATAATCTAATGATTTTTTGCTATAAAAGTAAATGTGATCATTTTGAATACAATGTTTTATAATTCTTTGCTATGTATTTTGGGTATAATACCCACAAATATGCCCGTGCAATATAAGACTTTGTGGTCCAGGGTCACAAATATGCAATTGAACAAATGTTAGGCTGAGATACAACTGTTTAAAAATCTGAAATCTAAAAATACTTTTATTTAAAATAATAAAATACTGTAAATAGACCTACAGCATTTTGCCCACCACAATTGAAATGACAGAGATTTTATCATCACGTTACTAAAGATATTATTTAGAGATTTAGAGAAATAAATTACTATTTATTACTATTCATCTAGTCCGTTATCATATTGTCAAATAATTCATTTATATGAATGGCCATATAATTTTTTATTTTTTTATTTTACCATTATTTAACCAGAAAGTCTCATTGAGATTTAAAATCTAGTTTACAAATCTTTTTTTTTGTTTATGTATTTTTATAAAAAATACGTAAACACCACATAACAACAACATTTCATCGGTCCTCTCATCAAAACATCACATGCGTCCAATACCACTCTCTTTATAATGCCTTTAAATTCACCGAAAGACACAATTTTATTAAGTTTTAAGTCTTTTTCCAAATTATTCCATGCCCAAGGTGCACAATAAGAAAATGCAGTTTTTCCCAGCTCTGTACAAACTCGAGGTATATTAAGAAGCAAACACTTGGAAGAGTGTAGCTGGTAATTGCCAGAACTAAGACAAAGACGAGTACAAAGATAAGCTGAAAGTTTACCTTACATAGCTTTGTAGTTAAAAATGTACTCGTGCTGTTTTCTACATACAGCTAGTGATGTCCAGCCCACCATCTCATATAAAACGCAATGATGACAGGATTTTGCATTTGTAATAAAACGTAGTGAAGCATGATATACAGAATCAAGTCTTGTTAGAATAGAAGATGATCTATAATATATCACCATAATCAAGCACAGATTAAAAAAAAGTAGCTTCTACAAGTTTCTTTTTAGTGTTAAAGGTAAAATTAGATTTATTTCTAAAATAAAAGCCAAGCTTCAGCTTCTTAATCAGATTAGCAATGTGTACATTAAATAAAAGCTTATCATCAATCCATATACCCAAGTGCTTGTAAGAAGTTACTCTTTCAATAGTTTTTCCATCAGATGTAAAAATACTATAATTATCAAATACTTGTGCCTGAGCTTTTAAAAGAAAACATAAATAATATCAAATGGAGGGACTAAGCCGAAAAGAAAATGAATGAATGAATGAATAATACCAAATGACTATTTTTGCTAAGTAAAACTGAGCCGTTTTGTTTTCTCTCCGTATTATCATTATGTATCATATTTATCATTTAAAGTCTGATGTATCAAGTATAATAATAATAGTAATAATAATACTAATACAGTATGGCATGTTTTTGTCCAGATTAATGCATCTGGCTACATAAAATTTCCAGCAGTGTTGAAAAAAATGCTGCATTTGCTTGATTTTGCTGTCAATTGTGCAATCATAGCATCACAAAATCCTGGAGGGACTGATTTGAATTGAATATGCCAGTTTCTCTCTGTCTGTTTCTCCATTCAGCTCACATTTGCACTGTGCATGATGAATCTCTGGCCTGTTTTCTCTCTTCCTTCCTCCGCTCTCCTCTTTCTTACTAGGCTTCCTCACACTCTGCGTCTCCTTCCTCCTCCTCTTCCTCGTCTCTGTCGTGTCAGCTGCAGCAGTGTGTGTCTGGGCCCGGGCCCGGTGAGACAGAGTCCTCTCTCAGCCTTTCTGCATCTAACTCCTCTCTGAACCACCAGGGCCCTCTGCCTGTCCCTACGGTGAGTCCCAGCTGCCTGTCCACTATCTAACATGTTTATTTCTCACCTTTTAACATCTTCTTTAAAGTCTAATATTCAGTAAACAGCAGAACTTGCAGTGGTGCACAAGAATGTATGACAACTTTAAAAAACGTTTTTAATCAAGGTAAAGAACTGTGAGGGGCGACACAGTGGCTCAGTGGTTAGCACTGTCACTTAAAAGCTGAGTCGCTGGGTCGAGTCCCGGCTGGGTCAGTTGGCATTTCTGTGTGGAGTTTGCATGTTCTCCCCGTGTTGGTGTGGGTTTCCTCCGGGTGCTCCGGTTTCCCTCAGAGTCCAAAGACATGCGGTATAGGTGAATTGAATAAACTAAACTGGCCGTAGTGTATGTGTGTGAATGAGTGTTTGTATATGGATGTTTCCCAGTACTTGGTTGCAGCTGGAAGGGCATCCACTGTGTAAAACATATGCTGGATAAGTTAACGGTTCTTTCCGCTGTGGCGACCCCTGATGAATAAAGGGACTAAGCTGAAGGAAAATGAATGAATGAAATAACTGTGAGACATAAACTCCAGAATTGAGAGTTATCAACTTCCAATTTTGAGAAGAATGGTAAGAAATGTGAGATGAAAAAGATATTTAAATTCAGAATAAAAATCCTTACATTTCCAAGGAAAAAAAAGGAAGTATTATGATATGTAAACTAGCAAGAGTTTAGCTAATTAAAAAATATAAGTTCCCATTTGTGAGGAAAATTTTAAAATAAAAAGTCGCAGGTACTTTTTTCTGTAGCAAAAGTAAAAAATAATTGTGAGATATAAAAAAATGATAAAACTTGCAACTGCAAAAAATAGAATATACTCAAATTGTTTTTGCTGCTTGCTCAAACGACTTATTTAAAATGAGCTGAATCAACACAATTCTTGAGGTTTTTTTTTATGGGACAACTTAATTTTTTGTATCTTCAATTTACTTATATTTGTAAAAAAAATTAAGTTAATTTAATCAATTTGTGTTTGGACAGGAATTGTGTGGAACCCTTTTACATTAAAGTTGCCATGGGTCATTTCCTAATTTATTTCCTAATATTTAAAAATTAATAGAAAACAATACTTTGAATCATATTACCTAATGCAATATAAATGTTTTAATTATAACTATTGCAATAAAAACATAAACAATCACATTTATAACACAGTGGAGTTCAATGCTGAATACGGTCAAGCAGAATCTGCCTTTTGCTCGCCAAATTCTGCATTGTCTTCTATCTGTCGGGTGATCGTACACTCTCAGAAATAAAGGTACATGAACTGTCACTGGGCAGTACCTTTTCAAAGGATACATATTTGTACCCGAAGGGTCCATAATGGTACCTCAAAGGTACTTTTTAGGTACATTTGGGCACTAAAATGCACCTTTGAGGTACCACTGTGGACTCTTTGGGTACAAATATGTATCTTTTGAAAAGGTACTGCCCCAGTGACAGCTCCTGTACCTTTATTTCTGAGAGTGTATGTACATTTTAAACTAAATCTGATTAATTGACACCATTTAAATTGAAAGGCTTAATTTCAGCATGCTTTTTTGTAGCTTAACAATAAAACAAACAAATAAAAGGTTACATTAAATTTGAGATGACAATCTCTAAACCATTCCCATCATTCTCTCTCTCTTTTCAGATAAGATGGCATATAATTGAGATCATTAAAAAAAATTCATAATTTTTGTCTCTACACCAGAGATGCCCAAACTAGGGCCTGCGGGCCAAATCAAAGGTTACTATAGGCCAACTTTGGCCCGCAGGCCCTAGTTTGGGCATCTCTGGTGTAGAGACAAAAATTATGAATTTTTTTTAATTATCTCAATTACGAGAAAAACTATATTTCAAGAAGGGGGAAAACACCTAAATTGTGAAAATGAGAAGACACATTTCCAGCTTTATAATTCTGCAAAAGACTGAATTGTGAATGTACACTCAAAAAATGACATTTGGTGTATGTTTAAACTACTTATTTAAAATAAGCTAAAACTAAATTCTTGAATATTTTTTTGGGGGCAACTTAATTGTTTTATGTTCATTCCACTTAAATGAGTAAAAACTAATAAGTTAACTTAATTCCTTCATGTTGCCCCAACACAAATCAATTATGTGTATCCCAGCATTTTTTACAGTGTAATCTAGATTTCAAGATTTAGATTTTGTGGAAATACGTCAGAAATGTGATGCGCAACTATTTATATGATTTTTTTAACTTGCAAATGCGATGTATAAACTATCAATTGCAAGAAAAAAAAGTCCAAAGTATGCAATAAAAAGGTCTGTACAGGAAAAATCGTTTGTAAGAATTATAAACTTATAAACTTGCAATTTAATTTAAAGTTCAGTAACCTTTGTAAAAAATTATAAATAAATAAGATAAAAATTGTGAGATTAAAAAAGTGAGATTTGAACTTGCAATAGTCATTATCAGATGAAAAGTCACAATTATTTTAGTTAGTTTTTAGATTAATTTACATTTAATCATAAATTCCTTAATGAAACAACCTTAAACAGAATAGTGTCAAGTAGGTGCCAGCACTGCAGTTTTACTTCTGTAGTTTTTTTCAATTCAGCTTCACATGCTGAGAAGTAGCACACACATGCAAAGAGTGCTGATTGTCTAATTATTGACCGTGTGTCGGTGCATTTATCCGCGGCTACAAGGGGAAACATGTTGGTAATAGCCCATATGAATCACAGGTGCCGTAGCCTGTAGGCAATGAATAGTTCACAGCCTCAATTAACAGCAGCACTGCCTTGTTAGGGTTCAGTGTTTTTTTTTTTTTTTTTTCACATGCCTCTAGAGATCTAAAACTGGAGATCTAAAGAGTCAAAGGCTTGTACCACACGGGGATCCTGCAACTGTGACTTGCTGAAAGCTCAGGTTAAACACACATCGTCCTGCAGGGTCTCGTTTGGATCCCCACTGTTAGGTGACTGAGCTGCCTGTTATGATCTTGTGTCTGCTGAGCTCCGTCCTTTTACTGAATAAAGGGAACACTTTTTTTATGTTTTATTGGGAAAGAGACTACTAAATATAGGTTTGACTAATCACCAAGGACCATAGTTTCATCTAAAAAGCTAATGTGTTTTATTTATAACTGTTTTCTAGTAGCAAAAAATAAACAAAAATTATTACAGACTGTATACAAAAATTATTATTATACAAATGAAAAAAATATATATGTATATGGAAAAAAAAAAAAAAATATATATATATATATCATGTGTATATGTATATATGTGTATGTATGTATGTATGTATATAATAAAATAGAATAGTCCAGCAAAAACATGCAGCAGATACAGTGAAACATATACCTTAAAGTTGTGCTTGGTCAAACTTAACAAAATAAAAAAGGAAGTGGGAAAAAATAAGGTAAATTTGTCCTTGATTCATAAGCGCCCTACTTTCAACTCTTAATATGAAAAGCAAGGAAGGAGCCCCAGATTTCTTGAAAGCATCAGTCTTAGCAACACATTGCTGGTAATGTGTCAATGCTAACACAGGGTCAGAGTGTCTAAGCAGGGCTAATTCAATATCTATACTAATGTTGTTGTTTTTTTCCAAACACTTATAAATACCACTGAAGGCTAATAATATATTTAATGTTTTCGCTTTTTTTTTTTATTATTTTTTAATTTTTTATTTATTTATAATAATTTTTAATTATTTATCATTGTGTATGTGTATATATGATATTTTAAAATACATTGTTATGATTTCATGTTTTAGTACAGTGGTGTTTTGCTACACATTTTTGTTCTATTATTCTTTTAATTTAATGAAAATAATAGATTCATAATAATAATAATACTAAATAGTCATTTTAATAAATGTTATTAGAAAATTAAATGCATCTTAAAATGCCAAAAAAGCATTACAAGAAGCAACCAGTACTTTACAAGAAAACAACTGCAATCACCATAATAGGTATAAGATCCAGTAAGAATAAAGATGAAACCCACAATAAATCCAAAAGAAGAAATAATAATAACCAGTATATATGCTGGTGGTAAGCACTGTCGCCTCACAGCAAGAAGGTCGCTGGTTGGGTCAGTTGGCATTTCTGTGTGGAGTTTGCATGTTCTCCCCATGTTGGCGTGGGTTTCCTCCGGGTGCTCTGGTTTCCCCCACATTCCAAAGACATGCGCTATAGGTGAATTGAATAAACTGAATTGGCCGTAGTGTATGCGTGTGAATGAGTGTGTATGGATTTCCCAGTACTGGGTTGCAGCTGGAAGGGCATCCGCTGTGTAAAACATATACTGGATAAGTTGGCGGTTCATTCCGCTGTGGCGACCCCTGATAAATAAAGGAAAATGAATGAATGAATGAATGAATAATAACCAGTATACATAAAATGGGTAGAAAACAGAGAAATTAAATCAGTCTGACGTCAATCCACTTGTAATGTAGGCGACTGCTTTTATTATAATTGAAGTAATATAGTTTTATTGCATAATAAATGTTGCTTCCAGTTTAGACACTTTGTCAGGCTAATAAAAGATATCATCTGCTGGAAGAATTGTGTATTGTAATAGCCCTAAACAAATGTGATCATTTATTGTGATGTTATTTTTAATCCTTTTGCTGCAGTCAAGACACTCTCAAGGTCATGGATTACATTGGTTTTGCAACAATTAAGTGTGTTTCTGGCAGTCTACACATCATATGTAGTAGACTCACTATAACGCTCATCTTCTTGCCAGGTTTCCAGGCGCCGATCATGCAGGATCTTGCTTTGCAACAAAGTGTCCTTTAATTTCAACCCCACCAAAAAAGCAACAGTGTATTTCAGCTGTTTTTCAGTTGCCTTGTGGCCATCGACTTTACTCTGACGCCTGCCTGTGCTTGTGCTGTCCTCCCTCTTGTTTTCCTATAGAGCGAAAGCGCTAATGATGAAGGTGGGGAGGGTGAATACGTCAATCTGTATTCATCCAACCAAGCCAATGGAGATGTGACTCTCTCCAATGGAGTAAGTAACAGCATGTCAGCTGCCGGTGACCTCACATGCTGCGTTTTGTGCTGTTTGTGACTATAATGCTTGGCTTTGCTTCATGCAAACTGGATAATTGCTATTTTACTTAACGCTTGCCGACAAAGTGCACTTCATGCAAAAGAAATAATCAACAAACAAGAAATAACCTGCATGTTAATCTGAGCCTGTCCTAACTAACAGCGTCAGTCAATATTGTTGCACAAGATAATATTGTTTTATGCTAAGTGGCTTCGACTAGTGAAGTGTCATTGGTTCAAAATCCTGCTTTAAATGTTGGATATTAAGTGTCTAGTAGGGCTCAACGATAAATCGAGTGCGATTGTCGTGCGCATTTGTCTATAAAGCCAGCTCTTTAATAAGAGCCATAGTTCATTGGCAAGCTATGCAGAATATCACATTGCGATTTGATCATGCGGTAGTCAAATCACAAACAATCATTCTGCCGTATTAACGGCTGTTTGCGTAGCTTGTCAGTGAACTACGGCCCTTTGTCATAAATGTTGCTAATGTTAAACCTAAAAGCACATGCAAATACCATATATAATCAGTGTTGGGTAAAGTTACTTTTGAAAGTAATGCATTACAATATTGAGTTACTCCCCAAAAAAGTAACTAGTTCCGTTATTTAGTTACTTTTTTTAATAAGTAATGTTACGTTACTTTTCAGTTACTTTTTCTTACCTGGCTGAGGCTTGATCTCTTTCAGAACTTGCAGGGGGTTTTTTTAATAAAGGAGCTCTTCATTAACATCTTCTTAAAGCTTTCTGACCCCAGAGCTATACATGCCATATATACAGATTTCTGAAAGTTTAAAGCGATGTGTTTGCTACTTTTGCACTTTTTGTCTTATTAGGGAAGTAAAATCACTGTCACTATTGAGACAATCAACTTTTCATTTTCTTCGATGCATTCAAAATAATGACAATACTTCTATCACAGAAATGTAAGGCTCTGGCATTTTCATTTTTGTCTGTTCTCGCGGGGAGTGCATTTTCTCATTGAGTTAAAAGTAACTCAGATATTATTACTTTTTCCATATTGCTCGTTACTCAAAGTATTATTATCATGCGTTACTTGTAATGCGTTACCCCAACACTGTATATAATGACGTTTTACGCAAAACTCACTTCATAGCTTCAGCCGTGAAGTGTTTGAAATCAATTCTTTTGTAAAACGATGTGTCTACAATCACACAATAAAGCACACAGCATATTTCATATTCTTAGCCATGGCAAAAGCGTTGCATCGTTACACACTTTATTATCATCACAATTATAATAAGAAGAACTCCAATTAACCACATGTTGTCATGGTCATGTGTTTATTAATTCCGTTGATTGAAATGAAAGCAGTTTAATCTTCTGTTTATGCTGCAAACGCTATAAGGATTTCCCATAGACTGAGATGCATTGATGGATAGCGTAGCGTCCATCGGATGCGCACTTGAATCTCGCCGGAAGTAGTAGGTCATCTGGGTATACTCTAGCATACCGTTTTTCCAATATTATGAATTTGGATCAGTTTTATTTAATAAAAATAATATTGTCAGTACATATAAAAATGTCTAGTCCTAATTTGATGTATAATAAATTGTTACTTTGTGTTCACTATTGGATTTCATCATTTGGTTTAGTAACAGCCCGCTAATGTAAAACCTTTTTTTTTTGCTGAAAAGATGGCTGTCAATGGGTCCAGTCTTACAATTATTTGAATGCTCGTCCAAACTAGAGACCTGCACTTGCTGAACTTGATGCAAACGGGACAAGATTTGATTGGCGAATGCTGGTGTGGGCGTTGTGCGGATTTGCCTTATGAAGATCCGCGGAACTACCGGAAAATGGATATATGTAAAAATAAAATTGAAAAGGCAAATAAATTGCCATTTATCTAACTTACTGATGCGTCATGGATGCATTATAAAGACCCTTTCACTCTGGAAGCAGCATGTGTTATTACACAATTGAAGTGTTTTGATAAGATAATAGTTATGTTATATAGATAAAATCAACAAGGTTATATTTGTATTAGGCCTGCATGGTTAGGGTGCAATTTCCAAATCGCAAAAATCAATGATTATTTCAATACAAATATGGTAACAAGCATATATTTTTTGACACTTTAGCTTCTGACAGTTCAGCACATAACCCTGAACAATATGACAAATGTAGCACAATCTAAATGTTTCCTTGTTGACATTTTAGCTTTAGAATTATTTGTGTTCTTTGCACTTTAAATGGCATAAACGTTTGCTGCCATTGTTTCAACGTTATTGTAGGCTATCGTCAGTGTTTTAGTGATTAAAAAAAAAAATTGTTTAGAGTGTGTTTGGATTTTTAAAAGGGGAAGAATTTATATATAATTTATTTTATTTTATTTAAGATGCTGTAGTTGTTTTCTTAATTTGTCATGACAACTGACAACTGTATAAAAAAAAATGGCAACAATGTTTAAGAGGTTTTAAATAAACAGTATCATAGAGCATACTTTGTGTCTTGCTTTGGTGCTGTTAAAGAACACCAAATTAAACCTGTAGCTCTTTTATGAAATAGTAGTAAATCGCAATTATGATCACAATTTGATTTTTTTTCTCCAAATCGTGCAGCCCTAATTTGTATTTGTTCAAATGTTGCACGGAAACATGATTGGTTATGAGTTAAAATAGGTTGAAAACTGTCTAGCATGTCTTTTTGTGCAGAAATTTGCTTGCAGTGTGGGGAAAAAAAATTAGTCGAACAAAAAAAAAGGCTTCTCATATTTAGATGACTTTGTATGTAGACGTTGTTGTGAAATCGAGCTGGTCGAGAGCTTTCAAGAACCAAAAAGAGGAATTGGGGAGTTGATGATTGTGTGCTTTTCAAAAATAAAACCTGCAGCTGAAGCAGTAGTTATTAAACCTCTTTAACAGATCATCAGATTCATCCTGATGTGGGTCATCTTAGTGTTTACAGGCTACTTTAACGGTATGCTTTTGGATAAATATGCAAACAAATTTGAGACTGTAAACACTCGTGATACCTTAGTGATGCTTTTGTGTGTGATTTTTTTTTTTTTTTTATTAATTACCAAATGTTTTGTCTAACCTCATGATTGATAATCACATCATGCATGTCTTGCACTTTGTCAGACTGATTTACTGCGGTTTTATTACATGCACTACCATTCAAATCTTTGAATACGATTTTTTAAATTTATCATATTTATATTTTAAAAGGATGAAAACTGATCAATGTAACATGATTTCTGTAAGGGATAGTTCACCCGAAAAATGAATATGTGTACACAGTATTTGTTGTTTGAGTGCCTTTGAACACAAAAGAAAATATTTTGAATTACTATGGAAGTCAATGGTCACAGGTTTTTAGCATTTTACGAAATCTCTTAATAATAATAATGATAATAATAATAATAATAATAAATGTTTCTTGAGTTGCAAAGCTGCTCATTTCAATGATTTCTCAAGGATCATGTGACACTGAAGACTTAATAAATTGCAATTCTATTATATAATATTACTGTTTAATAGCAAATACAGCCTTGGTGAGCTTAGACTTCTTTCAAATGTCATACCAACCCCAAACATTTGAATGGTTGATTGTTTTGTAGTGAAACTTAATCTAATATAATGTGTTGTGTTCTCAATATTTCCCAGTGTTGTTTTGAAAGTTTTGTGAAATGAACTAGCACCTTGTACTTTTCCCTGTATTTCGCATCCTATCCAGATGCAACCTGGTTGTCCTCTATTGATGAAGTGTTTTCCCCATCAATGTCTCTTTGTTTATTGTTTTTTTTTTTTCTTTAGTTGTGATAATCATTAAATATTTGTTCTGTCATTGCCAGGACTCTTTTTGCGGTGCTGAAGATTCACTCCAGGACTCCGCTATTGAACACAGCAAAGATCCGGCTGACAGAGAGGGGTAACAGCCCTTGATTTAAACTCTCTCTCTGTTGTTCTTCTTTTAAAGGTGCATTATGTAGGACTGACACCTAGTGGCGGAAATAGATATTTATTTGTTCGGTGCCATGTCTGAGTCCACTAGATCCTTTCAGAGGTGCACCCAGCTCTGTGAGTTAATCAACTCCTCCAGAAACTATACCTGGATGATGGAAGCTTTCAGCGATGCTTTTGACTGAGCCGAGCCCAGTTTGATGAGCTGTTGTCCGGTGTCAGCAGTAGGATTTTCCCTCGGGACACCAACAACAGGCACTTCGTCATAATCACGCCTCTACAAGAGCAAGCTCCTGATTGGTTAATGTGGCGCAAATGTCTGCTATAGTTCAGATTTTCAAAGTCAAGCGAATCGCACGTCAAACGGTCTAAACGCTCAGTTTGTGCTGCTTCATTCAAGCGAATCGCGTCATTTGCGCAAAGTCATTTGCACGAATAGCGCCGCAGGATGTCTATTCGCATCTTTGCATCGACTTAACATGTAAATCACTCTCGCTTGATGCTTTATCCGTGTCTAGTGTGAACGCACCATTACACCAAGGGTGCCTAAACTAGAGGGGCCTGGAGGGCCAGTGTCCTGCATAGTTTAGCTCCAACTTCCTTCAACACACCTGACTGGAAGTTTCTAGCATACCTAGAAAGAGCTTGATTAACTGGTGTGTCTAACTCAGATGTGTCTTATTGGGGTTGGAACTAATCTCTGCAGGACACCAGCCCTCCAGGACCGAGTTTGGGCACTCCTGCCTTACACTGTAAGCTGCTCAGCTAATGTTTACATTTATAATATTTGAATTGCTTGCAAAATAAAAACCACCTCATGTGAATTTTTATAACTTTGAATCTATGTCTCATTTCGGAGGCTACTACTGTCCTCTAGAGGCCACTTTTTTGGCTGCATAAATTGAGGGAGCCTGCATGACTAAAATGAAATATGGTGTGTTTTTTTACCAATGCAACATGGGGTGCCAAAATAAAGATAATTGTGTAAATTGGTAGTGCTCAGTTTATAGAGTGCAAAAAAAAGACAGACATTCCGACATGGAGAGCACATTTTCAAAGTAGAATAAGTTACTTTAGCATGGTTTTTCAGATAAACAATTATGCACACTTAGCATGTTTCTCAAAGTCTATGTGAAATCCAAGTTTACAATGTTTATTTTCCTAGCTCACATTGTCATTTTTAAGGTGAATAATGAATTAGGGCAAGTTAATCCACTTAAAAAAAAGTTTGTTTTGGTGATCTTCAGTCAGGGTCTCACACCTACTCAGTATTTAATTTCAGTTGGAATACATCAACATACTGAAATAAAAGTCTTAACATCTTCCGCTTCACAATAACTTTAAATGTCTGCAAACATATTATGATATTTTTATGATTTAGAGTCAAAAATGTACATACAGCACCTTTAAAACTATTTTCAGAGATTAAAATGTGTGACATATGGTCATCTTTTTCCTCGCACCAGAAAACCATAATTTTCATGTCTTTTTTGATCGCCTATCCTCTCATTTGCAGTTGGAAGCAGAAGTGTGTGGACTCAGATTTGACCTCAGAAGAGGTGGATGAGCTCTGTCTGATTGACCACGATGAGATCATGTCTCGCATAACACTAAAGCAAGAGGTAAACTTTTGTGTTCGCTATTACATACAGTATGCACATATACAGTAAAGACAAGTTTTGCTTTTCAAAGTGCATTGGTTGTGATGAAAGTGAGAGCATTAGTTTTTACTCTGCTGCCCTCTGCCTGTGACTTAACACCACTGCAGTGATGAATTGAAGCGCATATGAAATACAGATGTTCACACTCCAGTGTCAGGATAATCTCCACTGAAACAATATACAAGACAGTTAAAGGGTTAGTTCACCCAAAAATGAAAATTCTATCATCATTTACTACTTATTTACCCTTGTTGAAAACCTTCATGAGTTTCTTTCTTCTGTTAAACACCAAAGAAGATATTTAGAAAAATGTTGAAAACCTGTGACCATTGACTTACATAGTATTTGTATTTTCTACTATAATTTGTCAATGGTTACAGGTTTTCAGCTTTCTTCAAAATATCTTCTTTATGAGTTTCTTTCTTCTGTTGAACACCAAAGAAGATATTTAGAAAAATGTTGAAAACCTGTAACCATTGACTTCCATAGTATTTGTATTTTCTGCTATGGATGTCAATGGATAGAGGTTTTCAGCTTTCTTCAAAATATCTTCTTTATGAGTTTCTTTCTTCTATTGAATACCAAAGAAGATATTAAGAAAAATGTTGAAAACCTGTAACGTTTGACGTCATAGTATTTGTTTTTTTCCTACTATGGATGTCAATGGTTAGAGGTTTTCCACTTTCTTTAAAATATATTCTTTTTGAGTTTCTTTCTTCTGTTGAACACCAAAGAAGATATTTAGTAAATTTTGAAAACCTGTAACCATTGACTTACATAGTATTTGTATTTTCTACTATGGTTGTCAATGGTTACAGGTTTTCAGCTTTCTTCAAAATATCTTTGAGTTTCTTTCTTCTGTTGAACACAAAAGAAGATATTTAGAAAAATGTTGAAAACCTGTAAACATTGACTTCATAGTATTTGTATTTTCTACTATGGATGTCAATGGATACAGGTTTTCAGCTTTCTTCAAAATATCTTCTTTTGTGTTCAACAATAGAAAGAAACTCATAAAGGTTTTGAATCACATGAGGTAGAGTAAATAGTGAGTAAATAAAAACAAGTTGGGTGAACTATCCCTTTAATAAGTGGACCACTCTACAATAAATATGACTACAACTATATAGGGCTTCCCAAACTAGTGAGCCATCCACTAGTAGATTTTGCAAATATTATTTTGCAAGTTATATTTAGGAACTGATTACAAGACGAGCTCTAACTTTAACCTGCATAATGAAAACCGCATAATCTGTGTTTCTCAGAACGACGACGGCCCTGATGTTAGAGCGGGATCAGGCGATATTTTATTAGTTCATG
>CAIGQV010017835.1:22859166-22876119 GCA_903798115.1 Danio jaintianensis
ACATACATACATATATATATATATATATATATATATATATATATATATATATATATATATATATTGTTTCATTTTAATTGAGCAGTACTCTGTTTTAATGGTCAAACTGAAAAAAATGATTGAAATGTCATTTGTGTGACTTATTATTTTTCCAGGCACTATGACCTCAAACACAACGATGACATTGTCTCCTTCTTCAACGACTTCAGTGATCATCTGGCCGAGGAGGCGTTGTGGGAGCTTTCCCTAAAGATCAAACCTCGCAACATCACCCGGCGGAAAACAGATAGAGAGGAAAAGACATAGCTCACAAACAAAGCGCTCTCTGGTGAAGTTGCAGAACACAGCAATCAAACGTTACTGTAATGGCAGCTACGAGACTGGAAACAATACTGTATTTCTGTTACAGTTTACTGAACATTTTTTAAAAGAAAAAAACAAAACAAAAACATGGTTAGATTTTATTTTGTACTTGCACTGAGTCTGAACCTGTGTGGACATTTGAAGTGGAACAGCGCCAAGACAGCAAACATGAGATTAAATCCTTTGAGATCATAACCTGGGATTTATGCTGATATCCCAGAACTGTCTCGCCATCTGGATGTTTGCAGTGCGATCTGGAGTCAAACCGCAGACTTGTACTGTGATTCCCGATCAGGCGCTTTGGGTGTTAAAAGTTTCTGGAAGACTGATATTTTTATTTATTTATTTTGTATGTAACAAATGCACATTAAGACTCTTTGGGTTTAGAGGGATTGCTGTACGCTTATCTGCTGAATTGAACAGCTTTGAGCATATACGGTAATAGGTCACGATGCGGTTAGTAATAGCACTTCACGATTTTATTGAATTAAGAGTGTGTTCACATTTGGCAGGTTTGTTTTAAAGCCAACTGGTGCGAATAAAGCCTGATTTATACTTCTGCGTTGAGTGATCGTTGTGAGTGATCGTTGTGAGTTTACACCGAAAATGTGTGTGAGGCTACAGTAACTCACACTCATTCATGAAATAGGCGGGAACCGGCTCTATGAACTTTAATCATAAAATAAACACAAAACAAAGGTATCCATATGGAGCTCCTCTGTGGGACTCATTAAAAAACTAAAAAATGCTGGGTTCCTCACAATTCCTTCAAGTTGTCCCAACACAAATCAGTTAAGTTTACTTAATTGTTTTTTACAAATTTAAGTAGTTTGAACAAGCAGCAAAAGTGCAGTCTCGCTCCGCCCCCAAAGCTCTTGGCCCTGCCCACACTCATCACCTTCTACCAGGCCGACCAATCACAGGTCTTGCGCCTTGTTGCGATGTGTAGTTACATTTTTTGCATCAGGGTAGGTAAAAGAGTATGTATGTGATGTATAAATTGGCATAAAGTTTGAACACAGCTTTCCCAATTTTGATGCAACTGAAATATGATCACAACACAACCCAGAGACATCTAAGAGGCCATTCACATATCGCGTCTAAAAGTGCATGGAAAGCGCTTTGAATGGCATGAAACCATTTTCAACGCGATTTGCACTCGCGCTCCTTTGTCGTCTATCGTTGCTAGGCGACCATCAACCGTTGCTGCAGCTCTGATACAAGTTTTATTTATGGAGAAAATAAAAAGCACTGCAGTGTTTGGGTGCGCTGTGTTTATCTGAAGTAATTAGTCTACCGAAATGTGTAGATTCCATATAAAGTATGAAGCTGATCGGTCAGTTCTTGTCACGTGACTTGCGGTGTGCTCGTGGCATTGTAAAAAGTTGAGATGTTTTAAACTAGGTGAAAAAAACGCAAGCATGTTGTGCCGCGTGCGCCTCACTCCCAATATGCGTGCACATGCCTTCGTTGGAAATAACGAACTTGCGCGCGCAAAAGACGCAATACTTTTCCACTGCTCGGTACGATATGGTTCAGCTCGCTTCATTCGGTTTTGCTTGGCTCAGTTTGCATTTTTGCTGCAGTTTAGTACAGCTTAAAGTGTGTGGGATTATTGATAATAAAAATAATAATAATAATTCCTTACATTTATATAGCGCTTTTCTGGACACTCAAAGCGCTTTACACATTGGATGGAAATTTCCTCATCCACCACCAGTGTGCAGCATCCACCTCGATGACGCAACGGCAGCCATATTGCGCCAAACCACACACCAGCTGATTGGTGGAGGGCAGACAGAGTGATGAAGCCAGTTATGATACGGGGATGGCTAGGACGCCATGGTAAACAGAGGCCAGTGGGCAAGTTTGATTTTTTTGGGGGGATTTTTAATAACCACAGAGAGTCAGGACCTCGGTTTAACGTCTCATCCGAAAGACAGCGCTCACTGAGCAGTATAGAGTCCCCATCAATATACTGGGGCGTTAGGACCCACACAGACCGCAGGTTGAGCACCCCCTGCTGGTCACACTAACACCACTTCCGGCAGCAACCTAGCTTTCCCATGTGGTCTCCCATCAAGGTATTGACCAGGCGCAGCCCTGCTTAGCTTCAGTGGGTGACCATGTGAGAGTTGCAGAGAGCTAGCTATTTTTTTTGCTAGTTGTGCGCTTCTTTGGCCATGACATTGTTTTTATTTTGGGTCATCCCATCCAGCTCTAGCTGGATCCGCTCCTCGAGTACCAATGAAAGGAACTTCTGGACCTCTTCTGCAGCTTTCAGGTGTCTTTTCCTTACAATTATATAAAATGGTTTAATCGTGTGAACCAACAATACAGCAGTGGCAGCTGCTGACTATTTAAATGCAATATATTAGTTTGGTATCTTGTCGCAAATCCAATGATGCTGCTAGTCATTATACGTCACAATTTTTTTTTTCCACCTTTAGTGGACAGCACAGTGGAGAGTACTGACAGGAAATCATGGGGAGCCAAGAGGAAGGATCGGCAAAGGACCTCAAGCCGGGAATCGAACTTTGGTCATCATAAGCACCTTTGTGCTATATGTCGATGCACTTAACCACTAGATTATTGGCGTCGACTATACGTTACAATTTTTAATGGTATGGCTCATGAGATACTTCACCCGAGGTGGTACTAAACCAGTACCAAGTACTAGGTAAGGAACGCAGTAGACTAGACTCCTAAATGGAGCGTTACCCTGCAGTGGAAAAGTGCCTTAAACAAACAAAAAACATGACATGGTGTCACAAGATGTAACTATAAAAGCGACAGAATTCTCAACTATACTTTTTTTTGTCAGTCACAACGTTACCTATCACAGTTCAATACAGGCATTAGAAATGTGTCTCCTTGCAGCAAATCTTTATTTTTTGTGTGCGTTACAAAGGAAGTTCTGGTGCTGTTTTGACTCATTTATACATTTATAAGCTTCGTTATTCTCAAATGATACAGGTTAAGTTCTGTTCGGGCTTTAAATATAATGCTCACGTAAATACTAGGCCAACCTGGATCATATCTGAACCATATCTGAACTGCAAGTGTGAACACACCCTAAAAGACACTTTTCTGGATTTGAGCTTTTGAATTTCATGGAAACAATAGCGTGCGGATTTTATTGCACAAATAACAGCCATGTTTTCACATTTTTGTCTAAAGGAAATTCATCATCACAGCTCCTTGAGGCCTATTTAAAATCTGTTGTCTTCCAATTACTATTCATTGCTAATAATCAGGGAAAATGGTTATTTTGTTATCTGTATTTATTTGTATATTTATGTGCATAGATTAATGTTCTTGTTTGTCCTCTGGTTATGAGTTGTTACAACTGTTTGTCTGGTACATTTCAACATTTTCCCCTTTGCACATCAGCAAGGAGTTTCTTTCAGCATTATTGTAGAGTTTCCAGAGTCTTCTTCGTGATCAAAGTCCTATTATTAAGCGCTCTAAGCTGTTCAAGAGGCAGTGTCAATGTGATTTATTTGATATAATGCAGTTTTCCTTTTGTTTTTTAAAAGGATTTTACATTTGCGGAGAGATTTTCCTCTGTTGTTGTGAGATGTGATCAATTGTGCACTTTGAAGTTGATTGTGAGAAACAAACTGTTGGGTTTGAACAGTTTCATGTGTGGACATGATGAATATGAGCCCTGCAATGATTCTTATGATGATGATGATGATGATGATTATGATGACAACCTGATTTTTTTTAAGAGCATATTGGACTGAAGTTGGTTTCAAAATCCCAAAGACCCCAGACCGCATATCACCACTGTCTGAGTATGATGAAGAAGAAGATGATTCAGTTGCATAAGTCATACAACTGACATGTATCTCTGTACACAACATAACCCTGTGAAACCTGGTAAAACAATATACATATCAACATTGTCTGTTTTTCTTTGACTGTGAATTGGGCGTGTGCGGTATTATAAATTTGTGAGTTTTAATCATGTGTGAGCCGACTTAATCGAGTGTGTCATTTACTGAGAAAAAAAACAATCATCTTTAAGAGTGTAAAAGCGTTCACTATTTGAATACTGTTTGAATGATTTTATAGTTCAGGTTTTGAAAGCAAAAATATCCCTGTATGGGTTTCTCATGTCTTATAAGATACACAACATCACATAAGCAGGTTTTCCTATTGTAGTTGCATTATTAATTTTATACCGTTTATATTGAGCAAGTTACATTTCAGACACAATATTTTAATTTAAAAAAAAATCTGTTTGTCAACAAAATTAGTTGGGAGCCAAAAATTTGTAAGTTTTAGTGCACTGCAGATTTTTTTTTTCTGAATGAATCATATGAGTTATGGACCCACTGATCCATTCATAAATTTTCTTAGTTTCTAATTGAATCATCTGTTTTCAATGGATGTTTGAATGATTTATGAAACCCCCAATGGAAGTTTTAGGTTAATGTTTATTTGTGATATTATCTGTGACTAAAAAAAAGCATTTTTCAAGCATAAACACAAACATGTAATCTCTGATTGAATATTTTAATATATTTATTGATCAAAAATAATAAGACTTCATATAAAATTAAAGAAGACCTTCACTAAACTGTCATTCAAATGACAATAATTTATATAGGCCACCTATTTATTTAGAAGAATCATTTGATGACATGAAAAAAAGTAAGGATCACAGTAAAGCCCCCAAATATATATATATATTTATTTTTTTCTTATTTATTTTTTTCCTTTGTTTGTCATTTGAAATCATCGTCAAAATAACTACATTTTAGTCATTTAGACAAGTAAGAATAAATTATTAACTTTTTTACATATGTATTTTACTCTGAATGACTGGAACATTATTCCACCCATATTGCGCAATTGTCACAAAGATTATTTGGAAATTAACGCAAACGCCTTTTTTTGCATTGGATGTTTCATATCAATAGAAAAAGAATCATTCGTACAGCGAAAAAAAGCACCAATCTGCAGATTTGTTTGTTTCTCGTAAATGCTGTAAATACATTGTCAAAGGTTATACTCGATAAATGTATTTTTAAAGTATACGCTGATTAGTTTGTATATCATATACTGTTAAACTGTGGAACTAAAACAAAACAAATTAAACCTAATTAATAAAGGTTATTTTTTGCTGAAATATTGTAAACAACACTTGCCAAGAGCAGCGACTTTTGTTTTGGCGATCAATCCGACTTTTATTTTGAAATATTATTGTTTCCTGCAGTTCAAAAAATCTTCTCTCCGTCACTGCTGTTTTCCGCTGCGTTGCGTCTCGTTTATTTACCAGAATTTAGCTTTCAGTTTAAAGTCTTTTGAAGATGAATGTGATCGATCATGTGCGGGATATGGCAGCGGCCGGACTGCACTCTAATGTCCGGATCATCAGTAGTTTACTCCTGACCATGAGCACCAACAACCCGTGAGTGCGTCACTATATAAACACATCTGGAAGATTGTCCAACTGTTGGATATTAAATCTATTTAGTAAATACAGATATATGTCATAATGCAATAAGCTCATGTAAAGTAATATAATAAGCAATAATAGCATCAGGACAGTAGTCCACAATTCACTGTGGTAACCATTGTTTTTCCAAAAGTACTAGTTATTTATTATTAACGTTAGCTATCATGGTTTTGGGGCATCTCCTTCAAGAATATGTTTATATTATATGTCTCTTCGCGAATATTTGTACAGTATATCATATGTATATATACAATTTGTTTGTCTTAATTATGATAGTGACTGCTATTTTGGCAAAACACCATTGTTGTTTATTTGTTTGTGTGTATGTTTGGATATGTTTATTAGCATTAACACCCCATGTTATATTTACATTTCTCTTGAAGGTGTTTATATATTGTATTTTACTGTGCAAATTGTAATAAATATAGTGTCTGCACTATTTTGGCAGAACATAACATTATTAATATGTTTAGGTATTTCTGATTAGATTTTTTAATTGAACTCCCAAAGTTGAAGTTATATTTCTCCCCATGGATATTTCTTAATTGTACGTATATATAATTAATTAATGTCTGTAGTGATTCTCTGTTTAGGTAAAACTAAAACATGATTTGTTTTTGTATTTTTGGATCGGTTTATTAATTTAACACCCGGTTCCCCATCTAGAAATCAAGCTGATGTATTGACATTTAAGTTCACCCCAAAATGTACATTTTTAGTAGGACATTAAAGAAGAAAATTCATTCATTCATTCATTTTCCTTCGGGAAACCGGAGTACCCGGAGGAAACCCACGCAAACACGGGGAGAACATGCAAACTCCACACAGTAATGCCAACTGGCCCAGCCGGGACTCGAACCAGCCCTATGTTGCCCTAAAGAAGAAAATAGAAATTAAAATTAATTCGTTGCAAAATAGAATTAATACCCATAGCTCCTCACAATACATTGAGCTCTTATTAAGCAAATGATCAGTCTGTGCAAGAAGCTGAACATAATTTACAACTCTATTACCTTAATTTGCAAGCTTCCAGTTGTATATTGATGAATACACGTGTGCAAACTCAATCTTCAATAGCTGAATGTTAACCAGTTATGTCTTCCTCTTTTTCAGGGAGCTGTTTTCCCCATCTCAGAAGTACCAGCTGCTGGTGTATCATGCTGATGCCATCTTCCATGATAAAGAGTACAGGAACGCGGCCTGCAAGTACAACATGGCTCTACAGCAGAAGAAGATGCTCAGCAAGACATCTAAAGTTCGTCCCTCCAGCACAGGCAGCACAACATCTGCGGTGCAGGCACAGGTCAGCTCGACAGACACAGATTTAAAGTTTATTAATTGCATTTTTTTTCTTAAACATATCAAGTGAGTTTAAAGCATTCAGAGACAAGAAACAATAACAAAGGCTAAATCAATTAAATGTTTGTAGTGAAAACTGCCAAGTGTCATTTTACATTAGATTTAAAAAAAATTGTGTCCAACTTGCATTAAGACTTAACAGACAAATATAAAACACTTTTTTTAATCTCATTTGTATGGTTTATCACCCCTAAAACTCTAGTTTGAAATTAATTTATATAATTTACGCATTTACACTCAACTATAAAATGAGCCCAAATATTCTGAAATAGTGAATTCTATACAAAAAGAGTTATTCAATCCATTTGGTGAAATACATTTCATATGTCGCTGAAAAACAAAATATTGCAATGGCAATTATTTTCCCAATATCATCCGGTAAAGTCTAGATTGGATACACGGCCGGCCGGAAGTGCGATATGCACATCAATATAGCAGCATTTTTTATGACACTGTATAACAAAAATTAATATTTTTACAGTACTGTGACGGTTGGGTTTAGGGTTGGGGTTTGGGTAGGTGTTAAAAAGTACAATTTATTGGGTAATTTAATAGATAACATAAATACTCTGTACAACTACTGTTTTTGCGTTACTGTGACGGTTGGGTTTAGGGTTGGGGTGGGGGTCGACATTATTAAAATACAATAAATGGGAAATTTAATAAATAATAAAAATAATTCTCGTTAACTTTCGGCCGCAACCGTATCCGATCTAGCAACAACCATATCGTGCAGCCCTACCGTGGTGCTTATTCACTGAAATACCATAGTTCTTTTCATCCATTGCTTAAAGTCCATGTGAAATCAAAATTGACAATGTTTATTTCGCTAGATTGTTATTTCTAAGGTGAACAATTATTCAGTGGAAGTGAATCCACTGAAAAACAATGTTTGTTTCTTCAATTAAAGTCTGACCATTTACTTCTGTGCTTGGAGTGGTGGTCCTTCTCTGTTGATACCCATTATTCGGAACCATGCCCCTCTTACTGTTACACTGTTACTGTGACACACGATAAAAGGTATCTTTTCCATGTTAAAAGCAGTTTTTTGTTTTTTTCAAGCTTTCTATTTCCGCGAATGCACAACAGAAAAACAGCATATACTACTATAACAATAATCACCTCAGGTACAGATTATGTGCTTTATTTAATGTTAAAAGCTGCCAATGTGAGTTTAAATACCATTTTAAATGACATTTATTGCCATACTATTGAAAGCAGCAGCAGATAGTTCACCTCAGATCTTGAAAATAAAATAACTAGCTAACTGTGACTAATAACACCAGTCACTCAGTAGCCTATTATTAATGTTAAAGAGGTTTAATATGTATTAATTAGATTAAAAGCCTAACCATTTCGTTGGGAGTGCAGTGGCTGGTATTTAAATGAGCAATATCACACGAGTAGCAGTGCGATGTGGCTGAATATCGGTACTGGTGGAAGGCATGCGTTGGCACGAGGCCGCAGACCGAGTGTCTTAGTGTCCCACCAGTGACGATATACAGCCACATCACACTGCTACGATTGTGATATTGCGTTTATACAACAGTTCGACGGCACAATCCTGTATATAAAAAAGAAAATCAAACACGAAGAGTCTAAAAACCCTTTTGTAAGAGGAACTATTTTCTTCCGCCATTCCTGCACATCTGCAGCCGACGTCAGAACAGCAGAAACCGTTGCTCATTCACCAACGTCACTTTAGAGCTAGTATTTGAATGATTCTCTAGCGTTATGTCTAAAGTGATGACAAAACAGGTGATTTTGCTCACATTTTAAGATTATAAGTCTGAACGGCATGAAATGCCATCAGTCTACAGAGATATCTCCCAGTATTTATGGTTTAAACACAGCACTACAACATACAAAAGAGAGAGATCGACTTAGAAAGTCATTTACCTGTTTAATAATGATTTGATCAGCGGTAGTTTAAAATTACGCTGTTTTTCTCTTAGGGCTTATTATGTGGTCTCTGTCGCCATCTTGTCGTCAACCGTCTTTGCTTAAAGACAGGCTAATGGCCGCCGACGCGCTGTCTCTCAGAAATTATAAATATTTAAAAATAGGCACTATCCTTATAAATAAACTGCATTGTTGCAATCTAAACAACTACATTCTCAACTAAAAAAGCCTCAAAAGTAGATTATGTTGTCCAACAGCAGCAATATTTGTCAAACTGTAGAGTGTCCTCTGATTGTCGCTGTATGTCGGTGGAGTAATACACAGAGGTGAAGGGTTAAGAGGCTGGACGAGGGCTGTTATTTGCAGAATATCGCACGGCTATCAGCCAATCAGATTCAAGAACCAGACAGAACTGTTGTAGAAATGTTTGTATTGTTTATTTAAATGTTTCTATCAACAAAAGAAAGCCCCGCCCCCTACTCAATATTCCGTTTCAGTTGGAAGTACATCAACATACTGAAATAAAAGTCTCGACAACTTCTGGTTCAAGCGGACTTTAATCATTGTTGTTTACAATATTAATTACATTTGTTTTAAATGAATACATTCAAAAGAAAAAATATTCAGAGACTACATTTTTACTAGAGGGTGCAGTAAACTATAGTTCATTTATGTAAATGAGAATTGCAAAATTTAGTAAATTGTGGCATATTATACATTTAAATGGTTACAGTACTTGTGGTAACTTTGTATCATTATCATGGTGATGTTTGTAATGGCTGCATAATTTCTCATGCTCACATTTGTTGACATTTGATGTACTGCTTTGATTAACGACAGAACTTGCCATCAGAGATTGAAGTGAAATACAAGATCGCAGAGTGTTACACTATTCTGAAGCTGGATAAAGATGCCATTTCTGTGCTGGATGGGATTCCTTCACGCCAGAGAACGCCAAAGGTCTGTTTGTTTTCACATGCTGGACTTCTGTGTCTGAATCATTACTCCAGTCTTCACTGATCCTTCAAGAAAGATTTATTATTGTTATTATTATTATTGTATGCAATGAACTGTTTGGCTGCTTCATATTTTTGTGAAAACTGTCATACAGTATCGTTCGTTAAATGAAATAAAAGTGAAAGAGTGAATAAAAAAAACTGAATTAAAGAATAATAAAAAGTTTCCACAAAACTATGAGGCAAGAAATATTTTCAACATTGATGATTATAAAAAATCATTAGGCGACACAGTGGCTCAGCAAGAAGGTCACTGGTTCGAGTCCCGGCTGGGCCAGTTGGCATTTCTGTGTAGAGTTTGTATGTTCTCCCCGTGTTCGCGTGGGTTTCCCTCACAGTCCAAAGACATGCGCTATAAGTGAATTGGATAAACTAAATTGGCCGTAGTGTATGAGTGTGTGTGTGTGTGTGTGTGTATGGGTGATATTTGAAATTGCAATAATGTTTCTAAATTTGACAGGTTTTACTGTGTTTTTTTAGCTAAATAAATGCCTTTTTTTGCAATATTTTGTTTTGAACACAATTTTTAATACAATATTTAATATGCACACAATTTCACCTGATGACTTGAATTTTTCTATTTAACAATTAATCATTTTATTTTGATTGGGATTGTTTTTTGATCCTTTTTAATATAATAAACAAATTGCAAGCATAGATAAATATAACAGTATTTGCAATGACTCCACAGGGTCAACTGTAATCCCAGTTCGACATTGCAGATCATACAACTATTGTGGATGCGCACATTGTGATATCGATGCTGAAATGATATATTGTGCAGCCCTTATCCCAAACAATTGTACAGTAGTGTTTGTCTAAAAGTGACAAGTGAAAAGAGCAGATTGTTTGATGACGTGTGTTTGTGTTACAGATCAACATGATGCTGGCGAATCTGTACAGAAAGGCCGGTCAGGAGCGGTCGGCGGTTACGAGCTATAAGGAGGTGTTGAGACAGTGTCCTCTGGCTCTCGATGCCATCATTGGTCAGCATGAATTCAACTTGGTGTTTTTTTTGTTGGTGTTTAAAGGGATAGTTCACCCACACTGCAAAAAAATGATTTTCTTATGAGTTTTTGTCATGTTTTGTAGTCCAATCTATTTAAAATCTAAAAATGCTTAAAGGGTCATGAAACCCCCTTGTCTTAGCAGGGTGTTTTCACGCCTCTAGTTTGAAAAAAGTCAGGAAAGTGGGTGAGTCCAGCTTTGTTAAGGTGGGAGTGTCGAATGGCGAAAGTTTTTTTTAATTATTATTATTATTATTTATTTTTTAAAAAGTTTTTATTGAGATAGGATAGTGGAGGACAGACAGGAAACCATTGGGAGCAGAGAGAGGGAAAGGATCGGCATAGGACTTCAAGCCGGGAATCGAACTCGGGTCGTTGTGAGCACCATGTTGCTATATGTCGGCACACTTAACCACTAGGCTATTGGTGCCGACAAGAGGGAAGGGTTTGCATAAAAAGGGTTTTACATGCATAAAAAACAGCTAACTCTTTCTCATGCATAAATGCACAGACATGCTCAAAACTCAATGACGTCACTGTGTACTGCCTGGTACTGCTGGTCAATCAGCATGCTGGAATTTACGCAATGACCTTGTCGCCGTCATGTTGCTTCAAAATTTCTTTTTAAACCGGAAGAAGAAATTTGCTCTAAACAGTGCGAAAACAACCAATTTTCACTTTAAAGTGTGTTCACTTCAAAGTGTTTTTAGCAACGTGTCACATATATATGTCTGTCAACATCTAAAAAATGTGTTTTAGGGTTTCGTGACCCTTCATTAGCGTTAAAGTTCTTTTTCTTTTGGTTCGCTGACATAATTGTCTCTTCTTAATGCATTATTTGACTTATCATTTCCTCTGGACAAGTGTCACTTTGCAGAAAGCCCTTATATGGAGGTGGTGTGGGTGTGTATTATGCAAATGAATAATATCGTGCATGAGGATGCTTCCTGAGAACACTTCAAATTCATTAACAGAAGAATGAATTTAAGAGCAAACTCATGTGCGTACGCATGTGTTGTGAATTAGGTGGAAAGTTAGACGTGAGATGTTCAAATGTGCACATGAATACGAAAAATGTATGCAATGATTAGTGAATCAGACCCTTTTTTTCCTTGAATTAAGGATTTAAGAATGTTTAGATATTTGGACTACAAAAGAGACAAAACCCTGAAGATAGTAAAGCATTTTTGGCAGTGGAAAAACTGCCATCAGAGGGTTTTTTTTTCTTTTCTTCGGTTGAAGAATGTTGAGAAAAAAATCAGCCATGTACTTTCACAGTATTTTTTTCTTCCTACTATGGATGTCAATGGCTACTTTTTCCAACATTCTTCAGAATTACTTGTGTGTTCAACATAAAAAATGTAGAAGTTTAGCACCATTTGAGAGTGAGTAAATAATGAGGAAATGTTGATTTTGGGGTGAACGATCTTTTTAATGTTGACTGAGAGGGCAGAATGAAAGCCTGGCCTTGTGTTGTGGTGTGCAGGTCTTCTATCTCTGTCGGTGAAGGGGGCTGAAGTGGCCTCCATGACCATGGACGTGATTCAGAGTATCCCCAATCTGGACTGGCTCTCTGTCTGGATCAAAGCACATGCCTTCATTCATGGAGGGGACAATCAGAGAGCCATCAACACTATCTGGTGAGGATTTGTCTTATTTGTTTTATTTCAGCTAGAATAAAAGCAATTAAAAACATTTTAAAACCATTTTAAGGTCAATATTATTAGTCCCCTTAAGCAATTGTTTTTTTCGATTGTCTACAGAACAAACCACTGTTGTACAGTGACTTGTCTAATTATCCTAACTTGCCTAATTAACCTAATTAACATAGTTAGGCCTTTAAATTGCACTTTAAGCTGAATACTAGTACCTTGAAAAATATCTAGTCAAATATTATGTAATGTCATCAAGGCAAAGATAAAAGAAAGAAATTAGAATATTAGAAATTAATTAAAACTACAATATACAGGGGGGCTAATAATTCAGGAGGGCTAATAATTCTGACTTTAACTCTATATTAAATATCTTCTATATCTCTTCAGCTCTTTGGAGAAGAAGTCTCTGTTGAGGGACAATGTTGATCTTCTGGTCACCCTGGCGGATGTGTATTTCCGAGCCGGAGACACCAAGAACTCCATCCTGAAGTTTGAACAGGCTCAGATGCTGGACCCGTACCTCATCAAAGGTGCAGGACGATAACCAGTCGCCTAATAATGCTGATGTACCGCATGATGTCTCATTTGAAATGAAATGATTTTTGTAGGTATGGATGTATACGGCTATCTTATGGCCAGAGAGGGTCATCTGGAAGATGTGGAGGTTTTAGGAGGACGTCTGTTCAACATCTCTGACCAGCATGCTGAGCCCTGGGTCATATCCGGGTGAGTCTGACCTTCTCCTTAGCCACTTCACTTCCAAAAGGGGTTTTTATATTTTAGCATTGTGCACAGATAGGCGTATAATAATCTTGTGCAAAATGCCCATCTCTACTTCTGATGTGTGTTGTTGTCCTCAGATGCCACAGTTTCTACAGTAAGCGTTACTCGCGCGCTCTGTATCTGGGAGCTAAAGCCATCCAGCTGAACAGTAACAGTGTGCAGGCGCTGCTCCTGAAGGGGGTTGCGCTGAGGAACATGGGCCGTGTCCAGGAGGCCATCATTCACTTCAGAGAGGCCATGAGACTCGCACCCTGCAGACTCGACTGCTATGAAGGCAAGAAGACTTCTGTTTAATAAATAGTGGTCACGATTGGCTTTAAGGCCCTGTTTATACTCCTGCTGTTAAAGGGACGGTGGCTCAGTGGTTAGCACTGTCGCCTCACAGCAAGAAGGTTGCTGGTTCAAGTCCCAGTTGGGCCAGTTGGCATTTCTGTGTGGAGTTTGCATGTTCTCCCCGTGTTCAGGTTTCCTCCACAGTCCAAAGACATGTGGTATAGGTGAATTGAATAAACTAAACTGGCCATAGTGTATGAGTGCGTGTGTGAGCGGGAGTGTATGGGTGTTTCCCAGTACTGGGTTGCGGCTGGAAGGGCATCTGCTGCGTAAAACATATGCCGGAATAGTTGGTGGTTCATTCCGCTGTGGCGACCCCAGATTAATAAAGGGACTAAGACAAAAAGAAAATGAATGAATGAATATTGGTTTGGTGAGAAAAACAACTGCAACAAAGCAAAAAAGTACCGCCTTTGTACACTTCTGATTACCTTTCACAAGCGCTGCACGTGCGAAGACCTGTCCAATCACCTCTTAGTATGTAAATCTGTTGTTGACATCAAGTTTCCTCACATGTGAGACCAAAACACAGCACATTGCCATCAGTGTTTCAACAGACACTCAATGTAGAATCAGACAGGCACAAAAATAACGAATGCAGATTTTCTTGCAAAAACAAATTTTGAAGATTTTATCAGTATTATATCAGAAGCCTAGATCAGTGTTTCTCAACCACGTTCCTGGAGGACCACCAGCTCTGCACACTTTCCATGTCTCCTTAACCAAACACACCTGATTCAGATCATCAGCTTATTAGCAGAGATTGAAAGATCTGTAATGGGTGTGACAGACAAAGGAGACATCCAAAACATGCAGTGTTGGTGGTCCTCCAGGAACGTGGCTGAGAAACACTGGCCTAGATCAGGGGTGACCAACCCTGTTCCTGAAGATCTACCTTCCTCAAGATTTCAGGTGCAACCCATATCAAACACACCTGCCTGTAATTATTATCAAGCGCTGCCAGGTGTGCTTGATCAGGGTTGGAGCTGAACTCTGCAGGGAGGTAGATCTCCAGGAACAGAGTTGAGCACCTCTGGCCTAGATGGTCTTGAATGTAAAAAATGAAAAAGAGTATAATATTTTATGTTCATTTTGACAATAAATATTTGTCAATAGTACTCCTACTATACAGTTTGTTTTTTTAGTTAAAATGTTGATTTTTGCAGGTAAAAAAAAAAAACTGCTAGTGTTTCTTTTTTTATCAGGAAGCAGGTTGAATTATAATAATAATAATAATAATATTAATAAACTTCATTTTTATATAGCGCCTTTAAAAGTAGCATCTCAAGGCACTTTACAGACATATAAAATGTGCAAAAATAAATGCAAAAAAATGTAAAAATAAACATAATTAAAAGCATATCAAATAATAGTAATAGAATTGTCAGGCTTTTGTTACCCAATAAATAGGTATATTGTTCTTTGAATTGGTCTACAGACATTTTTTTTCTAAACATAGCACCTATCGTACCTGAGTCATTTGAACCATTTCACATCTAGTAAATGCTTCGGAAGAACTGGGTGAACTGTCCCTTTAAGATGCATCTTCTTTAAGCAAGTGGATGATAAAAAATACAGATTTTGTTATGAGCTTGTCCAGTTTTGATCACATCCAGATGCATTTGACTGGATTGCTTTCACAGTACGGGGTTGTTTACACCAGGGGCTTGTACCATGAAGTTAAGTTTCAGTTTAGTTTGCACAAATTCTGAGTTTTAGGTACCATGATTGTAGCTCAACTCAGCTGCTCCATAATACACAAAAGAAGATATTTTGAAGAAAGCTAGAAACCGGTAACCATTGACTTCCATAGTATTTGGTTTTTCTATGGAAGTGAATGGTTACCAGTTTTAATCTTTCTTTAAAATATGTTATTTTATTTATATCTTAAAATTATATCTTATTTATATCTTATTTCATACACAAAGGAAGATATTTTGAAGCAAGCTAGAAACCGGTAACCATTGACTTCCATAGTATTTGTTTTTCCTATGGAAGTGAATGGTTACCAGTTTTAATCTTTCTTCAAAATATTTTAAAGTCACAAAAGGTTTGAAATCACACGTGTGAGTAAATAGTGAGTAAAATTCCCATTTTTGGGGGTAAACTATCCCTTTAACACACACACACACACACACACACAAACCCCCTTCATCAGAGAACTGGACAGAAGACATGGATCTAAACATTGTCTTTTTGTGGTTTGATTGACCACAACACATTTTAATATCAGCTGTAAACAAAAGGCTAAGCTGCATGTTTGATGCTAAATCGATTCTATTGCCGCCTTGTACTTTTGAATGTGTGTACAACATTATTAGATTTTTCTTTTATTCTTTTGCTTCCAGGTCTGATCGACTGCTATCTTGCGTCTAATGGCATCCGTGAGGCGATGGGGATGGCCAACAATATTTATAAGACTCTGGGAGCAAACGCTCAGACTTTGACTATTTTGGCTACTGTGTGTCTGGAAGACCCCATGACCCAGGAGAAGGCCAAGACTCTGCTGGACAAAGCCCTCGCACAGCGGCCTGACTACATCAAAGCTGTGGTGAAGAAAGCAGAGCTGCTCAGTGAGTCTCAGATCTGCTTCTCTGTACAGTAAATTAGAAACCGTGCACATCATATACTGTTATTATGTTTTTTTTCAATTCATTCATATTTTTTGTTTGAGTTTTTTTCCAGTTTTGTATTTTTAATTTTAATAATAATAATAATAGTAATAATAATATTTGATATATCAAATTATTAGATTTTTAATACATTGTATTCGTAATCATATATTTATTTATAAAAAAAATTATGTAATTATTATAATTACTTATTTTATTTCTCCTAACTAAATTGATTATTTTTCTGTTTAATTATTAACATTTTGCATGTAATATAATATTTAGTTTTTTCATTTGATTATTATTTTTTGTTTAAGTTTTCAGTGCAATTTCTTTGGTATTTTTTATTTTAATAATAGTAACAATGTTTGGTGCATCGACTTATCATATTTTTTATAAATTGTATTCATAATCATATATTTATTCATTTACTTTTTGATGTATTTTTCAATT
>CAIGQV010017835.1:22876129-22888486 GCA_903798115.1 Danio jaintianensis
TCATAATCATATATTTATTCATTTACTTTTTGATGTATTTTTCAATTTATTATTTTTCTTTTTCTCATAACTATTAATCGATTATTTTCTGTTTAATTATTAAAATTCTGCACATAATATATTATTTAGTTTTTTTTCAATTAATTAACATTTTTCTTTGTTTTAGTGTTCTCAGTTTTGTATTTTTCAGTACAATTTTTGGGGTATTTTTCATTTTAATAATAGTACTAATATTTGGTGTATTGACTCATATTTTTTATGAATGGTATTTATAATCATATATTTATGAATTAACTTTTGATGTATTTTTCTATCATCATAATTTATTAAATGTTTTTTTTCTGTTTAATTATTACCATTTTTTATATTTCAGTTTTTTTATTGTATTGTTGTTATTAATAGCAGCAGTTTTTTTTTTTTTCAATTTCTTATTTTACTTTAAAAAATTTTCTCAATTAAATATTTATGTATTTTCAGTTTGTAATAATTAACTATTGGTGTTATTTTTATTATATTTTTAAATTATTTGTCAATTCCCTAAAGTTGTAATAATTCTCTGCGTTATTTAATTTGTATTTATTTATTTTTGGTTTTGTTTTATATTGCTATATATATATATACATCTATTTTGCATTATACTATTCTTGTCTCGTTTTATTTTATAGTTTTTTTTTATTTAATAATGAATCATGATAAAGTAATTATTAACATCAAATCAATTTCTCTCACAGGTCGAGAACAGAAGTACGAGGAAGGAATTGCACTTCTGCGAAACACGTTAGCCAATCAGAGCGATTGTGTGCTGCACAGAATGCTGGGGGATTTTCTGGTAGCTGTTAACGACTATCAGGAGGCGATGGACCAGTACAGTATAGCACTGAGGTAAATGGCAGAATCTCTCTACATATCTCCAATGTGCTTTTTTACAACAAATCTTAAGCTAAATGTACTATCAGAATTTCAAAATCAGTCGGGCAATAAATTGATGTTTACTGAATTTTCAAACAGTAACAAGAAACTCCGGTCAAAAGACCGGAGACCGTTGCTCCGTTTTTCTTTCTTTCACTTTCTAATCGCTAATATAACTTAAAACAATAAGGGCGGAGCAAACCATTACAAACAAAAGAGAAGGGGTGAAATCAACAAATGTACACAACTAAGCATATAAACATATGTAAACTGTACATGAATTAGAGCACTATTAATAAATGATATTAAAGGGGTGGTCCACAGTGTATTTGTAAGGCTTGGTTGTGTTTATAAGATGCAAAGCAATGTGTGCTCATGCTTCATTTGTAGAAAATCAGGTTATTTTTTCATATATCTTACTTTGATTATATACAGCTGCTCAGCTAACATGCAAACGACTGTCATATTTCCTAGTTCCTCTGAAAGGCCCGCCCTCAAGAGGCTCTGATTGGTCACTAACATAATGTGCTGTGATTCGCGGATTGGCTCCACATCACTCTCCTACAAGCGCATGCTTTTGCCCTGTGTAAACAGTCCAGTCAGAGGCTCAGAGCAGCTGTTAGCAGCGTTAGCTGCCTGAATCAGACAGAAATGAAGAGCACACAGCTCACGCCTGCTCTCTAAAATAAAATCTGACAAGTGTCTTTCACATATATTCGGAGTAAGCATGTGTAAGTAATATAAAAACGTTTTAATATCTTTTGCGAGTTTGTTATTTGAGATGTAGAACGCTCGGAAAGCAGCCGCATAGAGAGACATGCATAGAGAGACATGCATAGAGAGACAGGCATAGAGAGACAGGCATAGAGAGACCGGCATAGAGAGACATGCATAGAGAGACAGGCATAGAGAGACATGCATAGAGAGACACTGCTCGCGCTGCTGAAGATTGTGGCTGTTTACAGCGGTTTGACTGATAAATATGAATTTGTAGCTAAATTGTTAGCGGTGCCAAACAGAATTTCCCATTGTTTACATTATTGTTTACGTCCTCGTTAACGCTAGAAACTGCCTGTAGTTGATCAATTTTAACTAATAAAAATACTTACAGGTTGTGTCTCACAGTCCACAGCTTCTTCTGTTGGAGGAGTTTTAACCGAATCCAGCACTGAACTGGGAGAGATTCTAGATTCTCCTTTGTCAAATGTTAAAGCTCTATTGTTTATATAATTCTCTGGAACATAATTAAAATTAAACTGTAAGCACTTCTCTCTTTGTGTCGTGTCCTTTGGAAGCCCAAATACAGAAACAGAAGAAGCTCTGTGGAAATAGCAGCGTTTGGACGGCATTTTAGCTTTCACTGCTTTAACATTACATCGCCTCTGGCCACGCCCCTTCCCTGCGCAGGGTGTGTGCGCGAGGTGCATGCGCGTAACCTGAAGCGTTTGTGATCTCACTAGCCCGGATGTATTTTTTTGTAGTCCGCAAATTCATTCGCTGTAGGCTTTGCTAAGCTAACTCTGTAAAAGCCAATGTCTCCCTTTGCATTGAACTTTGAGCGTCTTACATTCAGAGATGTTGTTTATGTTCACACAGCTACATTACACATCAGCTAAAGTTTAAAATATGATATCGTAGTGGACCACCCCTTTAAATCAAACTATGGCTCTTACACTAAACATGAGTATCTTCATACAAAATATCTCCTTTACAATTCCTATTTATCAGACCCTGAAAGGATCAACCTGAAACCATTTATAAGTTACTGCTGTTCTGCTGCTTTCTAAAAGTATTTGTATTAAAGGTGACCTATTATGCCCTTTTTTACATGATGTAAAATAAGTCTGTGATGTCCCTAGAGTGTGTATGTAAAGTTACAGCTCAAAATACCACACAGATCATATTTTATAACTCTTTGAAACCCCTTTAGATCCTAATTGTGCCGTTTTGGTGACCGTCGCTTTAAATTCAAATGAGATTCTGCTCTTTTTAAAAGAGGGTGGAGCTACAAATGCCTGTGGGTCAGCATAGTGGCAGATTCAAAAACAAGACTAACGTAATATGCTAATGAGGGAGAGATTGTCATTAATGGGTGGGGCTTTCCCGCTCTGATGACACGTACAAAGGCAGAATGTCAATCAAAGTGTTTCTGCAGACTATTTTTATCAAGTGTGATTTATAAAAAATTGAATGAATACATTTTTGTCATTAGAGGCTGGTTATATTCACACACTGTTTCCACACAACTGTGTTTAAACCCCTTATAAAAAGCATTTTTGCATAATAGGTGCCCTTTAAGTATTTATCATTGGCTGGAACAAGTTCTGGGGTCTCGTTTATAAACGCATCTTCCTACGCAAAAGTCATGATCTATAAAAATAAATAAATAAATTGACAGGAAAATATGCGCAGCTAAACTCTGACATATTTAACTTCAATATTGACTTAGTTGAACCACTTTAAATCATTGTATGAGCCATAATCATTAATGAATAAATTACAATGTATTCTAATGTAAATTCACTTTTAGTAAGGTTTCTGCTCGAGTTTTATAAATCAGACCTCTGCTGTTTTCCCAATTAATGGTATGATGAATGAATAATCCTGTTTTCTTTTTTATTTGAATCGCTTATATTTTGAGTCATGATTGGCCACCACGACTTTACGGTTTGGAGTATATCGCCACCTGTTGATTTGGCACGCTCTTGACAGCTCATCATATAGGGTGTTTCTTTTTCGAACTGTTTTTTTCTCTGTACAGTAATTCAGAAACCGTGCACATGATATATTGTCCTTGTTTTTTCAGTTAATGATAATTTTTTAGGGCTATTTTTCATTTTAGTAATAATAATATTAATAATATTTTGTGTATCAATATTTTTTATAAATTGTATTCATTATCATATATTTATGAATTAACTTTTGATGTATTTTTCTATTTATTATCATAATTTTTTATGTTTCTTTTGCTGTTTAATTATTACACATTTTTAGATTTCAGTTATGTTTATGTATTTTTGATTGTATTGTTATTAGTAGCAGCAGCAGTAGTAGTATATTTAGATTATTTGTATTTAATTATTTATTTCTACTTAGTTTTTTATTGTTGTATTGTGCATTAAAAATTGTGAAATTTAATCGAACGTTATAAGGATCAAAACAAAACCAATGAATATTTAGATTTTCCTTTCTTTTTTTTTTTTTACTGAGCCTTGCTTGAGGTTTTAACTGGAAAATGAGACCAAAAAAAAGACATGCATAAATATTGTCATTTGAAATAATGCTGCTATTTATATTTCCCTGTGCTATTGAAAATGGTATTAAAGGGATAGTTCAGTTCAATTCAAGTTTATTTGTATAGCGCTTTTTACAATAATTATTGTTTCAAAGCAGCTTTACAAAAGGGGATTGGTAAAGCTCACCTAAAAACTAAACTAAACTCTATAGTTCACCTAAAAACTAAAAAAGAAAATTCTCTCGCACTCAAGTGGTTCAAAACTACAATGAATATCTTTCCTTCTACACAACACAAGATATTCTGAAGAATGTTGGAAAAAGCAGCCATTGGCATCCATAATAGGATGTTGGTTTTTTTCTCCCAACATTCTTCAGTTTATCTTCATTTGTGTTCAACAGAAGAAAGAAACGGAAACACTTTTGGAACAAGAACAGGATAAGTAAATGATTTTTCAGTTTTGTGCTGAACTATCCCCATCAATTATATCTATTTAATGCATTGTTTCTGTGATGGAGGCCAGCTAGCGAAGTGCTAGACAGACGCTAGAGGCCATGGTCTTTAGCCTCCTTGTTAGAGCAACTGACTCCCATGCAAAGAATCGCCGGTTTGATCCCAGCTCAGGGCGGGTTGGGTTGCAGTACGACCAGTGGGTTACACTTGGGGGCTCGTCCGGGATGGGAGTGGGGTTTAGGGGGGTGAGTGTAACGGAGGCCAGCTAGCGAAGTGCTATGCAGGTAAACCTCACTCCTCTGACCTCAAAAGGTGCTCTAGCGACAGACGCTAGAGGCCATGGTCTTTAGCCTCCTTGTTAAAGCAACTGACTCCCATGCAAAAAATTGCCAGTTCGATTCCAGCTCAGACTGGAGGTTGGGTGCAGTAGGACCGGTGGGTTAAATTTAAAAGTAATAAAATCCAACATGTTGAGCTCACTATAATGTAAAGCTAAAGATGGGGGTGTGTTTCTGTTCCTCATCCACAGCCTGGACCCCAATGACCAGAAGTCTTTGGAGGGGATGCAGAAGATGGAAAAGGAGGAAAGTCCCACAGATGCCACGGTGGAGCTAGACGGAGACGACATGGAGGGCAGCGGCGAGGAAGGAGATCTGGAGGGCAGCGACAGTGAGGCGGCACAGTGGGCAGATCAGGAGCAGTGGTTCGGCATGCAGTGACCGCCAGACCACCACGACTCAGCACTAAAACACCATGCTGCCCTCTGCTGGACTGGATGGATGATTGATTGATTTGCTCGTTTGGTTTCCAGTGTTGTCATAAAAAAAGCTAATATAGTACAGCAGAGAGTTCTTGAGCTCAGAAATGAGCTGGCCAATAATAAACTGTACATCGATCGGATGTTGGACTAAAAATATATATAAAGGATTTACTCCTAATTATTTGGTCTCCAGTTTTGTCATACATACATTTTACTCTAGTAGTTAAATGACAGCGTGCTAATGCTGGGTGTTTTTGTTGGATCTGATGAATGTTAGGTAATTTGTTCACGTTGTATTTCACCACAAAATCTAAAAAGATTATTATTATTTTTTTTGACAGTTAAGCACATTTCATCCTAAATGTTCATTACTGCAAGGGTTTATTTGTCTGTTTTTCCATTAAGATAAGCAAGTGTTGTTTTTTTGAGTAAGACTTTAATGTTTTTTTTGTATTAGCGTGTTTAATTTCAGTTTTTTTTGTTTGTTTTAACTTTTTATTGAGTCGTATTTCACTCCAAAATTATATATACACTGTGTACGGTCTTTTTTCCTTTTTGGTTTTGTGGTGATTACAGGTAATATTTCACCCCAAAATCAAAAGAAAATGTTTTGTGTAAAAAAACAAAAACAAAAATGCCTTTCACGTTGTCAAATAATTTTTGACCATTGTAGCTCATGTTTCTTATTTAATGCAGTTCTTGATGACGTTCATTAAGCGCATCACTGCTTTGCTTTTTTTTTTATGTGACAATTAATGTGAATGTAAGATTTATGACAATGCAATTTTTAGTTCATTGATTTTCTTTTTCGCTTGGTGGTGAACTGACGTTCTTGACAAGTTCTGTCTAATTTAACTTCATACATTACAACTTATTTTTGCTGCGTTTGTATTCTTTGAATGTTTATATTGTGTAAATAGGACTATTTTTAAAATGTTTTTCCAATTAAAATCATGGCATGAACAACTCTGGCGTGTTCCACGTTATGAATATCATTTACTAACACAAAAAAAGACAGCAATAAAACCATGTAATATCATTTTATTAATTAACCACAAGGCATTGTGATAATTACAACACTGATCTGGCAGCTCCGGCTGTAAAAGACGGCCTGTCTCTCAATGTCTCTCACACACACACGCGCATACACTCCTGAAATGAGCCTCGGCTTTAAAACATATTGCACATCCCTGCGCAAAACAGCAACATGAACGATCGGTTTATTTTTGGTTAATTTACATATTTCACAAAAGTTTCAAGAACAAAACAATGCCTATTTTGTTCCATCTTTTTCTTTTTTTTTTTTCTTCTCAAATTATATTTGCTATACAAAAGTTTCTAACATTAGGGGGACATGCACCATGAAAACTGCTGTAACGTCACATTTTAAGAGTATTTTCAAATTTCACTGGCTTTAAAAGTTCTGCTAAATAACTTATTTTTCACTCCTAATGTTTGAGCTAAACTAATGATGCAAGTTCTTCAGTATTTTTTTTTTTTTAATGACATGCAGGCCTAGACTGATGTGTGGAGCTGCTCAAAACAACATACATGCACTAAAGTCAAGAAAAGCTTCTGCACGGAACACAGAGCGGATGGGTTTAATCCTCCGGAGCTGAAGAGAGAGAGAAAATAAGACACGTTTGAACTCAAAAACACAGATAATGTATAACAATGTGACGTCATGCAACTGCAAACATTATTAAGGTGTTAATGTTCACAAACATTGTGGAATTACGTCAGTAGACAAGAAAATGAGGTTGTGAAATGTGAATATTTCAGTACTCACTAGCTGATGCGCTCAGGACAGATGATTAGTTTTAAAGGGGTCCTATTTTGCTCTTTTTACCAGAGGTTTCAGTTCAATCTCGCAGATGGCCTATTATATGATGCTGTTAATACTTCTTTGTGAGTTGATGGGGGTGGGGGAGTTGAAACCCTGTTTGTTTAATTCTATGCAGTGGTGTGAAGTAACAGATTACTGCAATTGAGTAGTTTTTTTTTCTCAGGAATTGTACTTTGCACTGTTAAAAAAAATGCTGGGATCCACACAATCGATTTGTGTTGGGACAACATGAATTAATTTGTAAAACATGCATCTGGTTGAATTAAGTAGATTGAAGATAAATCCATTAAGTTGTGCCAAAAAAAAAAAAGAATAGTGTTGTTTCAGCTCATTTTAAATAAGTAGTTGCAGCAAACGTCATTTTCTTGAGTGTACTAAGTACACTGTAAAAATGCAGTTCCACACAATTCCTTGTTTTGTTAAATCCACTTAAATTTGTAAAAATGATTAAGTTGCCCCCCCAAAAAAATACGTAAGAATTGTGTTGGTTCCACTCATAAATAAGTCATTTGAACAAGCAGCAAAAGTCATTTTTTGATTAGTTAAAAAAATAAAAAAAGTCTACTTTTACTTTGTATTGGTACTTTTACTCCACAGACTGCTGATGAGATAACGACGGATGTCTACAGCTTGACGACTGAAATGACCTTAATCACTACAGAATGTTACGTTTTCACACACACACACACACACACACACACACACACACACACACACACACACACACAGACACACACACACACGCGCGCACACACACACACACACACACACACACACACACACACACACACACACGGTAATGCTCACTAATGACCTTAAACAATAACTAAATGCACTACAGAATTTTACATTTTCACACACACAAATTACATGTAAACATTAACCTTTCCCAGCGTAATACTCACTACTCTTGAGTACTTTTAAAAGGGCTACTTTTTTTACTCCTACTCTGAGTAATGTTTACAACAGATACTTTTACTCTACTTGCACTACATTTTTGGGGAGCTAATGGTATATTTGCTGGAGTCAGATTTTTTTTCAGTACTCTTTCCACCACTGATTATATGCAAATGAGCTGCTGCTGCTCCCCACCCCCTTTCAAAAAGGAGGAGGAGCCTTCAATTACCCTGACCAGGCTTCAAAACCTGCGTTTTTGCGAGTTTAAACTCCTGAAAAACCGATGCAATCGTATGCAATTTGTACTTTTTAAATTCATTCAAATTTGTATGATCTCGTTCTTTTGTTTTAGTACGATTTGCTCATTCCCCAATGATGGTTGGGTTTAGGGGTGGGATTTGGGGGCATGCCTCCTCATCAGTGGTGGAAAGAGTACTGAAGAAAATCACAATTAAAAGTACCATTACTTACCCAAAAATGCAGTGCAAGTGGAGTAAAACTATCGGTTATATTAAATATTAATATTAGCAAATATTACTCAAATTATGAGTAAAAAGTAGTGGTGGGCAAGGCTTCATGAAACAAACAGTCAAAGCAAATCTGTCGAAGCTTCGAAACCCCACTCTACAGTGACACCTAGTTGTCATTTTTATGTATTGCTCTGGAACAGCTTCAGCAAAGAAACAGTTAAGCAAATTGAGGTATTAAACCCCACGTTGTAGAGTTAAGGTTTCAAGTGATTTAGTGAAGCGGTGAGAGTTCATGACAATGGGTTCGAATCTAGAGTGATGCAGCTATGTTAGATTTTAAATGTTCTGTTCTTGTAACGCGTTTTGTTTTAACAATGGTCTGACATCTGAATGAACACTTTGTGAATAAATATGTCTTGTTTTGGTCATAAAACAGTAACATTATTCAAATACATCAAGTCATAATTTCAGAGTATTTGCACAAGTCGGAATCGGAACCCACGCCATTTGCAGAACAGTAACTTTGTGCACACGCACGGTCCACTAGGCTACATGAGACCCTGTCAGTCAAACGTAGATTCGCCAGGTCTCAAAACACTTCTGAAAGGACCCATGCTTTGAATCACTTTAGTCACATGACCTGGGTGTTTCGGATCATGCTTCGGTGCAGTGTTTCGAAACACTTGCACTTAGGGATCTTGACACTGTGTCGAAACATCAGTTTCACGTCAGCCATCCCTAGTAAAAAGTACTCAAGAGTAGTGAGTATTACACTGGGAAAGGTTAATGTGTTTACATGTAATTTGTGTGTGAAAATGTTAAATTCTGTAGTGCATTTAGTTATTACAAAGGTCATTTGGCGAATTTAGTCATAATAGGCATCCATCATCGACTGCAGGTTAACGGAAATGAGTAGAGTAAAAGTACAGCACTAAAAATGTACTCAGTAAAAACTACTCAATTACAATCATTTGACTATTTGTAATTTGCACCACCGCTCCACATAAAAACATTTTCGTACGAAGGAAATAAAATTGTTTTCCTGTATATACGGTTTTCTGAACGCACAAAATCTAAATTCGCACACAGAACATGTTGCGACAGAATAAAATAAAAATGAGCTTTTATCAACTACACACATTTTTGTCAAAAGCACACAAACAAAATGTACTTTGCATCATGTGCGTGAACGTAAACAAGAAATGGCATGTGTATATTAGATCTGTGAATCAGCATCTCTTGGACATGAAAACTAACATTTAAGCAACTGTTCGTTTCTGGAAGAAAACTGTTTTGAGAGAGTGCAGAAAAACTGGAATGTTTTTGGCATCCTTTTTCACACTCAAACAGCACCACTTCGCACTAAAGGAAATGTGAAAAGCACAACAGGAACCCTTTAACACAGTGACTCTAATCATGTGTGACGTCTGGCATTAAGACACTTTTACAAAAGAACTGATTTTGTGCCATTTGCAGATCTGAAGAGTTCTTTTTCCAGCAACACTCCTTAACTAACAGCACGATTTCATCCCAGAATTCATCCTAAACATTATAATACAAAAAAAGAGAATAATTTGTGCTCAGTTCATTTACTACTATATACACATGTACATTACAATAAAAATAATTGATCTATAATATTAGAAATCACTACACCGTCCCTATAAACACGTGGTAAAGTAAACATCTCTCTTACTAAAGCATTCATCAAATAAAACTAGCTAGTGTTGTAGTACAAGGGAACAAGTGCATCTGGCTAGTCTTCCATCGAGTAAAAAAACAAAAAAAGTCAAGAAACGTGATCTTAGAAAGCAACTGACGGAAACTGAGGTAGCTGCAAATCTACTTCAAGCTAAATGATTTCCTCACAGTGATGGGAGCAAACAGAAATGACAGTAGACGTCGAAGTAAACATCCAAATATAACCCAAACGCAAACTCTAGCTATAAAGAGCCCAAAACATCCGAAGCGATCTGATAAACACTTCACTCTCTGCACTTGAAACATCCAAAAAGCGACCTGAGAAAATATACTGGTTTAATTAAAAAAAAAAAAAACGCTTAAAAATGGAATGATAAAAAAAGAACATTATTTTCCGACAGCAATATTCTATATATAGATATATATATATAAAAATTCAAACAAGGCTTGGATGAGTGTGCAAACGTGAAGGGTAATTGTTGCTCCTTGTTAATAAATGTTGCCTCTCTGGTTATTTGGAGTCAGGTCTGGGATCAGTCAGGAGTGCCGGAAGAGCTGGGTTATGTTAGTGTCTGTGCTGTACAGCCACACCACTAGAGGGAGTGTGAGAGCTATAAAGGGCCAAGAGACGCCGTCAGTGCATGCAGAAAAGGACCAGCTTCTCCTGTCCTCCTCCTCCTCCAGATCTTTACCGGGCTCCAGGTAGTTCCTCGCCACAAATTTGAGCAGCTCGTCCAGGAGGATGACTGGCAGCGAGATCTTCAGTACCATCAGCCACTGCGTCACATTCAGAGGAGTGATCTGGAAGATGACCTGACCAGCACACAAAACAACAACAACGTCAAACAAATAAGACCATACTGCTACTACTTATGTCCACTGTTTATTTCCACTACTGCTGTTACGACCATTTAACAAAAATTAATAACACGATTTTTCTCCCAGAACCACTACGTTTACTCATCACTTTAATAACACCATTTTCACACTACTAAAATTTATTTTCCCATTATTATTATTATTACTATTACTACTACTTATACTAAGCATACTAATAGATCTACTATCAATGTATATTTGTATTCTGTATTATTTATATATTTGTGTCCTATTTGTATCTACTACAAAGATGACGACTATTACAACGACGACTTAGATGAGGACTACTACGACAATGATTACTACTACGACAATGACGACTACTACTACTACTACTAGGACAATGAAGACGACTACTACTACGACAATGGAACGAGTGGCAAAGCATTGTGATGCTGGAAACACTCCCTCTCCTTAAATTGCTTTAAAAAGTTCTTATGGTCTAACACATTAAAGGGAATATGTACTGGTTATGACTGATTGTTTGTTTTTAATATGAAACTTTTTGTGTTGCCATTTTGGCCAGGACACCCTGGGAGAAGAGATCTTGTATCTCAATGGGACTATCCTGGTAAAATGAAGAATAAATTAAAAAAGAAAATAAACTACCACCACTTCTAATGCAACCACTTTTTTTACGACTATAATTTAGTATAATCTACAGTACTACATTGGCTTCTTGTTGACCAGTGGTGTTAAGAGAAAATGAAGACGTGTGTGTGTGTGGTACCGGCAGCGGCTCCACATAGAGGATGAGGAAGTGCAGAGACATGGAGAGACAGATGGCTCCCAGCAGCCAGATATTTTCCCAGGGTGGCATGCGCACCAGAGACTGGTTCTCGGACAGACTGCAGGAGGAAAGAGGTCGTTATGAACACAAAGCTCACAGTCAGATTTGATGTGGAAGACAGCTGTGTGCTCTGAGGACTGACCTGTTGAGGGCGTTACACATCTCGATGGTGACGAGCACAGACAGGGCCATGGTCATGGGGTAAGGAGACTCGAAGACGTGACACTCCAGGTCCTGGAAGTCAGGATTATCAGGAGAACACTGCAGGAAATGACTCTGAGAGGAAGTGAGAGCGCAGAAGAGGAGCATTTAGGACAAAAAGAAAATCTTATATTACGATACAAGTAATCTCCTATGCTGATAACAAATAAATATATATATATATATATATATATATATATATATATATATATATAT
>CAIGQV010017835.1:22888496-22906412 GCA_903798115.1 Danio jaintianensis
ATATATATATATATATATATATATATATATATATATATATATATATCACAAAATAGTACGATTTCTGTAAATTCAACCAATAATTAGTTAAATACAAGACTTGGACAATGAAACGAAAACGCCTGGTTTTAGACCACAATAATTCATTAGTATGGTGTAGGGCCTCCTTTTGTGGCCAATACAGCATCAAAACACCCCAAAGTGGCTCAATAATATTTAGGATCTGGTGACTGGCTAGGCCATGGGAGATGTTCAACTTCACTTTCACAAACTGTCCTATTACTCTCCTAATATTAAACCTTCACACTCTGCACATCCCACCAGTAAGTGCAATCAAATTTAGCCATGAAACCTCCAAAACTAAATTGGCCAGCGTTTCAGTTTTATTGTCCAACCCCTGTATATTATTGACCACATGGAAAGCGCTATCTATTTTTTACATTTTAAAGTATGTACTCAGAAATGTACTCTTTCATATGTGATCATATTTCTCACTTTATTTAGAACGTCAGGGCAAATGTTTAATTAAATTATCTTTCTTTTTTTAAACGAAAAAAGTGATTGATTGATGCATCTCTAAACAGACTCTTATCTATATTCCTAAGGCTGATTCACACACCATTTATTTAAAAACAGAGATACGTACCAGCTGGTAAAGTGTGATCATTGGACCATCATCAGCAACAATGAACCACCAGGCTGCAGCTCCTACAGTTGCAGCACCCACATAACCTGAGAAACATCACACACACACACGCACACGAGTTAATAGACATGCAATACTGCACTATAAAACTATTAAATACTACTATTTGCATATGCAAATTTAATTAAAATTTCTGACAAGTTGCTCACAGGTGAAATACAGCAATTTCAATAGAAATCACAAAGATTTGATCAATGTAAATGTGTTGCATTGACCAATAGGATGCTGCTTGGTTTAGGTGTCAGCTGTGCTTCATACATTGCAGGCAAAAAAAAAAAAAAGCTCAAACTTTAAGTTTTGCTCAAAGCCAATAAAAGCAAGTAAGCAAACCTACTCAAAGTAAGGGAATGGGTTTATGATGGTACCAAGTTTTTCGTGTTACAATTAATTGCTGAATCTGTATGTCTCAGTATGTGGTATTAATCACAACATTGAACTAAGCTGCAAAAAATGTTAATTTAACAGTCAAATTAATAAAAGAAAACACTTAGAGCATTGCTTTATTGTATATACATGTTCAAAGTAAACAAATGTTTCAACCAAATTAAATTGCAAAAGGAATTGTAAAGTACAATAGGTAACACTTTGCAATAGTAAATCTCATTGGTAAGTGTTTAAAACAACAGTGAGAAAAAGGCATATTTATTACAGTTACTATGTTAACATTAGTTTCAAAATAAAACTAAATTTGATCAGTTATTAACTCCATTCATAAAACATAACTCTTTCATAGAACAATTATGACTTGTAATCGGCTTACGAATACAATTTTAAAATGTTATCAGGCAATAACTAAGAAATTAACCATCTAAGATTAATTAAAGCTTTTATCGTTTTCATTGCGAGTTTAGTTAAATTAACTGATGTGAACTATTGACAGGGGCCACACGGTGGCTCAGTGGTTTGCACTGTCACCTCACAGCAAGAAGCTCGCTGGTTTGAGCCCCGGCTGGGTCAGTTGGCATTTCTGTGTTCAGTTTGCTTGTTCTCCCCGTGGTGGCGAGGGTTTCCTCTGGGTGCTGAATTGAATAAACTAAACTGGCCATAGTGTATGTGTGTGAATGAATGTTATGGATGTTTCCAAGCACTGGGTTGCAGCTGCAAGGGTATCCACAGTGTAAAACATGCTGGATAAGTTGGCGGTTCATTCTGTTGTGGTGACCCCTGATGAATAAAGGGACTAAGCCAAAGGAAAATGAATGAAAGAACTACTGACGGACAGTGTTATTGTACATTACCCCTATAGATATAAATGGTCACACAATTTTTACAATCAATATTTCAGTATGTAGTATGCACGGGCGTAAATCCCAAGGGGACCATCACCATATATTGAATTATTTAGTATCTGCATATGTATGTTTGTACAGTAACTTACAGCCGATGGCCAAGTATCTGAAAAAGAGCCATCCAGAGATGAGGGGCTCTTTGGCGCTTCGGGGGGGCTTGTTCATGATGTCCAGGTCAGGGGGGTTGAAGCCCAGAGCGGTGGCAGGCAAACCGTCAGTCACCAGGTTCACCCACAGCAGCTGTACGGGGATCAGTGCCTCAGGGAAACCCAATGCAGCAGTCAGGAAGATACTGAGGAGGAGACCATCATATCAGCCACAGACAACAAACCTCAATAACCACTTGATATGTGTATGCATGCATGTATAAATGATTATAGGTGTGAAAGCTTGTGTACATGTATAAACATGTAGATGTATGTATATGAGTGCAAGTGTGTATGTATTGATGCATTTACACATGTATAAATCCAAGTATATACAGGGTCGTAGTTCCACTGGGGACATGTCCCTCCCACTTTTCAAAATACTGTTACTGTCCTTCCCACTTTTTATATTTTTTTGCCATATGTTAACCATGCATTTATGCGCACATCCGTATGCAGGAACTTTACATGCATGCTCTAAAAATTGATAGACTTTAAATTTGTCCTGGTCGTTGATGCTCAGTAAAGTGATGACATCAGAATATTACTATTTATATTAATTATTATGTTTGAGACGTATGCTTGCAATCTGTCATTGACAACATTATTAGACCATTTTTTTCACTGGTAAAATGAGACATTTGTCATTATCAGATTCCCTCTTGCATTATATTCAATGTTATTTAGACTAGAGGAGTTATACTGATACTGTTAAACATTTATTTTCATGCACACCACTTTGTATTCGCTATGAAAGAAAAAAACATATCAAATGCTTGTCGTAATCATAACTCTAAAATGCAATATGATCATTTAAATTAAAATCTCCTATGCTTTGGGTTTCAATTTTACTGCAGAGTGCAGCTCATGTCATGGCCGCCGTCACTTTGAGAAAAAACAAAAACAAATAATAAATAAATAAATAAATAAAAAATAAAAAATGTTGGTTGATTCAGTATAACAGCTCAGGTCAGAATATTTGCATTTTCTGTCAGTCAGAATCTGTTTGATGTTAGTCTAAGATTTAGGAAATTTGTACCAGGAATGTTTATTTTTTGGTTTGTCTTCCTTAAATTTAAGCATGAAAGATAATTATTATGAATGATCAACATTTTCATACAAGTAGCCTACATAGCAATTGCAGAAAATTATTATTACAAAATAGTGATTCGGCACACACTGTTCTTAATTTTTTTTACATTAGTTTGAAATTGAAATGAATTACCCTAAATGTATGGAAATGGGTTTAAATCGAAAACATTTCCACCCATTTTGTGCTCCGCCCCTTTTTCAAACCAAAGTTACTCCCTTACACATACAATTGGTGTATATTTACAGATAGTTCCCCCCTCTCTCTCTATTCTCTCTGTGCCTTCTATCTATAAACCATCCACTGGAACAATACCTGGCAACAAACCTTTACACACAACAACAACCTGTACATCCACTTCTTTTGGTTCTTTTTGTTGTTTTGTACTGTTTCATGTATACTGTATTGAATAAGACTGATATTTGATTCTGTAAAGCTAATAATAATAATAATAATAATAATAATAATAATAATAAAAAAACTACTACTAATAAAAATGGACTGACCAGACGACCTCTCCCACGTTGGAGGAGATGAGGTAGCGGATGAACTGCTTCATGTTGTTGTAGATTGCTCTGCCTTCTTCAACGGCGGCCACAATGGTGGAAAAGTTGTCATCAGCGAGGACCATCTCCGAGGCTGTCTTGGCCACAGCAGTGCCAGAGCCCATGGCGATGCCAATCTCTGCCTTCTTTAGGGCAGGGGCATCGTTCACACCGTCTCCTGTCTGCAGAGACACAACCAATCATTTTTTACAAACAAAAACTAGCGGTTACGACAATTTTCCAAACTGTTGCACATACCTTGTTTGAACCATTTTAGTTAGAACAAGCAAATAAAAAAAAAAAGTTTGAGATCAAAATGGTCATATTATTGCTGTAAAAAACGACTATGCGAAAACATGTGCACTCTCAAAAATTGTGCTTTGTTTTCTTGCATCTTTATTGTTTTATTTATTTTTATGATCATTGCCATTAATCATTGTAATACTCAATCTTTAATTAACATCAATACGACAAATGTTTTGACAACATCTGAGACAATTATACCATATATGATTAGAAGGGCTTGATTATTGAATTTTACTGTATTTTTACTTTGATAATCATTAAAGAAATTAATGTTCTGATATTCATTGTACTTTTGCATACTACAGAGTTATGTACATTCCTAACAAACATAAAAAATAAAAAAAGACAAAAAGAAAAGAAAACGGCTTTAAATCTCCTAACATACTAAAATACGAGAGATTCTACTGCATGTTAGTTTCCTTATTTGGTCACATTCAAGTTCTGTATGGACTCATACATCACATTAGAAGAAAAAAAAAAAAAAACTCTGCTAATAACTACTTATACTTTGAACATTTTCCACCACACACATTTCTGGTGCAGTTTGCAAATATTCATTGGAATGATGGATTTGAGGAAACGCTGAATTATTTTGGTAAAAACAGAACTTGTGACCATGGATGGCTAATGATGGTTTTGGAAATCACACCCCAGGAGGATTAATTGGGACTAAAGCCAGAGGACAAATTTACAGTCCATTTGAAAACGCTTAGTTTCTCTGGATGCAATTGATTTATTAGGTATTTGTATGAGTAAAATGTAAACAATTTTTTTTAAATGAAAATCTATAAAAAAAGGTCTGATAATTTTTTTTTAAATTAAAAAGTCAATTAAAGCATTTTTGTTTGTTTGTTTAAAGTTTTAATTTGCTGTAACTGTAAATCAGTGCTTTCCGAGGGTCCCGACCTCCACTTTGAGAATCACTGTCTTAGAGAACAAAAACAAATTTCCAGGTAATCTCGTAACTTATTTTTTTAAAGCTGTATCTCTCACAAGCTTATGTAGCTCACCATGGCAGTGATCTCATCAAAGCCCTGCAGGAACTCCACAATCTTGGACTTGTGTGAAGGCTCGACTCGTGCAAAGCAGCGGGCCACAGTGACGGCCTTGCGTTGGGCATGGGGTGACAGGTCGTCAAACTCGCGTCCCGTGAAAGCCATGCTGTGGACGTCATCATCGTCAGAGAAGATGCCGATGCGTCTGCAGATGGCCACGGCTGTGCCTTTGTTATCACCGGTGATCATGATGACCCTGATGCCAGCATGGCGGCAGAGCTTGATGGAGGCCGCTACTTCTGTTCGAGGAGGGTCCAGCATGCCCACGCAGCCCACGAAGGTCAGATCAGACTGGCAGAGAGATGGATGTTTAGGAAATAAAAACTTTTCACAGTGAAAACTAATAAAAGCTTATGAGGTTTGGTTCACTTACATCGTTTATTCATTAGTGTTGCTATTTTACTAGATAGCTAAACAGTAAAATGACAATAGGTAATGACATCACCTATTTACTATATAAGTGCAGGTTAACTATGCTTAAATATAACTTTAACTGTTAAAAGCTATTAGTTACTAGTTAATTAGTTAAAGTTATTATAAGTAACTAATAAAGTTATGGTAACTAATAACCTTAACTTTTCTGACTTTGATTGTAATACAGTAATGTGCACTTTTTGTAAAGCTGCTTTGAAACAATAATTACTGTGATAAGCGCTATACAAATAAACTTGAATTTAGTTGAAGTGAATAAAAAAAGTATTTGCTAAAACAGTTTACTGGCTAGAACAATAAACACGTTTTTTTTATACATTAGATAGTACCAGCATTCCAAGTAAGTCAGTTGTATTAATAGTTTCTTAAATTGGAAGCTAGCAAGTCCAAAATATTTTAAAACATAGCTAAATAAGTTGTTTATCACACATTATTTATCACAGAAAATAAAAATAATTGCAATATCAGTTTTTACAATACCGTGCACTCCTACCTCATAATCAGCAAATCGAGCAGTATCTGACAGGACCATTTCCTCTTTCTTCAGTGGATTGTCACGGGTGGCCAGTGCCAGGCAACGCAGGGTATCCCGGCCTGTGCCATACTCGCGGATCACAGACATGATCTTATCCTTGATGCCCTGAGTCAAAGGAACCTTGGATCCTCCAACGCGCACATATGCACACCTCTCGATCACCCCTTCTGGAGCTCCCTGAGGAAAACACCTTAATTTAGCCAGGTGACAAAAACATGTGTCTATACAGCAACCATCAGTAACCGGTCAGCACCTTGACAAACATCTTAGAAGAGGAGTATTTGGCTTTGTTTGGGGAGCAGAACACAGACATGGACTTTCTGTCTCTGGAGAACTCGAGGGTGAACTCTTTCTTCATCAGCTGCTTGATCACCTACACACACACACACACACACACACACACACACACACACACACACACAAACAAACAGAATGAGCTATTAAATCAGGATTAAATAAGCAGTTGCATAATTGTTTACTGGTGGTCAAAATATTTACAGCGTTGCAGGCATTGGCTCGCTCGATCTTCGACAGGTTCCTAACGTCAGTATCAAAGACGTTCATCTTTTCCACCAGGCAGGTTAGAGCGGTTTCTGTGGCCTCTCCAACCTTCTCATAAACACCTTTGGACTGAAAGGGAGTTTGCATTTATTAAAGATAGCTCACCCTAAAAATGAAAACTACGTCATCATTTATTGTCCCTTACGTGGTTAAAGTATGAGTTAAACACAAAAGAAGATATTTTGAAGAATGCTGGTTGCTGGAACCCATTGACTTCATTAGAAAGAAAAAAATTACTATGGAAGTCAATGGGTGCCAGCTAACAGCATTTTTCAAAATACCCTTTGTGTGTGTGTGTGTGTGTGTGTGTGTGTGCGCGCGAGCGCACGTGTGTGTGTGTGTGCGCGTGTGTGCAGAAGAAAGAAACTAAAATAGTGAATAAAATACTGAGTGAACTGTCTCTTTAATATGAGTCCTTTTCAGTGTTTATTCTACGGGCAGCAAACACATTTACAGATGCACTGTGAATCATCAGGAATTTATTCAAATCACATCATGTCTCAACTATAAACGAAATCAGAAATGTTCCATTGAAGGGTACATTAAATTAGATTAAAACATGATACTGGCCAGAGACATCTCTGATGATGTGATGTCAGAATGAAGGCAAAATTATTAGTGAAATTGTTTCCTTTTCAAATATTTCCTAAGTGCTCTTTAACTGAGAAGATTTGTTGCAACACATTTTTATATATAATATATCTAATAACTAATTTATTTTGTCTTTGCCATGATGACAGTACATAATATTTTTCTATTTAGAAAGATACTTGTAACAAGTTGAGTTAATCAAACAAGTCATTGGACAATGGTGGTTTATTCTACATCCAAATAAAGAAAAATCTTAAGGAGGCTAATAATATTTACCTTATTTATTTTAGCTTATTTGGAATAATAATTAAAAAAATGCTAAGACTTTCTCCTGAAGAAAAATGTCTTTGCTCAGAAATTTGAAATATAAACTCATGAGACACTTGGCTTTCAATGTATATATTTTCTAGGTTATTACATTAATGTTTTCCTGTGTTTGTATATGAAAAAACAAATATTGAATACAGTACAATTTTTCTTTCTCATGACTTCATAATGTATAACTTTTCATATTTTTAGCATGAAACTTTCTATATGGACCATAGTAAAGCTCAAATTGTCTTCTTTCCAATGATACCTAATGTATATTTATAGCTCACTGGGGTCAAGAACTGTTATTATTTAAAGTTAGGTTGGTGTAAATCTCCAAAAGTGAGTGCTTGCTAACAGGTTAAAAACATCACTTGGGAAATATTTGGAAAAAAAACTTACAATTTGATTGGTGCATCCAATGTGATCGAGATGTTTCTTGTTAAAGATAAGTTAATATCTGTTTTCCACCATGTTTGTTTGCCTTTTATTTTTAGATACTGGCTTCCAAATATAACAGAAAAAAGAAACTGAGTTATTGCTATAGACCAACATTTCCATTAAAAACTTGTCAAAAAGATCAAGGTTCAAAAAAGCATAAATAACCAGAAAGCAGATATGAATGGGCAACTGAAAATTTGAAAACTGAAAACACTTAGTTTTTAAATAATAAAAGTTAAATATGCATACATGTTTTTTTATGCTTGTGACATGTGACAAGACTTTTATTATTTTTAAAATCACTTTTTTTACATAAAAAAAAATAACATATACACTTCCGTAAATATATATATATTTTTTACTACAAGTTAAGAGTTTTTCTTCATACCACCCAGTCAAAAAAAAGGATAATGATTAAGCACACCTCATTAAAATCCAGGGAGGAGTCATTGCACAAGGCACAGATGGTCGCCAGCTCCACTAAACCATCATACTGGGAGCACTTCACGACTCGGTTATTAAGGCATCTGAAAGACCAAACAGAACAATTGAATAAACTCCTAATGAAACAGAAGCTGAGAAAAAATGTGCAATCATGTGCATCAGTTAGACTTTAAATTAACAAACAATCATTAACCTTAAAGTCTGTGTGAAATCAAAATTGATGCCCAAATATTCTTAACCACCCCCCTCTTACCGTTAGTTTTCTATGAGGGAATGATGCGCAAAAAGAAAGCCCCTACACCTACTCAACATTCACGATCAGTTAGAAGCACATCAACATATTGAAATAAGTCTCAGCAACTTCCGCTTCATGTGGGCTTTAATAACACAAGCTATAAATCAGTGGCACCATGTAACCTACATAACAGAATGTGCAAATGACACTCAGAACGCAAGCATCCTCACCCAAAGGAAAATGTTTATACTGTAAATAAGGCTTGTAGGACTATAAAAAAAAATTAATGATTGATCAGTAGAAGCATTTAATGATTAAATATAATGACTAATATAAATGTCAATACCGCCATCTCATATTTAGTCAACTGCTGCATGCGTTCTTCCATGTAAGAAATTTTTTACGATAACAGTGTTATTTTCTTCTTAAATGAACATCTGATACTGCACAAATTAAGGAAAATCTGAATATGAAATAGCAAACACTCATGATTGTCCATAACCAATTTAACCCCCTTTTTGTACAGTTGAAGTCAAAATTATTAGCCCAAAATTTTAAATTCTTTTAACAATATATCAACAGTTGTTTAACAGAGAGAAGATTAACACATTATTAAGCATAATAGTTTTAATAATGTCTAATAACTAATGTCTTTTGTCTTTAATATAGCGACAGTACATAATAACTAACTAGTTAGTTTGCAAGATACCAGTTTAAAGAGTTATTTAAAGACTTACCTATGTTATTATGTAAACCAGGCAAGGTAAGATAATTTAGGCAAGTTAAATAACAGTTGTTTGTTCTGTAGCCAAATCAACAAAATATTTCTTAAAGGGTCCAATAAATCACCTTAAAATTGATTAAAAAAAAAAAATAATAATAATAATAATAATAATAATAATAAAAAACTAAACTGCTTTTATTCCAGCCAAACTATAAAAAGAGAAGAAAAATATTATAGGAAATACTGTAAAAATTGCCTCGCTCTGTTAAACATCACTTGGGAAATATATATATAAAGAAAAGAATATAGGAGGATTTATAGGAGGGATAATCATTTTGACTTCAATCATACCTCACATGGATAACATGTCAACACTTATGCACTTCAATTTTATGAGATAAATGTGGACATGGCACAACAATAAAACCCTGAACCATAAAACTGATGACCCATTCTGCTTCTCCAACTACAGTAGCAAAGAATATTTCATGAATTCATACAAGCTCTCTTCATTTTCCCCTCGCTTCTGCTGTACATGTTTTGAATGCAAGTCACATCTGCCTTTAAACATGGATGTCATTAACATGTATTGTATAATGCTTTAAAATGATACACGTAATTGATATTTAATTAACAATTCATCTAAAGCATTGATTAGCACAAGCGCAGAGAGAGGACACTCACACGTCTCCTTCAGGAGCGTATGTGGAGCCAGAGATTGTGAATTCAGTCAGTGAGCAGTTTTCTCCTTCAGCCTTGTCTATGACGAACATCTAGAAGGCAAACACACGTGAAAAATTTTTTATACACCACCTCATGTTGTTTCAGATCAGTTCATTTATTCTCTAAACAACCAAACTTTTTCTTTAAAAGGGACATTTCACCCAAAAATGAAAATGGTCATCATTTACATACACTTCACTTTTTCAAAACCCATTTTAACTTCTTTTTACTGTTGAACGCTAAAGAAGATATTTTGCAAAATGCTGGTTGCTGGCACCTATTGACTTCAATAGTATTTCTTGGGTACTATGGAAGTCGAATGCAACCTGCATTCTTCAAAGTATCTTCTTTTGTATTTAACAGAAGAAAGAAACTCATAGCTTTTAAAACATAAGAGGTAGATTAAATGATGAGGTGGTTTTCATTTTTTGGGTGAACTATCCCTTTAAGATACAAGTTGTTAACTTCAGCATGCAGGGCGTCTACAAGGATTTTGATTTTAAAAAAAAAAAAAAGTTAGCTGTCAGAAGATGGCAGCATAAGCAAGTATTAGCATAAGAAGATTATATGAATTCAGTGACTCAGTCTGCTGTAAGTCTGTCCTGAATGATTTTATGTTTAAATAAATACTAAAACTAGCAGAACTGCACATAGAAAGGGGATGAAAGCACAGAGAAAGAATGAGTGATGAGAAAAAAAATAATAAATGGACAGTTCAGACACTACAGCTCTCCATCACGCAGTTCATTCCTGTATTTCTGCAGTGTGAGCATATCAGTCCTGTGACAGAGATCTCCATCTCTGCTGTTCAGGAAGTTGCAGCAAAGCACTTCATTTCCAAAAATGACTGGGAAGATTTTATCGGTGCAGCAAAACCAAACAAAGTTAGAGTAAACAAATTTCCAAAAATGCCGGAGGGTGAGAAAGATGGAGTGGTTTACAATCTTCTTTGAGTTTCCAGTGATTAGCATTTTTTTCTGTCAAAAGGGACAAATGTTTACAATGTAAAATGAAAAATAACTGAAAAGTCAAAATCATGATATTGTGTATTAGTGAGATTATCAAAACCACAAGAGCTGTGACTTAGCATATGCAAAGCTGTGTTCATTTTCACACCTAGAGCAAATAGCTTCGTAATAACTTAATTTTTATTTTTTGTTGTTTTTATTTAGGGTGGCACAATGGCTCAGTGGTTAGCACTGTCGCCTCACAGCAAGAACGTTACTGGTTCGAGTCCCAGCTGGCATTTCTGTGTGGAGTTTGCATGTTCTCCCCTTCTTGGCGTGGGTTTCCTCCGGGAGCTCCGGCTTCCCCCACAGTCCAAAGACATGCAGTATAGGTGAATTGAGTAAACTAAATTGACCGTAGTGTGTGTGTGTGTGTGTGTGTGTGTGTGTGTGTGTGTGTGTGTGTGAATGAGTGTATGGGTGTTTCCCAGTACTGGGTTGCTAGAAGGGCATCCGCTGCATAAAACATATGCTTTTTTTTAAATTCCTGTTTAAGTAAAGCACTTTGAATTACCATTGTGTATGAAATGTGCTACATAAATAAACTTGCCTTGCCAATACTTAATTTAAAAAAGTATTACAAGGGTTAAAATTATATAGTATTACAAATAAATAAAAAAGTAACACTTTTAGAGTACCAATTCTCACTATGAACTATTAAGATATTAGCTATTTATTAGTACTTATAAAGTATGAACTTATTCTACATCCCTAATCCTACCCAATATCTAAACCCAACTACTACCTTACAAACTAATAATAAGCGACTAAGTAGTTTATTGAGCTAAAAGTCTTAGTTAATGGTTTGTTAACAGCAAGAATTTTACATAAAAAAAAAATAAGTGACCATAAATTTCTTTTCTTTTTTTTTTTTTTTTTTAAATCTGGCAATTAGTTTTTAGATTTTACCCAATTAAAAAAGAATAAGTACAACCTTTTACTCCCAGACAGATTACAATTACAGATAAGAATTACAGACTTGGGGGCCATTAACAAAAAAAAAAGAAAGAAGAAAAAAAAAAAAAAAAAAAAAAAGTTGCAAGATGAGATGAAATTAAAATTATGAAAAACCTTCTCCAGAATGCTCAGGACATCAGACTGGGCCAAAGGTTTACCCTAAGCACACAGCTAAAATAATGAAGGAGTGGCTTCACAACAACTCTGTGATTGTTCTTGAATGGTCCAGCCAGAGCCCTGACTTAAATCCAATTGAGCATCTCTGGAGAGACCTAAAAATGGCTGTCCACCAACATTTACCATAAAACCTGACAGAACTGGAGAGGATCTGCAAGGAGGAAAGGCAGAGGATCCCTAAATCCAGGTGTAAAAAACTTGTTGCATCTTTCCCAAAAAGACTGATGGCTGTATTAGATCAAAAGGGTGCTTCTACTAAATACAGAGCAAAGGGTCTGAATATTTAGGACCATGTGATATTTCAGTTTTTCTTTAATAAATCTGCAAAATGTCAACAATTCTGTGTTTCTGGGTGCTGGGTGTACATTAATGAGGGAAAAAAATGAACTGATTGAAATGATTTTAGCAAATGGCTGCAACAAAGATCGAAAAAATACTTTCTGTAGCCACTGTACATCCACCTCGGAATAAAAAATTTAATTGAATTAAAAAACGCAGCACAGTGGAAAGACGTTTTCTTGGTAAATTTGTTCATCCTTAAAGGTCACGTGAAGTGCGTTGAAATTACATTTTTTACTCAATGTTTGCATATGGTAGCTCCTCCTCCAAAAAAACAGCCAATAGCATTTCGTTTATATCAGCTCAGCCAGTGAGAGTGGTACAAATTAATCGCATCAAATGAAAAGCAAATGAGAAGCGTCTTGAAGATGTCATTGGTCAGAAGATTTGATAAGAAAGTATGAAAAAGTGAATTAAAAAAAATGGATTTAATCCATTTAGGCTAGGGGTGTCCTGGAGGACCGGTGTCCTGCAGATTTTAGCTCCAAATTGCCTCAACACACTTGCAAAGATGTTTCTAGAAAGCCTAGTAAGAGCTTGATTTGATAACCCAGGTGATTGAGGTTGGAACTAAACTTTGCAGGACACCGGCCCTCCAGGACTGAGTTTAGACACCCCTGATTTAAGCGGAAGCAACAAACTGCAAGCTTTGGGTCTGTCTATGTTCTAAATGCAAATTGTTTCATAGTTTTAGAGCACACTACTTTATAGATATACTTAAGACTTACATACTGATACTAACATGTAAAAAAAAATTATATCTTAATTTCACGGGAAGTCAATTACAAAGTATCAAATCATTAACTAAACCCTACTGCCCATCTGCCACAGCTTATGATTACAACAGCAAATGTCAACACATCAAACTGCACTCATTGAAACCATTTTATGGGCTTATTGAACTTTCTGCACACGATGTGCAAACTCCTGAAGGACGCACTCACCCTGCAGACGGACATCTGGTTGGTGGTGAGGGTGCCCGTCTTGTCGGAGCAAATGACGGAGGTGCAGCCCAGAGTCTCCACAGAGGGCAGAGAGCGGACAATGGCGTTCTTCTTGGCCATACGGCGAGTGCCGAGAGCCAGGCAGGTGGTGATGACGGCGGGCAGACCTTCAGGGATGGCAGCTACAGCCAGAGCCACGGCGATCTTGAAGTAGTAAACGGCGCCACGGATCCAGGAGCCGCCGTGGACGGGGTCGTTGAAGTGGCCGATGTTGATGATCCAGACGGCGATGCAGATCAGGGAGATGACTTTAGAGAGCTGCTCGCCAAACTCGTCCAGCTTCTGCTGCAGCGGCGTCTTCTCCTGCTCAGTGGAGGCCATTTCATCACGGATCTTACCAATCTCTGTGTTCACACCTGTGGCCACCACCACGCCGATGGCTTTACCCGCAGCAATGTTGGTTCCCTGAAACATGCATATACAGTTGAAGTCAGAATTATTAGCACTCCTCTATATTTTTTTCCACCAATTTCTGTTTAACGAAAAGAAACACATTTCTAAACATAATAGTTTTAATAACTAATATCTTATCTTTGTCATGATGATAGTACATAATATTTTACTAGATATTTTTCAAGATATTAGTATTCAGCTTAAAGTGACATTTAAAGGCTTAACTAGATTAATTAGGTTAATTAGGCAAGTCAGGATAATGGGTAGACAGGATGCTTTGTTCTGTAGACACTCGAAAAAATTATTGCTTAAGGGGGCTAATAATATTGACCTTAAAATGTTTTTTTTTTTTTTATTAACTTCTTTTCATTCATTCATTCATTCATTCATTTTCTTTTCGGCTTAGTCCCTTTATTAGTCAAATAAGACTTTCTCCAGAAGAAAAAATATTACAGAAAATACTGTGAAAAATGCCTTGCTCTGTTAAACATCATTTGGCAAATATTTGAAAAGAAACAAAACTTCACAGGAGGGCTAATAGTTTTTACTTCAACTGTACTTCAATAAATTCAGTTCATTTGCAAAGGCATTAAAATTAGTACAGTGCAAAGAAATAAAATAAAGTTAATGAGATTTGCACGTCACATGAAAGATAAATAACAAATAAGCTTTACATTGATGTATGGTTTGTTAGGACAATATTTGATTGAAATACAACCATTTAAATCTGGAATCCGAAAAAAAACTAAAAAAAAAACATACAAAAAACATAAATAAATAAATGCAAATATAGAGAAAATTGCCATTAAAGTGTCCACATTAAGTTCTTAGCAAAGCATATTTCTAAATAAAGAATAAGTTTTTAATTAATTACAGTGGACAATTTATAAAATGTCTTAAAATGAAAGACATCTTTATTAAGTTAAACAACAAAATCATAAGTCCAAGGCACTCGAAAAGTAAGTGAAAAAGTAAAAAAGAAAAAAGCCTTTAATATCATGTTAATAAAGGCTTTTTAACTATTTCCACTTACTTTGAGTGGCTTGGACTTATGATTTTGTTGTATATCTTTATGAATCCCTTATCCAAAGAGCACCGACACATTAGTTACCCAATTAATTAATTATTAATTACAATTAAGCTTTGCACTGATGTATGGTTTGTTAGGATATGACAAAATTTGAATGAAATACAAGCATTTAAAATCTGAAATCAGAAATATAAAACAAAGAGAGAGCTAATTGCCATTAAAGTTTCCAAATTAAGTTTTTTGCAATGTATATTACTAATCAAAGAATTTGTTTTTATATATATTGACAGTAGGAAATTTGCAAAATGTCTTAATAGAAGACCTCTTTACTAAACATTCAAATGATTTCTCGAAATAAAATTAAATAATTTTTCATTTTAATTTAAAAAGCTTTGTTTTAGCACACCATGCATCTGAAATAAAGTGTTAACGGATTACTTTTTGAAACATTAATAGCCTTGTATTAAATCTCTAAATCCCTGAATCGAATTGTGCATCTGAATTGATCAAATGAGAAAAATAAGATTAAGTTGATATCTAAATGTTCTTACTGAGAACAACATGTTCTTCTTGTCCTGATTGACGGCACGGGGATCCGGCACGGGGTCAGTGTGCTTAATGACAGAGACAGACTCACCTGCAAAAATGGAGAAATAAAAGTGAACTCCACAGGCAAAACACACTTGAAACTTAAATACAGACACAAAAACACAGTGGTACCTGTCAGGATAGACTGGTCCACTCGGAGTGTGGTGGACTTAATGGCACTGATACGGATATCGGCAGGCACCTTATCACCCACTAGAAAATAAAAACAAATACGCTTATGAGCAAATATGTAGTAAAAATACAAAAATGCAAATATGTAGTAAAAAATACAAAATACAAATATGTAGTACACCCAAAAGTATGCACCCAAAAGTTAAAATAATTTTACTACAAGTCTTTATATTATTTGCTTAATTATTATATCATGTGGAACTCCAAAATGAGACGCAGATTCAGAGTCTGCTACTGTCCACCGAAGGTCGCATTTCGGTCACGGACGTATGCTTCGAGAGACTTTCTGAATGAATTAATGAAATACGCTGTTTTCCACCAAGGCAACCCGGGGTGCTGAAATATAATTGTTTTTCAGATAAACAAGAATGTTCATTTAGCATGTTTCTTAAATATCTGCAGACATATTATGGTATTTTTATGCTTTAGAAGAGTCAAAAACTTACATACAGCACCTTTAACATCTCTTTGTAACTCCATTAGGCTAATTGTACCATCCTTAAGAGTAAAATGTGTAAAAACATGCAGTAAAGAGGTAGTAAATAATGCAACATTACAAATCCGAATAACTGGTAAAATTAATAAAAAGAAGATGTTCTATGGTTAGACTTTAAGTACTACATTTTGTGTCTGCTTTTCTTTTCTTTTTTTAGCTGTAATTTCTTATCTACGTGTTATTCGCATCTTGACTGCAGCATTCAGAAACGCATAACCCTCAATGCCTTGTAAAAAATCTTTTCCTAGCTGATGAAAAACTTGGCACCGTGACGAACCCAAATCAAGTTATGATCTTTAATTAACAAAATCCACCAGTCCCCTTCTCAAAGTCATTAAAGGCATTAAAGGCAACCAGAGAGAGCGAGAACATGCTCGCCCCATGGAGAACAAAAGCGACACATAAGCTCATCAGGGTCGAGAGAAGAAAATAGCATGGGGAACAACAATGTGCTGCGCCAAAAATGGGAAAACTATTTTGATATGTTGGCTGATCAGCTTTAAACACAAAGGCATGACAGCAGCTGCCCGTTTGTTGGACAGGAAGAGTGACGAGGATGAACACCCCCCCCCATGCAGTCAATCATATGAGAAATAATACTGCCTTCATGTACTCAGAACAATACCGTTTAAGAGCACTGCATAGGAGTATAAGTGATATGCTTTCTTAAAGAGACAGCGCACCCAAAAATTTCATCATTTACTCATCCTCAAATTGTTTAGAACTTGAAAAAAAAAAAAAGGTAAAAGAAATGTTTCGTTTTCTCTGTTAAACACTATAGAAGATATTTTAAAGGATTTAGGAAACTGGTAGCCGTTGACTTCCACAGTAGGGAGAAAACTACTGTAAAGATAGGATTTTTTTTCTTGAATTTTGAGACTGCCTGTTTTTTCTTCTTCTTTTTTTTTTTTCCAGAAAACACACTCACATGTTTGTTTTGTTGAACTTCAATTTAAATCTGTACACAGTAAACTAATTCTTGCAACCTTACAATTTTCAATTGAATCAAATGGACTTTTCAAGTCATCTCAATCAAAATGACTTAAATATTACGTTAAAGTACACATGAAATCAAAACTAACCATATGATTTTGTTAGCTCACATTGAATTACAGTATGTTGTGGCTAACATACTTAGCCACGCCCCTCCAACTTTCAGTTTTGACAACAAACAGAAATGGTGAGGAGGTGCCTGTTAGGTTGTAATAACTCCCTTTTCTCGATTTTTCTGAATCCAATCATCTCACAGTAGAAAAACAAGCCACGCCCACTGTTTTCTCATTTAATATTCGGTTTCACAAGGAACTGCGTCACAATATGGAAAAAACGGCCGCAGCTTCCGGTTCATGTGGACTTTAAACAACTTTGCATAACTTTAAAAAAATAATAATTGAAACCAGAATAACTTATTAAAATATATAAAAGTAGCAAAACAGTTGTTATCGTTATTCTTTCTTTTCTTTTCTTTTTTTCAGTGTAGATATTTTTAAAAGGCTGTTTTCTCAAAATGAATGTGTTCTGCACTGAGCCATAAATCTCTATTTTTCTATTAAGGGCTGCACAATATATCGTTTCAGCATTGATATCGCAGTGTGATCATT
>CAIGQV010017835.1:22916412-22928270 GCA_903798115.1 Danio jaintianensis
AGGGCGATGCGGTGGCGCAGTGGGTAGCACGTTCGCCTCACAGCAAGAAGGTCGCTGGTTCGAGCCTCGGCTGGGTCAGTTGGCATTTCTGTGTGGAGTTTGCATGTTCTCCCCGTGTTCACGTGGGTTTCCTCCGGGTGCTCCGGTTTCCCCCACAAGTCCAAAGACATGCACTATAGGTGAATTGGGTAAGCTAAAAAATTGTCCGTAGTGTATGTGTGTGAATGGGTGTGTATGGATGTTTCCCAGAGATGGGTTGCGGCTGGAAGGGCATCCGCTGCGTAAAACATATGCTGGATAAGTTGGCGGTTCATCCCGCTGTGGCGACCCCAGATTAATAAAGGGACTAAGCCGAAAAGAAAATGAATGGATGAATATATATATATATAAATAAATAAAGGTATAATAAATATGATGAGTATTTGGAGCTGAAACTTTACAGACACATTCTGGAGACACAAACGAATTATGTTAAATATTGAAAAAGGAGTAAAATAGGTGCTCTAAGTAAAAAAAAAAAAATGAAATTGAATGACAGGGAAGGTAGTAAGGGTCATGAAAAACCAGAGGTGTGCATTTAAGGGGTAAGATTTCAGTGGCCTTTTTGCAAAGCCTACGAGTTCATCTCTGATACTAAGTATTATCCTTACATCAGTCATTACATCTTTGTTGTCTTCTATATCAAAGCACCTTGACTTAAACTATCAAAGCAGACTGTAGGTTATGCTAATTAGAGCATTTGATGAGCAATGAGAGAACTGTGAGGTGGGCCGCATGCTGAGCTCGGCCCTGTGCAAAACTGATAGGCTGTCAGAGTGCCACTGGTGGCATTTGTAATTCTGTTCACGACTAAAGCGTTTACAGTCCCAGAGTCCTCTGCAGTGGCTGTGCTGCGCTGAAGCTCGGACTGCGTCATTCTCACAACCCTCAGCAGGAGCAGAAACAGAGATTTAGAGACCACAGGAAAGCACTTTAAAACAATCAGCGCAGATGTCACACTACGAAATGCTTTCCAAATTTAGCCAAAAAGCTCCAGGTAACCTGTTCTTTCTAAATTAATCACATTGAAGCAGGGTTGAGCGGTCAAATCTGTTATCACATATTTATCTGCAGGAAATTATGCACAAAATACACCTAAAACAGTATTTTGATGAATTATGAATTGTGTAACCCCCAAAACGGCACCATTCCAGCAATGACCTCTCCAAGGTGACTTTGCCGTCTGTCTGGATCCTATCTGACGTCACAGGCTGCATTCAGTGGGACACTGCAGAAGGGGTGGGCGATGGGCCCAGGGCCGACACCTGTCATCTGCACCATTGTCACTGGGAGTTATAATTAAACCATTCCATAATTTGATTCTGAACAGCCTATCAGCGCTAAATAGAAGAATTATCAATATGCACAAGAGATAAAAAAGCACCAATTCGTCAGCAGAAAGGAAACGTTAAAGCAGTGCAGATAAAAATGCCAGTTCTTTTATGCATCAGTTGACCACATCCATCCACAGATCTCATAAGATGACAATTTTGGGCTTCCTCAGCTTTCCTTTTAATGCTTTTCAATCTCTCTAGCATTAATTACACAACGCATGTTGTATAATACATGGTTAATTGCAAAAAAAAAAGTTTATTATAGATCTTTAATCTAAATCAATATTTTTTGAATAAATGATTCAGTGACTTAAAGCTTTTACTTGACTCAGAGGATGAATCCGCATTTTGATTGAATCTTTTGAACTATTTGTCTTTTACTTAAGCTTTTTAACAGTGTTTTTTATATGTATTGTTTCAAAAAGGTTATTTGCTGCAGTCTATTAAAAGGCCTTTAATTTGAATTAATAATTTATAAGCTACTTTGAATTAATGATTTAAAGACTCCACTCCAGCATTTTTAAATGAATCTCTTGATGTTAAATGTTTTACGTTCTCTTGTCTTTTATTTTGTGGTCTCATCTTCCTGTTTCTTGCTTTGTTTTCTCCCATGTGCTTTGTCCTCGTTTCATGTTTTCATTGGTTCGTTTTAGTCATGTGTCTTGATCCTCATTGGTTGTCCTAGTCATGTGTCTAGCTTCTCATTGGTTGTGTCTTGTCATGTGATCCCTTTTGTTTGATATATAAAGCCCTATTGTTTCCTTTGGGGCTACATATACAAAGCTAGACAGAGTACACTGTTGAGGAGTTTGTTTTACCATGCAAAACTTAAAAACGGCCCTTTGGTTTCAATTCATGGTAGGCAGAGCGAGGCTTCATGAAACACTCGAAGCAAATGTGTCGAGGCTTTGAAATGTTTTGAAACTAGTCTCTACAGGTATTGCTCTGATGAAAAACTCAAGTGATTTAGTGGAGTGGTTAGTGCTCCTGACTTGCATGCACACATGTTGAGTTCAGGATAAAGTACAACTACAGTCATTTAAAATTTGGGTTTTTATTCCTCTGTTCTTGTAATGTGTTGTGAAATGTCCTAATCGCTTTAGTCACGTGACCTGGATGTTTTGAAACACTTCAGAGCATTGTTTTGAAACATCTGCGCTTCGGGATCTTGTGTCAAAACATCATTTTCGCATCAGCCATCCCTAGTTTCAATGCTTGCCTTCAGACGGACATTTGTTACACTTGAACCAATTTTTTTTTTTATTTCAGTTTTTTTGTAACAGTTACAGTCTTATTTGTTTTATTTCAGCTAGAATAAAAGCAAAAAAAAAATAAAACATTTTTAAAACCATTTTAAGGTCAATATTATTTACCATCTTTATACGATGACTTGCCCAATTACCCTGACTCACTAGTTGACCTATTTAACCTAGTTAAGCCTTTAAATTGCACTTTAAGCTGAATACTAGCATCTAGTAAAATATTATTTACTGTCATCATGGCAAAGATAAAAGAAATCAGTTATTAGAAATTATAGAAATTTTAAAACTTGAAACTATTATGTTTAGAAATGTGTTGAAAAAAAATCTTCTCCGTTAAACAGAAATTGGGAACAAAAAATATACAGGGGGGGCTAATAATTCAGACTTCAACTGTACAAAAGAAGCAAAACTATGAGAAGCAAACCAATGGAGCCATCAACCGATATAGCCATGCTTCTGGGAAAGAGCATGATCGCTGACGAACATGTAATGAGAACTGACGCACACAATCCTCTGAGCATCAACAGGTGTAACCAAAAATACCTTTACTCCTATAGTGAATCTGAACAGGGTTCATACAGAGCTGAGAGCCTGTTATTATCTCATATAACAACCCGTAAGTGCAGTGACCTCGCTAATAACTGCTTTTAGACTGGACCGAGCGACGCATTGTCTTTATGATATAAAACGCAGCACTCACCAGCGACCTCCACTATGTCTCCAGGCACGATGTCTTTGGCTTTGATCCTTTGCACCGACTTCCTGTCCTGACGGTACACCTTGCCCATCTCTGGCTCGTACTCTTTAAGGGCTTCAATGGCATTTTCTGCATTACGTTCCTGAGATGGACAATATAAAACAAGTTCAGAAAAAAATATATATGTATATATATTTATATTTACACATACATACATACATACATACATACATACATACATACATACATATAAATAAATAAAGGTGGCACAGTGGGTAGCCTCACAGCAAGAAGGTCACTGGTTCGAGCCTCGGCTGGATCAGTTGGCATTTCTGTGTGGAGTTTACATGTTCTCCCCGTGTTCACGTGGGTTTCCCCCACAAGTCTAAAGACATGCGCTATAGGTGAATTGGGTAAGCTAAATTGGCCGTAGTGTATGTGTGTGAATGAGAGTGTATGGGTGTTTCCCGATGATGGGTTGCAGCTGGAAGGGCATCCGATGCGTAAAACATGTGCTGGATAAGTTGGCGGTTCATTCCGCTGTGGCAACCCCAGATTAATAAAGAGACTAAGCCGAAAAGAAAACGAATGAATAAATAAAAAAAACGAACAACAATAAACAAATAAAATATATATTTAAAAAATAAATAAATGTAATATTTTGAGATATCCATCCATCTATCTATCTATCTATCTATCTATCTATCTATCTATATTAGAAAAAATGCTAAAGATGCATCCGTCAACATTTGTCTCAACATTTAAATAACACTTTTACTTCAAATTCTTATTTTATTATATTTCTTTATTCTGTGTAATGCATTTGACCAACAGTAATTAGTCATATCACTTGCATATTATTGCTTTTTTGATTTTTGATTTTTATAAAAAAAATAATAATAATAAAACTTCAAAAAAATTCATACTTATCCATTTCGTAATCTGTCATTTTATTAATAGAATAGAAAATAGATTGTTAGGGTTAGAAGAAAGATCAAAGTAATTTTAAATAAAATAATTTATATTATTTTAGGCTTATCTATCCTCTATTTGTGTTTGTGTGTGTGTGATAAGCGTTGGTATCTGATTTTACTTTAAAATAAATAAAACTCTTATTTTCTTTCCTGATCAGTTTTCCTAATCAAACTATAAAATCTCTCTCGTTTATGTATACATGGGGTATAGAATGCAGTTGACTAACTAATTATTATCATATGATTTACACACTTTTGTTTTATGCTGCTTTGATTACCTCTACAACTTTCAATTTCTAAGTTGTTTTGGATAAAAGCGTCCGCAGAATGTTCAACATAACTTTAAATACACATACTCCTATTTCTTTAAGGGTTTGGGACAAGTCTGATCAATGACAATGGTGAAAAAACACTGACAACATTAGATATTTCAATTATTAAAGATTCACAATTTGTTTACTGACCTGCCAAACACCGACGATGGCATTAGCTATAAGAATCAGTAAGATTACAAAAGGCTCTACAAAAGCAGTGATAGTTTCCTCTCCCTCCTCGAACCAGGCTAATACCTGCAGACAAAAAAAATAAAGTCATGTCACAGCACGTCCTGTTACATCAAGCGTTTCACATTCAAAACACCCTGTGGATATTTCAAGACCAGAGGATCAAGATTCGAGACGAGACACGCAAGTGACATTTTCCCTTAGAAGCCATTCACAAATGAGATTCTGTTTGGACTGCATAAAGGGCATGATCTGAAACCAGTTTAAACTTGAGGGAAAAAAAACTAAGCTAAACGCAGTATGTTTTAATGACTGGAGATTAAACTCTTACAGCTCACTGCAGTCACAACACGACATATTTTATTTCCCTCATTTACATATGTTTTTATATACAAGCTCCTGCTAAAATAGGAAGCTACAAACAGCGGTTTACTTTCCTTCAAGTCATTATGCACACACTTTTATTGCAACTCGGAGAACAGTTTTGCTTGCCAATGAAGCGGTGAAATTTTGCACCTTTTTTTTTCTCCACTTAGATAAACTAAAATCTTTGTGGTTCTCATGAGAACAGCTGGTCTATCTGTGGAAATGAAAGGCCAGTAACTGAAGGTCAGAGGCCTAATTTGGCCAGCAGAGATGCCCTCTTACACAGCCAAGTATGAGACAGTTGTCAAATCACAGAGTCCAACACCTCAGTATCTCTGCTGGCATACCTCTCTACTTCAACCCGACCAGCCATTTTCATCAGCTGCTGTATGAACTGTACATTCTACAACTATCTTTTTGGGTAGATAAAGCATGAGGATGAACCATCTTCCCATTACTTTGATTTTAGAAATTATATTTTATTATAATAATAATAATAATAATAATTAAAATGTTTTAAAATTAAATAAAAGAATATTCAAACTAATATATTGGACATAGGAATTAATATCTAATGCATAAAGCAATTAATATTCCAACAAATAGTAATGCATTTAACTTTTATAATTTAATGAAATGTAAAATATATTATTATTATTATTATTATTATTATTATCCAATATGCACAATTTATAAAAATAACTGATAGGAATTAATATTCCAATGATTTTTTGTAACATTGCTCACCTTTATCATCATACTCTTGAAATAGTAAATAATAATAATAATAACAATACTAATAATAATAATAATTATTATTATAGTAATATTAAAATAATAATAACTTTAATATATATACACATACATATATACATACACATACATTAATAGCTTTTAACATTTTTTTTATAATTTAATAATTTATTATATGCAATTAAATGTATTATTTACTAACTTTTATCTATTAATAATAATAACAAATAAAATAAAATAATAAACTGTTAGCAAATATTACATTTAACGGCATATAGTACACTATTAAATTGTTAAATACTTTATATAAATATATATATATATATATATATATATAATAATAATAATAATAATATTTATATATACACAAAGCTATTAAAAATTAAGATGTATATTAAAGCAGTAGAAATGTGCATTATATACATTTACACATAATATACAAATGTACATATACACGTACGTGTGTGTGTGTGTGTGGGCGTAGACAAATTAACATACATCTATATATAGACGAAAGTAAAGTGTACACTTACACAGTTTGAACCTACAACCCTTCATTTGGTAGATCTTGAACCACGAACACCACCTCTATATTAAACATTGATCGCATACATAAATTTGCTTGACAGCCTGACCTTACCACCCCTTCAAATCTCCGAGCAAACAACCACATGTCTTTTCATTCAGTGGTAAACGATCTAGGCCCATTCTTCAAGAGGTCCTTAACCCCCAGCCATAAAACAGCAGCGCACTACCAAGACGTCTTATTTGGCAGCTAGTGACAGACACTCAATCTCACTGAATGCTGTTGTCACCATTCCTAAGGAGTTGTGCTTCTTCAGGCGTTTAGCCCTTCTGATCTGAAAGTAACCAAAGACTGAGCTAACAAGACATCTTCACTTTCACAGCTCCTCCGGCTGCTTATTTGAGTGCATGCAATTGCTGTACTTCCTTTCTAGTGTAAAGCCATCAACACCTGACACGAATATGTACTGAGAAGCGCAGATGACAAACGGCTGACCATATTTGCACTCCAAGAATATCGCATAATAATTACAGAAATCTGCCAGAACATGTACTTACAAATGATATGCAAGCTGCCAGTAGAAGAATCCGCACAAGTAAATCTTCAAACTGCTCAAAGACAAGCTCCCAAATTGACTTCCCTGTCGAACATTTAAATCAGTCGTTTCAGAATCAGACAAGAAGTGCAATATTAACAACATATTATATATTATGAATGAATTATTACCTTCCTCTGCAGGCAACTCTGTGTGGGTTGTTGAATGATATGAAAAAGAGAAAGCATAAAGTTATATATATATTGAGTGTATATATAGTGTGTATATATATTCACAAGCATTCAACATTAACTAAAATACACTTTTAATTACTCATGAAAAGTAATTAGATCCGATACGATACATAGATTGACAGATAGATACTGTAGATAAATACTGTAGATAGATACTGTAGATACTACATAGATAGCTAGATACGATACAGATACGATACACAGACAGATAGATACGATACATAGATAGCTAGATCCGATACGATACATAGATTGATAGATAGATAGATACGGTACTATAGATAGATAGATACATAGATAGATACTGTAGATACGATACATAGATAGCTAGATACGATACACAGACAGACAGACAGACGAAAAATGGGAATAAATATTTGATTCATATCCAAAAGAGGGAATTTGGCACATGCAATGAAACCTTTACGAGCTGTTCTGCTGACTGGAATATTTTCATCCACGTTTTCATAAATAAAATAAAATAAATAAATAAATAAAAACAATGAAAGAGGATGCTTCGATTGTCACAACAAACAGGTGAGTTGTCAGCATCTCTTTTAGCTTATTTTTGTGTTGAGAAAAAAAGTACATGGCAAGCCGTTTTAACATTTATTTTTTTGATAAAGCCAACCATATTATTATGTTTACTTATTACTATGGACACTAAGAGAAGTATTATCCCATCATTAGTGATATCTTCTCCGGATTTCCTGTTGGGTACCTAGCTTGTAGCCCAAGGCCTTGTTAAGAGTAATCTGTTTCAGGATAAAAATGCATATCTTCCCCTCTGTTTTTACATCCATCCATACAAACACACTCAAAGCAAATACACACAAAAAAAATATGTGGCAAAAAATCTGATGTTTTAGAAAACAATGACACCGTTTTGCTCATGTGACCCATTCAGCCCAAAACAAGGCTGTGGAAACATTGTTCAGCTATTGTTTTGGCTGCTCTCCGGATTGATAGTTTGGTAAAGATAAATGTCAGTTTGTACATATTTAAAACGAAAAATCTTCAATGGACATGTTTACTCGCCATTGCTGTTGAAGAATTTTACTCCTGTACTCATTTTACTCAAGCGTTTCAGGAACGGAAAATGTATTTAAAACTGAAATTAAACTTAATTTTGAACTAATTCTATTCTAGACTTACTAGTGCAAACTGTTGATTATTTAATTTCAAAAACTGCTATAATTTTTTCAAGCTTTAATAGTACTTTTTTTAGATCAATACGTACCATAATTGTTACTAGCATGCTTTCTTTAGTTCACTCCACATAGCTGCAACTACTTTTTCCACTATTCATTCATTCATTCCTTTTCTTTTCGGCTTAGTCCCTTTATCGCCACAGCGGAATGAACCGCCAACTTATCCAGCATATGTTTTACGCAGCGGATGCCCTTCCAGCTGCAACCCATCACTGGGAAACACCCATACACTCCCATTCACACACATACACTACGGCCAATTTAGCTTACCTAATTCACCTATAGCGCAAGTCTTTGGACTTGTAGGGGAAACCGGAGCACCCAGAGGAAACCCACGCCAACACGGGGAGAACATGCAAACTCCACACAGAAATGCCAACTGACCCAGCCGAGGCTCGAACCAGCGACCTTCTTGCTGTGAGGCGAAAGCACTACCCACTGCGCCACCACCACTGTTTCCACTTGTCATATGTAATGACTATTCAGGATAACTACTTTGGTGTTTATTATTTACTATGACTTAATAGTAAAATTAAAAATGCAAGGAACAACTGGACGCTCTAATAAATTCAAACAAGGAAAGGCCTACAGAAATCTGAAAGAAAATTGAAAAGTAAACAAAAAATATATACTAGTAAGAATGGGATTGCTTACTGGCAAAAAAAACGTATAACACAAGCATAAACCAGATAGTAGTTGGTTTCAACTAAAATAAATGTTACAGAGGCTTGCCATAAAGCGTGTTTGATGACGTCAGCTGTTTCGAACGCTCGAGCTGCCGGCTGATGGCAACAAATGTAAAACAATTTCATGTCAACTTCAAAGCGTCTGTCGCGCGTCGCTGGCGCTGAGGAACAGAATGTATCAGACGTACCGTTAGGACCCCATTTGTCTCTTGTCCTTTTCACCTGGTCTAAAGTCAGCCCCGTGCTCTCGTTGACGCTGAAATGACTGTAAACTTCTTCCACACTCTTAATGTGAGCGTTCTCCATGGTTAGATGGGAAGAGAATCCCGCTCAAGTCAAGAAATCTGCCTTGTTTACAAAAAGAAAAAAAGAAGAACAAAAATATAAGAATATGCCTATGAGTGACACATGCATTGACATCCACAATGAAGAACATATGTGGAAAGTTGAGACGCGCAAATGCACCTTCCAGGAGTCTTATCCAAACAGAAGTGTTCTTCAATCTTCTTCTTGTCCCCCAAAGAACTGGGTGTCAGTGAAAGCCAAAAGAAAAGGTCCTTGCTTAGTACATCACATAAAGCCCCCGTCCAAGCCTCTGCTTGCCTGGAAATGTGACGCTCGACCCGTTTCGCCGTCCTTCTCGCCCGTTCACTGGTGATGGAAGCGGCGTTTACTCGTGTTTTATTGCAGGAGACTCAATACTGCCTCTCTGCCGCATGTGGAGCACGCTGATTGGACAGCGCGTGGCCGCGGAGCCCGTCAGCATCCAATCAATCGTCTTTGGTTCGATTCAGCACTGACGTACGTGCAGCACCGGCTTGTTTATTGGTGTGTCGTTCTGTCACTCAAAGTAGTTGCTATAACTTTTGCCCCGCCCCCCAGACGCAGGTAGATGCTTGAACCCACAGGTGAAGTGTTCTTGGTAAGCTGTCTGCAAGTGTACCTTGCAGTTTCGTTTAGTTTTTAACCCATTAACTGTCACAGGTGGAACGTTTTTGTGTACAGGTTTGTCTAAACCAGAACTTCTTCTTTTGACAAACTATATATCACGTGCATATATATCGTTTTCAAGTCTTAACTTACAAAGTGGGGTGACAGTTAAGGTGTTAATATGTGTACCTGTGACGTAGTTGTCATTTCAGATAGTTGTCAGTTGTCATTCTAGATTAAATGTTTTAAAATACATGGGTCAAAAATGTGTTTATTTAAGCATAATAAAAAATTTTAACAATCAAATATATTACAATTGCTTATTCTTTTATTATGATTGCTTAATATTTTAGATATTTTAAATAAATAATAATTATATTAGTCATTTAATAAATAAGAATAAGTGTTTTATTTGTACATAAATGTAATGCTGAATAACGATGGCACGTTATTTCACCAAATATAATGATTTTTAATTTAGAAATAAACTTGCATCTATTTGAAACATTAAAGTAAAAACTACTTGCATTCTGTAGGCATTTAAGGTACATGAAATCACTTTTTTTAAGTACTTTGATGCAGACACCAAAACAGAATATCTAGTCTTTGACCCAAATTCAAACAATAAAACATTACTGTGATGTTTTCAATGTGTGAATCTGAAAAAATCATTTTCATACTTATGTAACTCTCTGAAATTATTAGGAAAACTGTTAATCTGAAAATGTAGGTATCGCAAATGTACACTCTTTAAGGCAAGTTGGGAAATCAGCGTGAATACAAATATAACATTTGTAACAACTTTTATTTAGCACTACATTTTTATCACCACATTCTCCCCTTCAAAAGGTAAAACTACTAGAATTTAGGATACTGTATTGTTGCTAAAACATTTGGAATGAGAATGACTTTGTATTAAATCACTTCAAGCTTCCAGATGTCCATTATACTGCAGGCACACAGATTTATAACAGTAAGCAAGAATGCACTGCTCACACCTACTCAGGGTGACCCATGCATATTATTATTTCATTAATGAATAAATGAATGAATTACCACCCTGGAGCTCCACCATATCCATTTTTAGAGTAAGAATCAATTTATAAAACATTATAGGTATGGGTCCTGTGGTCATATTGATTGTTACAATGTTCTGGATGGATGGACGAACCAGACAGAGAAACAAAAAAAGTAAGTTTTATTAGACATTCTAGAAAGTACTAAAAGAATGGTAGCTGAAGCTGCTGGACCAATATTTAAAACCTGAACTAATATGCTATTTGATTTACAATATAATGAAAACTTTTTTGATACAACTTTTACACCTTTTCCAACAAAAGTTTAAATAAAACATATAGTGAATACGCAACCTGTGCATGATGACGGGACAACTTAGTCTGTTTACTACGCCAGGGCAACAAAAGGAGATCCAACTGAAGTCCTAAATTGGACAGCTCTTCTGCCCAAGGTCATGGCTGTTGTTTCCCAAAATAACTTGGAGCGTGAACGCATCATCCAAAGTGTAGCACTTTGTACGGCATTATCTTTGGACACATAGACCGGAGCTCTGTTCCTAGAGACGTGTCAAAACTGAGACGATGGACTTGTTTGACGTTAGTGCGTCTAAGAGTTTTGAACTCTGTTATCCAAGCAGTCCTTAAGATGTTCTTTTTTCACACAACACATCTGCGTATTTAACATATAAAATGATTTTATATTAGACAATCCTTTCACCACTTTGTTCTTTAATTTATATATATATATATATATATATATATATATATATAT
>CAIGQV010017835.1:22928670-22943104 GCA_903798115.1 Danio jaintianensis
ATATGGCGACGCGGTGGCGCAGTGGGTAGCACGTATATATATATAGTTAAGAAACCACTAGATTTACAATTTTTAGTTGCTCAAAGTCTTTTTTTTTCATTCTGTGAACTACTGATGATATTTTTTCCAAAACATTTCAAACAACAATGCTTTCATTTAGAGCATTTCCTTGCTTGAAATAGCAAAGGTGCCATGTTTTCAGAAATGTTTATATTCATACATAACAAACAAAATAATGCTCTAATGACAATAGTTTTATTTGAAATTTGAAACAAATGTTATCAGGTATTTATAGAATAAAACAAATATGAACAATTCACTCAGACCCACATCTAATACAGAAGCACAGATTAACTGAGAATTTTGAAGTGGTCTCTTAAAGGGACAGTTCACCCAAAAAATGAAAATTCTGTCATCATTTATTCATCCTCTACTTGTTCCAAATATGTTTAATTTCTTTCTTCTGTTGAACACAAATGAAGATATACTGAAGAATGCTGCAAAAAAAAAAAAAAACAGCCTTTGACTTCCATAGCATTTTTTGTTCCTACTATGGATGTCAATGGCTGCTTTTTTCAACATTGTTCAAAATATCTTGTTTTGTGTTCAGAAGAAAGATACTTATAAAAGTTTAGAAACACTTGAGTGTGAGTAAATGTACATTTTTTGGGTGAACTACCCTATTAAATTTAGAATTTTCCCCAGGTTTTCTAATAATCAATGACAAAAAGGGACAATATTTACAAGGCAAATGGCATCACAGAACCAGCATATCCTTGCCAACATCCTGGATGACGTGTCCAATAGGCGCCTGGCTCTGAGCCTTGAGGTAGCACTGTTTCTTGCACTCCAGCAGCGTCTCCAGATCCTTCCACATCTTCATCTGTCTCATATTGGGCTCCTGGTTCTCTCGCACCTGCTTCACCTGCTGACGGAGAACCTGCGAGTCCACAGAGACACAATGTTCTAATGTATTCATATGCTAACTGCACACCAATGTTATTTACATATGTAAAGCTTGGTTGGTGCACAAAAACTGACCCCATGATACCATATCCGAATTTCAAATTTCTATTAAAGGTCCTGTGAAGTGCTTTAAAATATGCATTTTTATTCGATGTTTGACATAATCTCAACCAAAACACGAAGAGAGGGCGGGACATAGAGTAGCTCCTCCCCTTTTTATAAAACAGCCAATAGCATTTTGCTTTATCACCGCTCTGCCAGTGATAGTGGTTGAGCTCAAGTGCATCAAGAGCTCGAAGTGTCTTGAAGGGGGCGGGGCATGTCAGATACTAGAGAGCATTTGATTGGTCACAATTTGATGAGAAACTGAAGTATGAGGTGACGTGAAAAAAAATGTTGATTAATTTAGGCGGAAGTGACAAACTACAAGCTTTAGATGTTTTTATCAGTTTTATATCTTCTAAACATGAATTTTGTCACTGTTTTGGAGCAAACTAGCTTATAGATATCCTAAAAACTAACAATACTGATACTAACATCTAAAAAACTTTATTTTAATTTCATGAAAGTGCTGTGAAACGCGCAGCTTTGCTCATTGAGTGACATAATTTCAACTGAAGCATGAAGACAAGGCGGGACATATCAAGTAGCCCCTCCCCCTTTTTTGAAAATAACCAACAGAAACTTGAAATTTTCAACATGTTTTCACATCTTTTTGCATCAAATTATTGAAAACAGTATAAATACCAGTATAAGAAGCGGTATTTGAATCAGTATCGATATCGATAAAATCTTAATGATACTCATCCTTAGCAGTGACATCATAAAAATAGCTTGGACCATTTTGGAGAAAGTGAGAAACTAAAAGATTTGAATGCTTATATCTTGTAAAAGTAAATTTGGTCATTGTTTTGGAGCACATTAGTTTATAGATAACCTCAAGAATAACATATTGATACAGGCACCCAAAACAACTTTCATTGTGATTTCCAGTGGACTTTAAAGGGGACCTATTATGCAAAATCACTTTTACAAGGGCTTTAAACACAGTGGTGTGGCAACAGTGTGTGAATTTAGCCAGCCTATAAAGGTAAAAATGAATTAATTCTATTTTTTATAATCACACTTCACGAAAACAGTCTGTAGAAACACTTTGATTGACATTCTCCCTTTGTACGTGTCATCAGAGGGGGAAAGCCCCGCCCTTTAGTTTATCTCTCCCTCATTAGCATAAACAGCAATGAGTGAGAAGCAGCCATTAGAGTTTTGAATCTGTCACTAAGGTGACACAAAGGTGTTTATAGCTCCACCCCTTTTAAAAAATTATCTGGGAGCACAACCTCATTTGCATTTAAAGCGACAGTAACCAAAATGGTACAATTTGGATCAGAGCCTAAATGGAGCAGTTTCAAAGAGTTCTAAAAACTTATTAGTGGATTATTTTGAGCCGAAACTTCAGATACACACTCTACAGACATCAGAGACTTATTTTAAATTTTGTAAAAAGTTCCCTTATTGAGTCCAGTACTGGCAGTCGAATTTTACGTACGTTCATGGATTCAGAAAGCTTGTAAAGTTGCAGCAGTAAACAGTTAAAGGGCATGACGGGCAGTTATGGGAGAGTTTGGCATACCGTTGTCTCTTCTTCCAGCGTGCTGAGAGGGTGGTTTGCTGGTTGTACATTAGGGCAATGATTACACAAGCTTTGTTCTAACACTGGCATGATGTGGCGTGACACTGATCGGATGCTCTGCACAGTTTGGCAGAAATATTATACCCAACTCTTAACTAACTCCTAGTTGACCACAACAGATGAAACAGAAACAAGTAAACCTGGTGGAACTTGGTTATGAGTCAGAGAGGTTTGACAGACGGTCTCCTCACCTTGCCCAAGGACTCCTGCTCTGCTATGTTTGCAATGTACTTCTCTCTGCAATGACAGGACAAACAAAAACATTCCTTAAAGCAATGACGGTTTTAGTTCAGTAAAAAAATAAAATCTCAGGTTAAGAAAGCAAAGGTTAATCATGCATAACAAACACACATTTTTTTTTTCAAAACAAATATTACACATAAAAATACATACTGTCATGCATTTTTACCCCAAGCCTTATACACATATATTGAAATTTAAGATTTATAACTGAAAGGGATATCTATCAGTAAAAAAAAAATCGATAAGTGGTATTGGAATTTGTATCAATATCGATAAAATGGAAATAATACCCATCCAAAACATCAAAACCAGTAAACAAATATTATATATAAAAACACACAATGTTATGCATTTTTACCCAAAGCCTTATACATACATGAATATGAGATTTATAACTAAAAGGGAAGGCTTAGTCCATTATTTATCAGGAGTCGCCACAGCGGAATGAGCCGCCAACTATTCCGGCATATGTTTTACGCAGCGGATGCCCTTCCAGCTGCAACCCAGTACTGGAAAACACCCATACACTCTCACATTCACACACACACTCATACACTACGGCCAATTTAGTTTCATCAATTCACCTATAGCGCATGTCTTTGGACTGTGGGGGAAACCGGAGCACCCGGAGGAAACCCATGCGAACACGGGGAGAAAATGAAAACTCCTATCAGTAAATAACTAAAATAATTGTGTCTGTTCTTTCCTTTCAAAATAATTAGCAGTGTAAACATTCGGCCTCCATTTGTTTTGTTATATAAAGCCCAACATCATGTTTTTTTAATTGATGCATATAGCGTTTATGGTGTGAACTTCATCTTTGGAACAATATGTGGATAATCCAACTTACAGCATGTATGCATTGCTTTGTTTTTTGCACTACTTATTTTGTTATCAAGGTGTCAAGACATTTTTAGCACACATATCTTGTAGAGAAAAAAAAAGTTGACTGTCTAAAAAAAAAAAAGTGTATTTCTGGCTTAAAAGCAGTCAGGTTTGAAGTGACATGAGGTTGAGAAAATCATCATTGAATTGTAATTTTCAGGTGAACTATACCTAATGTCACATTTAGTTAATTCTATTAATCAGGTATCTATATAGAGTTGAAGACAGAATTATTAGCCCTCCTTAATTATTAACCCCTTTGTATATTTTTCCCCCGATTTCTGTTTAATGGAAAGAACACTTTTTTCAACACATTTCTAAACATAATAGTTTTAATAACTCATTTCTAATAACTGATTTCTTTTATCTTTGCCATGATGACAGTACATAATATTTGACTAGATATTTTTCAAGATACTACTATTCAGCTTAAAGTGACATTTAAAGGCTTAACTAGGTTAACTAGACAGGTTATGGTAATAAGGCAAGTCATTGTATAACAGTGGTTTGTTCTGTAGACAATCGAAAATGTATTGCTTAAGAGAGCTAATAATATTGACCTTAAAATGGTTTTTAAAAAATTTTTAAACTGCTTTTATAAATATTATCGGAAATACTGTGAAAAAATCCTTGCTCTGTTAAACATCATATTTGGAAATATTTGAAAAAGAAAACTTTTAAGTTTTGACTTAAACTGGATAATGTCACTGTACTACCTGGAAAAATATAAACCAATAATGATAAGAGCAATTGTTGAGTCACTCTTACTTCGGATTGAACCGACAACCTTTGTGTTAACAGCTCAAATCCTCAACCAGCCGCCTCCACATTTATCAGAATTTCTGCTAAACTTTTTCGAATGTGTAGGCTGGATGGATCAGGAATGGGTGAATAGACACTTGAAGCATAACTGAAACAAAAGACGTGAAAAAAACAACAAGTATTCTGAGCAGTAGGCGCTGAGAGCTCTGAGCTGAAAAGAGTCTGTCTGGAATCATTTGTTTGTTAGTTATGAAGCATGAATTTGTGCGTTTGTGCATGTCAGGTTTATCTGTAGCAGATATATCTCCAGTTTCATACCTGAGAGCCGTCCTCCGCACCTGTACGTCCATTGACTGACTGATCTTGCTTTGTTCTGCCGCTCTCTGAATTTGACTCTCAATGATCTGTGAAGAGAAGCCGAGAGAAGAGTAAGAGAAAAGCACAGGACTAACATCTGACTAACAAGGAAGATGCTTTTTACCTCTCTCATGCAGTTAATGTGATGATATCGGCTTTCTTCCTGTCCTGTCTCTTCCCTGAGTGTTCTCACTTCCTGTTTAATATCAGGAGATTGAATCACTGCATGTTCATATTTATATCGTATGATTCGAATAACATTTCATGACCACGATTAATGAGTTAGAAGTTGAGCCAATTTGGCACATAGGATGGATGTTGAATCTAAATTGGACTGGGAAAAATAATAATTGAGGTTAAAATAAATTCAACAAGTGAAACATCTTTGTTTGTTATTACGAAATGCAGTGCAAAAACTTAAAATGCAACACTTTTAATTTTGCAATATGAATTATCAATGGACATGCACAATATACAGTAAGCATATCATATACATCAAACATATTTGGATTTTCCTAAAGGATCAGAATATCTTAATTCAGTATTGTGTATGACAGAATGAATTAATATAAAAAAAATATTAATACTGTAATCATTAATTTAGAATGCAATGCAGTAATTATAATGCATTATCTGGCATGGTAACTTTTTGGTTGACCTTTTGAGATTATTATTATAACAAAAAACTCAAAAATTGCTTAGAGGTGTGTCAATAACACAATTCAACCCCCCAAAAAATAAAAAAATTATTATATATATAATTTTTGGAAGTTAAAGGGACAATCAAATATAATTATATATTATTCAAATTATCATTACTATATATATATATATATATATATATATATATATATATATATATATATTATTATTTTTTTATTTTTTATTCAACAGTTCTGTCTGGTTCTTGAATCTGATTGGCTGATAGCCGTGCAATATTCTGCAAATAACAGCACTCGTCCAGCCTCTTAACCCTTCACCCTTGTGTATTACTCCGCCCACATACAGCGACAAGCAGAGGACACTCTACAGTTTGACAAATATTGCTGCTGTTGGACAACAAAATGTACTTTTGAGGCTTTTTTAGACAAGAATGTACTTGTTTAGATTGCAACTATGTAGTTTATTTATAAGGATAGTGCCTATTTTAAAATATTTATAATTTCGGAGGATCGGATTCAGTGCATGGGCCGCCATCAGCCTGTCTGAGCAGACCAAAGAAGGTGACGGTTGACGCTCCGTCACAAGATTTTCTCAGTGGAAGTTTCAAACTACAGCTGAACAAATCATTATAAATCAGGTAAGTGACATTCTGAGTCAATCTCTCTCTCTCTTTTGTATTTTGTAGTGCTGTATTTATACCACAGAAACTGGTAGTGTTTGCTATTGCTTTGGCTTTTTCCGGGTTAATTATTGTGATATCCTGATTGCAACAGAGAAATACTGGGAAATCTCTGTAGACTGATGGCATTTAATGCCGTTCAGCCTTATAATCTTAAAATGTGAGCAAAAATTACCTGTTTTGTCATCACTTTAGACATTAAGCTAGAGATTCTAAAGTGACGTTCGTGAACTGGCAACAGTTTCTGCTGTTCTGACGGTCAGCTGCAGATGAGAATGAGTGGCAGAAGAAAGTAGTTTCTCGTACAAAAGGGTTTTTGAGACTCTCCGTGTTTAATTTTCTTTTTTATACACACGATTATGCCGTCGAACTGTTGTATAAACGCAATATCACACTCGGCCTGCGGCCTCGAGCGAACGCATGCATATATATATATATTACATTTTCTAGATAATTGATATGAAGATAATAATATATTTATTTAACAAAATGTATTTTATAGTAGGTTACATATTATGAATAAATGTATTTGTTAATCATACTTATTTTAAATCATGCAAAGTCCTCATTTTGTCTTAATAATAACATAATTGATAATAAAATGTATAATAAAAAAACTTAATTTTTATTTTATTAAAAATACTACTTTCTTGAATTCAAATGACAATTCTCCATTCTCTTCCAGCATGTCTTAATAATAATGCAACCCAACCCTGTCTGAATACCTGTTCCAGCTTGGATCTGTTGCTCTCCAGTCCTGCAGCACAGGTTTCATACTGAGCCTTTTTCTCCTCATACTCTGGAGCGAGCTCCTGTTTTAACATGCAAAACAAAAGAGAATGCAATTCCGACAGAGTTGATAAGCTGATTGGCTCTTTGTAGTTGAGAGTGATTCTCAGTATGAAGGAGAGAAACAAATGGCTTTGTGTCTCACTTGATGCTAAACAGTCACTCACCGCGTGTTCCTGTCTCAGAGCTCTCAGGTCCTTTATCAGAGGAGATAGAGCAGACTTCTTCTCTGCTATCACTGAATTAAGCTTCTTTACCTGAAATAAACACAAATCTTCATGACGGATGATGAGCCAGGAGAGAATCAATCAAATGCATACACATGAGTGAGTCCAAGAAACATATTCAGTTTAAAGTATTTCATTAATGTACACTTTAAACATAAACATTGAGTAAAAGTATCATCATGATCATTTAATACACATTGTAACCTTGAAGTTACAAGAATATACAGTTATTTAAAAAATACAGGGTCTGTAATATTTCTTAATGTTTTAAAAGAAGACTCATGCTCACCAAAACTGCATTAATTTGATTTAAAAGAAAATACAGTAAAAACACTATTGTGAAACATTATTACAATTCAAAGTAACAATGTTAAACTTTCACGTTTTAAAATGTAATTTATGTTTGTGACGCAACTTCAGCATCATTGCTAAAGTCTTTAGTATCACAGGACACTTTTCAAATCCTTTTAATATGCTGATTGAGGTTGTACTTCCTTCGTCAGCTGCGGAATTTTAACCTTCTAAAGGAGCTGCTGAAATAGTTCTACACTTTCATCATTGAATCTGTCCTCTGCACTTCAATAACTGTCTGGTTTAGCTCAGCTACGAAATTCGACCTCCGAAGACTACGTCGAATAGTTCGGACTGCTGAGCGAATCACTGGTACAATCCTCCCTACTCTCCAAGAACTGTACTTATCCAGAGCAAGCAGAAGGGCTGCCAAAATCACTCTGGACCCCTCACACCCAGCACACTGCCTCTTTGAACTTTTACCTTCTGGTCGACGCTACAGAGCACTGTGCACCAGAACAGCCCGACACAGAAACAGTTTCTTCCCTCAGGCAATCCATCTCATGAACAGTTGATGATAGTAATTATGAAACAAACATTACTACTTGCTATACACTTTTATACACATAAACACTTATTTAACAACATACTTTACATGCCAATTTGCACATAACAGCTGCCATATAACGTTGTATATAGTAATATACCTGTACATAAACTTGTCAATTTGTATATTTGCATTCACTATTGACTTTTATTTTAAAAATATATTTATTATCTGTTTTTTGTCCTGTCTCTGTAATTCTGTTGCACTGTAGAAGCTCTGTCACGAAAACAAATTCCTCGTATGTGTGAACATACCTGGCAATAAAGCTCCTTCTGATTCTGATTTCTTTTTTTATAAGAAACATTTCCTATTATTGTCAATGTGGGAAACTATTGTGCTGCTTAATTTTTTTTACCTTATTTTATTTTTCAGGATTAATTGATGAATAAATAGTAAACATTTTTTTGAATATACATAGTTTACAAAAATTATACATAAAGGCGGCAACACCAAAGCTCTAAAAATATAAATGCATTAACTTAAAAAAGCTGTCACAAGGCATGTGACGTTTCGAGCACACCGGCTTTTCATCAGACAATACTGATCACAGCATGTTACTCTTTATACTCCTCTGGATCCCATGATCTCACAAAAAAAAAAAAAACATATATGAATTGAACACAACATACATATTCATAAAAGAAATACAGAAAAAACAACATAATAACAAATCCTATATACTAAACCCTAAATAAGGAAACTAAAATAACAAAATATTGCCAAAAACCTTTACCCAAACACAACTAATTAAACATTAAAGAAATGGACGAATGTCAAACTCCTCATTTAATCAGCTAATTTAAGGTGTTGCCACCTTTATGTATTATTTTTGTACGTTTTGTTGTTTGGCTGAGCACCCATTTAGATTGATGTGTGTGCATTTTGTCAACATACATAAGGTAAAATTGCTGTATGAAAGTATTAAATTCTTGAATAAAAAAAATGTATAACCTTACTGACCCCAAACAATTGAACAATAATAAAGATAGTAAAAGTACACATAACCAATTTTACTAGTCTCTACTGACTCTATAGTTATCTTGTCTATCTCAGATTATCTTGTGTTACAAAAAAAGTGTCAATAGGGAGTCATATCAGAAAAACTGTGCATCCTTGTGGCGAAACAAACTACTTTTAGTGCATATTTATCTTCTGCCTATAAATCGGATCATTGTTTAATGGATTCAATCAGATCATTGTTTAATGGGAATATATGGGTTAGTTTAAAAAAAATAGCAATTGTCTTATTGTGTGCTGTTATTATGTGTGTTTTAACTGGTTGTATTTATGTCACCAGTGTCAAAGGCAAAATTCCATACTGGGACAATAAAGGAGAAATAAACAAACACTCTCCCAAACCACAAAGCAGTCACATTTCAGCATATGAGCCAGTGCATCATCGTCCATCTCACCATTTCAGACATGTCGTCCAGCGTTCGTCCCTTCATCTCGTCCAGCTCGCTCTTGATAGCAGAGACTCTCTCCAACTCTTCCTGAGTATCGCTGTAGCCTGAGATTCCCCGCTGAGCCTCCAGAGATTGCTGAACACCAGAACACACGGCAGAAATAGAACAAATGTTTATTCGCCTTGTCGATTTGATTAGATTACTTACTGAAATGGAATTTGCATATAGTAAACAATCAGCACTACTGCAAAGCATTTAATCAGCGACATATCAAACAAGATCTGAACCACGTTAGCATCAACAACCTTGTAATGAACTCCAAATAACAAATAAAAATGTTTTTATTCAATTTCATCAGATGTAATAAAGGGTTTTGAATCTCGAATGACTTTTCTTAATAAAACAACGCTAAGCAGTGATGTCATAAGTAGCCAATAGAGGCCAATAATATTGTGATTATTGGTTTATAAAGTACTGAATGCTTTCTGATACTCTAATATATGAAAGAGTGTCGTTTCATGTTATCCTGGTGTGTTTTGACATGTTTAGTTTCATGGTTAAGCCTTGTGTGCTGTTGGGGATGTTTACATGCACTCTGGGGTGATTTTGAGTCTTAATTTGGCCACAACCTTCTCTGTGTATCAGCAAATGGAGTGATATTTGGTGAAAAATCTTATTTTGACACATATTTTGGGAAAATGATTTGAACGTTTTCAAAAATTCAACAATACACAATTGACTACCCTTTCGTTATGTTCGTACAGTAGCTGTTTTTGCCCCTATTGACTTTGACCTTTGATTATAATGACATTTTTTGATTGCAAAGCCATGACACCATATAATCATGCATTCTTGGTTGTTTCTGGTTTTCCCTGTTGGGGAAACCAGTTTTGTACAACCAAAATTGTACAGTTTTTAATTTTTACTGTTGATCATCAGTTGCAGTGCAAAAAAAGCTTAGTTTCAGCCATAGTAAACATAGTAAGTGTATTTATGCACACATACTATAAGCTGCTGTTTTACTCCAAAGAACTCCATATAAAAGCACAGGCCTATCTAAAGGGTTAATGCTGCCAACTGGTGATCAACAGTAAAATTACACATTTTACCTCTTCCCAACAGGGAAAAACACCAACAATCAAGAATGCATGATTATATGCTCTCATGGCTTTGTGATCAAAAAATGTGATTATAATGGAAGTCAATGGGGCAAAAACAGCCATGAACATAATAAAAGGGTAGTAAATTTGAATAGCACACAAGGGTTAAGCACTTTCTGACAGGTAAGGTCTGTACAAATATCTAGGCTTCTGCCTGTATCAAATGTTCTAGTTGTGATTAATTGCTGTAGCTTTTATCGTGATATATGTTACTATCACCTATTGACCTAAGCTACAAAAAAGATTGGTATAATAAAAAAATACTTTATTGTATATACACGTTCAGAGTTAGTAATGTTTTAAACCAATTAAATTGCAAAAGGATGATAAAGTACAACAGCTAACGCTTTACAGTAAAGTCTCATTAGTAAACGTTAGCTAATGCATTAAAAACAACAGTTAGAAATAGCCATATTATAGTTTAATGCTGAAGTTAATGAAAAAACATAACAGAATTTTATTAGTTATTAACTCAATTTAATGAAACGATCATGACTTTTGATTTTAATGAGTTATTAGGCACTAATTAAGAAATGAACATCAGTAAGATTAATAAATGCTTTTGAAGTTTTCATTACTTTGACATGATGTTAACTGATGTTAACAAATGGAGCCTTACAGTAAAGAGTTAACGAACAAAAGCCCTATAAATAGTCAGAGACTTTTTAATGTCGTAGGTCAGATTAATGTGAAAATATTCATATATTGAAAATAAATCACCTATTAACCACTAATACAACAATCTAAATATTCTTAAAAAATAATAAATAATTATTATTAGTAATTTGAAGTGGCCACAATATCAATATTGTGCATGTTCATTATCACTATGTATTGAATTATTGAATATTGCCATATGTCTACAGACATCCAGTACTCAAAGTCACAAATACTTCATTCTCTATGTAGACAGGGAACTTCACAGGTCAGACTCAAACTAATGCCCGTTGGTTTTATAATAGGACAGAAATGTGCTGAGCACTATATCCTGGGAATATTACATGACTAATCCCATTCTGACACTTCAATATGACTCAACTTACTTTCATCTAGACATTTTAGACATTTAGACTAGTCAGGGGAAAATAGGAAGCTTGCAAAAATGATGAATGCAGCGGTACACGACTAGAGCATTGCTAGCACTTTCTGGCTTGTTGTTTAGATGTTAGTAGGCAGACAGAAAAAATATTCCAGGTGGTTGCTAGGATATGCTAGGCTCTTCTGGCTGGTTGTTAGGATGCTGTTAGACAAATAAAGCTTTCAAAGTAGTTGCTAGGATATTCTGTCTGGATGGAAGAGCATTGCTAGTCTTCTAGCTGGTTGTTAGAGCGTTGCTGGGCAGATGGTTAGAGGATTTCATTCCAGGTGGTTGCCTTTTCCAGCTGGACGCTATTGTAGAGCATAATGGCTGGATGCTAGAGCATTGCTTGGGGGATTGTTTGGTTGTAAGGGTGTTGCTAGGCACATGGTAATTTTTTTCTGACTGGTTGCTAGGTTGTTTCTGCCTGCATGCTACTGTAGAGTACTTTGGCTGATTGCTAGAGCACAGTGTGTTGCTATTAGGGTGCTGCAAAGGGGATGCACTGCAAAAAAACACTTTTATAACGTCAAGGTTTTGCCTTGATTTTAGTCCAAATATCCAACATTTCCTAAATTAAGAAGCATTTTCTAGGCAAGTAAAAATATTTTTTGTCTTGAAAAATAATATGTCAAAATTAAGTGAGTTTTTTCTTTATACAAGCTAAATTATCTGCACATGGGGTAAGTAAAATATACTTGATTGATACAGATTTTTACTACCAAAATTCATGACTTTTCATGTAAATTTTCATGACCTAATGTTTCATGTCTATGTATGCGTGGTAAATAATAAGAAAAACAATGCACGTTCAGATTTATTACAGCATATCATAAAACACGCAACAATCTATTTAGTTTAAATTCATTTTTATATCTATGTAAAATTGATTTAGATGATGCTTACACAGCACTAATAATGTGAGAGCATGTTTTTGGCCAAGGACAGAAAAGAAGTAAAGACAACTAACCTACATTCAAGTATAGCCTATAGATATTTGTTCAACTAATTTCCGTGACTTTTCCAAAAATGTGTGGGTTTTTCTTTTTTTCCAAAACTTTTCCAGGCCTGGAAAATGCCATGTCAAAACTCCATGACTTTTGCAGGTTTTCCATGAACCCTGAAAAAAGCTCAGTTCATTTTGACTTATTATTATTGAAAACAAAACAATATCTTTACTTGTCTAGAATCTTTTTTTTAATATTTGGACAAGAAACAAGACTAAAGCATTTTTTGCAGTGTGATATAAGGCTTTAAGAGGTTGCTAGGCAGGTTGCTATGGTGTTTTATTTATCAGTACAACAGTTTTGGCCAGTTAATATGTACACAGACAAACAGCGAGATTACCAACAGAAGCCAAAACTGTACAGTAACCCGTTCCTTGATTTCTAGTGTGTACAATCATTTTCCATGACACAACTGACACAAGATGTGAGGACAGACTTCACTGACTGATGTATCTGTAATGGTCTTAATACAGATGCACTTTGCACATGAAATGACATGTGGGACGAGTGTGTTGGCAGGAGCTTGACTGATGCCCAGGCTGTCTGAGGGGAACAGAGGATCGGGTGCCAACAGGACGGGTGGCCCAGGCTCGTGCAAACCAACCGCAAATGGAGTAGGAAAATTCCCCTACTCGAAAAATAACAGCATGGGATGCAGACAGGGAGCAAATGTCATATCACAAGTAGCCCCAGCTCAGCCTTTCTGCGTCAAATGGGCTATCAGCAAGTCAGTCTGAGGGAGGGCTCAGAGGTGTGAAGTCATTTCCAGGAAGGTGCTGTAACTTCAACGTTAACACAATTTGAATAGAAAGGGGATGGGTACAGGGAAGGTAGATTATGTGTCAGTGCGTATAAAATGGTGAAATGATATGCTGATAGATGCAACCAGAACAACGGTTGGCATCAAGATGGGATGTACACTATTTAAAGAAAGTTCCAGAGTTTTAATTGATGCAGAAATTGAATTGCAATTCAATTTTGAATGTAAAGAAAGCCAAATTATAGTGATAGCTCAGCCAAAATTGGAAATTTGCTGTTAAAATCGGCTTGAAATCAAAATTTACCATGTTTATTTTTCTAGCTTATTTTTTTTTTTGTGTTATTCTTAAGGTGAATAATTAATCTGTGCAAGCTAATCCACTGAAAAAATTAGCTTGTTTTGGTAATCTCCAGGGCGACATGGTGGCTCAGTGGTTAGCACTGTCGCCACACAGCAAGAAGGTTGCTGGTTCAAGTCCCGGCTGGATCAGTTGGCATTTCTGTGTGGAGTTTGCATGTTCTCCCCATGTTTGCGTGGGTTTCCTCTGGGTGCTCCGGTTTCCCCCACAGTCCAAAGACATGCGCTATAGGTGAATTGAATAAACTAAATTGGCCATAGTATATGAGTGTGAATGAGTGTGTATGGATGTTTCCCAGTACTGGGTTGCAGCTGGAAGGGCATCCGCTGGATAAGTTGTTGGTTCATTCCGCTGTGGCGACCCCAAAGAATAAAGGGACTAAGCCGAAGGAAAATTAATGAATGAATGGTAATCTCCAATTAAACTCTGACCATTTGCTTCTGCATTTGGAGTGGCGGTCCTTCTGTTGACATCAACCTGAGGGCTTCCATGGCAACTGCATA
>CAIGQV010017835.1:22943114-22959453 GCA_903798115.1 Danio jaintianensis
GGTCCTTCTGTTGACATCAACCTGAGGGCTTCCATGGCAACTGCATATTAATACCCGTTAGTTTGCTATGAGGGAAAGCTCCGCCTCCTACTCAATATTCCGTTTCAGTTGGAAGTACATCAACATACTGAAATAAATGTCTCAGCAACTTCCGGTTCATGCAGACTTTTAATTACTTACCCTTTGGCTATGTAAGGTGTAGGTGACTTTTCTTCTACACCAAAACACGGAAGAACATTTTTTCCAAAAACTTTGGTTCTTGGCTTGAAAAAAGTTTGAACAAATCGAAATATTTACAGGCCTTATGGACAGAGAAAAAGATGGACAAGTGTGATATTACCAGCTGCTGTTGTCCAGCTGTGTGTCGTTCTCTCAGGATCTCTTCGGTTCTCTGTAGTACACCATACTCTGCCTTCAGCTCAGCTATCTCCTGACGCTTTTTCTTATACGTGCTGCTCTTGCCACGCATCTTGGCCACATATCTCTTAAACTGAAACAGACAAAAGAAAATCGAAACTTTAATTAAGACATGAAAAAGGGCAACTAAAAACAAATAACAGTATTATGTTATGAGGCATCCATGTACGAGATCCACGTACTGTATGTGTAAACGTGCACTTTAATCAGAAGTTACTGTGCTTTCATGCCAGTTTAGAGCAATTAACTTAAAATAAGTCAATCTTAATCATGTATGAGAGTGCATGTAAATGTAGTTATTGAAAAAAAAAAAACAATAAAGGAGAAACAATACTGTACAACAATATTTTGAACGGACCCAGAGAAAAACAAACCAACAAAACAGTCAATAAATAAATAGTGAAATAATATATTTTATTGTCAAAATTTTAAGTAAAATATAAATGAATGAACTTCAACACTTCTTGTGAGTTTTTCACTATTTTAATCTCTGTTTTGCCTTTACTTAATCTCTCATTTTAAATGGTCCTGTGGTGTGACAAATGAGCTTTTAACGATTGATCATAGATTTATTATAGGTAATCAAATTGGCATAATAAAAAAAAAAAATCACGTCGTCACATGCCGCCACAAAATTAGTGTCTACGCAGGTGATAACGTGAGCTCTGCTACCAAAGGAGGAGACAAAGCCACAATGTCAAAGCAAATAAAACATTTTTCTCCACCGCAAACACTTATTACTCAGACAGAATTAAACAAAATAATTTCTAGATATATAGTTGAGGACATGCTGTAGTTGACTCACATTGTCCCTTAACATCATTAAAATAGTGTAGATTAGTGTACAATGTTTTATATTTATTTTATAGTCATTTGACAAATAACTATTACATTTTTAAGTAATGTAATAGTTACTTTCCCTGGTAATTAGTCACTTTTATAATTTTGTAACTCAGTTAACTCTTACTATTTCTTACTATTTACTATAACTTACTATTTGTGAGAAGTAACTAGTAACTATAACTAATTACTTTTTTAAAGGAACGTGCACAACACTGTTTACTACTGGCTTGTTACCTGCCTATTATTAATATATTACGCGTTTATTAGCACTTATAAAGTATGATCTTATTTTACATCCCTAATACATCACTACCTAACACCCTAACCCAACTACTCCCTTTCTAACTATTAATAAGCAGCTAATTAGTAGTTTAAGAAGCTAGAATTCTTAATAAATGGTTTGTTAATAGAATGAACTTTACATTAAAATAAAGTGTGACCAAAATTCCATTTAAAATATACATATTTTTTACATCAAATAAAACATTTCACAAAGCAGGATAGTCTCAAAGACAGTTCTACTTAGTGTCAACAACTTATTAAATATTCCAAAAACATTCTTAAAAACATAATTAACATAAAAACCATATGAATTATAAATTACAGAGAGTAAATAATTAAATGTAGACAATAACTGCTAATAAATAAATAAATAAACCATCTGCTGTGCAATGAGAAAATGCGACATTGGATATTTCAGATGGGATAAACACAGATCCCAAACACAATGAGTCCTGGTTGAGTGACCATGTCTCACTAATGACCGCAAACAGAGCAAAGCCACCCGTCTCGCATGGGAAAATGATATTGATGTCCATCTGAGATGATGGGTTAAAAGATGCAAAAGGACAAAGTCAGGAGAACATTGTGGCCTCGGCTCATCTGTGGAAAGGTGAGAGCAAGGTGAGAATCAGCTCAGAGGAATGAATGGGGTGTGAAGAAGGGGCAAACCAGGGTGCCGCTGGGACATCTCGGTGGTTCGCAACAAAAGAAACCTGAGAACGGAGACATGCAGCCAGAGGGACAAAAAAACATCTTCATCTAGCAGCGCGCTCAGGCTATTCTTCTGTCAGTACTGCCAATGGCTATAAATGTTAAGAGAGCAAACTCAGAAAATCACACAATGTGCCGTATGTCACTTGGGGCACGCAGAGATTGTGTGTGAGAGTTTATTCTTTGTGTATTTTGGGACAGCAAGGGCAGACAAGGTTGGTGCGGGTTGGGAGGGGAGCTGCAATAATGCTGTGCTGTGTTCTCGTGTTCTAATTGCAAATGATCCAAAGCAGCAACACTATCAAATGTGTTATTGTGGGTTTCCAAACAAGTGAAGCTGAACCGATGGCATTTGTTGCAGAATGTCGATTGTTTTGCTTATTTAAAAAAAGGATTGAAGCAAAAAAAAAAGTCAAAAGTAATCGCACAAGAATTATTCTGGTTAAACTTTAAAGAGCTATTTAAAATGTTTACATACAACATTTGGGTCACACTTAAATTTAATGTACAATTCACACCATTTACTCCTGGCTTATTACCTGCCTATTATTAAGATATTAACTGTTTAGTAGGACTTATAAAATATAATTCCTAATCCTACCCAATATCTAAATCCAACTTCAACCTTACTAACTAATAGTAAGCAGCTAATTAGTAGTTTATTGAGCTAAAAGTCTTTGTTAATAGTGTGAATTGTTACTTAAACTGCTGTGGCGGAATAAATTTTGGTAACACTTTCTAAGTTTGTGATATAATGTCACACTTTGTGGTCTTTTTTTTAAGCATAAATAAAAACCATTTTCCAGTATCGTTCTTCTATTAGTCACATGTTTTACTTAATGCAAATTAGTAGGTGCATATGTCAAAAAGTCAACTTAAAAAAGCCAAAAGTTTTTTTTTTAAGGTGTTATTTTTATAACATTTTATTTTAAGGTGTCTTTGTTACACATGTTCCATGTACTATAGTAATTACAATCGATGATGCATAATTACATGCAGCTAACCCTAATATTAACCTAACCCTAACCATTTAGTAAGTATACCTCAGTAAACTACTACAGTAAACTCAATTAAATTATATTCATCTTTATTTCTATAGCGCTTTTACAATGTAGATTGTGTCAAAGCAGCTTAACATAGAAGTTCTAGTAAATTGAAACTGTGTCAGTCCAGTTTCCAGAGTTAAATTTCAATTTAGTTCATTTCAGTTTGGTTTAATTTTCACTGCTGAAAGTCCAAACACTGAAGAGCAAATCCATCGATGTGCAGCTCCTCAAGTCCCAAAAGTTCCAAAACCAAGCAAGCCAGTTCAATGCAAACACACACGATAACAAGGACACCTTAAAATAAAATGTAACCAAATTTGAAATCAGTTTCTTAAATACATATTATGAATAGAAGTCAATGGTGTTGGCCAGTCTCTCTGGCATTACAGTGCTATGGTAATAACAAAGTCCCTTAAAGGCAAGTCATTTCACTCGGCGGCCATCTTTGAAACGCCTGTATGCTTGGGCATTCTGTGTGAATGGGGAAACATCAAATTTTCCAAAATTGCTTGCCAAGCTTACAATTAGATTTCATATAAGAAATCACCAATAAAATTAAACAACAACTGTCTCTTTAGTTTCATTTCTAAACGTTCAAATCACACAAAATCTGCAGAAACTCACGTCTGGTCTGAGCCCCTCCCCCGGAGAATCGTCAGTCTATATCGATCGCTGATTGGCTTCTGTACTATAAGGCGGAGCTTTATTCACCATATTGAGGATTACACTTTTCCTCATTCAAAACTATACGAGTGACATGTCTTGTGTATTCTATAGTCTTTGGTAATAAGAAATGCAAAATTGGTGATTTTCGCACTAAATCTTGTTATTGCACAGCTTTTTCTGAACTGTCGTAGCATTTTGAGATGTGTTATGTGTAACACGCATATCCATCCATCCGTGACATTTAAAAGCCTACAAAAATTCATCTTAAATTAAGGGTAGTGAGTTAAATCAAGTTGTCGGATATAAATTAATAATATTAATATTTAGCTCCTCACTAATTTAATTAATTATAAATCACTACAAATTCAAATCAAAAGGCCTCATCCTAAACAAAATGATATTTTGGATGAGTTTTTCTAATACTTCTACCCATTACCCACTGGTGTTTGGTAATTGTGGGTCACAGTTTAGTCGTTATTTGCACCAAAAGATTTTTTCTATTCTGCACCCTTGAACATGTTGACCATACATGGATATTGTCTATTTCAGTGGCTCAGACTTGGACATCCCCGTCCCATCTACAGAGACACACACTCTTTCTATAGTTTCAGCTATCCATCACTCTGCTTCTACTGTTCACAGTTGGATGAGCCACAGACAGAAGTAAGTGTTATCATGGGGAGGCTGATAAAACTGAAGAAAGTCCAGGATTGGAGGAGGAATGGTGGCTATTTTAGCAAGGGTGCCGCTCTATCTGCTCGGCCGGCCAATATCTCTGCTGTAGAGCAAAAAAATGCAGACAGACAGCAAAAAGCGAGGACAGGATAGTTCACAGGTCTCAGAAACAGACACCAGCCTGTTCATCACTGACAGCCACTGTGGGAAACATCCTGGGAAAAACCATCACAGCTTTGACTGGGAGAAAGTTTGAGCCAGTTGATGTAACAGTCACCTGCCCTATGCTCTTTACCTCTGCTACTCTATATAAACATAACTGTCTGTGCAGAACAAAATTAGGAAAGGTGTTTGAAATTGGTGCTACATGACCTGTCAAAAATTCAGCTATTTTACATAATTAAAGACATTTTTTTAACCTTCACCAGAATTCATCACTTAGGATTACCTATTCAACTAATTGTATATGCAAACAATTAATGAGCTAATCACATGGGACCAAAGCATTTAGGCATCAATTTGTGCGCATATAATAATTATTGGTGCCAGATGAGATGATCTGAGCAGGGTTCCCACTCTTTCATGAACAGCAAATTCAAGGACTTTCTAAATCACTAATAATTTTAAATCGAGCACCTTTGTAATTCACACCAACAGCCTATATAGCGGCATGAAAGTCCCTCCTGTACTTAATATTTCACTTACACCTAATATTTACATTGAAATGTCATGATGATGTTTTGAATGTGTCATTTTCAAAGATGTTGACCGTTTAAAACAACCGTATTAAAAGTCATGTTCTAAGAACTTTAATACAATTAGTTCAATACTGGTAATATTCAAATGCAGTTTCTGAAGTATTAATGAAATGCATTATGTGTCATAGTTCATGTATAAGATTTAAATGTAAGATTTTTATATTAAGAATTTCTTCGTTTTTTTATTCAGTTTTTGAAAGCAGCACAGTACAATTGTTAAAATAATACCATAAACTTAAAATTCGAGCACTTTCAAGGACCTATGTTTGTTTTTAAGTGCTTTCCAGGCATTTAACTCATATAATTGAAATTCAAGTGCTTTCAATAAGTGTGGGAACCCTGTCTGAGCATTTCAGAAACTGTAGAGTCAGAATTTATCATATATAAACAGGATTATTATGGATCAGTCCAGATTTGTATCATGGATTCAGGTTATTGGTGGTTGTGGGATGTTTTCTTAGCACACGTTGGGCCTCTTAGTTCAAGTTAAGCATAGTTTAAAAACTATGATAGTGTCACCACAGCCTGCTTAAGTATTCTTGTTCATGCCTTTGTAACCACCGTGTAATTGTCTTGTGATGGCTACTTGAAGTATAGTATCACACACATCATCTCAAACTGGTTTCCTGAACATGACAGGGAGTTTTAAATGGACTCCAGCGTCACCAGATGTCAATCTTTTAGAATGTGCTAGAACAACAAATCTGCAGTAATTGTGTGAAGCTCTCATGTCAATATGGGACAAGAAATGTTTCCAGCACCTTGCCGAATCTAATATCTTGAAGAATTAAAGGGGACCTATTATGCAAAAATCACTTTTATAAGGGGTTTAAACACAGTTGTGTTGGAACAGTCTGTGAATATGACCAGCGTCTAATGGTAAAAATGTATTAATTTTACTTTTTATAATCACAATTCATAAAAACAGTCTGCAGAAACACTTTGATAGACATTCTTCCTTTGTACATGTCATCAGAGGAGGAAAGCCCCGCCCATTAGTGACCATCTCTCCCTCATTAGCATAGGACGTTAGTCTTGTTTTTAAATCTGCCACTATGCTGACACATAGGCATTTGTAGCTCTTTTGAAAAGAGCCTGGGAGCACAATCTCATTTGAATTTAAAGCGACAGTCACCAAAACAGCCCAATTTGTCTCGAAGCCTAAAAAGGGCAGTTATAAAACAATATTTGTTGGTTAATTTGAGCTGAAACTTCACATACTCACTCTAGGGACATCAGAGCCTTTTTTACCTCTTGTAAAAAGGTCATAGTAGGTCACCTTTAATGCAGTTCTATAAACAAAATGGGGCCAACCCAGTACTAGCAAGGTGTACCCAATAAATTGGCTGGCAAGTGTAAACAGGGATGTCTGGACTGCAGTTTACTTGAAGAAAGAGTACACACTTCTGACATTGGAACAATAAGAAAACCAGGAATATTTTAAAACTGGGTGCATACTGTGCATTGTGTTTATCCCTTACAAACCGGTTAAATTTTTTAAATTGTCAAATACTTCTAATTTTATTGTAACATTTCTATGTAGTGCAGGAATTTGTGAGTAAGCGCTGAAGCACATGCAGCAGTGTTTCTGTGTTGTGGATTGTGTGGACTGTGTGTGTTTATTACCTCATCTCCACGGATCAGCTCTCCGCCTCGCTCTTGTGCCTGAGTGCTCTTCATGTTCAGCTCTCTTTCCACTGCAGCCAGCTCCTCACGGGCCTCCTGCAACTCCTCCACCTTTGTTTCCTTCTTACGGACTATAATAGCGGCCTAAAGGAACAAATTCATTGCATTTAGTTTATATAGTTTTTATATATATATTTTTTTAACTATACAAATACATGTTTGCATTTCTTTGCAGTGATTTTACATTGCTTTTCTACATAAAATAAGCATCCAACCTACTGCTATTCTAAAAAAACAGATGCTCAAGTCAAAAGATGTTCAACCTTTGAAAAGCACATCTCTATCTAATAAAGCCGTCGAAGTCTCAATCAAAATCCTTTATAATTGCTACCCAGTAAATCTCAAACTAGCTAAATTTAATAACACTATTTCCTCATTTCCTCATTTTGTTCTAACACTAAATCATTTATTTTGGGAATGTACTTACTGTAAAGTGTTTTGGGTTGACTTTTCCAATTTTATTTAAAAAATCTTATTTCCAAACTTTTGTATGACCCCAAAAATTGTATCTTCCATTACTCTCATAACCTAGATCCCTCTCATTGTAAATTTATTATTAATTTATTGCTTTTTCTGGCTAAATTTTACATCCATAAATGTACATTTTCAAAGAAACACCCTTACTTTTTATTTTCAGAAAAGATTTTGATTTATATGTGAACTCCTTAAAAGACTCTAATAATTATATTGCATGTAAAACTCTTTCTTGGTGTAAATCTTTTAAACTTGTATAATTATGTGGTGTAAATAGAAAATAGTAGGGGACCTAGAACAGATCTCTGAGGTACACCAGTGGTCCGCTGATGATGAGCTTTGTTCATATGGTGTCTTTGTAAATGTTCTTTCTTGCATAATAAAAAAAAAAAAAAATTCTTTACTCAAGTTTTACAAAAATACAAAATTGGAGTGGGACGACACGGTGGCTCTGTGGTTAGCACTGTCGCCTGACAGCAAGAAGGTCGTTGGTTCGAGTCCCAGCTAGGCCAGTTTTCATTTCTGTGTGGAGTTTGCATGTTCTCCCGTGTTCGCGTGGATTTTTCTCAAGGGTACTCCGCCTGAGTGTATGTGTGTGAATGAGTGTGTATGGATGTTTCCCAGTACTGGGTTGCAGCTGGAAGGGCATCCGCTGTGTAAAACATATGCTGGATAAGATTGCGGTTCATTTTGCTGTGGCGACCCCTGATAAAGGGGCAAATAAAGGGACTAAGCCGAAGGAAAAATGAATGAATGAATAAAAAAATTGGAGTAAAAATAGCACATCTCTATATCACCACCTTGTAGTTTCATTAAATACGAAAAACATGTTCTGTACAAATTGCCCCATAGACTTTTGGAAACCACTATGTAGGAAGATCAGTTGTCTCGGACAAAGGTCAGTTATATACAGCCTCGCTGTTATACAAAAGCATCTGCCATCAGAAGGACAAATCCGATTTTGAGAGAGTATTGTAATAAGATATGGTAATAGACATCTGGCACCCTGTTGTATTAGCAAATCAGAGAACATCAAACATTCTTTTAAGTTCAAAGACACGCAAGACAAGTGCATCATCTCTCCATACGGGTATGAAGGCCAAAGGTCACGTGGTCACCTATACCCTGTGTTCTCATTCACACTGGGCTTCGAAGTCTTAAGGGGCAAAAACTAAATCAAACATTACTCAACCCTGCATAAATATAGATAGATAGATAGATAAATAGATAGATAGACAGACAGACAGACAGACAGACAGATAGAGTGATCTCCCTGCCCAAACTAAATGTTACACATCAGGTAAATTGTGAAGAACAACACCTGTTCAAGCTTTCAAAGTCAAGTAAGTGATAAAAGCAAAAAAGAGAGATGACGCCTCACCTGCTGCCTGAATAGAGAGAGTTTATCATCCATTGGGTCGTTCCGCATCATCCTCTTCTCGATCAAATGGTTGATCTCAGTGTTAGTTTCTCTGATCTAATGAACAAAAGACATATTCCAGTACCGTATTTACTAACGTTCAAACATTTCGGGTCTGCAAAAAGGTCTTTAATTCAGTAAGGGTGCATTGGATTGATCAAAAGTGACTAAGGCATTTGTAATGTGATAAAAGATTTCCATTTCAAACAAACACAGATCTTTTGATCTTTCTGTTTATTAAACAACCCTGGGAAAAAAACAAAAAATCATGGTTTCCATAAAAAAACTGACCAAAAAATAATTATGGTAATATTTAGTTTGCATTACAGGAATACAATTTTTTGCTTTTTTAAAATATTATAAATACTATTAAAATAGAATAGAGCAGTTATTTTTCACAATATTACTGTTTTCACTGACCTTACAAAAAAAATGTACATGATAAAAAATCTTACCAATCTCAAACTTTGACTAGAAGAGTACTCAAGAGTATGAAAGTTCAAGGGATAAAGGGATAGTTGACCCAAAACTTAAAAATCTGTCATCATTTACTCACCCTTTACTTGTTCCCAACCTCTGAGTTTCTTTCTTCTGTTAAACACTAAAGAAGACATTTTGAAGAAATTTGGAATCCTGTAACCCTTTACTACAATACTATTTGTTTTTCCTACTATTTTAATTTTTTGGGTGAGCTATCCCTTTATTAGAATGTGTCTTCTTAACTAAAACCAGGCTTTAGATGCTTACATCATACAGTAGAGTTCTAAATACAATATGTAAGTGGGTTTATAAACAGAACCAGTGTGAACAGTTTGCGTATCTCCTGTAAAATAGGAACTATCCCTTTAAAAGCTTACCTTGTCCTCCAGCTCCCTCAGTTCTGCTTGGCCCATAGCAGGCTCAGACGCCACCTTCTGTAGGTACTGCACCACCTTTCTCATATTCTCCAACTCTCTGGGGAGTTTCTCAGACACCATGTAGGAGTTGAACTTAATGTCCTCCTCAAGTCTCTTCATAAGGCCTGTGGTTAAAGAACACATACATGTTACCTTTCAAAAAAATAAAATACTAAAGACATCTTCCTATAAACCAATGAGCCAAGAGTCATTCTGGAAAAGGTTTCCTTAAGTGTATTAACTTACTCTCTGGCTTTTCGTCTGCTGCTGCCTGCTGTAAGTCTTTGAGCTGGATCTGACATCTCTGCAGTCTCTGCTCTGCCTGGAAGAGCTACAGAAGAGACGAAACAATCTACGTTATCAGAATGCCTAGTAGATACTTGATGCTTGAAAATAGATAATAAAACTCATAGATTTTCTGCAAACATACAAACTCTTGGTCTCTACCTGGTTTTTCTGCTCCTGTTTCTGGTGAGTGAGTGATTCCTCTCTTTCTTTTTCCACTCTTAACTGTCTGGCCAGGTCCAGCATGCGCTGATGGTTTGACACTGCCTCCACCTAGTGGACCAGAACAGCATCACAAGTTCCAGTAAATCAGAAACTGCACAGACTTTTCATGTTCTTATATTGTAGTATATGTTTTATTACACAATATACACATTCATTACTAGCTGAAACAATGATCACAATAGCCAAAGCATTAATAAATATTTATGAAAACGGATTCATCTTGCTTATTGTAGATGTCTTGCTAACAGGCATTATATTGTCTTTTCACCAATTCCAACAAACCAATTAATTTCTACAAAACAATATAAAACAAAAGCTGTGTCCAGTTGTGATCTTATGCATATGTATATTTTTTGGATCTTATTTGAGATTGAGGTGCTAAAATGTTTGATATTTTGTATCGACACACCATTTTTAACCACTGAAAAAGATGCATTCAGATCAAAATTACTAAACTAGTGAACAAAACAGTACCATTTTTCCATTAAAATTATATTTTTCCAAAAATGGGCAGTTATGAATGACTAATTCATAATTAATCGTTTTCTAATTGTATAAAATAAATGCATTGGTTGTAGGGCTGCAAGATATTGGAAAAAAAATCAACATTGCAATATTTAACATTCTCTGCGATTCATATTGCGAGACTGAATATAATTTCACCAGATAAAATGAATAACTCTGTTCGAAAAGAATTCATAAATTTAGATTGATTGGGCTGATTTTGTAGGGGAGTGCATCTGCATGAAATAAAATAAACCAATCACAAGCATTGAAAAAGACAGCAGTATTTATAGCAGTGTTCAGGCACAAACTGAAAATCAAATAAAAAAATTAAAAATCAAAAATAACAAAACAAAAAAAACAAAAAAAAAAAACTGTATAGTCTTCTTTATATATATATATATAAAAAATACAATCTTTCTTAAAGTAACAAATATTATAATTTCCTCTGCCTGGATGCTTTAAACTAGCTTGAAATGCTCACACAGTCACAGGCCTTAAAAACACATGTAAATAATAAACTTTTTGGTAACTTTATGGTTAAACTTTGCAATTTTCTGTAGCTCCTGGTCAAATACAATCCAGACTCGATGTCTCAGACCTTGCGATGTGACTATTGAGGATGTGTACATTGCGATAACAATGCTAAAACAATATATTATTCCAACATTTCATCATGGTTGATTAAGTGAAAAAAAGCAGCTGTTTCACTTCAAGGTTTCTGCCATTAGGGGGCATAATAAGACAGTTGTACACAAATAATCGTGGAAAGGTGGCTTTACATTTGTTTTTAAGCATTTTAAAGAGTGAAAATTTTGCAGGTATATTTCCATAATACATTTTTTTCACATAGATAATTTAAGCTCCTTACCCTCTTTCTAAGACGTTCCACTCTTTTGATGAGCTGATCCTTCTCCTCCTCCATTGCAACAATGTCCTGCAGCAACAAATTATTGTGTAAATAACACAGGACACTACATAAACAGACGGCACTTTGGCAACACTGACTTTCTTACCCGTCGAATCTCAGCGGTGGAGAAACCAGAGCTCTTCAACTGTTCACACTCTTTGTGGATGTTCTTGAAGCCCTCCACCAGCTCCTCATACTAAAAAAAAAACAATTGAATGAAAACATCTATTAATCAAAAATTATCCACAAATATATACAGAATCTATAGGAAGTACACAAACAAAATATTTGATCATTTTTGCAATCTTATCACAAAATTTTAAGATACTGATTTTTATAACTTAATTATTGCCTGCAGTTCAATTTTAAATGTTATTAATGTGAAAAGATATTAAACTATTTTTAAGAAATTAAAGAAGCAATGATACGATATATATCTCTACTTTAATAAGACACAAATTGTGTGTGAAATGCATATGCATATGATGCAAAACTCCCCTTTATGTGGTGATGGACACTATTGTACATAATTGTATACATTCACTCACTCCTTTTTTTCTCATTAATCAGCCGCAGTATCTGAAAAAACACTGTTCCAGCTTTCCTCAACTGTGACATCACAAGCCATGTAAAAAATATTTCTTATGTTGTGGCCTTGTCTCTTAAATTTTCTTCACAGTCTCATGATAGTGTGTAACCTATAGCAATAACTGATTTCAGATCATTATGTAGTTAATTTATTTCTTTATATTTTATGAATAAATTGCTTTGAAAGTGATTCCAACTATGTCGTTGATTTGTGCTGTTATTGTTGCAGGTGTTTTAGTGATGTGGGTGTGATTGTATTTATATTAGATCAGTTTATTAAAACGAAAACAGTATACTAAACAGTTTATACTGCTATCTGTGCTGTTATTATGAATAAAACGACTAAAGGAAATCACTCACTGCACTTGACTGAAAAACATTAGTAACAGTTCTTATTTATCTTTGCTAATAGGGCAGATTTTCACTTTACATCTGAGATCAGTTATTGCTATAGGTTACACACTATCATGAGACTGTGAAGAAAATTTAAGAGACAAGGCCACAACATAAGAAATATTTTTAAGTGCTGAGCAAAAATTTATAAATAAAAATTAATAAAAAATTAAAAAAGGGCATCCGCTGTGTAAAACATATGCTGGAAAAGTTGTCGGTTCATTCCGCTTTGGAGACCCCTGATTAAAAAAGGGACTAAGCCGAAAAGAAAATGAATGAATAAATGAATATTTGAGAAAATGTTTATTTATATTTGGATTTAAAATGTATATGATACAAATTATACAAATTATATATAAATTTAAATCTTTATCTATGTAACAAAATTGTTTTGTATAGTTTTGTTTCTATGTGTGTGTACCACATATACATAATAAATACATTTTGGATGCGATTGATCATGATTAATCGTTTAACTGTGCACTAATTATATTATATTATATTATATTATATTATATTATATTATATTATATTACATTATATTATTTATTCATTCATTCATTCATTTTCTTTTCGGCTTAGTCCCTTTATTAATCTGGGGTCGCCACAGCGGAATGAACCACCAACTTATCCAGCATATGTTTTATGCAGCGGATGCCCTTCCAGCTGCAACCCATCACTGGGAAACATCCATACACACTCATTCACACACATACACTACAGACAATTTAGCTTACCAAATTCACCTATACCACATGTCTTTGGACTTGTGTGGGAAACTAGAGCACCCGGAGAAAACCCACACGAACACGGGGAGAACATGCAAACTCCACACAGAAATGCCAACTGACCCAGCCGGCGCTGGAACTAGCGACCTTCTTGCTGTGAGGCGATTGTGCTACCCACTGCGCCACCGTGCAGCGCCATATTATATTATAATATATTATATTATATTAAAACATTTTGACATTTCAATAACTTTAAAGAGCTCAAGGAAGTAGACGACAAAAGTGCAGTGTGCATTTACAACATGAGTGTTATTGCACATTGGTGTGGATTATATATTTCTTTATGGCATCAAACTGTGAGAGAACAGAATCTAAAAACAAATATTTTAAGACTATGCCATAACTTCAGCAGGCATACCTGGTTGTAGGTCTCAGCAATGACATCATCTTGCAGAAACTCAGCAGGAACCTCTAGTTTGACGAGGAATCTGGCCAGATACGCTCTCTTCTTCAGCTCTGGAATCCTCTGTAACAGCCAGTGCAGGATGGGGTGCACCACAGGCTTACTGCCCGACACCAAACCCTGACGAAAACTGCTTCTGTTGAATCAACATTTCATAGCTGATTAGATTGCATTTTTTTTTTTTGCCAGATAGTATAAAACAACTGTTTTCCTGTATTTCTGTCTTACACTTCAGACATTCCTCCAGAAGGTTTGTATTTCAGCATCCCCAAAAGAGTGAACATTCTCTTGGCTGTCTGCTCAGGCAATTCCTCACGTATATCAATGGCTTGCTGAAAAAAAGATTCAGAGGGGGGAAAAAAAGTGTCAAAAACAATTAATTATTAGTTTGATCACATCACATCACATAAAAAAGATCTGTACAGCACTACTCTTTTAAAATATAAATGGGATTTAAAATTCTTGACAATGGCAGTTCAGTTTTACTCACTATTTACTTACTTTCAAGTGGTTCTTACTAAACACTAAAGAAGATATTTTGAAGAAAGCTGAAACTTATAACTGACTTGCATAGTATTTGTTTATCCTAGTATGGAAGTCAGTAATTAAAGGTTTTCAGCTTTCTGCAAAATATCTTCTTGTCTGTTCAACAGAATAAAGAAAGTCAAAGCGGTTTGGAACAAGTTAAGTAAACGATGACAGAATTTTCTTTTTTGTGTGAACTATCCCTTTAACGTTACCTTTAAATATTAAAACAAAACTCTTTTTATATACAGTTACAATACTATGTACTATTATAGATATGTATTGCTATAGGTGGTGGTTTTATTTTTCATCAGTATTAATACATTTGATCTTCAACTCACCTTTGGATCAATTTCAGCCAGAACATCACTTAAAGTCTGCAGTAGCTGCATTGGCTCCAGAGAGTCGAATGTAATGAGATTGAAGTTTTTCTTGAAAGGCTCCTTGTTCAGCTGTTCGACGATAAATTTGAGCTGTTCGCTCATCTTGAAGGGTTTGTGGGTTTTACAGCTAACAAAAATATTCTCACTACGTTAACGTTAACTTACGTTAGCTTGCGATGTGTTCAAAATAACTTTTTTTTAATTAACGTTAGCTAACTGACGAGTTATTTACCGTATTATCATTTTTGTGGCGCTACAACAGAATGTCGTTTATTACTTGATTTTAGCTAAATGAAAACGATAATAAATATTTGTATAATAATGTCGTATAACGTTCCGTCTAACGTCAACAAATCGTGCCTAGGAACCGTTGTCACACAAGGCCCGGTTGCTAGCAGGAAGTTGGGCATCTGAAGAGATTTCCTACTTTTTAAAGTAAAAGTCCTCGTAAAAGACTTTTAAATCTTTCTGAAACTAAACAACGTTTGAAGTGTCAGCACTTGTTTAGAAAAATGAATAATAGATTATAATATAGGAGAAAATCAATATGCTATATACTATCAATCTCTTAATCACGGAAATTCGTTGGTGAATATTTTTTGTAGGCCATTGTTATATTTATTTTGAACTAATTAGATAAAAATGTTATTCTATTTAGTCACCAGTTTACCCACTGATTACTACTACTACTACTATTACTACTATTAATAATAATAATAATAATAATAATAATAACAACATCAACAACAACAATGATGTATTAACTATTAACCAGATGTGCACAAAAGAACATTCTGCAAAGATAATGCATATAAAATATTATAATAATTATTTTTTTAAAATAATATAATATTAATATTAAATAATAATATTTAGATGACAATTACTTGTTGAACTAAAATCTAAATTATAACTTGGTAGGCCTATCTAAAACAAGATACTATACTTTTCGTTTAAAACCAGGATTTATGACATGATGTGCATAAAAGTATGCCTTCTACAAAGATATATAGGCCAAAATACACTACATTTAATTAGAAAATATTCATTTTATTTTTTTATATCCAAATGAACACCACATAATTATCTGATAACTATTTTATATCTGTAAGTCAGTGATTTAATGCTAAGGTTTTGTTTGTTAGACAAAAAAAATTATTACATTTAAAAATAGTAATACATTTATTGATTACATGTTTTATTCAATTCAATTTATTAATACATTTATTGATTAAAAGAAATATAAAGACTTATCTCTGTGGAATGAAGAGCTGGTATTAGTATATTTACATTACATTTACCAGATAAAGTAAAGAAATTTTTGTTTATGTTTTATGCATTTGATTTTTTTTCTAGTGCATTTATTATATAGGCCTTGCATGTAATATAATATGATATAATATAATATAATATGATATAATATAATATAATATAATATAATATAATATAATATAATATAAT
>CAIGQV010017835.1:22959463-22986954 GCA_903798115.1 Danio jaintianensis
ATATAATATAATATAATATAATATAATATAATATAATATAATATAATATAATATGATATAATACAATATAATATAATATAATATAATACAATATAATATAATATAATATAATATAATATAATACATAGCAAATGTATACACTATATATGCACTAACTAGATTTTTTTTTTTTTACTTGAATGTGAAAAATAAGGACATTTAAAAACATTCCTTCCCTATTAATTTTATTTTTATTTTTGTCGTCTGAATCCAACAAGAAGACTCATCTACACAGTTTATCAGTGAGTAACCGGTGTTGTGAGGTGGATTTGGCGCTGCGTGCTGCTCTGCGCGTGGCCGTCTAGTTCTGAGGCGCGTGAATGCACGAGTACACAGGCATTATCTACATTTCCAGTTTCATCGGCAATTTACAGAATGCGGAGGTGAAAACGGACGGTCTCGCCGATCGAGGGACACATCCTTGACGGTATACACTGGTATTATACCAGTTAGTATTGTTTTTTTATCATCTAAAAGCTGTTCCTGGGCGAGAATCACGCATGCATTCAAACAGAGGATTATCGCGGAGGAGCTGCCTCGAAACCATGAGCTGCAGTTGGGGGACGGAGCTGTGGGTGAGTACATGGAGGCGAATGCATCTGCACGATATTAACCGATATAGTGCACATAACGAGTAGAATCTCCATTATTAACATGAATATTCCCGTTAGTGATAGATAAATAGCCCACCGCACCGCCCATTTTACAGTGTTGCAGACCGCAAATTCTAGGCAGTCACAGGAGTCTTTCATTTCACGATTTTAGCGCTCAATGTAATATGCATGCACGTCCAGATATTTTAATATAAGCAAATGCACGCTTTCTAATGCTCGTTTAAGGCAGTTATTAGCAATCAGGGCTGACTAAATACCCAGGATAGCAATAATCCTGGGCTAATACTTGTCCCTAACCGCATGCAAGTGAATGGAGCAGGTGCACAGGTTATTTCTCAAGCATGTCTTTTCTACAATGTGCTTGTTATTACAAAGTAACATTGTTATAAGACCATAACAGAAGATGTAACATGTAGTACAACAACAATATATATTTTTCATATTTTCTAATAATGTCTGTGTCCTTGTTGGCATTAACATCATGCAACCTTTACCAAGTAACAACACCATAATCTAGGATAAAATATACAGAGTTGTGTAGCCTAGCGGTTAAACATTTGGGCTAGTAACCAAAAAGTTCAGAATCTGGGATTCAGTCCAGGACCCATTTAATCTCAAGTTGTTCTACACTGAGAAAAAAAGAGTGTATAAACAGTTTTCACTCAGAATGTGCTAAGTAAATTTCACAAAGAACACTACTTATTTTAAATGAGTTGAATCAACACATTTCTTAAGGTTTTTTTGGGGGACAACTTAATTGTTTTATGTTCAATCCACTTAAATTTCTAAAAACGATTAAGCTAACTTAATAGATTTGTGTTGGGACAACATGAAGGAATTGTGTGGAACCCATTTTTATTTTTTTTACAGTGAATACAATTGAATTAAACATTAAAATTTTCAAGTATATCATTTTCTTACTAATCGAATAGTATCAAAATTAGTTTTGCGGTGTAATATGTTTAGGAAAGATGTGGTAACACTGATTTGTAACATCATAAGTTTGAGCAAAAAAAAAAAAAAAAACAAGTTCAAAAATCATCGCACATGGCCACCACCCTCAGAAGACGTAAACCTTTATAGAACATTACAAGGGTAATATTTTAAAAGGATTTATAGGCACTGAAAGCAAGTTTATAATGTAATTTATGATCATGCTAATGGATGTTAAATGACAGTAGTATCATCTAAATCAGCAAGCTCGCGTTTAATTTAATTAAAAGCATTCCATCATCACGTTTAAATTAAAATACGTATCAGAACTGGTGGTATAAAAGTTATATTTTCATAAATGAATGCATTAATCCATTAGCAGGCTATAACGACGGTGCTTCTTTATTGACAATTAAAGTTTTGAGACAAGTTATTGACTTCAAATCGGCTTTATTTTGTAGCATAAGGAATATAGAACTAATGTGTAAGACAAATTACGCATAAAACAGACATTGTTGCTGTACATAAAAAGATCAGTTTAATGAGTAATATTCAAATATATATGGACTAACTCAGATCAATATGTTTTTGTAACCGTAACCTAGTGGTTCATTTGTTTCAAAACAAGTTAAATGCTGTGTGATGGATGAAGTTTGTACTGTGTATATAGTGATAAGCATTAGGCATGTTACGGCTGGAGAGCCCAGCAACACTGCTGAATAATGGATCTGACACATTGCCAATGTCAGGAAATACTGCAAACTCATGAAATTATATGGGATGACTTTAATTGGGAGGGTATTCTGATATCTCTCCTCTGGGCCCTCTCTTTCTCTCTCTCTCTTCCTCTCTCACCGTTATATCAAATCCATCAAAGCAAAATCTATACTTTTTATCTCCTAAAGTGTTTTGTTGGCACTGTACCTGCTTTGCAATTTCATATTTTGTCCATTCTACATTAGACAATATGAACGTGACACATTCGGATCAATCATCAAGTCTGATGGTTTTCTGTTTTTCGCAGGATCAGTTTGATAATCTGGAGAAACACACTCAATGGGGCATTGAGTTTTTGGAGCGATACACCAAGTTTGTGAAGGAACGGTCTGAAATTGAACTGAGCTATGCTAAACAGATCAGGTAAGATAAAGCGGGTCATATTTGAAGATCTTGTAATGATATTTTTTTTAGTGCTTTATACAGTACAGATGACTGCAATCATAGATTAAAGAGAGGAAAAAAAATTTTCTCTGGACAAAAGTGAAGCCAAAATATCACTAAATGTTGTGTGTTGGATTTAGAGCCACAGTTGATTATTTTAGCATCAGTTAATTAAATAAAAATACTTATTAGAATAGTGAGCATAAAAACTCCACATGACAAAAAGCAAATTGGAGAAGTGTTATTTGATTTTTTTTCTTTTTGGTTTGATGCACATCCCATTCATTTACATGGAGAGGGCGAGGTTTATGACCTATACTGCAGCCAGCCACCAGGGGGTGCTCAAAACGTTTGGCTTCACTTTTCAGGATGTATAAGGCACACGTTTTTAATCAACCTTTGCTGTTATAAACAGGTAAAGGGTGCTGTTACTGGTGCATAATTGCAATAAAAGAGTCATTAAACTGAAATGAATCAGAATCTGAATTGAGCTGAATAATGACTCTAATTAGATCAGATTCAATGCTGATTCAGTTCAGTATAATAACTGTGTCATTGTTACGAAGTTCATCAATTCTGAAACTTTTTCAAATACAGCTTTGCAGAAAACAATTATCCAGCTCAATTCAGGTCATGTTTTTGTGTGTGTGTCGTATAATATAATGAATGCCAATTTCTGAATAATATTAAGTAAGTATGTGTCTAAATAACATTTTGTAGGAGTGAGCAGTGTAAATAAAATGTTGTATCATTATATTTGTATATATTATAATATTGTTATATTATATTCTTATTTATATTATAATTATTATATTATAATAATTCTAGCTGGCAGTTCAATTAAAACAAATATTTTAAACCATGTAGCAATCCCCAATTTGGAGAAAGCAGTGAATTAAATACTATATTTGATCTTCACATAGATCACTGTCTGATAGATAGATAGATAGATAGATAGATAGATAGATAGATAGATAGATAGATCAAATCTGAATACATTAGATATCCGAATCATACTGAACGACAATTTAAAGATGGTGTTTTATGAGGACAAGGTATTGTGTCAGTGGGAACCAACATAAAACAGGTCACATGTCCGACGTGTATTACCATGGATACTAGGTTTCCACAGCTCTGACCCACATTTTTTATTATCCACTGCTGAAGCTGTAATATTTCTTTGCCGGCTGCATTTCGGAAGTTTATTAAGCACTGGAGAGACACTGACCCCGAGGAACCATATGACTTACCAGCATCATCTGTACTCCTGCTCAAAGACATACGCAGAGAAACCTCAGCGTTTAATAAACCCCACAGCTGGAGCTCACAGACGTGCAACAAACAGTCCCTTTCTGCTTGCATGTTAAGAGAAAATCCTCTTTCTGCAGCAATCCGTGCATTGTTGTTTGTTTTAAGAACTGTGCCAGACTCTATTTTGTTTTCAAGAAAGAGTCTTTAATGCACAACATCTCCAAGAGGCTTTTTTCTGTTCGGTACACAAAGATTTATTAAGCGCTAAGCACATGTTAGCCGATAAAGGGCATTGACATGGATCTGTCTGGCCGAAGAATAATAGTCCTGGGTTGGGTTATTCTAATGAGGGTTTATTTATGGCTTTGTCAACCTTTTTCCCATTTGCCGGCGCGTATTGACGCATAGGGCGGCCCATTTAGGCCAATCGTAGGGGAAACTAGCAGACAATAAAGCAACTGCATTGGTGTGGTCTTGTCAAGAAACTGCAAGATGGTGATCTGCCTAGCAACACGTCAGACTCCTGGGAGGAACCGTTCGGTGTGTGCGGAGAGAGAGTGAGAGACGGAGTGAAGGAAAGCTGCGGGAAAAAAAAAGCATAGAGGGGGCGGCACCGTCAGCATGCGCACTCACCATCCTAATTGATTTTAAGCCATTTATAGGCCCTCTTGAGCCTAATCATGTAATATCCATGCATGAAGCAATGATTTTCTCGTTTTTTTTACACTGTGTCATTTGACGTCATTCTCTACTCATTTCTCTAGTCTGATTGACAGAGGTCAGCCTTATGAATTGGACGCCTTGTTCACGATTATTCTGATGGTGACAGTATTAGCTTTTGTTTGTGCCGGGAGCCTCGCATTGCACCATGAGCACCATTAGATCGTATTTGTCATTGACGTGCACGATTTCATTCATTCAAATGACTGAGACACAAAGACACCTTTGAAACACAGTAAAATGTCCAAGTTTCCTGCTAAACAAATACTCTTTTTGGTGGAAGATATAATTTTGCGGTTTTCTTAAAATAAATATTTAAGTGGCTCATTTTTGCACATTTAGCTTCATTAAATATATTTGTAAAAATAAAAACTGCCATTGTTGATTGGCCACAGAGATACAGTAATCCCATACTAAAATTGATGCTATTAATTCACATTTTAGGAGTAAAAGCTCCATTCATTTTCTCCACTGGGTAATTTATATTTGACTAGGGCTAAACAATATATCGTTTGAGCATCAATATCGCAATGTGTGTATCTGCAACAGTCATATCACAGTGTTAGATTATTTATTAAAGATTAAAAGTTAAACATTTTTGTTTATTATTTATACAATGACCATGTTATTTAGCGTTTGATTGTTCAATATCTGTACTTGAATACTGTTAGACTAACCAGAAAGCCATAAAGCGCTGTTTATTTCACATTTATTTTTTGTTCTGTATGCTTGTAATTTATTATAATTTATGCAGATGCACTTCATAGAAAAATACTTGATCACCCCAGTCGATATAAATGAATAAAATCTTCGTAAACAGAGCTATTCAAATCATCTGGTGAAATTGTATTCATACCGCAATATATATCGCAGCAAAACAATATATCACAATGTCAGATTTTTCCAATATCGTGCAGCCTTATATTTAACCATAACTGATTAACAATATACATTTAAAGACAGTATAACTTCGTTTCGATTCAACCAATTTCTCTACATGAGTAGTTTTGTATTGCATCAATATTAGTTTGACTGTGACAATGCATGGCTGTGCTTTATGGGATTGAAATTCTTTTCCTCATCAATGGGTTGGTTAATCAAAAAATGAAAATTTAGTTATTAATTATTCACATCATGTGGTTTCAATCCCTTGAGTCCTTTGTTCTTTTTAGGAACACAAATAAAGTTTTTTTCTTTTATTTAAATTCGAGAGAATTTTGTCAAAGCAGTCCATCTGTCTTCAGTGGTTCAACTGTAATCATACGAAGCTCCAAGAACAATTTTGTGCACCAAAAAAAACCCAACTGTAAAACCAGTTTGTTCACCTTTGTCTTCTCTTCTCTGAAAGGTTACGGTTCACGTTTACTATGGCCAATACAACAGCGTAGTTAGTACAGGGTGTCTGCAGGGTCTTAAAGTCTTTAAATGTCTTAAATTTCGAAAACAAAATTTTAGGCCTTAAAAAGGCCTTAAAATCACAGAAATATTGTCTTGTAGGTCTTAAATAATTTTAAAGAGGTCTTAATTTCCCTTTGTTTATGTAAAGCTAGCCAACTGATCCAACACACAATAAAACTTTTAGCAAAACTCTATTTATAACTAATATTATAAGAGTCTGTTGTGCAAACATTTTGTTTATTATAGTTTTTAAAGAGTTTTTTAAAGTTATGTTGAAACAAATTATAGTTTGTATACAACTAGGATCTGCTTGTTTTGACACTTTATTTATTTATAACTAATTAGAATTAGTTTTTTGATGGAGCAAGTAATCTATTTATTTTTTGCTGCTGGGCCATTAAAAATCCTTAGTGTTTAGCCCTATATAAGTCAGAAATTTCATTTTTCATGGTCTCAAAAAGGTCTTAAAAAGTTATAAATTTGACTTGGTGAAACCTGCAGAAATCCTGTAGTAGTAAACATGTAACCTAATCTGATGCGGAATACCTAGTCAAAGTCATTTTTACAGTATTTTGGTGCACAAAAGTGTTTTTGGAGTTTGGTATGATTACAGTTGATCCACTGACATGGGATATTTTGACAATGTTTTTTGGCTCATTTTCTGGTCTTCTCAGGAGAGTTTGTAGAGGGCCAGAGAGCTCTCGGATTTCATCTAAAATATCTTGATTTGTGTTCCAAAGATGAACGAAGGTCTTAGAGGATTAGAACGACATGAGAGTGGTTAATTATTAACATAATATCCAAATATGGTGAACTAACCCTTTAAAGTAAATAAATACACAGTCTAGTATCTTTATCTTTTTGGTGATTTTCATATACTTTGTCTGCTTCAAATAAAAATGTTGGTTGAGTTTAGATTGGCTAATTGGTTTGCTTCTTGGCTTATAATGCTATAACAAAGAGGTTTTCCTTAATCCAAGGGAAAATAAATGGGAGAAATACTTTAGGAGACAGCTTTTGGAAAAAGTGTACTATTGTAATCTATTGATTAAGCAAGTGAGCATGTTTCATTAATGGCGTACTTATATTAGTTTTATTACAGAAAGAAAATGAAAAATACTCCTATCATAAAGCGTATTTTTCTTATTTCAGGAATCTGTCTAAGAAGTATCAGCTCAAGAAGAACTCCAAAGAGGAGGAGGAATACAAGTGAGTGAGGACAGTTTGCTACACATAAATCATGCGCATGTGCGTCAATATTGTAATTGCAACCATTTACTAATGATGGCTCAACTTTACTCGCATAAAACAATTCATTCCTTATGCACTACCATTCACTAGATTTTAGTCTGTATTAATACTTTTAAAAGTCCTATTTTTAGACATTTTTTCAGTTTTAATAGATTTTAAAATGTCATTTATTTGTATTATGAATTGTCTGCATAATTGTTCTTGTCTTCAGTGTCACATGATCCATCATAAATCATTGTAATATGCTAATTCATCAAAAAGCTCAAAAAGCACGCATTATTGTTATCATCATCAATATTGTTACAATTTATTGAATCCTTGGTAAAGAAAGCAATAATTTCTTTTCAAAAACAACTGACTTAAACGTTTATAGCATATATGCACAAATTGGTTTTATTTAGATATAAAAGTTGTTTGATTTGATTGCAGTATATTTTAAGTAAATATTGTGTGACAACTGATTTTTAAATATAATTTTATATCAGAATATATATTATTTAATTTAATATTTACTAACCACCCTAGAATTATCTGGACACTTCAGCCAGGCCTGCATGAATGCTTTTATATAATGCATTATATTGCAAAATATCAATCCTTTAGGAAATAATATAAAAAAAAATTTAAATCAGAAAATTTTTAAGTTAAAATATGTCTTATAAAAATGACATTAAATCACAAATATTAACATGTATTGAGACCACTATCTATTTTGCTTTCATTACATGAGTAGAATTTGCTTTTGTATTCACGAGTCTCAATCATGAATGGACCGGTCCTAAATAAGCAAGCGATACTATGTGTATCACATTTCATTTTTGCTTTTTTTGTGATGCATTATAACATTTTTCCCATTTCCCGTCAGGTACACAACATGTCGAGCGTTTCTGATGACCTTAAATGAGCTCAACGACTACGCAGGCCAACACGAAGTCATTGCCGAAAACCTGTCCTCCCAGATCATTGCCGAACTGAGCCGCTACACCCAAGAACTAAAGGCTGAACGCAAATCGGTACGTCTCTTTTCCAAAAAACAAACAAAACTGCTTTTTTTTTTTTTTTTTGTATGTGTTTTGGTTTGGTCTATTTACTAAATTTACAGCGGGGAAAATAAGTATTGAACACGTCACCATTTTTCTCAGAAAACATATTTCTAAAGGTGCCGTTGACTTGAAATTTTCCCCGGATGTTGGTAACAACTAAAGTTTTTTTACGAATTAGTTTTTAATTAGTTTAAATTAGTTTACAAATTAAGTTATGCGTAATAAAATGAAATGACACAGGGAAAAAGTATTGAACACATGAAGAAAGGGAGGTGTAGAAAGGCAATGAAAGCCCAGACAGCAGATGAAACTCCCAGTAGTTCTTCAGCAATTCTCTGCCCTTCGTCATTGTAAATTAATATTAGCTGCTTCAGTCCAACATCTACATTATCAGGATGATGAAGATGAAACCAAGGTGGACATTTCAGCAAGACAATGATCCAAAACACAGCCAAGGAAACTCTCAAATGCTTTCAGAGAATGTAAATCAAGCTGTAGAATGGCCCAGCCAATCACCTGACTTGAATCCAATAGAAAATACAAATTAAAGATCAGATTCGATAGACAAGACCCACAGAACCATCAAGATTTTTATACTCTGTTGAAGTCTGTGAAAAACTCACACCTGAGCAATGCATATGACTTCATTCCCCATACAAGAGGCGTCTTTAAGCTGCCATCACCAAAAAAAGCCTTTTATATAAAGTATTAAATACATTTCAGTAGTTCAGTACTTTCTCCTTGTGTCATTTTATTGTTATTACACATAACTCATTTTTCAGATTTCTTTTTTTTATTTTTATTTTTTTATGTTTGCATTGTTTGGGTTTTTACCAAAATCTGCTTCAATTCCATCTCAACAGCTCCTTTAGAAATATTATTTCCAGGAAAAAACATGATGTGTTTACTTATTTTCCCTGCTGTATATGACGTTATTTATTTATTGTATTTATTTATTTTGTATTGTTCTGCTTTTGTGTTAATGCTCTGCATTTTGATATTCATCTGCATTATTTGCAAATAAGAAATCAATAAAGTTCAAAAACCTGCTTTCTAGAGATCAGCTTTCCAAAAAAAAAAAAAAAAAAAAAGATTAAAATCCCTCAATAACATAAAAATCGCCTTTTCAAGGCATGCACCAAAGCATCAAAGTAATTCCTCTAGCACAGCGCTAACCTTGCACAAATCCAGGGTTAATCGTGTAGGAATATGGTATTATTTTTGTTTATGAATTTCCCCAGCTCTCTGGCCCAATGTGGGTCATGTATTCAGGTCAGTGGAGTTTGAGAAGGTCGCCCTCCCCCCTGCTCTTGGTCTCTCTTGTCTAAAGGTTCTTGAGCGGGTTCAGGAGGCCTCTGTCTGAAGCTGGTGGCTGGAAGTAATACGACAGCAGAGCAAAACGGCTTCGCTCGCCTCTACTGTTCCTCCAACCTCCGCTGATGCATTTTGTCAGTCTTTTGTGTTCAAAATGTCACAGCGAGAGAAAGTGGTCTTTATGTATTTTTCATCGTGGTAAGCCTGCGAGTGGGCCGACACAAGCGATCGCCTGTGCTGGGCTGTCAGTGAAGTTTTCTGCTAATGAGGGCCCCCTAAATAAATGATTTGTGTTCCAGCGGAGGAATTCTGCAGTTAATTATCATTTATTGTACAGGAGCACGTCTTCGCTGCCGTAATTGAATTCTTTTATGGAATGACGAGGGATTTGGAATCAGCGGCAGCTCTGGAATATAATCTTCCAGGCAGCTGCTGTCTGGCTTGATTGTCTCATATTTCATTTAATCAGCTTAGTTTCCAATTAAATGTCTTTTCAGCATAATATATATTTTTTTATATTAAGGATGTGTTGGCAACTCAATAATGAGTCAGATTGGAATAGTTGTCATGACTGTGCAAGAAGTGACATGGATTCCCTTAAAAAGTAGGGATGCATTATACAGTATATCGGTGGCCATATCAATATCGGTTAATAAATGTGATTTTTAATGTTATCGTTATTGGTCTAATATCAAAACTAGGCTGATACCTTTTTAAGCTCATAAATTATGTGTTATTTCTGTTGGTTGAATCACTTCACATGCGTGCTCTCCGCCAATTTTTATTATTTTATTTTTGATTGCTAGGCCTGTCACGATGAAGAATTTTTGTAATGCGATATATTGTCACAGACATTGTTGAGATAAGCGATATTATTGAGATCATTTTATGCCACTGATTATATAATTATAATAAAACAGCATAGTAATGGAGTTAAAGGTATGTTAAAAAGGTTGATGTTAAAATGTCCTATTATATATACACTATTAAATGTCCAATTATAAACCTTGACACCGGTGAGGTGGAATGTAAATGTAATTGTAAAATGGCTTTAACAATATTTGTGAATTTGTAAATATTTATTGCAACACCAATAATTATTGAGGTCGTGTCCAAGTATTGCACAATAAGTCGATATTGTCACGATCAGCAGCGATCTAGCAGTTGCAGATCGCTGGAGAACTACAAACCCCATCATGCACCTCACACACACACCAGTTCCAGTTCTCTCCCTGTTAGCACACACACAGCTGGAAGTTCATCATAGACTGATTACCAGGACTATAAATACACCTAACATCAGAGTCTTGTAATCGGTAAGAGAGCATTTCTAAGCGTTTCCTTGTCCTGCCTACCGTGGTTTTTGACCTTTGCTTTGTTTATTGTTTTATGTTGTTTTGCCGCCTGTCCCTACCTTTCACCTGATTTTCTGACTACGCTTTGGATTACCTGTTTGCTCCAGTTTGCTCCTGTTTTGACCATTGTCTGCCTGACTATTCTTTGTAATTAAGCTGCACGTGGATCCTCATCTCTGTTGTGCCCGACTCTTTACAGATATATTGATTACTGGAAGTTTGATTTTGTTAATGTTCAGTGACTTGATTGCTTTATTTATGCTTTTTTTTGTCAGGCAAAATTATTTATATAAAATTAAGTTGGCCATAAAAAAGAATAATTCATTAAATCTCTAAAAGTGCAGAGATCAGTTCGATCTTTCCTGAAGTTAAGATTTTAAAATAAACTCAGTCGTTCACTGTATATTTTTGCCTATTGAATTTATAGTTGTGTGGAAAAATGTGAAAAATTTATATTTATATTTATCAGCTAATAAATCTGGCTATTAGCCTCCAAATCGAAAGAGTTATTGGTTATCAGTATGGGTCAAAAATTCCATATCGGTACATCCCTAAAAAGGTGTTGCAAATTGTCACATGGTAACACTTTAGTTTAAGTATCAATTCTCACAATTAACTAGTGGCTTATTACCTGCCTATTATTAAGATCTTTGCTGTTTACTTGTTCTTAAGTACGTATTATGCACAATATTATTCTGCATCCCTAATCCTACACAATACCTAGCCCAACTACTACCTTAATAACTATTAATAAGCAGCAAATTAGTATTTTCTTGAGCTAAAATTCATAATTAATGGTTAATAGTGAGAATTGTGCCTTAAAATAAAGTGTGACCCAAAGACTAAATCCAAAAACAAATTGTATGTTTATAATTTTAAAAACGTAACACAGAAATGTGCTGCAAATTTTCATAATACAAAACCGAAATCCAGAAATGCGTTGAACATATTCGTATTCATAATGGGAGAACTAAATTCAGAAACAAATATTCATACATAATATAGATATGCACTGTAAATATTTATAATACAATGACTAAATACAAAAACACATTAAAAGTCTTATTAAAAAACATTATAATAAAAGACTCCAAAACAGACCCCAATTTTTGTGTAGATAATATTTAAACAATATTTCTTGTCTCTTTCCTCAAGCATTTCCATGATGGCCGCCGAGCGCAGCAGCACATTGAGAATTCCTGGAAGCAGCTGGAATCGGTGAGTCAGTTTAACTTAACAGAACATAATGTGGATATTCAAATTTTTCCTGATATTGGCCTCTCTTTCATCACCTGGCGGAGATATGAGCTAGAACTGGGCAGCCTTATACAATAAATGCTTGTTTGAAAAGAGCTACAGCTGACTGTAAAAGACAATCAACAGTAACCTACTGCTACTGGTTTTAAAGGAGTTTTTTTAAAGGAGGCATGAACTGCCTATTTTGTGTTTATTTTACACTGTCCTATGACGTCCACACAATTTAAAAGTAATAGGCCATTTTCTCTTTCCAGTTTTGATGCCCCTCACCTGAACACGTTGTTTGAATAGGATTGTAGACTCATCAACCACTGATGTGATTGGCTGACAGTTTTACATATATAGACATTTTTGAAAGTTCAAAAAGACAGCTGAGGTCAACTTCTGCATGCATGTTTGACAGACTACCTCCTTCATAGATGGTTAAAAACACATGCTGTAAATACTGAGTAGTAGTGTTGTCAAAAGTATCAACTTCGATACCAATCGAAAACGTCCACGTCCAGCCAACATTTGAGCGCTGTTAAGAAATGACTGATTGGCCGTGAAGGTCATCAGTTCACCACTCTTCATTGCTGTTCACAGAGTGCAATCCCAGATTTACGAACACTGGAGAGTTTCAAACCCGTATAGATCAGTCGATCCGTCAGCAGATTGCTCATATGTCAGCTCATAGACAGACCAGCTGATCGACGTGGCTTTGAAATGCTCCAGTGTCCATATATCTGTGTTTGCACTCGGGGAAGTGCGGTGGACTGATGACCGTCACGGCCAATCACAGTCATTTCTGTTGAGCGAGATGTGAACACAATGGCCAATCAGCTGTGTTTAAGTACACGCTCAACAGCACTTAAATGTTAACGACAAATGGATGTTTTAAAATTTTTAGTACCAATTGGTACCAAACTTTTGACAACATTACTGAGTAGTACATATCAAAGGGTGTACTCACACTAGACTATTCGAATCTACCCAGGTGGGTTTGACCCTCATTTCCCAGTTCATTTGACAAGTGTGAGTGGTTGGGCGGCCCTTGCCCGGATGAAAGAGGTGTGCCAGAGCGCGTTCAGTTGGGCTCACATGCGGTATGCTTGTAGTGTGAGTGCAAAGCATGCCTGAGCGCAAAACTGAAGACGTGACGTCACTTTTAAGGGACTGTTTCATATGGATTTATTAATCATTCTTACTTTTCAATGAACACAAACTGTCATAGTTTATCAAAGATGCAAACCCATCGCTGCACGTCAGCTGCACCTTCAGCAAACCTCCTAATACCTGCAGCACAAGGAATTAATGATAATTTATGAGCGTCAAAAGTTGTGGATCTGTTCGGCAAAATATTTGACTGTGTCACTGCATCCCAAACGACTAAAAATAATACAAAATGATATAATTAAAGCAATCTCCATTGTACGGAGCAAGAGCGCTTCTCTTCTGTTAAACAGAACAGTTGCATCATCGATGATGTAAGTGTACTCCAGCTTGGAAGGTAAATTGCAGTGTGAGTGTGAGGCCGTCGGGGGAGAGCGGAGGGGGGGACAAGCGTGCCCCGGCACGGTTCAAGGCAAGTGTGCATAGTGTGAGTACACCCAAAAAATCTGTAATAACAGACAAAGAATTAATGACCATGTAATTAAACAGATGTCAGTTCAAAGGCTTATTTGAAATATGCTTAGCCACGCCCTCCAACCATTGCTTTGCTGCTAGTGAAAGGAGGAGCACAAAAATAAAACTACTGCTCCTACATTATATTCTGTTTCAGTTGGAAATACATCATACTATGGGTGTAACGGATCACGGTTGATCCGTGATTCGTACGGATCACAACCCACGGTTCGGAACACACGTGACCCGCGGATTAATCTTTTTTTTTTTTTACTTGTAGATTAATCCTAAATGTGTAACGATCACAGAGACATCGCCTCTCGCGTCATTCAAATCACATGTATGAAAGCATTTAGGCTTTCCTGTAAAATATAATGATGACGGAAGAAGTCGTGGTAGGTTATTCGGAATGTGGGGGGTTTCATTAAAGGTGTTTTCTGTCACTACTTGTTCAGCCTGCATCAATGCATTCAGTGTAAGCTGCACGATTAATCATTAAAAGATCGGGATCTCAACACCCACGCAACATTATAAATGATGGTGATTTGCATACGTTTATTAATCCTTCCAATTGCTGAGTTCAAATCTGTTTGAAAAGCGCAAAAATCAAGAAAGAGATTGAGTCTTCAGCCTTTTGAGTTAGTTATGAAGTTACAAACAGTCAAATAACACACAAATACTGGGAGAACAGTTTATAGTTTAGATAAAACCACTGATGTTTATGGTAAAGATTAAAATCACCGTCATGTGCTCAAAAATTTAAGTTGTAGGCAGCATATACATTATTTAACCAACAGGTGGCGACAACCAGCCATCAAAAATATGCCACTGAATAATTCTTGATACATCCAGCATTGAAACATGAAGTTTTATGAGTGAATAACAATCCTTTATTGAAAATGATACTAAAAATAAATATGAATTGTACAAATTATAATGTTAGATTTATACATTTAGCATTATCAGCAACAGTAGTAGTAACAGTGAATTTTTCACAGTACTGAATATTTTACTATTTATTTTTATTCAGCTGATTATTTCTTCATTTTATTTTTAATAGAATTACAGGTTCTAAGTTCTGTTTGTTAAATCCAAAAGTTTCTTGCAGTACTGTTTTTGTAGTAAATGGAAAGCAAATTACATTTGTCTCCTCCCCTTTTTGGCTGATCCGAAAAATGGTCCGATGCGTGACTAAAAACCTTAACGTGATCCGAACCGTGAGATTTGTGATCCGTTACACCACTACATCATACCCAAATAAAATTCTGTAGCAACTTCTGATTCACAAAGACTTTATTACACTGTTAAACAAAAAAGCTGACTTAACTTAAAATTGTAAGGCAACTGGCTGCAGAGCTGTTTTAGTTGACGCAACTTAAATTGAGTCAAGTGCAGTGCTTGGGTTAAAAGTTGAGTCAACTCAAAAAATACTGTGCAGCAAAGTTGCAATACAATTTTAAGTTGAGTCAACTTTTTTTTTTTTTTTACAGTGTACAGTAAACATATCAAGGCTAACAGTTTGCAATGAGTAGTATAAAAATGAATTTGACATGTTATATGTTTGTTTTTTTGCAGAGTAAGAGAAGATTTGAGAGAGACTGTAAGGAAGCAGATCGCGCCCAACATTACTTTGACAAGATGGACGCTGACATTAACGTGACTAAAGCAGATGTGGAAAAGGTACGGATCCCCATGTGTGCATGCATGTGAAGAGACTGATCCTTTCACAAACCCTCATTCTCCATGACTGCTTTCATCCTTTTCTGTGAGTCTGTGTGGAAGATCCCTCTTTGAAACGAGGCAGTGGTGATGGATGGTGATTAACCCATGGCAAGCTCGACTTTATGAAAGTTAGAGTGAACATGTCCTCCCCATACCTTTTACCTCACTTGCTCCTACCTTACACTACCTTCTCTGTACTGGAAAGAAAATACTCTGTTTGTTTACAGGGAAGTCAGACCATAAACAAGACTCTGATTCTCGCTAAGATTTCATAGGATTTGCCATTTAGACATATTATTAGAGTGATTAGATAAACAGATAATATCTTTATATCATCTTTTATATCATACGCCAGGTTTCAGAAACAAATCTGTAACTTAGTATATTTATTATTAACATACTTTTTTTGGCATTAGGTCAGTTGCGCATATATTTAAATGCATTAAATTATATTGGTTTTTCCAATTTAAAGAAACCAAATAAATTCTAGTGCGGGTTTCTAAAACTATATACACTACCGGTCAAAAGTTTTGGGGTCAGTACGATTTTTAAATGTTTTAAAATAAGCTTATCCTACTCACTAAGGCTGCATTTATTTAATCAAAAATACAGTTCACATTGTAAAATTGTGAAATGTTATTGCAGTATAAAAAAACTGTTCAAAAGTAGTTTATAATTTAATTTATTAATTTATTCCAGTGATTTTAAAGATGAATTTTCAGCTTCATTACTCCAGTCTTCAGAGTCACATGATCCTTCAGAAATCACTCTAATATTAATTATTATTATTATTATTATTAATGGTAATAGTAATAAAAGCAATAATGACTGGAGTAATAATTTAATTTAAACTACATACAACAAGAAAGCAGTTTTTATAAATAATTAACAATGAAATTTTTTTTTTTACATTTAATAAATGCCGCCTTGATGATTTTATTTTTTGGGGTTTTTTCAGCCTTTATTGAGATAGGATAGTGGAGGACAGACCGGAATGCATTGGGAGCAGAGAGAGGGGAAGGGTTGGCATAGGACCTCGAAGCCGGGAATCGAACTCGGGTCGCCGTGAGCACCATGGTGCTATATGTCGGCGCATTTAACCACTAGGCTATTGGCGCTGACCTGAACCCAAACGTTTGACTGGTAGTGTATCTTTCTAAAAAAATATTAAAATAAGCAATACTTTGAATTATAATATTAAAACCAATGTACTTTAAGTATTTAGAGGCATTACAATGTCTGTTTTGCTAATAATCATGAGAAGGTTGAGACAGATGTTTTGCACAAAATGATCAGTTTGATTAGTTTTTGAAAATCAGTTCTGTCTGTCAAAAAAGTAATTGTTTCACAGTAAAAACATACTGAACCGTGTCAAAGGGCTGAAAAACATAGATTTTAAAGATAAAATGAATAGACTAATTAATTAAAAATAAAATAAAAAAAAACAAAGTTTTCACTCTTAAAAAAATGAATAATAATAAATATATTATTGCAAATGATAAAATTCAAAGCATTTTTTCAAATTAAATTAAATTAAATTTCAAATTAATGCATGTGAATCAACAACACTGGGAAAATGTATATTATTTAAATGTTTTATAAGCTAAGCCCATAAAAATAGTTTCAATAAGAAACAAAGACGGCTTTTATGGCAGCAGCCTGTCATGACTGTAAGGCCAAAGAAACAGCTTTGGTTTTGCCCATGTGTAGATGTTTTCTTAAGCAACTTCTGTTATTAGTGCGTCTGTGACACTAATCGACTCTGTCTTTGTTTTTTAACATGTCTTAAAGCGGTGTTCTCTCAAGGTAGGTTTGAACCAAGAGTCGTCTTTGTCGGTGGGGAGTTTGTTAAGTTGTTCGGTGTATTACCCATATCAGCAAAGAGTGTTTGTCGTAATTTTCGTTGTTTTTTGTTTTGTTTTGTTTTGTTTTTCGTTTTTAGCTTCTGTTACGTTCACGTCTATGCTTGCAGCGAACCTTTTCCTGTATTCACCTTGTACAAATGTACAGAATAAGACTTGTCATGGAAGACTGATGTTAAAATGCATTTCGATTGCGAAAATGGGCTACGTTGTAAGGGTTACAGCGGAGACTGAATTCACAAAATTAATACCTATCACTGCACAATTTACTGTCGACCACAAAAAAGTCCTGAGTCTGAGAGTCTGTGCACACTGTCTGGTTCATGTACATGCTGTTGTTTATGTACAGCGGCCCCAAAAAGCATTTAGATGCTTATTAATAAATACATGGATTTCATTGCATTGTATGCAGTATTAAATCAAGTGGCTCAAGCTTGTAAAATATTTCAATCTGTTTCATTTAAATGACACAACTATAGATATGCATTTCAAAACCTGATGACAACTATATATAGGACAATTATAATATAATTAGCTAAAATGCTTGAGTAAAATATGTATTTTTTTGCATATGGGTTGTTGATGTGATGTTGCATTTTCACAAAAATGAATATAATCAGTATTAGTGTAGTATTTATAATGCAGTAAATGGTTAAAGATTTCTTTGTCTTCCGTGGTTCTCTTGTTACAAAAACTGCTGTGTTACTATGTAACCCAAATCTCAAAACCGTCCTATGGTGTGACACAGGGCAGGGGTGCCCAAACTTTTTTTTATGAAGGGCCATAAACCAAACATAATTAAAGGCCCCGTGAAGTGCTTTGAAATGGTCATTTTTATTTGAAATTTAGACGTAATCTCAACTGAAACATGATGAGTCGGCGGGGCATATAGTAGCCCCTCCCCTTTCTGAAAAAAGCCAATAGCGTTCTGTTTTCATCACAGCTCTGCCAGTGACAGTGGTTGAGCTCAAGCGCATTAAATGAGAAGCATCTTGAAGGGGGCGGGGCATGTCAGATACTAGAGAGCATTTGATTGGCCATGATTTGATGAGAAATCATGTCTTCTAAATGTGAATTTTGTCATTGTTTTGGAGCACACTAACTTATAGATATCCTTAAAACTAACATACTGATTGTAACATCTAAAAAACTTAATTTTAATTTTGATTTGGCTTAAGTTAAATATACCAAACAGTATTACATTAAAGTTGCCATGGGTAATTTCCAAATTTATTTCCTAATATTTAAAAATAAATAAAAAAAACATTACTTTAAATCGTGTTAACTAATGCAGTATAATTTAAAAAATATATATAATAAACTTATTACAGTAAAAACATTTTTTTTATTATTAAAAACATTGTCCTCTATCCATCAAGTGATTTACATTTTTTTTTAAATCTGATTCATTTATAACATTTAATTGAAACTTTTCATTTCATTTAGCTTTTTTGTGGCTCAGCAAAAAAAATAAAGAAACAAAAGATCACGTTAAATCTGAAATGACAAGTTAAATCTGATGATCCCTGTCAAAAGCCTATCCATCATTCTCCTTTTCTTCTCAGATGGGATGGCCCTAGTTTGGGCATCACTGGTCTCAAGCATAGTTCAATAAATTAGACCTCATAAAATTGTTAATGGGGCAACACGGTGGCTCAGTGGTTAGCACTGTCGCCTCACAGCAAGAAGGTTGCTGGTTCGAGTCCCGGCTGGGTCAGTTGGCATTTCTGTGTGAAGTTTGTATGTTCTCCCCGTGTTGGCGTGGGTTTCCTCCGGGTGCCCCGGTTTGCCCCACAGTCCAAAGACATGCGCTATAGGTGAATTGAATAAACTAAATTGGCCGTAGTGTATGTGTGAGAATGAGTGTGTATGGATGTTTCCCAGTACTGGGTTGCAGCTGGAAGGGCATCCACTGTGTAAAACATATGCTGGATAAGTTGGCGGTTCATTCCGCTGCGGCGACCCCTGATGAATAAAGGGACTAAGCCGAAAAGAAAATGAATGAATGAATGAAAATCGTTAATAAATGTGACTATTTTAGTAAATGCCATCATTTTTTCCATCCATATATTTCTAAAAAATAGGAACTTGATACACTGTAAAAAATGCTGGGTTCCAAGCAATCGATTTGTGTTGGGACAACATGAAGGAATTAAGTTAACTTATTAGTTTTTACAAATTTAAGTGGATTGAACATAAAACAATTAAGTTGTTCCCCAAAAAAACTCACAAAGAATCGTGTTGTTTTAACACATTTTAAATAAGTAATTTGATCAAGCAGCAAAATAATTTGTTGAGTGTACATTTCGTCACTGAAAACCATGGGCTCTGTTGTGACACTATATGCTAATTTTTAAATCGGGCAAATCCAAGGAAAACTTTATTTAGTTGAAGAACCCCATTTAAGATCATGTGACTGAAGCCCCCTGTGAAGCCCATGACAGGCCCCTGTTAAGTTTTTTGTCTGTTACCTGTTAAGAATTTGTCACATACTTAACTTTTTGGGAAGCCACTATAAAATTGTTCAAATTGTTCATTTGTTGTACTTTGGTGTGACACCCCCATTTATTGAAAATGTCCAACAAGTCTTGAAGAAAAAAAATATTATTCATAATTTTATATATATTGCGGCTGGAAGGGCATCCGCTGCATAAAACATATGCTGGAATAGTTGGCGGTTCATTCCGCTGTGGCGACCCCTGATAAATCAGGGACTAAGCCGAAGGAAAATTAATGAATGAATGAATTTCATATATTGAAAAATAGCACAATATGAAAATAAGTGTCCAAAAATAAAAATAAAAAAACTATCATGTTTTTTGTATATTATTAAGAGTGTTTTTTCTCAATTTTGCTATGTCACACCATAGGAAATTTTTACGGTACAGTTCAGTATAAAGTAAAAAAAATACACTGACAGAATTGATAAAGTAAGTGACCCTTATATTTTCTCAAACATCAGACTTCAAAGTACAATAATCATTTATTACATATCACATACTGCCTATTTGTCAACTACCCATATGCAAACTTGGATTTATATTTAGTGTTTAATGCAATGATGTTCACAAATTTATGTGTGACTTAAGTTTGCAAATGCTTTTTTGGTCTTCTTTAGGTGTTTCGCTAGTATGCATGATGAATGGATGTCTGGTGCGATTCATTTGGACCCATTTTGATGTTTTTATTTTGAAACAATTTTCAACATTCATTGTCATTTTTGTGTGTGTGTGTGTGTGTGTGAGCGTGTATTTACGTACATTGTCTGTACACCATCACATTCTTCTTGTCAATGTCTTTTTTCACTGAGTGCATAATACCATCCAACTCACTATTTCTAGAGTATATTGTTTTTGTGTACATTTCTGATTTTTTATTACCCAAAGTGTGAAGTAATTCAACCTGTGAAATTTCCCACAGTGCAAGAAAATCAACTGGACCTTCCATTTCTAATTTTGAAAGAACACAAAGTGATATTAATTGCATTTAGAAGATATTTGATGCATAAAATAACAAAAAGACTGTCATTTTTTCCAGACATTTTTTTAGTATTTATATTTTAAACAATACCAACTTTATTATTATTAACTTTTAACAAACTTTTAAATAGAATAGGAAATTATTTAAATTGTATTAATTTATTTTACAATTTTAACACATCATTATACTGTATAAGACTAAATTAAGAAAAAATTATTTTGAAAATATGATATTTTGCAAGATAGTAGGGGAGAGCGGGGACGAAAGTAACATTTTTCATAAAAACCTCATTTTAAAAGATAATGTTTTTTTAGCAGAAATATATTTTTGATGGGTGGCGCAGTAGGTAGCGCTGTCGCCTCACAGCAAGAATGTCGCTGGTTCGAGCCTCGGCTGGGACAGTTGGCATTTCTGTGTGGAGTTTGCATGTTCTCCCCATGTTGGCGTGGGTTTCCTCCGGGTGCTCCGGTTTCCCCCACAAGTCCAAAGACATGCGCTATAGGTGAATTGGGTAAGCTAAATTGTCCGTAGTGTATGTGAATGAGAGTGTATGGGTGTTTCCCAGTGATGGGTTGCAGCTGGAAGGGCATCCGCTGCGTAAAACATATGCTGGATAAGTTGTCGGTTCATTCCGCTGTGGCGACCCCTGATTAATAAAGGGACTAAGCCGAAAAGAAAATGAATGAATGAATATATTTTTGATGTGGTAACTAACTAACAAGAGTGCTCTATCAAAATCAGGTATTATTTTGTCTCAATGTAGAACAACTTCAATATAACTTCACTTTAAACAAAAGTTGCACATTGTTACTTTTGACCCCATCAGGGACGAAACTAACACACAGGTGGGTCAAAAGTAACACAACAATATTTGCTAGGTTTACTGCGTTTATTTTAAATATATCTGACTATGACCTTGTTAATGTTCACTGCAAACATATTTTGTCCTTTATTTTTGCAAAAAAAATATTAAACGGCATTTTCATTTTAAATTTCAGCTCCATCAAATGTTTCAAAAGCAATCCAACAAAGCAAAATGTTAAACTTTTCTACAATTTTTGAATATTTTTTTTTTATTATAAAACATCTGAATCAAAACACTGCAAACTCTAATGTGGAAGTTAAAAATAAGGTATGGCTATTAGCAGTGGGACATAAATAACAGTGTTACTTTCGTCCCCACAGGAACTCTTGCCATTTAAACCTGATTTACTATTAAACTGGAAAACTCAGAGATTGCAAACTTAAGGATGTGTTGATCATTAGTGAGACGCATGAAAAGAGAAACACGACTTGTAATAAGGAAAAAAGAACCGCTACAATAATTTACTTTTTGCCCTTAAAAACAGAAATTTGGAGCTAACCGCGGGACACGGTCCTGAAATCAGGTTATATTTGGCAGCTCCATCAAGGGTTGCATGCTGAATGTGCTGTTATAGCCTGGAAAGCAAATGTTGTCAGGGCTTTGAGAAAAATCGTTTTAGTACATTCATCCGCGCTCTCCCCTAGTATTCAGCTTAAAGTGCACTTTAAAGGCTTAATTAGGTTAATTAGGCAATAATATTGACCATAAAATGTTTGTTTTTTTTAAACCGCTCTTATTCCAGCCAAACTAAAAGAAATAAGACTTTCTCTAGAAGGAATATATTATAGGGAATATTTTCTAGCTCTATTAAACATCACTTTGGAATATTTGAAAAAAATTCGCTATTTTTTGCTAAAAGAAGGGCTAATAATTTTGCCTTTAACTGTACAAGAAAATATCTAACTGCTTTACGGTTAATCTTAGGAAATATAAATGTACTAACATAGTCATGTGCCATTTGAGTGGGAAACCAATAGGCGACCTTATCAGATAATGAACATTTTCATTTATTTTTCACAGTAAAGTAAATAATTCCATTGAGATATGAGGGTATGATGTGTTAATAGTAAGTAATTCACATATCAGTTAAGATACATTAAAGATACCACAAATCTGCTGAATGAATGACTGAAAACAGTGCGTCATTTGATTATATACATGTGTTCGATCTGTGATGTTTGCGTTGTTTGTTCTCTCTCTCTCTCGTTTGGTTAAGTGTGTAAATTACTGACCGTATCGATCTAAACTTGACACCCAACTACATGTTTCTATCTTTCTGTAATCTGCTAATTGACTCTCAGTGTTTGCCTTCTTGTGTCGTGTCATAAAGGTGATGGTTTTATTTGTCAGTCCTTGCCCTTTATGTTCTGATGTCTTCCTTACGGATGGGATGTTAATGTCTTTCTGGCTCTGTGTCTTTTGTGATGTGTCTATGTAGGCGAAACAGCAAGCTCAGATGAGGCATCAGATAGCAGAGGACAGTAAAAACGAGTACCTGACCTACCTGCAGAAATTCAACAAGGACCAGCATGAGCACTACTACACACTCATACCACACATCTTTCAGGTAGGAGACTCTCTTTGCTTTTGCATTTTTACATTTAGTCAATTAGCAGACGCTTTTGTTTAAAGCGACTTACAATTGAGGTGGCATTCAACAAAAAGAGGCAATGCACACAAGAAGTGCTAATTATACAAAGGAACTGTTCATGCTCAGAGAATTAATTACTAGAGTAAGGAGGGGGGAGTGTTTTCACAGGTGGTTTGTCAAGCCCACTCACTTGTGTGAAGCACACTTCATAAATGCTCAATGTTTATTTTAGAGATATGGAGTGATTGTAAGAAAGTGTCTGGAGCACATGTGCAAAACTAGTGCAAGTGTTGGTTAAAGAGATAAAAGAGTGTGTTTTCTACAGGTGGTTTGTAAAGCCCACTCACCTGTGTGAGGCACACTCAGAATTGCATAATTGAGGTTGTCTTGTCTTGATCATATTAAAATAATGTAATGATTAATTGTTTTATTTTTATTTTGATATACTGTAAAGAGTAAAGTACCCCTATAGTGCTATTTAAAGGGACAGTTCACCCAAATATGAAAATTTGTCGTTAATTTCAGTGCCCACGGGTCAGGGGATTTCTAGAATATCATGGAATTTTAAAATGTGTATTCCAGACATTGAAAGTGAGTTTTTTTAAATAATTTTTTTCAAAATAAAGTGTATCAGGGAATATCAGGCAGTTTTGTTTGTCACTTTAAAATTAAAGTTTCAGTTTATCAAAATATAATTTTTCTATACCATATTTTTTTTAGATCACAATGTTGCACACCTATTGTTATGGTTAGGCTATTTTTCAGCTCCATTTTATTTCACACTCATCAACTGGCAGTCACTTGCAGTCACCAAACTGTACCTGTTAACTAAGGATATATAAATTCTATATTATATACATTTTAAGAGCTTTAAAATGACAACTTCAAAACTGGGGGCCACAATGTGGCGGAAAGTGTGGCGCCACATTTTTTGCTAGTTTCAACCCAGTGCATGGTATCATTTTCATGTTTTGCGCCACGTTGTTTAAATAGCAAATTAATTTGTGCCCAGTTATGCACCCATGGGCGTGCTGGTCTGAAAAGGAGGTGTGTTAAGGCATATTGTTGGTGTGCTGATATTTTGAGGCAACTGAAATAGACTGCACAATTGACCAACTAAAAGCTGGTCTAAAGTCGATGGTGCATGGTTTTTATTTGTTATATAAAGACCACATTAGTGTTATGCACCTAGGCTCCAAAATGTGCATCCTCATTGCTTAACACACACAGGGATGTACAGCAGTACACAAATATCTTTAAATATGACAAATTAAATAATTAAAATGTAATAAAAAATATATATTATTTTCTACATAAATATAAAAACTGTTACGTCCACCAATGCCTTCTTCACCTCAGGGGACTTTGGTGGAATCTGGCTCTGCTGTAGACAGTTTATTCATGGCAATTTACAGTACATTTGTTTCATGTATTTATTATACACATATTTATATTAGCTTTTATCATCTTTTGTTCAGATTTTTCCACCTGTCAGATTTTAGAGACGTATGCATCATCAAATGGGGCATAGGAATAGGAAGTGTTTTTGGATATAACATTGTTGTTATTGTTTATTTATTCGTATGCTGGAAATTAGAACTGAATTTAGAAATAGTTGTGAAACAAATCTTTGTGCTTAACAAACAAAATTGCGAAATTAAAAACGTAATGGATGTCTTTAGTGGAGTGCGTCCACCACCGTTTCCCGAATCCACAGTCGAAAGGAAGAAGTCGAATGGAAGAGGCTCATACTGTAGATGGCCTTTAACCACTTTCTCGCTAGTGAAGCGTTCAGTTTTTTCGCTTACAAAGTCCGTCATGTAAATAGCAAATGTGCCATGGCACGACGTAACTGACTCTTAAAGGGAATGAGAGATGAGACTCTGATTGGTTTAATGCACATTATGCCCAAAACACACCTATAACTCATTAAGAGAATAAGGACACTCCTTTTAGACCATGCGCCTGGTGCACAGACTGTATTTCCTGTCCTTAAAATCATAATGTGGGCACTTTTATATCTGATGGATCTTGAACTTCACAATGAGACATGTGAGGTTTATTGTATGTATTTTGTGTTTTCAGAGGATACAGGAGATGGAGGAGCGGCGGGTGGGCCGGGTGAGAGAGAGCATGCGGGTTTACACCGAGGTGGAGCGGAAAGTTCTACCCATCGTCAGCAAGTGTCTGGACGGCATGACCAAGGCAGCTGAATCAGTCGAGCCTAAAATGGTACGTTAAGTCCTGTGACTTCTTTATGCTGAAAATGCTGGAAAATCGAATTCATAGAAAACCTTTTATTTAAGCCATAAAATAGCTAATTAGCAGTGCAGTTAAGAGTTGAAAACTGGCTCTTGTTCAGACCTGACGTTATTTAAAAAAGGCCACTCGGTGTCATCTGATTTGTGACTCTTTTAATGAGCCATAGTAGATTTGGATTATTGCTTAAGTCTGAAGTGTAATTCCTATATAATATCTGTTTTATCTATTAAAACAGCAGTTTAGATATTAGTAAATATCAATTTTTATTCATCTTAAAATGGGAAAACAGTTGAGTTTTACCATTTTTAATCCATTCATCTAATCTCCAAATCTGGCAGGAGCACTTTTAGCATAGATTAGCATAAATCAATGAATCTGATTAGATCATTTGCATCATGCTCATAAAAATAAAAAAATAGTTCATTTTAAGTGTAAATTTAAAGCTTGATACTTCTTTAGTTACATTGTGCGCTAAGACTGACTAAAAATGAAAAGTTGCTTCTGGGTCGATATGGCTAGGAACTATACTGTCATTCTGGCGCAATAAAAGAAACTTTGCATCCGTGCCATGACTGCAGCAGTTTTGTAGCACTTTTCATTATTTCCTCGGTCTTAGTACATGGTGTAACTACAGAAGTTTCCAGCTTTAAATAGTAGGTTTTTTTTTGGAGAGAGATCCTGATGGTCTAATTTGATTCAACGATCTGTGCTAAGCTAAAAGTGCTAAGATAAAAGATCTATGCTAAGCTAAAAGTGCTAAACTAAAAGATCCATGCTAAGCTAAAAGTGCTCCCGCCAAAAATGGTAAAACTCAACAGTTTAACTCTAGGGGACTTGTAAAATAAGCCCATTTCCAAAAAAAATGGGAGTACGGAACATTATAATACCAAGGTTGCAATAAAAATGCTATAAAAATAGTAATATTTAGAGAAAAAAAAACCTTCTGATTTGCCATCTGAATCCCCAGTAATCATTATTCTCAGTCTCATGTACTGTCACCATTGAAATACTTAATTTTTGTCTAAACTAAATCTACTACTAATAATAATATACTCATTTATTGTTAAATGTATAATAACAGTAATATTTTTGTCATTAATAAAACATCATTAATATTTTTGCAGAAAATCCAATACATAATGAAATATTTAGAAAAACACTAAAAAACAAAAATAGCAGAAAATAAAATACAAATAAATAAATACAGTCAGATAAGGAAATAGCAAGTCATATTTGCGATTCAGTACAATGACTTATTCCTGCACCACGACTACGATTTCTAGAAGCAGCACATATTAATTTTTGTCCAGCTGCAGGCTAAATTAGCGCTTCCAGATTAAGCCAGCGGATGAATAATACAGCAGTAAAAAATGCTGACTGGATTTCTGTGATCACCACTGGCCCACTTACAAACCACTGAACGGCAATCGCCATGAAGCATCGTTATCCAGGTTTATCATCAATAATTTACAGCTGCGGGGGGAAACATGTGCCTCGTTCGCCCATCGTCATGTGTCCCTTCTGCTAAATCCTGCTCCAGTGCTCTCATGTTTGTCCAAATATGGCAGATGGGAAGTGTAATTTTCAGCGCAATGCTAATTGACTGATACGAACTGGGTTTTGCAGCAGATTTGAAGTGGCTTAGCAACAAAGACTTAAGCCTCTCTGTGGCTTTTGGACTGTGTGTTTGTTTTCATGTATGTGTGTGTGTGCGTGCATGCGTGTGTGTGTGTGTGTGTGTGTGTGTGTGTGTGTGTGTGTGTGTGTG
>CAIGQV010017835.1:22988124-23025695 GCA_903798115.1 Danio jaintianensis
GTCGACCAGAAGGTAAAAGTTCAAAGAGGCAGTGTGCTGGGTGTGATATAGCAGACATAATAGTCAAATGAAGGATATAAAGTCATATGAAGAGCCTGTAAACATTGCGATGTCAACTAATAATTGCTTACAATTCTGTCATTTACATTTAATTGCGCATTAATGTCTTTAGTTTATCTTTTGCAATTCCATCAGATTGTGAGTTAAAAAGTCAAAGTTAGTACAGAGTTTTGGGCCTGCATGTAGTTATTCAGAAAAATGCAATAAAAATAATGCTTCCTATTACAACCATCTGCAATATTTCACAACATATTAGAATGTTTGTCTTTGTAAAAGGTGCATGCTACAGGAATGAGGTTTTATCCTAATCTCTCTAGTTTTGTTAATGTATAAAGCCTTACTGACATTTTTTCTTTTAATTCTGTTGTCAATCTCAGGACAGTAAGCAAGTTGTAGAATCATACAAGTCTGGCTTCGAGCCGCCGGGTGACGTGGAGTTTGAGGACTACAGCGTGTCGATGAAGAGAGCGGTGTCTGAATCCAGCTTTCTGAACGCTCGCGGAGAGAGCAGACGCCGGAGCAGGAGCAAACTGTGGCCTTTACTCAAGAGAAATAAGGTAAGGAGCGTAAGGCCTTGATCACACAAAGAAACGTAGTCAACTCTGAGCGGAAAAAACATGCTACGTCAGTCACGTCTTTTTCATTCTCCAATCAAATGAAAGCAGAGGCAGGGTTTTTCGTTGAGGTGACAGCAGTGTTTGTGTTGTCAAGACGACTATGGAGACTTTTAAAGATGGAGGAGAGACTAGCGGTCGCTGTTTGGAGTTATCCGGAGCTGTATGTCTTCACAAATCTTGAATATCACAATATTATTAAATATTACAATTATAACAATATCAACAGCAATGCTCGCAATGCTAACAATACGGAGCTGATTCAGTCGTTGCCTAGCGACATTAAAAGTCAACAAAAAAAGTCAGTGCTGTGTGCCTCGCGTTTTCAGAACGGAAAAGAGTGTTCAGTGATCGGCCCCTAAAGCATAAAAATGCTCATTTATGGCACATTAAAGCTTTGAAGTGCTTTAAAATCAGCATTTTTTATTCAAAATTTGACGTAATCTCAACTGAAACATAATGGCAGGGCGGTACATATAGTAGCTCCTCCCCTTTATAAAAATCAGCCAATAGCTGTTTTGTTTTATTACAGCTCTGCCAGTGGGAGTGGTTGAGCTCAAGCGCATCAAATGAAAAGCAAATGAGAAGCGTCTTGAAGGGGGCGGGGCATGTCAGACACTAGAGAGCATTTGATTGGTCAGAAGATTTGACGAGAAACTGAAGTATGAGGTGATTGTTGATCCATTTAGGCGGAAGTGACAAACTGCAAGCTTTGGATGTTTATATCTTCTTAATGCTAATTTTGTCAGTGTTTTGGAGCACACTAGCTGATATCTAAAGACTAACATACTGATACTAACATCTAAAAAACGTCATTTTAATTTCACAGGACCTTTAAAATGCATTCTTGTAGTTTTTAAACTCAAAAAAGGCTGAATATAATTGATATCATTTAGGCCCCATTCACATGGAGACGCGTTTAGCTGTATATGCAAAAATGTTATATCATATTAGCATTTCGTCCAAACATATCCAGCATTTTGAGAAAGTGAAGTCTGTATTTGTTTTGAAAATGAGTCCCAGAGTGGGTAAATCCCTAAACTATGCCCTTGCGTTTCCATGTGAACAGCTAATTCTATATATTTGTGAAATTGTGATGTCATCATCCCACATCTTGTATATAGTCAGACGACACCACATCATGTAACATTTGGCAACAACAATAATAATGGTCGTCACGATTATGGAATTTGGCTGATTATTAACTGATTATGAAATAATTGTGATTACGCAATTAATTGTCTGTTTTTGGTGCTTTGACGATTAGTTGTCTCATTTGGTGCATTGGCGATTAATTGTCCGTTTCGGGGCCAATACGGAAATCTAATATTTGGCCAAAAAAATGAACATATAGTGTATATATAATAATAGTTCACATTTCAACTTGAAAAATATGTGTATTTGTAATTCTAGTGATTGAAAATGAATATGCAAACTGCCATTATTTGCTGTATTTTCAAATATATGTGTATGAATATATATCTATAATATATCATTTCTGTAAAATTCAATTAACTTGTATATTAAATATGTGATTTGCAAATATTGCCATATGTTAGATTTCTTTATGGGGGCTTAGTGATGCTTTTTAATTGTTAAAGAATTGTTACAAATATTTGAAAATTGAGATTCATTGTAAGATGTCACTTTTGCACCTTTTATTGCTTGTGTTTAAAGTTTTTAAACTAGTTTTTAGTAGAGAGATGCTGTACAAATGCAATTTACACATGCAGTCCCTCATTATCGCTACTTTTTGTAGGAATTGGCTATTAAAGGAATTGCAGCAATCGCAGTCATCTGAAACAACTACGGTTAGATTAAATAACCACAATTAGATGGTAATTTAATAGTCGCAACAGTCGATTTGCAAATGCTCAAGTTATCTTTTTCATTATTTGTGTACCTCTGTGTTAGAATTACAGCGCCACATACTGGTCTGGCATGTAAACGACATTGATTTTCAACATAGGCTCATTCTGAAAACGTAGCCCTATATACATTTTTGGAGATCGCGAATTATGTAGCCAGAGGTACGTATGGTACAGTGGCCTCTGGTGGATTTGCGAAAACAAAAACTGCAAAAAAACGTACCTCCTGGGACATATTTTGCTCTCTACAGAAATGTATAAAGGGGTACGTAATCAGAATGAGCCTGGGTTGTTGTTTTTAGTCAGTTTCAGTAGGCGGAACAAATAGATTGGGTAGGAAAAGCTCTGGCTTTGGAATCATATGTAGCCTTAATTTTATTAATTTACTATTAAACATTGCTTACGATGACTATTTTATGCAGCTAGTTAAAATGATAGTTTGCCCAAAAATGTCAAGTGTTTTTGAATTAAAAAGTATAGTTTGCAATGTGTGAAACTCAAAAATATCTAAACATTGTCTTTGCCCTGGAATGTTTCTTTCCTCACCGTCTCTCTTCCCGTTTTTCCTCCATTCCACTTCTCAATGTGCTCCATCACACCCTCATCTGTAGCTTATGTCTTTGTTAGCGTCGCCCCGTCAGCCCCCTCCCCCTCCCCCCACCTCCCCGTCCCCGGACGGCCTCCAGAACGGCCCCCAGTCCCCGCAGCAGCCCAAGGAGCCCCTGAGCCAGCGCCTCAATGACTTCATGGGCACCAAACACAAAATGCACTGCCTGCGGAGCCTCAAACGCGGGGTAAGTTCATCTCACCTCTGGATCCCTGTTTACACCTGCTATTTTAAGATGCCTTTTGGTTGATCAGATCACAAGGGAGACAGAGTGCTATTCTTAAAGTACACATGAAATCAAAACTAACCATATTGATTTTGTTACCTCACATTGCTAGTTTTGTGGTGAAAAATCCATCTGGGAATGCCATTAAGAATTTTTTTTTTTGCCCTTGTTTAATCTAAAATTGAAATCTGAAAACACACTTCCTGTTTGTTTTCAGTTAAATTCTCAGATTACGTCTGTCTGAGGTATTGGGCGTGGCTTACATACTTAACCACGCCCCTCCAACTGTCAGTTTTGACAGATATTACAGCAAGCAGAAATGTCGAGGAGGGGGTGACTGTTAGGTTGTAATAACTCCCGAGACACTTTCCTGAATGAAATACCTACTTTACTACATCCAATCAGCTCGCAGTAGAAAAAAAACAAGCCACGCCCACTGTTTTCTCATTTAATATTCCGTTTCTCTAGGAACTGTGTCATAATACGGAAAAAATGGTCGCAGCTTCCGGTTCATGCCGACTTTAAGAAGAAAGTCTTTTCTAACTCGGGGGCAAAATTTAATAATATTTTTTATCCCTTCCCAAAAAACTGTTAAAAAAGAATTCCTAAAATTGTTCCTAAAAAAAGGTTTAGATAAATAATGAGGAAAATTTTGTGCGAACTTTCCTTAAAGTTGAATTCAAATTCTTGAAATACATTTTTTTTTAAATCATCTTGTAAATCAATTAGTTGTCTATCCTCAAAGGGATCCTTAAATTATTAATCATTACAAAATTATAAAACTTATAATACAAAATTGTATAACTACTAAAATATTTCACTTATTAAACTACACTGTAAGAAAATAATTGCTGCTTTAATTCTTTTAGTTGAATCAAAATAACTTTTCCATCTCAACTTACATCAATCAAACTGACTTATTAGTTTAAACTTTATATAACTTAAAACAAATTGTTCAAACTTTTATAACTTATTTAAAAAGAATTAACTAACAAAAACATTTGTTGTCATGACTTTTTATATCATTTTTTACAGCATAGCATAAGAGCTATATAGTATATGAGTTCATAATACAGAACTTTTAACATGTATATACATTGTTGTTTTCATTCAAAATTCATTCATTCATTCATTTTCCTTCGGCTTAGTCCCTTAATTCATCAGGGGTCACCACAGCAGAATGAACCGCCAACTTATCCAGCATATGTTTTACACAGCGGATGCCCATTCAGCTGCAACCCAGTACTGGGAAACAGCCATACACTCACATTCAAACACATACACTATACACTAGTTTATTCAATCTATACTGCATGTCTTTGGACTGTGGGGGAAACCGGAGCACCTGGAGGAAACCCACGCAAACACGGGGAGAACATGCAAACTACACACAGAAACGCCAACTGACCCAGCCGGGACTCGAACCAGCGACCTTCTTCCTGTGAAGCGACAGGGCTAACCACTGAGCCACGTGTCGCCCTCATTCAAAATTGATCTAATAAATATTTTAGAACATAATAAATAATTAGATTGAGTGTTTTAGGAACAAAAACATTATGAAAAAACTCAGGAACTCCTGCTTTAACAGCCACAAAACTAATTTGTGATAGAATTGGGACTGGTAAGAGTACATTGTGTTTTTTGCTTCCAGTACAATACAACTTACGATGATGAATGGCAAAGTTTAATGAGGTCAAATACAGCTGTTTGAGCACATTCGACCACATGCACATCTAAACTACAACACCAATCTGATAACATGTGTATTTGACAAGCACTGGAAGTCATGTTTGGTGGACAAGCTTGAAGTGTTTCAGCCCTTATTTACACCTGTGCTTAGCGTTAACCAATTAAGACTGAAACAACAAAAATGCATCTTAATACCTGGTGTAAACAGAGCTTGTGTGTCTTTCCTGTGGATCTAATTGGACGACTCTGAAGACTAAAGCACCGTCAGCCTGGTTTGGTTATATAGTGATGTGTGAATGCATAAAATGTCTTGTTGCCATGCTTTTTGTCAACGCCATCCTAAACATACTGTATCTGTCTTAACAAGCAACATAAACGTTTCTCAGCGTGTGCATTAACCGATTATCCTAACACATCTTTCTTCTTTTGATATTCACAGCTTTCTCTAAAGCTGGTAAGTCTGACTCTCACAAAACCTACCAGATATATCAAAGTTACCAGTGAGGGAATACATTGTCTGACTTGAATTCTGAAGACTAGGGTTAACACAGGATAATTAGGCCTCTGTGTCCCAATGTCCCAATTTTACTTGAATTCACCTTGTTTTGTTTATTAAAGGTTTATTAACAGGTCTTTTGGAGTTAAAAACTACTACTAAAGACTCAGAGCAAATGTAGACAGAAAAAATGTGTAGACAAAATTATTTTTGTATCATTATTTAATGTTTTAATTTCTCTGTAGTTGTGTATTCAGAAGTTGCCGTGCAGCTAATTCTTTCTACTAACTGCCCACTGTGGCCCTTCACTGACCAGTAAACAGCCAATAGTTGCTAATGCTAATAATGCAAAGTATACTATTTTTAATTACTATATACATGAGGCAGTGACTGGATGTGTCTTCTAGGGCTATGACTAGGCTATACCTTAATTATTTAATGTTTTAATGCACTGTTTGTGTTCTGTTTGTCATTATCTTACTTAAAACCTTTTATCACTCCACAGGGAACAGGACAGGAAGACTACAGTCATCTGCCGCCTGAGCAGAGAAGGAAGAAACTGCAAGCCAAACTCAATGACGTTAACAAGGACATCCAGAAAGAGATGGATCAGAGGTACAGTAAATCATTAGCTGCCCTGCTGCTAATAGTATCAGCCTTTATGCCAAATACCACATCATCATCAAGCAAACTGTTTATAAGCTACACTATCACTCAAAACCCAGTACGTTTTTTTATATATATTTTGAAAGAAATTAATTAGTTTATTTAGCAAGGACACAATAAATTAATCAAAAGTGGTGGTAAGGACATCTATAATATTACAAAAGATTTATATTTCAAGTGAGAGGACGTAAGAAAATGTGTCTTGAGTATAGAGTCAGTATGATTTTTGAAGGAACATATTCAGCATTTGACCACTGGAATAAATTACATCTTAAAAATACTTTTTACTGTATGTTTGATCATATAAAATGTAACCGTGATGAGGCTAAGTTGATCAATTAAATGATCCTGTAGCTAATTTAGTTGAGCATGTTGTGGGTTTCCAGGGAAAGCAAGAACTGATAAAAATGTGTTACCTTAAAGGTGTCATAATGAAAATCAGGATATGCCTGATAATAAGAGTTCGGTACATGGAAATGACAAACAGTGAGCTAGAGCTGAACAATATATCATTTGAGCATCGATATCCCAATGTGTGTATCTGCAATAGTCACATCACAGGATTAGATTATTTATTAAAGATTAAAAGATAAAGATATTATTAAATATATATATATACATATATTTTTATTATTTATACAATGATGACCATGTTATTTTACATTTGATTGTTCAATTTCAGTACTTGAATACTGTTAGACTCCCCAGAAAACCATAAAGCACTGTTTGTTTATTTATTTTTGCTTGTGATTTATTCAAATTTATGCAGATGCACTGCATAGAAAAATACTTGATCGTCCCAGTCGATCTAAATTAATGAAATCTTTCCAAATAGAGCTATTCAAATAATCTGAATTCAATCATAAAAATTATATTTATATCAAAATATATCGAGGCAAAACAAATGATAGCAATATCAGATTTTTCCAATGTCGTGCAGCCCTACAGTGAGCCTCAGACACCATTGTTTTCTCATTTTTATGTAAATCCTGTGAGAGTAAAAACCTGGTGAAAAACAGGCCAATTGCAACAGAACACTGTCAGGGGCTGTTCACACAGAATGTGTTTTTTCTCTTCAATGCGCTACTTTTCAATTGTTTTTCAATGTAAACACATGCTTGAAGGACATACGTGACCATTACGTTTGCGTCTTGCACCTTTTAAAGCATGTGAGCGCAGCATTTTTTAGACGCCATGTGAAGTTAAAAAAAACTTTAACTTTCATACGCAGCACAGCTCATCACTCTCAGTTACACAGCAATGAACCAATCAGAAGAGCTTGGAGGCAGGGCAACCATTGCAAAATTTCTGTTTACAGGTGTTCTGTGGTTGTATCCGGATACTTTTTTGCCTTATGCTGTGCTTTTGTTTTTTCAAACCATTACGAACCTAATTGCATTTTTAAAAGCAAAGACGTGTGTATCATCAATATACTCACCCCCAGCTTCATTTGATTGGCCACAACATTTCTTAGTGAGATTACAACAATGATAATTTCCTTATTTGTAAGTTAATCTAAGCTTATATTAAATGTACTATATATGTGGGACTATTATTTTGAAAATGTAGAGGCAGGCAGACAAAAGTCCGCAGGAATAATTCTTTACATTCCTTTCTATACGTTGCTAAGCAGTGCAAACAGATGCCGAATGGCAGCACCAGTATATGTATACTCATAGAAAACAATGTTAAGATTTTTAAAAGGCACAACACTTCGCATCCAGTGTGCGATTGGTTTTAAGGAGCATTTCTCAGTCAGCCATGTGTTCACAGCATGTTAGAACGCAAAATGCTGGATATACAGATTATACATTTATCTAGCACCACTCAGAGGAGGCAAAAGGTCCGTTTAAAAGTATATTTTGTTAGTTTAACGTGTATATTGTAAAATTTGTCATGTATGTTTGTAATGAGGCAACAAAGGCATGTAGGGTGCTTACTGCACATTTATGAATAGTGTTATATCACTCAGTTTAAGTCAAGTCAAGTCGAGCTTTATTGTCATTCCGCTACATGTGTGGACATACAGAGGAACGAAATGTCGTGTCTCGCAGGACAACGGTGCTGCATAAATGAATCATAAATACAACACAACACTGGACATAAGAGCTATTTAAAAAAAACTATGCATAACTAACATATACTATAAGATACTTAACTATACACATAAGACAGGCTATACAAGTACTTTTACATGAGAACAATGTTATGCAGGATATTGTGCAAGAGAGGTATTTAAGGTTTAATATTGTGCAAGAGTTAAGGTTGAAGCAAGCAGTGCAACATGATTGTGGTACATTTATAGTAAACATCGTTTTCATTATTGAGTTCTTGTAAGATGGAGTTTAGATAAAGTGTAAGGTGCATAAGAGAGAAGAGTGTTTCTACAGGTGGTTTGTCAAGCCCACTCACTTGTATGAAGCACAATTTGAAATGCACAATGTTTCCAAGAGACATGTAGTGATTAAGAAAGTGTCTATAGTGCAAATGTGCAACCTGACGCAAGAGTCAGAGAGATGAGAGGGTGTCTTTTTCTACAGGTGAATGTTCTTACTGTCATTTCTTCTGAGTGAAAGGACAACAATACTTTTGATAAAACTCTATGATAGAAGTAACTGAGTTCGTATGCACATGCTTGTTGTTTCAACTTCTTATATTTGTTTGCAGGGACGCTCTGACTAAAATGAAAGACGTCTACATTAAGAATCCTCACTTGGGCGATCCAGACAGTATAGATCCACGGTTAGAAGAAATCACTCAAAGCTTGGAGAAATTGCAGTTTGAGGCACATAAATACGAGGTGTGACATTCACAAATTCAGAGACCTCCAACATATGCTTATAACAATATGCTAATCGGTAATCAGGACCTTTTACATGAACTGTTGTTTTGCTTTTTCTCAGGGCTGGTTGACGGAGGTGGAGAGGAAGTTACTTGAAAAGGGATCAGAGTCTCAGAGAAGACAGAGCAGCCATTTTGACTCGCAGGGCAATACACCTCTTACAAACAACTACGGTCAAAACCGAGAGAGGTACTTCAGTCACTAGACAGCAGGGCCAAACATGATATAATGGATCAGAATTAATGTGTTCGAGTCACTTAATGATATTATAGTCGCCAATAGCACATATGCAAGAGTGCTGTTTTCCTAAATAGAAGTGATAATGATTGTAAATAGTTCAACAACAGTTCAACAAACGAGAAGTTAATACTAAGTTACATTTTAGACATAATATTTTTTCCTGCACCAATGAAAATAGTTCTAAACCAGAGATGCTCAAACTAGGGCCAAAGTTGGCCCATGGTATCCTTTGATTTGGCCCACCATCCCATCTGAGAAGATGGGAACACAAAAATAAATAAAGAAACAAAACAAAGAAATGCAAAATAAATACATTTAAGTAAATAAACAATAATAAAGAATTTAAATAAATAATTCATTAATAAATTACAACATTTTAATTATCTGCTGGGGATGTGGTTGAAGGAAATGCTTTTGACAGAGATTGTCATTTCTTATTTAACCAAAGATTTTGTTTGTTTTATTGTTTTATTTTATAAATTATTTTATTAAAACGAGTACAAAAAAAGCTAACTAAAATTAAATGTTGTAAATGAATATGATTTTTTAAGATGTAAATACTGTCACCTGACGATGACATCTGCAAGAAAATCAAGGCAAAGGCAGGTGCAGCTTGGCTAGTGTATTCAGCATTGAACTCTATTGTGTTAGAAATGGAGATTGTTTATGTTTTTACTGTAATAAGTTGGTTATAAAATCTTTACAAATTTTACTGCATTAGGTAATACCATTTAAAGTAATGCTTTCTAATTAGTTTTAGGAAATAAATTAGGAAATTACCCCGGCAACTTTAATGCAATACAGTTTGGTATATTTACCTTTGGCCCACAGCCCTCTATTAAGTTTAGTTTTTGGCCCTTCATAATAAAAAGTTTGGCCACCCCTGTTCTAAACAAAGCCTAAGCAGATTATTTGTGCATCTAAGAGCAACAGTGCAGTGTTTCAATCCTGAACGGATCCCTTTTTAAACAAATAATTTGAGTCAATGGTTCAATTATCCAACAAAAAAGTGATTCAAAATGAATCAGCTGTTTTGAACAAATCATTTGAATGAACTATTCATTGGCACTTTAAGATATTGCCGCCATCTACTGGTGGTTTTATTGTTATTTATTGTTAATTACAAAATCATTGTTACCGGAAAAATAAATTATGTAAACTACAAGCAGTATACGACATTGTAACATTAACTGTGTCTATGACATCAAAGTTAATTTTAGACAAAATATTAAAACTTTTTGTGTTTTACGAGTGAAAATAGTTTCAAACAAAGCTGGAGCAGAACATTTGTGAACAACCTCTCAGAACAACACTGCAGTGTTTTGTTCTATATGAATCACTTTAGAACAAATCATCGGAGTCAGTGATTCTTTCTTAAAGAGAGTCACTTTGTTCTAAATGAATCAGCCATTTTGAACAAATCATTTGAATAAATGATTCCATGAATTTCTCATTAAACAGGGACTTGATGTCATCAGTTGGTGGATTTAGGGTCATATTTATATATTCATGACAAACAAAAAAAACAATATCTACAAAGCCCTACTTCACATGAGGCTTTGTAACCTGCATATTCTGCGTAATCTGAATATAACGCCAAAGTTAATTGAGTCTGTTTTACGTATTGCATGTCTTCTGCACATAGTCCGGATGGCAGCTACACGGAAGATCCCAGCACAGAGAACACGATGCAGTTTAAATCCCGCAGTACTGAGTTTGATGACGAGTTCGATGAAGAGGAGCCTTTACCCACCATTGGAACATGCAAAGCACTTTATCCATTTGAAGGTAATAGAGAAACACTGACTACATCATCTTCTGGGAGCACAATTTGATAAGTTGTGCTGGGAATTCATGATTGCTCAATGGTTATGGTGAAAATGTGCAATTTCGAGGTTTATGAGAAATGAGAATGAGAAATATATGAAGTCAGATATAACTTTTGACTTGTTCACAATCTGTTGTAATAAGCAAATTTAAGCATGAACAAATTTGGATAAAAATTAGATCTGACATTTATCAACCTGATTTTGTATGTTTTTCTGACTTTTATCCATTATATCCATTAAAGTTATATCATATACGAGCAATGTAAATACAAACATTGTAAATTAACGACACAAATAAAACGAAATAATAAAACTAAACTAAATTAAATAGCTAATTAAACTAAATAAAAAAAGGGAAACTACTAATTAAATAAATTAATATAGACAAGCAGTTTTAAAGCATTACATTATTTAAAGTTTTATCTTTTATTTGCATATTTTAGGAATAAATGAAACAAATAACAGAACAAATACATATACTTTATAATTAAATATTTTTATAGGAATAAAAAAAAAATCGAATTTACTCAGTTACCTTAATAAATAAAAACAATCATAAACAATACTAAAATAAAATAAAAAAGCAAAATGATTTTATTTTTTTTAATCTACAAAAATAAATGTAAAGAATTAAAAATAATTAAATAATATACTTAACTAAAATAATTTAAATAAGAACAACCATAAAATAGATTTTTTTACACCATTTTTTTGTTGATTTTTTTGTTGAATTTGTAGTCAGTTTAGCATAAAAGCATCTTTTAAATCAGGGGTGTCAAACTCAGTTCCTGGAGGGCCGCAGCCCTGCACAGTTTAGTTCCAACCCTGATTCAACACACTTACCTGTAGGTCTCAAACAAGCCTGAAGGACTCAATTAGTTTGATCAAGTGTGTTTAATTAGGGTTGGAACTAAACTGTGCAGAGCTGTGGCCCTCCAGGAACTGAGTTTGACATGTGTTTTAAATGAATAAATGAAGAGTTCAGATGCAAAAAACCAAGTGCCATCTGAAATTTTCTTCTAAAAAGGGCCTTTTTCTTAGCCTCCTAAGATGTTTATGTTCAGGTATTTCCCTTTAAAGGCAATGAAAATAATCTATACTTTGCCATAAAATTAAAATGACTGAACATACACACAGGACTAAACTAATTTTAGAAGTAAAAATTCAGATGACACATTTTTGCATCTGAACTCTTCAAATACGTTGTTAGTTAGTTAGTTATTGGATGATGCTGAAATAATAATAAAAAGTTCCAAAAATAAACTAGTGAGTGATGACATGCACATTTCAATTCATTCATTCATTCATTTTCCTTCGGCTTAGTCCCTTTATTCATCAGGGGTCGCCACAGCGGAATGAACCGCCAACTCATCCAGCATATGTTTTACACAGCGGATGCCCTTCCAGCTGCAACCCAGTACTGGGAAACATCCATACAGTACACACTCATTCACACACATACACTACGGCCAATTTAGTTTATTCAATTTACCTATAGCGCATGTCTTTGGAGCACCCGGAGGAAACCCACGCCAACACGGGGAGAACATGCAAATTCCACACAGAAATGCCAACTGACCCAGCCGGGACTCGAACCAGCAACCTTCTTGCTGTGAGGCGACAGTGCTAACCACTGAGCCACAGTGTCGCCCCATTTCAATTAAATTCAATAAACTTTATTGTCTATCCCACAGGGGTTAGTCTTTAGACAGAGGCTCACACACAACAGCAAAACATAAATACACTTACACAATTATTTTAAGATCCTATTTAAAAAACCAATGGCAGTGGGAATAAATGGTGTCATACATTTATTGCATGTTTTTGTGTGTGTAGGTCAGAATGAAGGCACTATATCCATGGCCGAGGGCGAGATGCTGTATGTAATCGAGGAGGATAAAGGGGACGGATGGACCCGCGTGCGCAGAAATGAGGACGAGGAGGGTTACGTGCCCACATCTTACATCAAACTCTTTTTGGACACCAATGCCAAAGGTGCTATGACATACATATAATCCCACGTCATTAGTGAACGCCGTTTAACTGTACATACAGCAGAAGAACAGCCGATACAGCACTTCCTGTTTTTACACGTTCAAATTGCCATGTTTCAGTTTTGCTCTTTTTTTACATTCTCAATTATTTGTCTCTCAGAATTTATGGGTAAATTAGGCAATAAAGACACAGTTGCTGTGTCATTTTGATATATGGAATAATAAAACGCTGCTTTATTGACATATCATGTTCATATATGCATTACAGCTTGGCGTTATGACGGTTTTCTGCTATAACGCTGAGATATTTAGATATTCATGTTCATATTTTTTTAATGATCTACAAGCAGTCAGATACTATAGATTACAAGTGGGAAGTAAACAAGTATTCTGAAACTTTCTGGCAATAAAAACGATTCATATTCTGACCTTAAAACGACAGAAAAAAGTAGCAATCATTTTAACTAGTCAAAGTGTGTTTTTAATTGTAATAATTTTTTAAGACGTCACACTAGCTGACTTGAGAGAATCTTTTGCATGAGAGATGGAATAGAATATTTTCTCAGGTACGTTTACTTTAATGTACATCCTTGTACCTCAAATCCTGAACATTCAGGTTTTTTTTGTTTGCTTTTCCCGGCGGAAAATCACATTTATATAGAAGCTCGTTTCTGCCGCTGAAAAACACACAAAAAAAGGTAATTGTGACTTTTTCACAGTTTATGCCTCACAATTCTGCCTTTTTTTCCTTAGAATTAAACCTTTGTATTAAACAATTTCATGTACTAAATAAGAAAAAAGTCGCTGGGAAAACAAAGTCAGAATTGCAAGATTTGTGTGGGGGGGAAATAACAGAATTGTACATTCATGTCTTGCAATTTTAGTTTATATCTCGCAATTCAGATTATTATTATTAAATTTTTTTTATTTATTTATTTTTTGTCCAAACTGCAAATCTCTCAAAATTGAGTGTATAAGCTTAAGTCATTTCCAGTTCAATTTCTTAATCTCCTCTGATAATATTTTCTCAAAATGTCAAGTTATAAACCTGTAATATTTTTATAAGAGTTCACATTTCTGACTTAATTTCTCAGAATTGTAAGTTCATATCTCAAACCATAACAAGTAGGGGTGTGATGAGATCTTGGGCTACGAGATCTCACGAGACTAAATCGTGATGAGATTTTTCGTCAAGGTGAAAAGTTGTCTCGTTATTTATGATTTATGCTGAATGAATGATGAATTTAGCACTGAAGATTGGAGGCAGGATTGGATTTGAACCGCACATCAAGTGCTTTGCACACACCTGGCAACCCAGGCTGCCTTGATGTTGTGCGGCACTCGTTTTCTTGGGCGGGTGTGACGTAACGTAACCACTTTTTTCAAAGGTTGCCACGTCCAAAAGCAAAGGCTACAACTGCTGCTACACAAATTAACCACGGTTCGTAACCATGCGATGGAATAGCATTTTAGATATGCTTAAAATCATGATCGTTGTAAACACAAATGGAATTAAGGACGTGGAGTATTCCTATTTTAGTCGCATTATTGAAGTGCAGTGCAGACATGTGAACACATTTTGCTGAATGAAAGTGAAACTGCAAAAAAATTAAAAATGAAATACCCAAAATTACATGATTTCATACATTTTTTTTAAGTTCAATTTGTGGAAAGGAGTTTGATTTCTCATGTGAAACTGTACAGGGGAGAAGTCAGTAGAGTTTATAGCAAAATATTTAGCAGTGTTTGCATGTCCTTTATGGCATAATTCATTAAAATAGAAGTAAAAAAACATTCATTGCAAGTTGATTTAAAAAAGCACCTAAATTGTTTTGCATTTTGTGATTTTTTTTTTTTGTTGTTGAATAAAAATACATTTTTCATTCGTATATTAGCAAATATTTTGCTAATATTTAAAATTATATATAAACACTATTTTCCATTCATATATTAGCAAAATATTTAGCAGTGTTTGCATGTCCTTTACAGCAAATAATTCATTAAAATAGAAGTAAAATAACATTCATTGCAAGTTGATTTAAAAAAGCACCTAAATTGTTTTGCATTTTGTGATTTTTTTTTTTCATTCATGTATTTCATCATTGAGGATTTCTGAAAAATAGTGTAAAAATCTTGTCTCGTTCTCGTGAACCCAATCTCATGTCTCGTCTCGTGGAGTGTCTCGTCACACCCCTAATAACAAGTCTTTTTTGTATTTTTAACAATTACACAACTTTATATCGCTTGCAATTCTGACTTTTTTCTCAAAATTGTGAGATATAAAGTATTCTTGGAAGTTTACAGTGTCACCATTCAGAATTGCAAAATATAAACTCTTTACCAAATATAAACTAATAAAACATATAATTAAATTTGAACTTATAAAAGAATTTAACTTTGAGTCCACAATTTTGCACGATTGTTTATACCTTGACTTTTCCGAAGAACTTTGTTCTTTACAATAATAATGGGTTTTTCACAATTGCATCATTTAAAACCGCAAAATAGAGTAAACTCACAAGTGGCAGAAATATTTACAAAACAACTGTGCGACACAAAGTCCTAATTACCTTTTTTTACTTTTTTTTTTTTAATTTAGCGGCAGACGACCTTCGATACATGCAATGTAAATGCATATCGTTAATTGTGGAGAGCTCAAATAATCAATGCATGCATCTATGAGACTTTAGCTATTGTAGCTTCGCAATTTACTGCTGTCCAAAAAAAAAAAAAAAGTCAAAATATACTCATGATGAACCCATAGTTAACATGATGCCTTTCAGTGTAGTGAGCGTTGCAGCAATAATTCAAAAGATGCATGATATTCATATGCTGGAAAAGCCAACCGAACGTGAGTTTTCCAGGTCACAAAAAACAGCAGGTAAAAGCGCTCTGTGTGCATGCTATAGGCTATTTATTGCTGCGTCATTTGTCCATAGCTTTATCAGCAGCTGTTAAATACGCTTAATAATGTCGCAAGCTAAATATACAAACTATTTTGTATGGTTTTTTATACTGTCCCCGTCGAGATCTGTGGTTTACTGAACATTTTTAACCCATGATTCAACGATTGTATTCAATGCTAACTGTATATGCAACATCTCTAACATGTCTTGTGTGATGTTTTTTTTTGTTTTGTTTGTTTCTTTTTTCTTTTTTTTTTTGCTTTTTCTTTCTGTTCCTTTCTTTTGCAGATCCCTAAAAGTGTTTGGCTGGCACAGGAGTGGCAGGGCAAGCGTCCTTGCGTGAAACGTCCTAACTGTAGTCAGAGAGACGGGACTAACTGAAAGGATAATCCATTTTTAACACAACGCCCTCTCGTCTGCCATAGGAAACGCGAAAAAAGCGCTCTTTTTCATGCCTAGCGTGCTGATTATTTGCAAAAAAGCTTGCTTGTCGTATGGACCTAGCATATTTAGCCGTGTGCCGTAGCTGCTTGCCGTCAGAGCCGAGCCTTTAGGTTTGAGGCACAGAGTAAGTGCCGTCTACATGTCTTGTTATTGCCTGGCTTGCTTCAGAGCCAAGAGAAGTTTTTTTTTGGTTTGTTGTTTTGTTTTTCCCTCATCAAGACATTAGAACTAATGAATATTTGTCAGTGCAGACTGTTCAGTTATGTGAAAAATGTGGGGGATATATGGGAGTTGTTTTATAGATTATAGGCTAATGTTGTTTTTTCAGTTGTTACAGTGTTTGCAAGGCGGCGCTGTATTGAAGTCCTGCTTTTTTCTTTTTTTGGCACAGTTTAATTTGAATAAGGTCCCTATTAAATGAGATTGTTCATTTATTTACCCTAGGAAAAGTACATTTTAATGACGTTTTTCTTCAGTAGACTGTTAAAGAGGATTTTTTTTGTGGTGCTTTTTTGAGAGTAAAAAAAACAAAAACATACAGGCTAATCAAAATTAATAATTAACTTCCATGGTAGGAAAAACAAATACTATAGAAGTCAATGGTTACTGGTAACTTCTTTTGAGTTTAACAGAAAAAAGAAACTCACTTAAAAGCAGAATTTTCAATTGTGTCCCTTTAAATTGTCATTTTGTGAGAAAAACTAAAAATGATTTATAACATAAGACCTTAATAAATGGTCAGATAGGAAGCAAGAGGGATTCATTCAGTTTTTCTTGTATTCATATCTGTGTCTAATGCAGGTAAAGGAATAGTTCACGCAAAAATGAAAATGTACTCACTATTTACTCTACGTCAAAGTGGTTCCAAACATTTATTTGTTTTGTTGAGCACAAAAGAAGATATTTTGAAAAATGTTAGAAAGCTGTAACCATTGACTTCCAATGTAGGAAAAACAAATACTATAGAAGTCAATGGTTATCGGTCTTTAACATTTTTCAAACTAAATTTTTTTGAGTTCAACAGAAAGAAGTAAACGCAAACACGCTTGTGACAAAAATGAAAAAGACAGAATTTTCATTTTTTGAGTGAACTATCCCTTTAAATTGTCATTTTGTGAGAGAAACTAAAAATGATTTATAACATAAGACCTTAATGAATGGTCAGAAGGGAAGCAAGAGGGATTCATTTAGTTGTTCTTGTATTTATTTATTTATTTAAACATACAGACAAATTAAAATTAATATCTGTGTCTAATGCGGTTAAAGGGATAGTTCACCCAAAAGTGAAAATTTACTCACTATTTACTCTCCCTCAACTGGTCCCAAAAGTTTCTTTTCTCTGTTGAACACAAAAGAAGATATTTTGAAAAATGTTAGAAAGATGTAATCATTGACTTCCATGGTAGGAAAAACAAATACTACAGAAGTCAATGGTTACAGGTTTTCAACATTTTTCAAACTAACTTCTTTTGAGTTCAACAGAAAAAAATCTCAAACTCAAACAGGTTTGTGAAAAAAAAAAAATATATGAATTTTCAATTGTGAGTGAACTATCCATTTAAATTGTCATTTTGTGCGAGAAACTTACAACTATTTATAACATAAGACCTTAATGGTCAGAAGGGAAGCAAGAGGGATTCGTTTAGTTGTTCTTGTATGTATTTATTTAAACATACAGGCAAATCAAAATTAATAGCTGTGTGAAATGCATTTAAAGGGATACTTACCATTTACTCTCCCTCAAGTGGCTCCAAACCATGAGTTTCTTTTTTCTGTTGAGCACAAAAGATATTTTGAAAAATGTTAGAAAGCTGTAACCACTGACTTCCATGGTAGGAAAAACAAATACTACAGAAGTCGATGGTTACCGGTTTTCAACATTTTTCAAACTAACTTCTTTTGAGTTCAACAGAAAAAAGAAACTTACTAAAAAGCTGAATTCTTACTTACTATTTACTCAACCTCAAGTGGTCCCAAACCATGAGTTTCCTTTTTCTGTTAAAACCAAAAGAAGATATTTTGAAAAATGTTAGTAAGCTGTAACCATTGACTTCCAATGTAGGAAACACAAATACTATAGAAGTCAATGGTTACCGGTTTTCTTTTGAGTTCAACAGAAAAAAAGGAACTCAAACAGGTTTGTGACAACAACAACAAAAAAATGGGTGAACTATCCCTTTAAATTGTCATTTTGTGAGAGAAACTAAAACTTATTTATAGCAAGACCATTCATTAAGAGATTAATGAATGGTCAGAAGGGAAGAAAGAGGGATTCATTTAGTTTTTTCTGTATTTATTGAATTATTTTTACTCTCAAAGTGCCAATAAGCCACCGAGTACCACATCTTTAGCCAACATTTTTCTTTAACATTCTACTGAAGAAACGAAAAATCACCTAAATGCTTAAAAGGCCTGATGGTGAGTAAACTAGAGAGTAAATGCCCATTATACTATACCTTTAACCCAGTTTTAAATGTAAGAAATATAAGAAGCTTAAAGACCTCTTAACATATCTTGTCTGTATGAACTGCCTTGGCTGTGCTGCTTCAAAATTTCACACTTATCTAAATGTTACTTGACTTTCCTTTGTAATTTTACTAGCAGTTCATGAGTGAAAATAGTTTTTACACTCATTTTGTTTGTTTGTGTGTGTACAAAATTACCCAAACAAAGGCTAAATATCTCATTCCACTGATTTTGTGGAAACTGAATGAAAAAAAAAATAAATAAATAAAATAACTAAATTTCACAAATAATTACAAAGTAATAGCATGTGCTACTTTGCCAAATTTCTAGTTAAATAGTTAGCTGAATGAAGTAAGTAATAGTTGATACTGATCCCAGAGCATGAAAATGACTCGGCGAATGCAGCATTATTTCTTGTGATGATGTATTTTGGACATATCAAAAAGCTTTGGGGTCAATACGAGTTTTTTTGGAAAGAAATTAGTTCATTTATTTACCAACTATTCTTTAATTGATCAAAAGTGAATCAATTAATGCGGCTTTGAGCATTTAAAAACACATACTGAACCCAAACTTACATGTCTACTATAGAATGTTTTGTTTTTATTAAATTAACCTCATCAAATTTGCAAAGTCATTGTAATATATGCATACTGAATTGCTTCTTTTCTACCTACATTATATATATATATTTCAAATTACTATCATCTCTGTGTGTGTGTTTTAAAGCTCGATCCTATTCAAGCCATCATTAACCTCTTTTGCTGCCTTGCAAGCACTGATATTTCCATCAGGAAATGCAAATCTAATTCTTACAACATTCAATATTTTGATGAATGCATAATCATCCCCTACATTTTGTGTGAGGTGCTGTTGTAGATGAGTAGTTGTGTACGGCAGGTGAAGCGGTAAGCATCTCTTCTGGTTCTCTTACTCTTTCCTCTTTCCCAGAGAAGAAAGAAGTGTCACCACACTCACTCACTCACTCACTCATTCACACTTTTCTTCGTGCGATGTGTGCACACAAGCCACAGCTGCTTCTTCTGTCTCTCCTTCTTCTCACCTTTTCTTCTGTTGCTCTGTCTTAAGCTCTCGCTGCTTCTTCTTCTCCTCCTCTTTGTCTTTTTTTTCTTGGCCTGTTTCTCTACACTGTAGCTCTGCTGAAGCAAACTCCTGCAAAACAATAGTAGAAAATTACTTTGCAGATTGCCTAGTTTTTTGAGAGAGTCATAAAAACAATAATTTTGTAAGTTGTCAGTAAAAGATTGGAGGAGTATGTTTACAATGCAATAGTATTTCAGATTTTCTACTTCAAAAATGACGTTTCTTTGTGAATTTGACTAACTAATTACTAATTAACGGTATAGGTAATTATTGTTTGCTAAGATTTAAGCTAAAATGCCTCATTACACTGCGTGGTAGATCTTTATTATTAATTTTTAGTTGTTGTTTTTTTGGCCAACTTTCTAAATTACTGTAAAGTCAAGTTAGTAATAGTTGTGCCCAGACGTGGAAAACAGGCCACTTACAAACCATCGAAATTTGGAAATGTGAACAGTTTCACTCAGTAATATGTAGTAAATTTCACAAATTACAAAAAAGTAATAAACATAATAAATTGCTAGTAAATTTCACAAATAACTTGAGAAAATGACAAGTAACACATTAAAAGTAAATGTGACTTGACAATGGAACAAGGAAATGTGAAATATAGTTTAAAATCTGCATTTACAACTTTGAAAAAATATTTACAGTGTATTCTGGTCTGAAACGCTGCAAGCACAATCAGAAATGCAACGTCTTTCAGCCAATCAGATAAGAAGCCTGGAACCAAATGTACCACAGTTATAAAAATGAAATGTTGCTTGACCAGTCAGATTAGAGGCCTGCTGGACCCAACTGTTCCATAGTCAAATTTTGGAAACATGTAAAAAGTGTTAGCATTTATTGAAATGCCTCTCAGCCAATTAGATAAGAGGACTGGAACCAACTGTTCCATGGTAATAAAATGGAATGTTGCTCGACCGATCAGATTAGAGACCTGCTGAACTCAACTGTTCCATAGTCATATATTGGAAACATGTAAAAAAGTGTCACTGTTTATTGGAATGTCTCTCAGCCAATCAGTTAAGAGGACTGGAACCAACTGTTCCATGGTAATAAATGGAATGTTACTCGACCAATCAGATTAGAGACCTCAACTGCCTGAACTCAACTCTTCCATAGTCATAGATTGAAAGTCACTGTTTATTGAAATGCCTCTCAGCCAATCAAAACCAACTGTTCCACAGTCATAAAATGGAATGCTGCTCAACCAATCAGATTAGAGGTCTGCTGAACTCAACTGTTCCATAATCATAGATTGGAAAACAGACAAACAAAAAAAATCTGATTAGGATGAGAGGCAATCAAAACCAACTGTTCCACAGTCATAAAATGGAATGCTGCTCTACCATTGAGAATAGAAGTCATATTTAAATACTGGAACAGACGAAAATGTAAAAACCATCCCTGTTTGTTGGAATGTCTCTCAGCCAATCAGATAAGAGGCCTGGAACCAACTGTTCCACAATCGTAAAATGGAATGCTGATCAACCAATCAGATTAGAGGCCTGCAGGACCCAACTGTTCCACTCAGATTAGTGAAAGAGATAGCGTTATCTCAAGGCAATTCATAACATTTTGTATTTTGTATGAATTTGTATGATCTCATTTGTACAATTTAGTACGATTTGCTCATCCCCCAATGACGGTTGGGTTTTGGGGTGGGGTTTAGTGCCACGGCTTCTTTTAAAAATCAGACATTCATTCATTCATTTTCCTTCGGCTTAGTCCCTTTATTCATCAGGGGTCGCCACAGCGGAATGAACCGCCAACTTATCCAGCATATGTTTTACACAGCGGATGCCCTTCCAGCTGCAACCCAGTACTGGGAAACATCCATACACACTCATCCACTACGGCCAATTTAGTTAATCCAATTCACCTATAGCGCATGTCTTTGGACTGTGGGGGAAACCGGAGCACCCGGAGGAAACCCTCGCCAACACGGGGAGAACATGTAAACTCCACACACAAATGCCAATGACCCAGCCGGGACTCGAACCAACGACCATCTTGCTGTGAGGCGACAGTGCTAACCACTGAGCCACCGTGTCACCAAAAATCAGACATTTTCGTTCTAATAAACTCATATGAATTTATACGAATTAGTCACTAAACTGACAAAACGTAAAATAGTTACGTTTCTTCGTGAGATCAGTCTGGAAAGAAACCAAGAGCTGTATAGTCAAAAGTGGAGATCTCCTCAACCAATCAGATTAGAATCCTTGAACCAACTGCTGCATAATCATCCAACTGGACTCCATATGAATCAGTTCATCAAATCCCAGACGCAATCTATTAATAATGGTAACTTAATAGGCACAGAGACAAGTAACCTAAATAGTGCTTTAGCTCTCCTTTCTTTCTTTCTTTCTTTCTTTCTTTCTTTCTTTCTTTCTTTCTTTCTTTCTCTCAATTCAGTTTAAAATGTGAAAAGTACTTCAGCTGTCCTTTTTCTTGTTGTTTCTTTTTTATTATTCCTTGAATACTTAGATTTTTTTCTTTCTTATTTGTATCAAATTTGTATTTCTGTATGTATATATGTATTATATAATCACATTATGATTTTATATTCATTGTTTATGTAATCTGCAATGCTCTGGCATGACTTGTCAAGTATTGCCAAAGCATTGCAGATTACATAATTGATTAATAAAATCATAATGTGATTATATAATGTATAAAGTCAAGCCCGAAATTATTCATACCACTGGGAAATTCTGACTTAAAGTTACTTTTATTCAACCAGCATTTTATTTTGGACCAGAAAACGACACCGGCTTCTCCCAAAAGACAATGTACAAGAGGCATCATTGTGTGGGAAAAAATATTTCTCAGCTTTTACTTACATTTGAACAAAAAAAAAGTCAGAATTTGCCAGAGGTATGAATAATCTGGGCTTGACTGTATATACAATTGAAGTCAGAATTATTAGCCCTCCTGAATTATTATTTGTTTCCTGTTTTTCTGTTTAACAGAAAGATCTTTTTTTTCAACTCGTCTAAACATAATAGTTTTAATAACTCATTTCTAATAACTGTTTTTTTTTAACCTTTGCCATGATGACAGTACATAATATTTGACTACATGTTTTACAAGATACTAGTATTCAGCTTAAAGTGACATTTAAAGGCTTAACCAGGTTAATTAGGCAAATTAGGGTAATTAGGCAAATCATTGTATAATGGTTTGTTCTGTAGACAATCGAAGAAAACAATATATTGCTTAACAGGACTAATAATGTTGACCTTAAAATGGTTTTTAAAAAATGTTAAACTGCTATTATTCTAGCCGAAATAAAACAAAAAAGAAAGAATATTGTAGGAAATACTGTGAAAAACTCCTTGCTCTGTTAAACACCATTTGGGAAACATTTGAAAAAGAAAATACAAAATTCACAGGAGGGATACAATTTTTGACTTCAATGCGCATACATACAGAAAAAAACACACAATTAGAACTTTGATAAATACACACACTAATAAGAAAGAAAAAAGACTAATATGAGCATTAAAAAGACACTGAAAGAGAAACAATATTATTAAAATATAATAAAATCAAATACAACATACAACTTTACTCTCTCTCTCTCTCTCTCTCTCTCTCTCTCTCTCTCTCTCTCTGTGGCTGTGTCTGGTGTAGCTGTAGTGGTGCAGTCCAGTAGATGTTGATGGTGGTCCTCAGCTGGTGCTGTGTTTCGACGCATGCATGCTTGCCCTGTCTCTGTGTGTGTGCCAGTCTTAGGGGGTCCGATTCTCTATAAAGTTCAAGCCTTCCACTTCTGATGGTTGAACTTAAGCTTTTTTTTTTTACAATTGTGTTTGTGCCTGTTTTTTTTCTTTTTCCTTCTCTACTTTATCTTCTTAAGTGTTTAATTTCTTTTGGAAAAAAGATATGCATGGTCTTGTGTCTACACATCACCCCCTAAGTTCTTCTTTTCAATTGTTTACACTGTTTTAGACTATTATGATTTTTGGAGTCTGAATGATTGATATCAAGGGTCCAAGATTAACATGCAAGTACATAAAGTAAATTATATCTTACTTGAATAATAATAAATTGCTGATTTAATGTGATTCATATTAAATATAACACTATTAATGACTTTAATTAATATTTAAGAGACCAAAACTATTTTATTTCATGTTTTTGAAATGTTTTTTTTTCACATTTTTCTGCTTATAAAAAATCTGTAAAAATAGCTTAATAATTGCATTTTCATATAAACAATGAGTAAAATGTTGCAAAATACATATTTATGGCTGGTCAGTTCTGTAGAGTTAATGTTGGACCCCATCAATATCATTCCGATGCTTCATTTTTGATGTTAAATACAAGTATTTACCTCATTCGGGATAGATTTGGGCTGCTCTTCAATAATAGGTTCTGAGCGTGACGAATATAGTCATATCCATTCATGAAGAAACACTACTGCAGAGCTGAAATGTCTGTGTTTTTTCTGTATATTGTGCTTTTGAACTTGCTGGATTCCCTTTCCTTTCGAAGACCTCATGAACATGAAACTGCCAAATCAAGTGTGAAAGGCTTGTGACTCTTTTTTGCAAATGCTAACCAGTATAAGTAGACATTGAGTTGAGTTTTATTTCCGATATCAGATCATTCATATTGTACAAGTCAAAACTGTATGTCTGTCCAACTGGGCAGTTTTTATGTAGAAGTTTAACAAATTAAAGGTCATTTGAAAATGTTTATTTGTTTGTCCTGTTTGTCGTCTAATTGAATGATTGTGTGTGTGATGTTGTGCGTTTCTTTCAGACTCTGATTTTCACGTTTAGACATCATCAGACATACAATCTTTTTGTTTTACTGAATGGCCACAAAATAAGCACTAAAAATAATTGTAAAAACAAAAATCATATTAATATAATATTAAATACTAAAGTTTTATATATATATATATATATATATATATATATATATATATATATAAACATTTTCGGTAACTTAAATACAGTTGAAATAAAATACAAAGTTTAAATAAAATATAAATATTAGATGGAAAAACTAAATGAAATTTAGAAATGCTGCTTTGACTATAACTGGAATAGCAAAGTACTAAATTTACTATAACCAAAATAAAAATGAGAAAGGAACTATTGATATAAATATAGGAGAAAGGAAAAATATCTGTTAATTAATAGTTTCTGTATTTTGTAATTCACAAGTGTTTTCCATTAATTTACGGTTGTGAATTGCATTATGGGACCTTAATCTCTGCTCTGTCGACTTTAGATGTTGAAAATTCAACTACAGTTTAACAAAGTGACTTTTATTGACATTTTAGTAGTTTGAAATAATATAATGTTTAAGAAATAATATATAGAGAAATAAGTCTGTAAAATAACAGAAAATGTACTGGCAGTTTATTACAAGGTTTTTGTACTGCAATATATACAACACCAACCCAGACAATATATCACTTTACACTATTAAAAGTGTTCATAAAAGTCACTTTTAAAAGTTATAAGTTGTTGGAAGAAAGATCAAGGTCCCATAATTCTAGTCAAAAGCATAAAATAATGGGGAAAATATAAACTAAAAACTTTATAAACGGAAAACTGCTAATTTACGGATATTTTTTACAGTGCACAAATTATTAAAATCAAAATAATAATCAATGAAAATCCTAAAAATGTCACAGTGAGGTTTCATTTGTCAACATTATTTGATCAGTGTTCATCACAGTAGCAATAAACTAACACAGCATTGCTTCTTATTAATGGGAATTTCTACTAAAACATTGTTGAAATATTGTCGGTTAATTTGTATTAAGGCCAGTGATCTGTGTTAGTTTGTACTAACTAACAAATATTAACAAATGTTTAAAAATTAAGAAAAAAAAGAAGAATAAAAAAACATAAAGGTGAAGTGTTAACAAATTCAAGTTAACTAATGAAATAACTAAGGTTATAGAGACTTTACTGTGAAGTGTTAGCAAAAAATACTCAAATTACAAAACAAACAAACGAAAAGGTTTACATGAAAATTTATGAAACTAAAAAGCCAATTTAAGGGGATAGTTCAACCAGAAATTTTAATTTAGCTAGTCTCCCTCAAGTGGTTCCAAACATTTACATGTATGACCTGTCTTCTGTTGAACACAAAGGGAGATCGTTTGAAGAAAGCTGAAACTGCTAACCATTGACATCCATAGTAGGAAAAACAAATACTATAGAAGTCAGTGGTTGCTTTCTTCTAACTATAGCCTTTTCAAACAGGTTTGGAACCCGTCTAAAATGAGTAAATGATGACAGAATTTTCGGTTTTGAGTGAACTGTCCCTTTAAATATTACTAAACGCTATTTTATACATATATATATATATGGAGGATATAGCACTCGTAGTTATAGCCTGCTGCTGCCCATTTTCAGATGACAACCGCTAATGATAGATGTGACCACAAGAGGGCATCAGATCACAAAAATAAGTCTGGTCAGTATCACAGATGCGTTTTTATAAGAATCAGAAATGTTACTTGTTTAATCCGACTGATGCTAGCTAGATGAAGATCTCTTGGAAATCTTTTAGAATAATTATTTTTGGATTAAGTAGAATAGATACAATGAATGGTATCCAAATCTAATTTTGTCACTGGAATTAACTGCCCTAAACTTTAGTATGTAGGCTAATAGGCGTTTTATAGATTTCTGCTTATTAAGACTGGTCATATGATTCGGGGCAAAATGGTTCCCAATAATTAATATCGACGCTGCTCTATTCGTTGTAAGAATGATGACGTTTTTAAAGTGAAATGCTTATGTTTATCTGCCTTACAGCCGTCGTGTCAAAATATCAGAGACGGCCAATCAAATTTTAACGGCCAGAGTGTGAGGTAAGATCTTAAACAAGTCTCTTTTTTTGTTGTTATTTAATAGACGTCTAAGAGACGAACAACCATACTAAATTTGTGCTGTCAGTGAGAACAATATAATTCCTAAATTGAGTACATGTACATAGATATGCTTGTTGATTATACGTGTATAACGTATACATTATATCTATATGGAGGCTGTCTATTTGATGAATAATCTATTTTTGAACTATTGTCTATTAGATTTTTACTGACAACCCAAATATTCCCTATAAACAAGCTTTTGCTAGTCCTTAATGGGCCCGCTTAGAGTTAGCCAGCGCAGTGTCATTGAGAGTTTGCTCACTGGCAAAACGTTGGCCCTTTAGTGCTGGCACAACATGGGCATCCCTCAGCTGTAGCCCCCAGGAGCCCTCACTAGACCCACACAGTGATTCAGCTTTTTTAACAACAGGTGTTTATCATCAATTCTCAATAACACTTAGTTAATCACTTAATTATCTCATTAACTTTATCAATGTGTCTGTGTTTTTGAATCTGTTTCTATCATTGAAAAAACATCATGACAACATTGAAGTTTCAACCTTTTGACTGTTGATTCAGTGTTAATTCAGTGAAGGTCTGCAATCTGAGGTTCAGCCTCATCAGCAGTCAATAAAGTTTAAAATAGGTCAGATTTGACTTGTGTGAAAGGTCTGTAAGTGTTAAAGGAATGACACAAATAACTCAACAAATAAAAAACTCTAGTAGATAAGGTGTATTCACAAACAACACAATAAAAGAAGAACCTCAGTTTGTTGAAAGCCTACAGTTCAATGCATCATACCTTAAAAACTAGTCCAAAAATCAAGGTGTAAAAGCCCAGTGGTCCACCAGTGTATATACAATCTAAAACAGTGATAATACACAAGCTTGCAAGAATATTCTAGAAAGGTTAAGTTCAAAGGAAACTCTCCAATCCAGAAAAGTTGGGCAGCTGTCAGTAGATTTTGTGTGTTCCAAATGGGATATTGGCCTCCGAAGGGGACTTTGGAGTAAAAACAAAAATAACCCCCAAATAGAAGTGTCGCTTCAAACCAAAGTGCTCAAAACTGGCCACTTCGAAGGGCCCTTCGGAAGCTGCATCACTGTCTGGTACGGTAGCTGTAGTGCTGCCGACCGCAAGACACTCCAGCGCACAGTTAACACAGCTGAAAAGATCATCAGTGCCTCCATTCAGGATATTTTCCTCTCACAGTGCTCCAGCAAAGCTAGCAGTATTGTGAAAGACTCTACTCATCCCTTCCACAGTCTCTTCCAGCTGCTGCCATCAGGAAGAAGGTATTAGAGCCTGCTCAGCTAGACTACAGCTTCTTCCTGCAGGCTGTTAGAGCCCTCAACTCCAGTCAATTTACCCCCCTCTGAAATCTCATCCACAACATTGTTCAGTCTCATGTTTTTTTCTCAAGTACTTGTATAGCCTGTCTTATGTGTATAGTTAAGTATCTTATAGTATATGTTAGTTATGCATAGTTTTTTTTTAAATAGCTCTTATGTCCAATGTTGTGTTTGTATTTATGATTAATTTATGTAGCACCATTGTCCTGCGAGACACGACATTTCATTCCTCTGTATGTCCACACGTAGCGCAATGACAATAAAGCTCGACTTGACTTGACTTGATGGATACTTCAGGCACCCATGATCCTTTGCGCAGAGAAGATTTTTTTATTGCAATGTGTATAACAATGAACATACTGTTCAAGGGCAATAACAACAAAAAAAGTACACTGTTCATCATTCCGAGTGTGTTTTGTGGGTGTCAACTAATGCCTAAAAAGTGTGACGAAGAAAGCATCTCGTTTAATGAATCAGAAGTTCATTCCAAAGAGAAGCTTTTTTTGATCTCTACACCCTTCATCCCTTTGAAGCTGTCACTCCTTCGAAGGGATTAGGGCCTAAGGATGAGCCCTTCTGAATGGAACGCAGCGTTTGTGTTGGCCATGCTACTCTCTGTATACTGTTTCCTGCTTCCTGTCAGATGACTGGTCTTCCCCTATACTGTTCTTAAAGACATACACACACTAAAAGGTTAAGAGGAATAAAATGGACTGATAGTGTGGTAAAACATGTCTCTCATATGACAGTGTCACTCACACAAGTCTTTCATGCACACAAATCAGTCAAGGAACCATTTCAAATATTCAATTTTCCAACTTCAAAGTGGGGCCTGCCTATCGAGGGCAATATTGGGTATGGGCTCCTGAGAGCTAGGTGAGGGCTGCCCATGCAGGGCCAACATTAATGGGTCAACGTTTTGCCATTAATCAAACTCTCAAGGGCCCTGCGCTCATAGAATGGTCTGAGCAAAAACAGGCTTGCCCACACCAGGTCTGCGAGTGTGGGCTACTGACACAGCTGCGGGCCATACCTGGGCTAGCCCGCACTGGCCCTGTTTAGATTTGGTGTGGGCTGGCCGGGGCCCACTTTACAAGATTATTCATAGTTAATGTTGGACAATAATGGACAATTTAGCTTACCCAATTCACCTATAGTGCATGTCTTTGGACTTGTGGGGGAACCGGAGCACCCGGAGGAAACCCACACGAACACAGGGAGAACATGCAAACTCCACACAGAAATGCCAACTGACCCAGCCGAGGCTCGAACCAGCGACCTTCTAGCTGTGAGGCGACAGCGCTACCCACTGCGCCACCGCACCGCCAGTACCAAAGCACTGACTGATTATTTACAGTTTAATGGAAGTTACTCCTAAAATTCACACTAAGCATCATGAGATTTGTTTTTTTAGGATTTATTTAACATTTTACAAACGTTAACAACAACAATCAAGAACAGAGATGGAAAGGAAAAGAAAAATAATTGGGGAAAAAAAATAAAATAAACTAAATAAGGGACATATGCCTACATGTATACAACAATCTCAATGTCAAAATTCAAGGCAATAAAGGGTTACAAACGGTTATGTATTATTATTATTATTATTATTATTATAAGGGGTTGGCAGGGGTGATCAGTCTAAATCCAGCTGGAGAGTGTTTTTTTTATCTGTTTATTAAACTTTTACAGAAATAGCAGGATAGTTTTACAAAAAAATTGAAGCAAATATTATTCCCAACCCCTCCCCTATAAACAAAATGAAATTACAATTACACACAAAAAATAAACAAATAAATAAAAATAGGGGGCAACACGGTGGCTCAGTGGTTAGCACTGTCGCCTCACAGCAAGAAGGTCACTGGTTCGAGTCCCAGCTGGGTCAGTAGGCATTTCTGTGTGGAGTTTGCATGTTCTCCCCGTGTTGGCGTGGGTTTCCTCCGGGTTCTCTGGTTTCCCCCACAATTCAAAGACATACGCTATAGGTGAATTTAATAAACTAAATTGGCCGTAGTGTATGTGTGTGAATGAGTGTGTATGGATGTTTTCCAGTACTGGGTTGCAGCTGGAAGGGCATCCACTGTGTAAAAAATATGCTGGATAAGTTGGCAGTTCATTACGCTGTGACAACCCCTGATGAATAAAGGGAATAAGCCGAAGAAAAATGAATGAATAAATAAAAATAGGAAAATACATACAAATAAATAAATATTAAAATGGATAGTTAGTGTCAATTATGTATTCAATTCAATTCAATTCATCTTTATTTCTATAGCGCTTTTACAATGTAGATTGTGTCAAAGCAGCTTCACATAGAAGATTATAGTGAATTGGAATGGTGTCCGTTCAGTTTTTAGAGTTTAAGTTCAGTTTAGTTCAGTGTGGTTTAATTTTCACTGCTGAAAGTCCAAACACTGAAGAGCAAATCCATCGATGCGCAGCTCTACAGGTCCCGAACCATGCAAGCCAGTGGCGACAGCGGCGAGGAACGAACTTCACCAATTTGCGAAAGTGAAGGAAAAAAAACCTCGAGAGAAACCAGGCTCGGTTGGGCACGACCATTTCTCCTTTGGCCAAACGTCTTGTGCAGAGCTGCAGTCTAGGCGCCGGAGGCTGGTGAACGCTGGACGTCAGAGAAGACTCGTCTTTCACTGGGGTCTCACAGGAATCAGTCCTTTTCTCTCCACTCCTCCATGACCACCACAGCAGCTCCTCAGGATATGGCCCGGTCTGGGATTATGGAAACCTTGGGGTCATCTCTTCACAGGTCTTGGATTGCATTAGTGGCACTGCATAGTCTCTGGGGGCCTCGGGATGAGTATCCCCAGGTGGAAATAGAGAATAAAGAGAATAATTAGCGTAGCTGCTGTTCATAGTGTATATAAACGAGATGCAAAAACCTGCGTGGAGCACATTCATGCATCATACCGTTATGCAATGCATTGAGTGTATGCTTTACTAAAAAGATAGGTCTTTAATGTAGAAAATATATATTGGATCGTTTACATTTAGAAACCCAGCAGCTGGAGAGTTTTAACATAAGAAAGCAAGCACTTCCAGATTTTAGTAAAAGTTCTGTTATGTCTTTGAAGGGAATATCTAATCTTTTTTAATTTCATAAAATACAGTACACCCTTCATCCACCATGCATGCGAGGGTGGCTAAGGGCTCTTCCAGTTTAATACATTAAGATTAATTAAGATTTCACGTCTAGCAAGCAAGCAAAGTTTAAAAAGTGTGTAGTGCATAATTTAAAAAAAAGAGATTTTAAAAGGACTATTACTTGTCTATAAATCACTAAATGGCCTAGGACTTCAGTACATTACAGGTGTGCTCACTGGATACAAGCCTAACAGATCACTCAGATCATTAGGATCCAATAAATTAAAAATTCAAAGAGTTTAATCAAAGCAGGGTGAATCGGCCTTCAGCTACTATGCCCCGTGCTGCTGGATTCAGCTCCCAGAAATGATCAGATGTGCTCCAACATTAGGCACATTCAAATCAAGACTGAAAACACATCTATTTAGCTGTGCCTTTACTTAATGAGCACTGTGCTGTGTCCGACAGATGGCACTATTATTTCTTTCTTTTCTTTTTCATTCCTTTAAAACCTGTTTTAACACATTTTAATCTGTTTTTAATAATTTTTTTTATTTCTTATCTCTTTTATTCCTGTTTATGTAAAGCACTTTGAATTACCACTGTGTATGAAATGTGCTATATAAATAAACTTGGCTTGCCTTGCCTAATCAACTAATCAATCATCACACCGAAAAGGTCAACAATTGGTGATGGTGTTATATCTACAGATGTAATGGCATCATGAGATTTGTCGCAAAACAGCATTACATATAATCTGAGGAGGCGCCTCTTCTCTGCACTTCTCAGAAAGCATCACAAGCACAATCTGTAACGGGTCATTTCCTCAATGGTCCAGCGCAGGAACATGGGGCATGAGCCGTGTTTTGCCTGTCTGCACTAACAGGAACTCAGAGCTTCAGATGAATGGCTTCCTTCTGCTCCTAAAAACGAAGCCGGTGGCCTGTTGAAGAGGCTGCGGAGGGGAAGAAGGCCTGCGATCGGTTCAGCAGGTGAGGACTGGGAATGCCAGATAAAGAACACAATTTCTTGCATCACTTCCTCCGTTTGTTCTTTCTCTCTATTTCCACGCCATTGGAATGCTTTGCCATTCTGGAGGCTCGGAATTCAAAACAAGTTCATTAAGTTTGAATAGCATCTTCTTTTTAAAGCCGCGTTTGACCACCACACCCTAATATCACAAAGGCCTTTGCACAATGCACATCCTCCAGCCTCCAAGAACTGACTTCCTGCCCCGAAAGCCCTTTTCGTTTATACAGATTTCCAGTCGGGCTGTTTTTTTAAACAGGTTTTTTGGCAAACTCATGTTCGCTCTTGCCTGAGTGTCTGTTTTGGGTTCACAATTACTGTAAATGGGTGCAACGGGAAGTGGCACTGCCAAGTGTCCTGGCATGGTCTAACTAATAGGCACTGTAAATAAATATACATCTACCAAGCGCCCCCTGCTGTTATGGAGGAAAGTAGAATTTAGCAATACAACGCTAATATACTGCACACAGTGGACTGCATATTTTTTTATGAATAAAAATATGAAATATTCTATTATAAAATAAATATTTTATAATTGTTTACTTTATTCATTGTATGGACTGTTAACCCTAAAACACAAAACAGTGCAAAATACAACCACAACTTCCATAAAAAAAAACATATATATATATATATATATATAATGTATTTAGCATGTACTATGTAAAAGTCTTATTTAATTAAAACCCTTTAATTTTTTCATTAATTAAAATAAAGCTGAAATAGAGAATTGACAATTGAGAGAATTTGTTTAAATTTGTATAAAACTACAAAAAAAAAGAAATCACAATATTATTAAAAATAGATAAAAGAAATTCTATAAAAGGAACAAAAACAAACAAACAAACAAAGCATATTAATCTTCATAGCCTTTTTCGCTCATATTTACTAAGAGGGCCAATATTTAGTTAATTTGCTTGTATACATCAATGTAATTTTATTGTGTGCACTTACTCATACACACTCTAAAATCACATTAATTTATACGTGCAATTAATTTCATGACTGGCATAGAAATTTCAGTCAAGAAGTATTAAAAAGATATTAGTTGAGTGCATTGCATTGTGGGATATTTTACCTAGCACAGTGTGCTCTGTTGTAAATCAAGCAGAGATATGTATACCTAACATTTGCTAGGGTCCACTATACAAACTATATTTTAAGACTATAAAATAATTTAAATAATTTATATCTGTCAAACGTTCTCCAAATGGCAAGTGTTTTACTTCAATTGTATTCAGATTCAGAGGGTTAGCATATATTAATGTATGCATGTATGTAATGTAAATCTAAATGTATTTAAATTATTTGGTTGCATAAAGAGATAGTTGACCCAAAAATGAAAATTCCTTCATCATTTACTCACACTTGACTTGTTCCAAACCAGTTTTAGTTTTCTTTTGTTCTGTTAGAAGAATGTTGCAAACCAGCAACCATAGACTTCCATAGTAGGAAAAACATATACTATGGAAGTAAATGGGTACCAGCTTCGAACATTCTTCAGTATATCCTGCTTTTGTGTTCAACAAAACAAAAACAATGGTTTGGAACAACTGATGATGACCGATTTTTTTTATTTTTGGGTGAACTATACCTTTTAAAATGAATTCTACTACTTAAAATACTAAATGTTAATGAAGTGGCATTTCCAAACAAAGGCAGACGAAGCTCTAGATGATCTTGTAGAGCTTGTAAGGCCTTAGAGAAATAAAAAATCTGGGTGTGTTTGTGTCAGTTGTTCAGCACATTGATACACTTATCTAAAGCACTGACATCTATTTTAAGCCTACATTAAGTGTCCACATATTTTGGGCACCAAAACAGTGTTAAAAGTTTTAAGGAAAGGGTTTGTGTTCGCGAAATAAAGTTTGACCATGCCCACGGAAGTCTTTGACAGCTGTAATCCCAGAGCGATTTGACTTTCGATGAAACGTAAGGAACGCGACATTGTGCTGCAGGTCTTTAAGCCAAACACTGATTTTTCTCCCAACACTTTTGGCGCATTTGGCACCGTTTAGTCTTTCTAAAATCTGTCACTCAGTGCTGACGCAGATCCTTTTCCTGAGCGGGTGAGATTTTTATTGTTCGGGTGAAGCAGAGCCTGATATCTTCATCCACCAGCAGCTTCCTGTTTCCTCCAGTGATGGAAATGCTGCATTTTTTTCTCGCCCTCCTCATGCTAACCTTCAGGCATAAATTAAAACCCACTGGCCTCTTGTTTTTACTCTATTTTCAGTGCTTCTCTTTGTGTTAATATTGGGTGACAGTTTGCAGATAACTAGATAGCTATCTGGTAAGTTCCTCTGATATCCAGCTATCATAGAATCAAAACTGATCCTTCTTCAATCAAAATTGATCCTAACAAAAATGATCAATTTTGATGTTAGCTTGAGAAAACCCATCCTGACGGTTTGAAAGTTTACCTAGACATTTAAAGTATGCTTTTAAGTTTTAAGATTTTAGCCATAATGTTTGAAGTTTAAATAGCAAACACCAAAAGTTTTACATTTCTTTGTAAGTTTTTAATTGCTTGGACGTTCTCTGTGGCTGGCTGCAGTGGCATTGCTAGTTGTACACGATGTCCTGGGTAGGTTAATGGTATGTGGTTAGGGTTTTGTGGGTGCACGGTTGTTAGGCTATTTTTTGTGGTTGCAAGGTTTTCACATCAAAACTACCCCAATGGCCAGTCAAATATAACCCAATAATATCAAAACACAAAATATGCAACACTGTAAAAAAACTGCTGGGTATTATGTTTGCAGATATTTAGGAAACATGCCAAATGAACATTCTTGTTTATCTGAAAAACAATGCTGAAGTCAGATATTCTTTGTTTTGGTTCTTTTAACATACTGCCAGTTTAACCAATTATATTTCAGCACCCCGGGTTGCCTTGTTGGAAAACACCGTATTTCATTCATTCAGTCAGAAAGGCTCTCAAAGCATGCTCCCGTGACCGAAATGCGACCTCCGGTGGACAGTAGCAGACTCCGAAATGAGACGCAGATTCAGAGTTCCATGTAAGGTTATTAATTAGCAAATAATATAAATTTTATGAAAGTAAACATTAGGTGAGCAGGTTACATTATCTGTCGCCACTGGCTTGCTCGGATCGGGACTTGTGGAGCTGTGGCAGCTTCAGTGGATTTGCTCTACAGTGTTTGAACTTTCAGCAGTGAAATTTAAACCACACTGAACTTCAACTCTGAAATCTGGACTTTACTAGAACTATGTTAAGCTGCTTTGACACAATCTACATTGTGAAAAGCGCTATATAAATAAACATGAATTGAATTGAATTATAACCCCGTGTCCTAACAACACGTTACATGACGAGATTTGCAGTGATAAGCAATTTGCCTGTTTGCACCAGACGAAACACGACAGAAATTTAACTACTGCCATTCAGAAGCACAGAATATGCACTCACTCACGAAATGGTAGGGTTTATAATCTAATTAATACATATTAAACCTCTTTAACATTATTAAATGTACATGCTGAATCATTGGTATGTGTTGGATTTGAGTCAGTTCTAAAGTTAAATTTTAAATGGTTTATTTTATTTTCAAGATCTGAGGTGAACTATCTGCTGCTGCTTTCAGTAGTATGGCAATAAATGTCATGTAAAATGGCATTCAAACTCACATTATAAGCATTTAACACTGAATAAAGCACATGAGGTGTACCTGAGGTGATCATTGTCAGTTTATCCTGTTGTTCAGCTGCAAGAAATAGAAGCCGTTTCTAAAATATCAATTCGAGGTGCTGGTTAGAACAAAAACTCCTTTTAATATGAAAATATTCCTTCTATCGTGTGCCGTTGCTTTTAGTTAGAACACGGTTTAAATCAGCCTTTAGGCTCGATAGTCAGACTCGCTCCTGTTGGTCGTCCATTTGGCAACCTGCGCTTGTGTTTGTTTTGATCCAGGCTTGCAATACCTAGTTCAACCACTGGCTGTCAAACTTACATACTGCACCTTTAAGAATTGTGTTGTTTCAACTCATTTTAAATAAATAGTTTGAACAAGCAGCAAAAGTCATTTTTTTAAGTGAATGACTTATTCATAAAATACATATTTTACATCATTGTATGACTTATATATGGTATATAATTTTGTAATTCTAACGATTCTTTTATCTGAAAAAATTGACTTAAAGGGATAGTTCTCCCCTAAATGAAAGTTCTTTGATTATTTACTCACCCTTTAGTTGTTTAAAGTTTCTTTCTTCTGTTGAATGCAAAAGAAGATATTTTGAAGAAAGCAGAAACCTGCATCCATTCAATTCCGTAGTATTAGTTTTTCCTACCATGGAAGTCAAGGGTTACAGGTTTTCAACTTTCTTCAAAATATCTTCTCATAAAGGTTTGGAACCACTTCAGGGAGAGTAAATAATGAGTAAACTACCTTCATACTTAACTTAAAAATGACAGCAAAGCTGGCATAGTGTTATACATTCAAGATATTACATTTAATTGTAAATCGACTAACTTTATTCTGTAGATTACAAATATTTTGCAGTTATTTAGCAAGAGAGTCCTGCCAATCTGTCACCATAGAAACAAAAACAGTGACTTACAAAATACTCTATTTTTATCATCCTAGCAGTTTTTTATGATTGTTAGAATTCTAAATTTGATAGTAAAATATTTCAATTCAACCATATAAACATAAGTCAAATCAAGTCAAGTCGAGCTTTATTGTCATTCCGCTCCATGTGTGGACATAGGAGGAATGAAATGTCGTGTCTCGCAGGACAACGGTGCTACATAGATTAATCATAAGTGCAAACACAACACTGGACATAAGAGCTATTATAAAAAACCTATGCATAACTAACATACTATAAAATAAAATACTTAGACTATACATATAAGACTTGTATAGCATGTCTTATATGTATAGTCTAAGTATATAACTGATGCAATATGTCAAACTTTAAACCAGTGGGGGGAAAAAAAAACAAATGCAACAGGTTAAAAGTAACCCAAATTCAGGAAAACCACGAGCTTGGCAAGCCTGTTGCTAGGGTGTTCTGGGTAATTGCTAAGGTGTTGCAAAATGGGTACTAGGAAATATCTGAAATATTGTTATGGTTTTAATTTTTTTTCCCTTCATGTAAAGCTGCTTAGACACAATCTACATAGTAAAACTGTTATAGAAATAAAGATGACTTCA
>CAIGQV010017835.1:23025705-23053966 GCA_903798115.1 Danio jaintianensis
TTTATTCTTTTTTCCTTCATGTAAAGCTGCTTTGACACAATCTACATTGTAAAAGTGCTATAGAAATAAAGATGACTTCAATTCTTTGTGTTTACTAGAGTGTCTCTAGGCAGTTTCTAGGGTTTTCTGTGTGTTCGCTAGGGTGTTGCAAGATGGTTCACCAAAGGAGAGTCCTATTTTGGTGTCCAAAAGAATAGAAATCCCAGTAAACAAAAATAACTATGTTATTGTGTCAAAGAACATTTGTTAAAATAAAAATGTCAAAATATTGGTGAATTAATGCCCCAACACATAATCAGCATAATATAATAGACACACTGCAATCTGACTTATGTTTTAGTTGAAAATCTGTTCATAAATTTGTTGAATTCATACTCCTGCAGTTGTTTGGAAGCATCGGTGCAGATGATATAATATAGGTATACATTATATATTGTATATTAATATAATGTCATTACTGTGTTTGATACCTATAAATAAACCTAGCACTGCTAAACCGAAAAAGGGAAAGCAGAGATATGCATGCTTTTCTCATTTCTTGCAGCGTATGAAAAATGTAAAATGTGAAATTCTGAAAAGACAATAAAAGTAAAGTGTGCATAACTTCTTCCTTCAAAAGAATGAAACTGAATGTCAAAGGAATGTGCACTGACACTCCACAGCCCTTCTAGAAGGATGGAGATTGTTCTTTACAGCAGTTTTATCAGTTCCAAACACACACAGGAATTCCGGTCTGGGGAAAGACCATCCTGATTCCTCACTTCCACAGGAAGCTCCAATAAAACACAACCTCTTACGTGACAAAAGGCATTTCACTTCTCACATGTGTGTGTGGACAGAGGTGAAGCTGCAATGAGCTTCTGGAGCTCAAACACTCGTCCGTGGACCTCCTCAAATCTCATCTTCAAGAACCAGCACAAATATGGAAACACATCCATAATTTTCTGGTAAAATCGATCTTTATTTATTTGTTTTATTTCTATTTTAAGTTACACTTTAAATAACATGCTACACTTGATTCTAATGAACTTTATATTTTTTGAGCAGCTTTAATTAAACAAGCTATTATTACCAATGTAACTAATTACAGCAAAATTTCATATAAATATGTAGACACTGCACTATAAATTATTGCAGTATTTTTTTAGTCCGTTGGGGTTGCCTTAAAGTATTATCTTGAAATATATGTATTTTATTACATATTACTGTTTTAGTTTAGTTTTATTAGCATTACCACTAAAGGATTGATTACATAATATTTTAATTTACAAACAATACTAAGTACGTTTCGGCTGATTACACTATATGGCGCCCTCTGTTGGCAAATTGCGATATTAATCAGGGCGTGATGATTTGTCCATATATTTTTTTTCATAAAATGGTTGGAGCTCTAGTACTACATTTCTAATAATCTTTTTGTGGCTTTTTTAGACTGAAACTTTATCTTCAGCATTATTCTGAACCAAAGACTTGATCAATTAGCCTACTATGTAAAAAAAATATTGCTGCCTTAAATTTTTAGTTGAATCCAATGAACTTTTCAAGTCATCTCAACTTACATCAATCAAACTGACCAAAAATATTAAGTTTTATTAGGTTTTAATATAAACTTTGCATAACTTAAAATTGTTTTGTTGATATCTGATTCTAAGTTAAAGTAACATGAAATATTTGTTGTCTTGACTTTTGTAAATATTTTTTTACCAATACTGCATTGCTTAAAGTATATATTGGATTTTGTCCTGCAGTTGTGGAAGGATTAACCTCTCAGAAGATATCTCCAAGGGGCACGAATGAGGACTACTATACAATATTTTACTCCTGAAGTCTGCGAAAGGTACATTTTTACAACTCACAAGTTGATGTTGGAAAGCATATACTCGTCCAAAAACTGTACAAATGCCATGACTTGACGAGAAGGAGCCATTTTAACTGTTTCACAGTCCATTATTACTTTTGGTACGCGCTAGGCCAGACTCAAACTCGTACCGTGAGTAATAATGCACTGTGGCAGTGGGTTTATCTGCGTGGACAAACTCATGACAGGTTTGGATGTGGATCAATCTTATTACTCGGATCGATGCATAAAGTAACACATTTTTAAGCACTTTGTTTTGGCATATGAGACTGCATTTGACAAATGGACCCGCTGTCATCTGATTTGTTTAATTTTAGGAGTGAAATGAAGTCAATTTAATACAAAGAAAAGTCTGGATGACAACTCAATGTTCATAAAGGGTATATTACTGTACATTAAATATCACCTCCAGCTGAAATCAAGAGTTTCACACCTGCAGGGTTTTGCTATTATTTCATACTGTATGTATAAACAATATTAAATGAAATGTAAGAATTGTGTTGATGGTTGAACTCTGTTATTGGGTCTTAGGTTTGAGAGATCCGTGAATGTCTGACAGTCTTTTGCTAACTTTTTGTTATCACTTCTTTGCTTTTGTAATAAAAAATATAGTGTGCGAAAAAACTGTTGCAAGTAAACAAGAAAATGGCCGTGTAAATCATGTTTAACTTTTTTTACACTGAATAAAAATGATTGATTATCAATGCCTTGGAGCATTTTGTTATGAAAATGTTTTAAACACTGTAAATGTCACTACTTTATTTGAATGAGGTTTGTCTTTTATGAAATCTTACTTTTCTTTCCACAATGTTCATAAAAATTATTTCACTCATTAGAAATGTGTAATTTATATATATATATCCCACTAGTGCTGATATACAGCCATATCGCACTGCTACGAGTGTGATATTGCGTTTATACAACACTTCGACGGCACAATTGTGTATATAAAAATGAAAATCAAACACGGATTTTCATTTATCACAGTCTAAAAACCCTTTTGTATTAGGAACTACTTTCTTCCGCCATTCATTCACATCTGCAGCCGATGTCAGAACAGCAGAAGCCGTTACTAATTCACCAACATCACTTTAGAGCTAGTATTGGAATGATTCTCTAGCATAAGTGATGACAAAACAGGTGATTTTGCTGACATATTAAGATGATAAGGCTGAACGTGACATGAAATGCCATCAGTCTACAGAGATATCTCCCAAGATTATTACAGTCTAGAGTATTTCTCTGTTGCAATCGGGATATCACAATAATTAACCCCGAAAAAAGCAGCGCAATCACTACCAGATTGCTGTTGTGTTTGCGATAAGGAAAAACGCTAAACACATGCGGCCATTTCTTCTTTCTTTCTTCCAACACAACACACATTCCTGATATACGAGTCCCATCTCACACTCAATACACTACAATTATATGGTATAAATACAGCACTACAACATACAAAAGAGAGAGATCGACATAGAATATCACTTACCTGTTTAATAATGATTTGATCAGCTGTAGTTAGAAATTATGCTGTTTTAATCTTCTAAGGGCTTATTATGCGGTCCTGTCGCCATCTTGTGGATGGACAACGTCAACCGTCTTTGGTCTACTCAGTATGACAGGCTAATGGCCGCCGATGCGCTGTCTCTGAGAAATTATAAATATTTTTAAATAGGCACTATCCTTATAAATAAACTGCATAGTTGCAATTTAAACAACTACGTTCTCGACAAAAAAAAAGCCTCAAAAGTACATCATGTTGCCCAAAAGGAGCAATATTTGTCAAACTGTCCTCAGCTTGTTGCTGTATGTGGGCGGAGTAATACACAAAGGTGAAGGGTGAAGAGGCGGGTCGAGTGCTGTTACTGGCAAAATATCGCATGGCTATCAGATTCAAGAACCAGACAGAACTGTTGTATAAATAAATATATTAATTCATTCATTTTCTTTTCGGCTTAGTCCCCCCCCCATCAACCCGGGGTCGCCACAGCGGAATGAACCGCCAATTGGATAGGCTAAATTGTCCGTAGTATCCAGCATATGTTTTACGCAGCGAATGCCCTTCCAGCTGCAACCCATCACTGGGAAACATCCATACACAGCCATTCACACACATACACTACGGACAATTTAGCCTATCCAATTCACCTATAGTGCATGTCTTTGGACTTGTGGGGGAAACCGGAGCACACGGAGGAAACCCACGCCAACACAGGGAGAACAGGCAAACTCCACACAGAAACGTCAACTGATCCAGCCAAGGCTCAAACCATCGACCTTCTTGCTGTGAGGCGAACGTGCTATCTGCGCCACTGTGCAGCCCTAAATAAATATATAAATAAATAAATAAATAAATAAATAAGTATATATATATACACACACACACAGCTTTGGGAAATATTAAAAGACCCCTTGAAAATTCTTTTCTTTTTTTTTCTTTTTTTCAAATTATAGTTTTGTCTTTTGAGTAAAACATAAATTTAGTTTTATTCTACAAACTACTGATTACATTTCTTTCCAATTTAATGTAAAAAATATCATTTTCAGAGCTTTTTTTCTGCATGAAATTAAAAGGTGGCATGTTCTTACATATTTATATTACGATTAAGACAAATACTAATGTTTTAAATACACAGGAGTTAAGAATATTTGGTGAAATTACCACAAAATGTAATCTTCAATCCCAACAAATGAAAACATTTGTTAATCTGAACGATTCTCATTTTCTGGGAAAAATGCTCTACATTACAATGTTTTAATTTGATATTTGGACGACACATACCTAATAATAACAGTAAATCCAAATATCACTTACTTTTTTTTCTTCATAGAGTGTATACATTTCCTTTCTAAAGCTGCCTTGTTTATTTATTTACTTAATTTTTCACCTCGATTAATCAACATATTTACTAACATTAATAAAAATGACCAATATGGCATTATTTATTCACGTCTGTTAACATTAGCTAAAGAAAAAGTCGTTCATTGTTAGTTCTTTGCACAACTCTGGAGTTTAATAATGCATTAGTCAATTTTAAACTATGATTAATAAATGCTGTACAAGTATGTTTTCACCTCTGACAACACCTTTGAGAAAGGACAAAACGTAGCGCGGTCACATTACGTCACCTGGTTACAGTGTTTATGGCAACCACGCGCACAACGTCTCAACATTCATTCAACACAAACATGAACGCAAACAAAATAATGGACGATTATTTAGCGAAAGAAGAGAGAACAGAGCCTGAAGAGTCTTATACGTCTGAAATAAAGACAAGCGAGGTGTACAAAGTGGATAAAAACTTACCGTCTCGATTTAATAACCCGGAATGTTTCAGATACAGGTAAGAAGAGCCAGTCAGCCTCAGTGCGTCCAAAATGCGGGAATTAAAGTCAATTATTCGCTCATTCATTCATATATTTGAGTTCGTTGACGTTTTTAGCTCTTTACATGAATAATCTTCATGGGTGAACTTTCAACACCAGCTTGGACGTTTCTGAAATCGTTTATTAGTCGTTTGAGGTGTTTAACAACGCAATAAATGGCCGTAATTTGTTAAACAGGTCCCATCGCTTCCGGTTCAGGTCCTTTATGTGTGTATCTCGATTAAAGCGATAAATTGATTCATTAATTTTCTTTTCGGCTTAGTCCCTTTATTAATCAGGGGTCGCCACAGCGGAATGAACCGCCAACTTATCCAGCATATTTTTTTACGCAGCGGATGTCCTTCCAGCTGCAACCCATCACTGGGAAACATTCATACACACTCATTCACACACTTACACTACGGACAATTAAGCTTACCCAATTTACCTATACCACATGTCTTTGGACTTGTTGGTGGAAACCGGAGGAAATTCCACACAGAAACGCCAACTGACCCAGCCGAGGCTCGAACCAGCGACCTTCTTGCTGTGAGGCGAACGTGCTACCCACTGCGCCACCGTGCAGCTAAAGCAATAAATAGTTATAGTTATGGATTAAAACGAAATAAAAACGGCCAATAATACAACCAACTATAACTAAAATCAAGGGACCACTTGAAAATTCAGCATTTCTCAGGATGTTCTGTATTTTCCAAGTAACTTAAAAGTTTGAGTAAAATATTTTTTTGGTCTATAAACGTCTGAGAACACCTTTTTTGACGAAATTACACTTCAGACATGTTTTCATATGTTGCGTCTGAAAATCAGGATTATTCCACCAAATGTAGTTTTCTTCTGAAGGTATAACATTGTTTTTTTTATGTAACACTTTACAATAAGATTCCATTAGTTCATGTTAATCAACATACTTACTAACATTAATAAAAATGACCAATATGGCATTATTTATTCACGTCTGTTAACATTAGCTAAAGAAAAAGTCGTTCATTGTTAGTTCTTTGCACAACTCTGGAGTTTAATAATGCATTAGTCAATTTTAAACTATGATTAATAAATGCTGTACAAGTATTGTTCGTTCTTAGTTCATGTTAGTAAACATATTAACATTACCTAATGGAACCTTACTATAAAGTGTGGACATATCGAGTTATGTAAACTTAGCATAAACATAGCATTTTATTGTTATTTTGGCCAATTGTCAGTTTATACTCTAAATGACTGTATAATTTTAAGAATAAATTCAGTAGTTTGCAGAACAAAACAAGCATTTTACTCAAACGCTTCACTATAAATTGTAAATCCAGAGAAATTGAGCATTTCTAAATGAATATATATGCATTCTAATGATCTTCATTGTATTTTTCAGCCACAAAACTATCAATCCACTGTACCGAACAACAAACCAAACATATGGAAGCAAAAAACCAACAGTTCACGAAATGCCGGTGAGCAAGCAGCACACACTAATAAATTAATAGGATAATTCACACAAGAGTATTACATGCTTAATTTTTACAGACATCCTTTAATGGAAGTCGACACAAGTTTTCGGAGCATCTACTGAAAAGTGGCATGTACAGAGACAACGGCTTCAACACCATGCTGGACAAGAGTCGACTCTCCAGACCCAACGAAACGTCTGTGTTTTATGATAGAATCAATTTCCATTCCTTATATCACACGGCTGGGAAATCTCAGTAAAACAAACCAAGCTATTTTAAAGCTTGTATGGTTTGGATTGACATACTTTCTGTCATTTATTCACCCTCATGAAACTGTGCGTTTTGTGAAATATTTTTGTTGATTTTGAACAGCCGTCTAAGACCTTTTTTTCTTTATATATAGTATATATTTAAAGGCATAGTTCACCCAAAAATTTAAAATCCCTTCATTTGTTCAAAACCAGTTTGTCTTTCTTTCTTCTGTTAAACACAAAAGATTTTTTGAAAAGTGCTAAAAACTTGTAACCATTGACTTCCATAGTATTTTTTTCCTACTAAGGTTTTCAGCATTCTTCAAAATATCTTCTTTTGTGTTCAACAGAAGAATGAAACTTATAAAGGTTTATAACCACTTGAACGAGAGTAAATAGTTAGTAAATTTTCATTTTTTGGGTGAACAATCCCTTTAAGTCAATGAACTGAAATGTTTAGTTCCCAGTGTTCTTTAAAATGTCAAAATTTGTGATTTGGAATGGCATGAGAATGAGTGAACGCTGACAGAATAAGTTAATTTAGAAAAACATCCGTTTAGTCTATAGCTCGTAAAAGATTTACACTTCCCTGTTGGATGAATAAAAACACAACTACATCAAGAAATGTCAATATAGTTTGTTTATTTATTTGGTGTAGTAGAGTGAAATTCCACAGTAGACCTGAACACAAACGTCCAGGGGATTTTCTCTCGCCGTGTGACCCTCACACACAGTGGAAGCCATCAAAATATAATCCACGAGTTTCAGAAGCACTTTTGAACCGTTACGTGGAGGTAAAGCAGACCGACGTACAATCGAGCGTGTTAAAAACATAATGCGGTGGGGCTGAAATAAGACAAACCGTGACAACAGCAATTCCAATCAGTCCAAGCAACCAGCATCTGCCTGATTCGCGAAGCGTCCCCTTAAGCGCCGCTGTGGCTTTGCTGAGGATACGGCCGGACGGTGTTAAGGGTTTTTGGTGACAACTTTTCCCTGTTTTTCCTTGGAGCTGTAAGCAGCAAAATTAGTGTCCAGAGGGCTGGATTGTCAAGTCCTCCAACCTCCTGACGTTATTCGTAAAGTAAAAGGCACTTCAAAAACGTTGTAACAAAATCCAGTGTTATTGTCTTACGTCATACACACACACACAGAAATGAGGGAATGCAAAGATAGTAGAAACCTTGAAGAGAGTGACCTTTTAAAACCGTTTCGCTTATAAAAAAGAAAGTAACAAAAAGCTGGTCTGTAGCACACGACAGGTTTTCATGGAGCGAAAACAGACAGAGGGAGAAGAAAGAGTCGTGGCGAGACGTTTCTGTTGCTTTGCAGAAACTGAAAAAATTGCATAGGCAAGAATCACAGGTATGGAAACAAAACTAACGCAAATATATATATATATGTATATATAAAAAACAATAAGACTCTATCCATACGGACAGAAGTTGAACTTCTCTGAAGTGAAAAAGACGTGTGAGGAACTTAAAAAGCAAACTGGACCTCCAAGTCAGCAGCAGTGGTTTTGGTGCAGGGTGGAATGGTGAAGCTGTGCGGGAGCTGAAGCAGAAGCTCTACAGCTCAGTGTCCTGATACTTCTGTGAGGAGCTGGAGGTGTAGTATCCGCGTTTGCTCTGCTCCGTCAGTTGCTGTCTGAACTCCTCCACAGGCTCCTCGCTCAGGCCGAGCGCACGGCTCTCTGTGTAGGGCAGCTTACTAGGAGGCGTCTGGGGCTCTGGACGCGCACTGGAGCTGCGCCAAAAACAAATGGAGAAATGGGATAGCTCATCCAGAATAAATAATTGGCTGTTAATTATACACACCATCAAAAATGTACAGTAGATGACTTTTCTCTTCAGTAGAACATTACAGAAGTCATAAAAACTCATAAAAACAATTCCTAAAATGCAAGTCAACAGCTAAAGGCCAATTTACACCGCACAGACAAATGCCAACAAACAAGTTGGCCATTGTATTTGGAATTTGATGAAATATATGTTTCATGTTCACACTGCACCAACAGACACCAACAAACAGACTCTGACTCACATCGGTTTTGCCTCATTGTCATGGCAATGGTGTGTGGCCAGGTCAGATAACGTCAGAGTTTGTTGGAAAATCCTTTCACACTGGTGATGTTCCACAATCCAACAAATGCCGATTAAACATGTTCAGTCGGGTGAAAACAAACTCCAACAAACGGCAACAGATGCCGACTGGGGTTTCACACTGATCCAACAACCTCCAACAGACTTGTTTGTTTGTTTTTGTCTGTGCAGTGTGAATTGGCCTATGAATTGGAATATGTACAAAACAATGTACATATTAATAATTTCATAAGTATCCTCAGGAGCCATGGGTATTACTTTTGGCTGCGTTCAGAAGCTCTAAATGCTGCCTTCGGAGTAGGGCTGCACAAAATATCATTTCAGCATCGATATCGCAATGTGATCATTCACAATAGCAGGGTATGCAATTTTGAGTCTGGGTTATAATTGATCATTTGCATGGGTTTTTGAAGCCTGATTTTAACAGCATTCAGGCCTAAGAAATTGTGTCGTTTGTAACTTTAATAACTGTTAATGTTATAGAATTATTTATAAAACAAAGGCCATGCAGTATTATTTTGCATTTGATTATTCAGTTACAGTATACCTAAATACTGTTAGACTCCTCGGAAAACAATAAAATACTGATTATTTCATTTGTATTTTTTCTTTATTGCACTTATCTATGCTTCTAGATTGTTCATTATATTTTATGCAGATGAACCATTACAGGCTCTTACCCGATAGGTTGTGGCCTGCTGTGGTCCAGTTTCTGAGACTTCATGGGAACAGCATATATGTCTGGATGTTTCTGAGCAATCTCCAACTGAAAGAAGACCATAACACCATTCATTTGTGATCAGACTGACCGACTGACTGTCCAGTATTTATAGTTTTGAATGAAAGCAGAATGCCTTTATCTATTCTTTTTAAATAAAGGATCACAGAAAACGGAAACGTACAAATGAAAGAAAATGCTTATTTTCAAATTCATTCATTCGCCTTCAGCTTAGTCCCTTATTTATCAGGGGTCGCATATGCTATTCCAGCATATGTTTTACGCAGCGGATGTCCTTCCAGCCGCAACCCAGTACTGGGAAACACTCATACACTCTCGCATTCACACACACACACACTCATACACTAAGGCCAATTTAGTTTATCCAATTCACCTATAGCGCATGTCTTTGGACTGTGGGGGAAACCGGAGCACCTGGAGGAAACCCACGCCAACACAAGGAGAACATGCAAACTCCACACAGAAATGCCAACTGGCCCAGCCGAGACTGGAACTAGCGACCTTCTTGCTGTGCAAACCACTGAGCCATCGTGCAGGACGGTAAACAAGGCCATTTTTGTTGTTCTGATGTTAATGCAAGGCTGAAAACTGACCCTGGCGTTCTGGGCTTCTTGTATTTCCAGAACCCTCTGTGATCGGGCGAAGTGATCCATCTGCTCGAAGGCCTTGACTTTGCCCAGGAAAGACCTCTGTGAGGGGTCTTCAGGACTGTCGGCCGGGGGCTCACTGTTGATGAGGCCTCTGGAGCTGCGGGATGCGTGGGCAGGCTTCAGGGGTGTTGGTGGAGGTGCTGGTTTGGCTTTTGCTGGAGAGTCCAGGCTGCGTTGATGTTCGCTGCTCGCGGGACTGCTTGAACGAGAGTCGTAGTTTCGAGAGGGGTCGTAATGACCGCGAGACACCTCCACTTGAGACAGCTTTTTTACCTGGAACGTAACACAAGTGTTAGAAAACAGCACTGGATGAATGAAAACCAATACTGCACTGAATCATTGCCATTTCTGTTCAATATTTTGTAAAAAACCTGCGGACGTATGCGGAATGATTTTGAGAGTCTAGTAACTAAAAGCTTACCACATGAAATAACAAAATGAAGAACTTTTTAACTTTAATTAAGGTTTACAATGCAAATCCAATTAGATGTTAAACAAAGCGAGTCTCATATAATAAGGCTGAAAATATTACTTTACAAACTGCATTGTAAATAAATCATATAAACATTTGCATATTATACGATGATATTACTGAAATTAATATAAAAACGGAATTAATTTATATTTACGCACATTTACATAAGTAAATAAATAGACTTCCGTGTGGGCATAATCAGTAACCATACCTTTTCTTAAAGGTCCCGTGAAATTAAAATAATTTTATTTTAGTTGTTAGTAAAAGTACTGTTAGTCTTAAGGATGTCTATAAGCGAGTGTGCTCTAAAACAGTGACAAAATTCGTGTTTAGAAGATATAAAACGGATATAAACATCCAAAGCTTGCAGTTTGTCACTTCCGCCTAAATGTATCAACGATTAGTTTTTTTGACGTCACCGTTATACGTTGACGTTATACATCAAATCTCATCAAATCTTGACCAATCAAATGTTCTCTAGTGTCTGACATGGCCCGCCCCCTTCAAGAAACTTCTCAATTGGTTTCAATTTGATGCGCTTGAGCTCAACCACTCTCACTGGCAGAGCTGTGATGGCTGTTTTTCAAAAAGGGGAGGGGCTACTATAAGCCCCGCCCTCTCTTCAAAGCACTTCACAGCACCTTTAAACAACAGCTAAAAGCCATATTTAGTGCTGGATTAAGATGACAAGATTAAATGCATGTACTCTTCTTAAGCTTTTAGATACCAAACACCAATCCAACTAAAGCAACTCTATCTAGTAGTAACATCTCAAACACAAAACAAACTAAAGCAACACTACTAAGGTACAAGTAAATCTCAAACGCTAACTAATTGTATAGTTTTTATTAATAACCTCTGCCAAAATGCTAAATACTGGTAACTCTTAATGCTCAGGTTCAACTTGGTAACATGAGTTAATGGATTAAGTGTCTTGAAGCTGTTATTAGCCATGTTTTCATTCAAAAATGCAAATTAGACGTGTGTGGAAAACTGGAATATTGCTTAAAACATTTGCCAATAAAGCACCGTTTCTATCCAATGAGTCAAAGAACAAAACGGTCACTTCCTGATAAACTGACGCTGAATATCAAGAAGAAAAATGGAAGCTGCTGCGGTAGGAGTAGCCACTGTGGGCCTTCTTTTCTTATTTAATGCATTTCTGTCATCACATGATCTGTTAAAATACACAGTTTATACACATTTTTTCTTATCTGATAGAAAGTTCATCCTACTCTGTTGTGCGCATATGTTTTTTTATGCACATTTTCAAAATTTATGCACGTATTGGCATACGATTAAGCATTTTTTTGTGATATTCCAACATGCGCATAATATAGGTGGATGAATAGCTACTCTTAAGCTCCGGTCAGATCACACGATTACGAAATAGTTACATAGTTACGAAAGCCACTATGTCAGATTATGCGATTTTGTCTCTGTAAAATCTTGACTTGTCGTGGGTAACAAATGTGTCAGACTACACATTCCTTCACGATCAGTCATCCTATAACAATATTTCTTATCTCAATTTCAATTTTTTTTTAAACTAGGCTACATTATTTAAAGGCATTCGTTATGACATTGATAGGATCAAACTTATGATTCCTTTTTTAATATTAAGATATTTTCTTTGAAATCTAAATGTATATTTTCCTGCCAATGTTGCTTATTAAACAGTCCCTCGCCTGAACGTGCCGTGAGTGAGACGGAGAAAATGAAAGCACATCAGCAGCAAGGAAAATCAGATGCTCAAGACATAATCTTTAAAATAATTACATATTAAAAAATGTGCAAATATATGACAGAGTTTGATACAACAATCACAGTAAATCACAGTTCCAAATCATGACCGCACAGTTGAGTAGTGGACGGGCACAAACAAAAATATAATTTGTATATTTTTCTTGGAAAAAATATATTTTTGAAACAAATTTTGTTTGGTATAATTTGTATCTTAATTCTAATGTATTTGTTATGTATTTCAGTTATCTACTAGATAAAAAAAAGAATAACGAATAACTTTTGAGGTGAAGTGCTTCAAAACAACTCCGCTATATGCTTCAGCGCCAAAACATGGGTTGCCGTGCAGATTGTGTTGGTTTGTTAAATAAAATAATAATCTAGCCTAAATAAAATTAAAGTTAAATATTTACAGTTTCAGAGAAGCCTATATTAAACTGCTTTCACTGTTAATGACAAATTGGAATAAGCAGGACATGCTTTTACAATGTATTCGCAGCACTAAACATGTTCCCAGATTACCTCGGAAGAACAAACTCTGTTGGAAGGATGAGAGAACTCAGAAACTCGTTGTTAGAATGGAGATGTCTGCATATTTGTGCCAGTCTGTCAAATAAAATTGCTTAAAACACCTTAATATTTTAGAAAAATAGTAAAAGTTTGCATAACCAATGATTGATCATATCCACCTGAGACCAACCCATAACTAAATATGCAGCCTATTTTTTGATTACCTGACTGGCGCATTAACAGCAGCACCCTCTGATATAACCAAGAAATGATGTGCTCCTATTGCACAGTGTCACCCACGTGACGGAACTCGTCGTGAAGAACGGGGAAAAAAACTAAACATGCTAGACTTTCTGCGATGGTGTCGTGAGGCGTCGCAGACATGGTATCAGTTGTCGAGAACTATGCCACATTACATGAGAAGAAACGATTGAATCTTGCGTTACGACGCCTATTTGTCGTTTACGAATCCCCACGACACCCTACGTCAAGGAAATCCTGCCGAAATCATGTCAAAATCGTGTGATCTGACCGGGGCTTTACCTAAAACTATTAAATGATACAATATTTTAAACATAAAAAAGCATAAAACATGACTAAAACTAAAATTGTAATAAATAATAATCATAATAATAATAATAATATATATGTGTGTGTGTGTTTGTGTAAATTGATCTAAAATATTAAGTTGATAAAAAAAACACTGAGCTGAATTTGTTTTTAAATTAATACATTTTATATTTTATGATAAATCAGTAAATGGTGTATTTTAAGAAATATGAGTTAAATAATAATAATAGATTAGCGAATGATGTAGTGTAATATAATGCTAAATGTACACTAGCCTAGAAAAAACTAAATGAAACTTAGTTTAGTGGAAGCTTAGAGTAAATGGTGCTTACCAAACTACTACACCACCAGTTAACATAGTTATTTTTTAACATCAAGGTCAAAGTATTTCATCATCTGGCAGCATTTATTCAGAGTGAACTACTGTACATGCTGGAAAACATTTTTTCAAGTAAACTCCACTAATATCTACCCACTCATTTGGCACAACAGTGATCACGGCTCTACGGTAAATCCTACCACAGTGTGCCATTGAGCTGCTGCGGGACGAATCTGAACTGCTGGAAAAATGCCTGCGCCAAATCAGGCCGTTCCTCTGTGTGAGCCATGGTGACGTCAGGAGAGAGTTCAGTTAGACAGACACACCTTACACACTTTCCACACACTGAAGAACAGACCCTTTTTTTCTTTTTCATCCTAATATAAAGAAAATGCACTTCTAAGTGTTTCTTTTGTTGCACTACATCAGTTTCTGTAGATTGTTATTCCAATACATATTTTGAAAGGTTGTTTTCTCGAAATGATTTTTTTCTCCCGCACTGAGCCATACATTAAAGCATTTTGTGTGCCAAACAAAACTGTAAAGACAACTTTACTTACAGTACCTATGTCTTTCACATCGGATTGAGATTTGTGTTTCACTGTGTACACGGACATCAATAATCCGATTTTAATACGATTAAGACAATACTCTGATTAAGAGTCTACCATGTAAACAGTGATTTTTGATTAATCTGATGATTGTCTTATTCAGATTAAAGCAAATAATTCGATTACTGATGTCCATGTAAACGTAGTCATTGTCTAGACTCTGAATGTCTTTGGACTGTTTCTGTCTATGGATTATGAGAGAGAGCTCTAGGATTTCCTCTAAAATATCTTAATTTGTGTTCTGAAGACGAACGAAGGTCTCAGGGGCTTGGAACGACATGAGGTTAATTAAACCTGTATGTGTGTTATATATATTTTGTTGCAGTTTTTTCAGTTTTTTTGACTTTTGCATTGTTTCTTGTTTGCTTACTCATTGGTTGATTGGGGTGATTATTGTCTGCAAGTGTGATGTGTAGAGTTTAACTATGCTGCGTCCAAAATCGCCTACTACTCAGTAGGTACTGCATTTGAATTTAAATGTACTACTCGACTGTTAGAAAAGTATGTTCTATACAGTATGAATGTGAGCAGTATGAATGGAACTCGGACGTACTACATCCGCCATTTTGTCATGATCACGTGACCTACCCGCGTCAGTTGCGTCACTTCACTCCCATTCATGAATTCCCTCGCGGTGCATCATGGGATAGAGTAGCATGCATCGGATGTGCACTTCAGAATCTCGCCGGAAGTAGTAAGTCATCCGGGTACTTCTTGCATACTGTTTTTCAAATTCGATGAATTCGGACATACTACTCGGCTCGCATACTGTTTTTAGCGTACTATATAGTAGCCTATGGAAGTATGCAATTTCGGACGCAGCCAAAATCTTGAGTTCTCTTGTGTTTCCTGTGTGACCTGATAAAGACCATGTACTGTAGGTTGAAATGTTGTCATATTAAAACTGTTTGAGAGCTAAAGTGGCAGTGTGCCGACTGTTTTACTTTTCTATTGAGTAATTAAACCTCCCATGCATTCTGCACTGCTGACAAAACAATTATTTACAAAAATCAATTGTTGCTTCAGAATGAGGTCAAACTGATTTTCATAATACTTTTGATTACACACATTCATGATTTAGTGATAAATATTCTAGCCTGCAAGACTAAGTTTCTCAAAAGTTGATGTTTTTTGACTTTGCTTACAGTATGTGAGTTTTTTCCCCTAAAACATACTAACCACACATAATCTTTTTGTTTTTTTAAATGCAAGCATATACAGTACATCCATCTTTGTTGCATATCATTGTAGCACAGTTTGTGTGGAATAAAACAAAATGAAATGATAGTCAAGAATATGTTATATAAGCAGAAAAAAGCCAGAGCATATCCAAACATGACAAGGGTCTCAAAATCACCTCAGACCCCAAAGTTAATAACAGAGTTTTCATTTTAGGGTGAACTAACCCTTTAATTTCCTAATCATAAACAACATTCTATTTTACAAAAAAAAAAAAAGAATTAATGTATTTTTTTTTCTGTCTGTTTGCAGTATTTTCTGAATTGTGGAGCAAATTCTTTCATCCAATGTTCACACCTTTGAGCTAGAGATGTAAATAAATAATTCCTCATTTGCATACAACATTCTTAAATAAAGTGGAATTAGCTCTCCTGAATTATTAGCCCTCCTTTATATTTTTTCCCCAATTTCTGCTTAACGGAGAGAGGATTTTTTTCAACACATTTCTAAACATAATAGTTTTAATAACTCATTTCTAATAACTGATTTCTTTTATCTTTGCCATGATGACAGTACATCATATTTTACTAGACACTAGTATTCAGCTTAAAGTGCAATCTAAAGGCTTAACTAGGTTAATTAGGCAAATCATTGTATAATGATGATTTGTTCTGTAGACAATCGAAAAAATATATTGCTTAAGAGGGCTAATAATATTGACCTAAAAATGGTTTAAAAAATGTTTAAACCTGCTTTTATTTTAGCCAAAATAAAAGAAATAAGACTTTCTCCAGAAGAAAAAATATTATAGGAAATACTGTGAAAAATTCCTTCATTCCTTCGGTTTCTTCATAAACATCATTTGGAAATTATTTGAAAAAGAAAAAAAAGTTACAGGAGGGCTAATCATTTTGAATTCAACTGTATGTAAGGTAAGCATCTGATAAATATTTGTGATTTGTTTTTGTTTTTTTACTTTATTCACCTGCAGTGTCGAGCCCTAAAATCAGACCGTGCCAATGCATTATATAATAAATGACTGCAGCATTGACATCCATCAGTGTAAAGTATGTGTGTATATCTTGTGTTCACTGTCTGCATATCAGTCTTGTCTTGCTGACACTAGTCTAGTGTAATCTTCAGTAGCTGATGGAGGTGTTTTCACCTTGGCAGGGTCGGGCAGGAATGTGGACATTACAGGAGGACTGCAGTCGCTCGTCTTCTCTCTGCTGTTCTTCCTGCGGGCTCGACCTCGAATCTCTGGACTCGACTTCCTGAGGATCTGCAGGAGGAATATAGCATTCAGGTAAACACACGAGGACACAATGCTTTTGCTCTTTTTTTTAACAACTGCCATCCATTGATCCATCCATGTATCCATGTATCCATCTATCTATGATTTCGCAAAGAGATTTTTTTTACATTTGCAACCTAAAATTATCTATTTTGTGACAGTTTTTCTCTAAATGCATTTCATTATTTGCTTTAATTAATAATTTTTTTTATTCTATTTTATTATTTGCATTATTTTTGTGTTTTGCTATTAAAATGAAAGAAAAAAACATTTTTTTTCTATCTATCTATCTATCTATCATGATAATGATATGTTATGTTGCCAGAATAATCATAATCTAATGTGACTTCAGTAATATTTCATGTCATTAATGTTGCAGTTCCAGCATCGTACAGCAGAGGGCAGAAGAGTCTGCTTTTTTTATTTACAGATGCACTGAATTGCAATTATGTAAAGCATGGAATATGTATGATATTCCATGTAAACTCTTCGCTGTGCACTTATTGCATTTGCAGCACGTACATATGATAATGCATTTCCCTGCTGGTTTGACCTCTGCCGTCTTTCCTGGAACACACAGATGTGTTTGTGCTGACCTCAGTAACTGTGGGCGAGACGACGCTGCAAACATGCTAAAGTGTGAAAATGTCAATGCTTGTTCATGCCCTTTACTCTCAAACATGTGTCTGCATGTAGTGAATACAGTACAGCGATTTAAAGAGTTTGTTCACACAAAATTAAAAAGAAAAATTCTGTTATTAATTACTCACTGTCATGCCGTTTCAATCCTGGGACCGCTGTTCATATTTGGAACACAAAGTAAGATATTTTAGATAAGTAATTAATAACAAGATATTTTTGAGTGAACTAACCCTTTAAAGAAAATATAAAAAGTCATTTTTCATTACTTATTTTTCCCAACCAATTGTGTGTTAGCATCTTGCAATTCCGATTGCATTCTAAGGAGACATTGAAAGAATTGTAAAATAAATATTGAATTCATATGTCGCGATTATTACTTTCCTGCAAATGTCAGAAAAAAATGTCATATTATGCTAATTTTTTTGACATTTGTTTTTCTACAAATTGCAAAAAACAAAGATATAAATATACACTCAACATTCAGACTTTTTTTTTCCTCATCTTGCAATCCTGAATTTATATTTTGTACTTAAAATTATGAGTTTATATCTCAAAATTTCTAAGTTTTCAATACTGATGTTTTTACCTTCAAATTCAGAGAGGAAAAATGTCAAAATGGCAATAAATTCACTGCTAGTTTACATCTCAGAATTCAGCGTTTATATTATTTTTAAATCCAGAACTGCAGGAAAAATAACAATTATAAGAGATAAAGGTGCAAAATTTCACCTTTAATGTCTCATTTTCACAATGCCAAAACTCTACTTTTCTAAAATGTTCAGTTTATACCTTACATTTCTGAATTAATATACTCTATAATAATAATATCCTTCACACTCAATTTTTTTCTCCAAACGGCATTAATTATTTTCTGATCCCATGGCAGAAAAACCTTGCCATATGCACGTGTGTGTGAAACTCTGCAAATTTTCCCTAATATTTGCAAGTTTTCCATGAGTGTCGGAAGTCTGTATTTCAAGCTTATCCCACACATTTCTTAGTGCATTTGAAATTATGGGTTCCACGGCCTGTTTGCATACCTGTCAACATTGGGATGTAAAAATACAGGACAACAATTAGCTACAAATGATAGAATACACAGCAAACATTAGAAAATATTGACAATAAAATAAAAGGTTTAGCCTATTAAAATCAATGGCCTATAGAGATAGTTATAAAATCTCGTTCACTTTTTATTCGCTGTATTTAAATATTGATTCAATGTACTACAGTTATATAGTGAAGAGCAGCAAATGAATCTCCCATTTTGTTTTGTTTGATAACAGAGGTGTCACTTTAACAATGCGGAGATCTATAATGAACGCATTCAGCAGAAAATTATTTGTGTTTAAAATAAAACACGCAGGACGGACATGTTGACATATTATTAAGTGTATCCGTCTGTTTAAACACACACCCAAACCCTAAAGTGTCCACTTTCGCTCCTCTTTAAATGGCGTGTACAGAAGCTGATCTGGGAACAGTGTGTTTATCACTACGGATCACGTTCGTCAGTCAGCACTAATACATGCATTTACTGATTCAGAGGTTGCATAAGAAGGGCGACGCATAGCTTTAATGGAAAGAAAGTGAATGCAGACGTTTGTTTCAAGCCAAAATAAAGCGAAAGGACAATTCTCTTGACTTGCAATTAAATCACATTTGAGATCGGCTCTGTGTTGATGGTACTTTCACTTTTCATAGAAAGATCAAAAATACAGGAGAAACATACTTAAATGGGATGATAGTGAGATAGAATGGTAAAATATGGGAGAATCCCAGCAAAAACGTGAGGGTTGACAGGTTGCCTTTTTCGGGAACATCCATCTAAAAGAACTGAAACTAATCATTTCAAATAATTTTGCTGTACTACAAATAACACATATACATAAGTTTGTGCTTAATTTTTATCCATCATGAAAATAATGCTATGCTTAGTGTTTAAACATGACATGATCTGTGGCCAAAGCTCTATTGAGTTTCTATAATACGTTCAACATGTGTCCATAATATTGCTATTTTGGGGGATTTTATTGCTCTGCTTAAAGCTATAAGTTAATTGTAATAAGCTGCCTTTCAATACTGAATGGATGAACTGTAATGAAACCTCACTGTACATCTCACTGATTGTTAACACTAACAAAAATGACTCCCACAATTCACGCAAAGCATTATGGGCTGTAGGAAAAATATGTTTAAAGGTCCCGTGAAGTGCTTTGTAATGTGCATTTTTTATTCGATGTTGGACGTAATATCAACTGAAACATGAAGAGAGGGTCGGACATTTAGTAGCTCCTCCCCCTAATAGTGTTTTGTTTTATCACAGCTCTGCCAGTAAGAGTGGTTAAACTCAAGCATTAAATGAAAAGCAAATGAGAAGCGTTTTGAAGGGGGCGGGGCATGTCAGATACTAGAGAGCATTTGATTGGTCAAGATTTGATGAGAAACAGAAGTATGACATCACAAAAATCTTTCATCCATTCAGGCGGAAGTGACAAACTGCAAGCTTCCGATGTTTATATCTTCTAAATGCAAATTTTGTCACTGTTTTGGAGCACACTAGCTTATAGATATCCTTAAGACTAACATACTGATACGAACATATAAAAAAACGTTATTTTGATTTCACGGGACCTTTAAGTTGAGCAAATGTTTCTATGTGTACCTCCTCTGGCATGACGGGCTCAGAGGAGCGGCTGATGGCGGACACTCGTTGCCGGTCCAGCGGCTCGTCGGTCTCGTTATCAGTGTACGTGCCACCCTCGTCCGCCGTGTCGTCGTAATCGCTGGTCATCCGGCTATCCATGCTCAGATAGTCAGCGCTCATGGCCGAAAGATACGACATGCGGTCATCATGAACGTCCAGATCGCCCTCCGTCCCGTCCAGCTAAAAGAGACACATGATGGATCTTGTGTACAGAGAGGAGCGAAAAACAAAAAGAAAAACACAAAAACAAAACAGAAAGGAAGCTGTAGAGCAAGAATGATGAACAGTAAAAGCACAGAAAAAACAGGAGGAATGACTACTGGGACTTATAAGAAGAGGACGACGTGCATTAGCAGGTAAGCTAGAGGTTTAACTAGGAGGAAAACGCTGAGGAATATTGGAGATAGATAAAGTGGGAGAAATGTGAATGGAAGAGTTTTAAAGTAAAGAGATGTTTTAAAATGTGGCATTAAAGTCAACATGAATCTTGATCTTTTTATTGACAGTGTGTACATTTAGAAATACATTTTTTTAAACAGTTTTGCTCATAATTAAAATTAAAGTACAGAATATATCATTTTAATATTTTTTTTTATAGTTTTGGTTTAATAATTAAAAATAAATTACAAAATATATAATTATATATACCTGTATACATTTATTATATAAAGGCCAAAAAAGTAAATGAATAAATTATTATTATAGTGCAAATAATTTTAATAAAAAAAAATTAAATACAGCAAAACAGGACTGAAATAAAAAAGGTAATAAAAAGCTAAATAAATAAATAAATAAATAAATATATTATAAATAAATAAATATATTATAAATAAATAAATAAATATAAATATATATATATATATATATATATATATATATATATATATATATATATATATATATAGATATCCTAAATATATATTTAGGATAGATTTAAAAAAAATAATATTATACTTTTTGAATAATTTAAATGAATATAAAAATACACACATACATATATAGACACATAATAGAGCTATTAAAAAGCTCCTTTTATTATATATTTTAAATGTATTTTATTTACTACATCATAAAAATACACATGAAATTACTTGATATTATAATAAAATATAATTTAATAAAATTATGAAAGCATGAAAAACAATATTTATGCATTATATACACAATACATTTAAATGTGAAGAGTTCAGATGCAAAAACCTCTAAGTGCCATATGAAATTTTCTTCTACAATGAGCATTTTTCTCAGCCTGGAGTTGTGGAGTTATTTCACTTTAATGGGCAATAAATAGGCAATGCAAAGAACCTATTTTTTGCCATAAAAGTGGATTTACTGAATATACACACAGGAGCTTGCGAAAAATGCTCATTTTAGAAGAAAATTTCAGATGGCATTTAGAGGTTTTTGCATCTGAACTTTTCATATGAACTTTAATTATGGATAAATATAATAAATTATTAATGACAGTTTCAAAAATGAAGTGGTGAAATGTCTTTTCGCTTCAGTGCAGTCAAAATTCAGTGCATTATTTTTATACCTGCTTTTCAATGTTAATATCATTTGCATGCACATTAATGGAGGTGAAGGAATAATGAAGTCTGGTTTGACATCATTGTTGCTTAAAAACTATACATAAATTGCTTATAAAACAACAAAAATAATTTATTTTTGTATTTAATCTTAATTTCAGTGTCTTGTCTTGCTTTTATTCTGGATTTGACTCAGACGGCAGATGTGCAGTAGGCTGTGAACAGTGTTTCATGTTGACTTTAAGGGGAGGTGTTGTTTGAGAGTGAACAGAAGGTTCTGGAGATCTGTGTCTTTACCTTCCCTTCTGAGACCCACACAGCGAGGCTCTGCTGCTCTCTGATGGCCTCCTTCAGACTGCCATACCAGGCATCATTAGCCGAGTTCAGATCGATAACAGCTGACAGGCCGACGGGGGACCACAGAGAAAAAATCAAAACATTTCCATTTAGGTCAACCCTTCTCTACACTCAGCCTGATCTATTTCTCTCACTGGGTTTCCATCAGCGGCTTTAATCATCTGGAGATTTACAAACCGGGAATCAGTGTCACCGCGAATTCAATGATATCTGACAATCACAAGATTTGACTGATTTGTTTCTTTTTACACCACTTCTTCTGAATTCACTATTTTATTATTTGAAATAAACAGAGTTCAATTATGATCTGTGTGAAAATGTGCATGCTTGTTTGTGCAATTGTGTCCTTTAAATGTAAAAATGTAAATTAAGTTAAATTAAATTAAAAATAAAGCCAGTACTTATTTACAATAGTATTGCAATTATTGTTTTAAAGACGTGCAAACTGACATTATCAAGTATGTCACTCACTTTGACAATAACTATCGTGACAACAATCAATAGTCCCTTTTACACATACAGACTTTTCTGGAAAATTGCCGGCAATTTTCCAAAAAGGGATCATGTGTGAACGGGTCCTTTTTGAAAATACCGGTAAATTCGTTCAGCCAATTTTCCGGAAAGAGAAGTTGTAACATTACCGGTAATTTTCCGGAATGCTGCTCTGTGTGAATGCAGAAGGAAAATTGCCGGAAAGAGCGCGTTCACGTTTAGAACGCGCTGACGTGAGACATCTACTTCGACCAATCAGTCGCATTCACATCCGTGCTGTTAATGAAAATAAAAGCCTTTGAATACTTTTCCAGACACATTTAGCTGCTAGTTGTTAGTGTTAGTTGTTAGCCAACTGTGGAAAAAGATGATCGATAAATTCTTATGATAAACCACTGTTAGTTTACCTGGAAGCTCTGCGCTCAGATGTTCAGATGCGTGACGCATGTGCATGTGAAGGGGCGCTCCTGTCTATGTGAAGGAGCGCTGCTAAAGTTTTAAATAAAAGTGAAACCATCAAGTCCATCGAAATACCATCGAAATACAAGCGCGGCCATTTAGAGCTCATTTATGGTTAATGATGTCAGAATTTACCGGTATTTTGGAATGGATGTGTGAATGGTCCTTTCCGGAAAAATTCCGGAACGTTCTTGCCTGTGTGAACAGCACATATTTGAATTTACCGGTAAAGTCGTTCCAGAAATTTTCCGGATATTTACCGGTATCACTATGTTTTTTATATTTATAAGGGATGACAGATGCAAGAGTATCAGTTTTATCAATTATTATTAATGAGTTTTACATTTTAAACCAAATACTTTAAAAAAATTGATTAACATATTTAACATATTTTAAAAAATCCAAAGCATAAGCGGAACATTTATGCATTTCAGAGCAACACTGCAGTATTTGATTCCTGAATGAATCTACTTTTGAACTAATCAGTTGAGTCAATGATTCAATGATCCATTCATAAAAGTCAACTGCTTCATTTCGAAATCAATCAGCCATCTTAAACAAATCATTTAAATGAATGATTCAATGAATCGCTCATTAAGACATCGACTTATCGCCACTTACTGGTTGTTTTAGTGTCATATTTATTAATCCATGACAGGCTAGCAAAAACACACTTGTCAATATAATATTTTTTTAAATCCCCCCCCAAAAATAAAATAAAATAAAATAAAATAAATATATATATTGTCAATATCACAACCTCTTGTGTTGTTCCAAAAAGGAGTCTGTGATACTGACAAATAATTACGGATTTTTCAGTGAGGTGTCTGGACCCCCGGGACTGACCGGTAAACAGGTGCGAGCAGGTTTTCCTGAGCTTCAGAGCCTGGTCGTAGAGTTTGCGGGCACTGCGGTTTGAGCTGGGGATGACTCTCTGCCTCATGGCCTTCACCCCGTGTTTGCTGTCCGGGTTGAAGAAGATCACTATTGGGTACCACTGCGTGTAGTTCAGGGTGTCCACAGCTTTAGGGGTGACGTCCAACAGAGCATGCTTGTCCTACAGATGTCACATTCATGCATTTAGCAGTCTTTTTTATTTAAAGCAACTTACAAAAGCATTGAGTAACACTTTGAGTGAATTGAAATAATGATTATTCAATTGTGTTTGTTTACATACACAATTACCTGTTCGATGATCTGTCGAATAGTGTTGAGACGAACCACCCCGGAGGATTTTTCTGAGCCTGCATCTTTGGGTTCTGTTTCTGATGTGAGATTTGACAAAATTAACAAATTGAAACAAATAATTAAAAATTAATACATACTCAAGACAGTTGAAGCCAAAATTATTTGTCCTCCTGTGATTTTTTTTCTTCTTTTTTTAAATATTTCCCAAATGATGTTTAACAGAGCAAGGAATTTTTCACAGTATTTACTGTAATATTTTTTCTTCTGGAGAAAGTCTTATTTGTTTTATTTCGACTAGAATAAAAGCAGTTTTAATTTTTTAAATGTCAATATTATTAGCCCCCATTATGCAATATATATTTTTACTCCAACGTGCATAAAGTTAAGCGTTTAAATTGTACTTTAAGTTGAATACTAGTATCTTGAAAAATGTGTAGTAAAATATTATGTACTGTCATCATGGCAAAGATAAAATAAACGAGTTATTACAAATGAGTTATTAAAACTATTATGTTTAGAAATGTGTTGAAAAAAATCTTCTTTCCGTTAAACAGAAATTGGGGAAAAAATTATTCTGGAGGGCTAAAAAATTCTGACCTCAACTGTATATATTTTATTTAACACTAGCTAAAATGCTAGCCTTTGGTCAAAAGTCTTCAAATGATGTCAAACCAGCCTTCATTATTCCTTCACCTCCATTAATGTGCAATTTATATTATATTATATTGCATTTTTTTGTATTATATTATATTGATGTGCAACTTATATTAACATGGAAAAGCAGGTATGCAAATTATGCACTGAATATTGTTTCAAAAGTTCACACTTAGATATTGCTTGATAATAATAGCAGGCTTGGCATGCTGTCCTGGCAGAGAACCCTGAGCTTGAAGATAATTGAGCCCAGGACTCCCGCCTGGTCAATGAGCATGTAAGGGGGGTATGAAATCAGGTAGTTCTTGAGAGCTCCCCCAGTAAAGGAGGAAAGGGGGAGATGGGGTGGATGAGGGGATTCTTCAAAAAAGAAGATAAGGGAGTAATGCTAGACGGGCTATGATTACAGATGAGAGACCAGCCGCGATCAATCATATCACGTGCTCCTCTGGAAATTAGTTTGAGAAACTTCACAAAGTGAAAAGACATTTCAAAACCAAGTTCAACTTCATGTTTAAAACTGTCATTATCATTTTTATATTTATCAATAATAAAAGTGAACAATTAAATGTATTGTAGTGTTATTTGACTAAATTTAGATACTACAGTAGTTTTGATTAATAGCTTGAATTTCTATTTATTTGTTCTTTTAATTCCTAATTAGTTTTTGCACATTTCTGTTATTGTTGTATTGGTTTAACTGCATAACCCTGCTGTATTGGCATTTAAAAATAATTCATAACTTTTTGAACATGTTGCTACTATTCATCACGATAAGAAATAATTTGGCATACTTTAAATCTAATGCATCTACTATCTGGCAACTCACTGGCGATGACAAACTCGTCTGGAAGCTCCGAGGCCAGTTTTTCACTAGCAGCATCAGCGATGGGTCCAAACAGCACAACCGGCCTCCGGAAACCCGCTGTGTGGAAAGAAGACAAATCTCACAACCAAGATTTCCAAGACAGCACAGGGAATCAGTTTAAGCCTGAATAAAACAAAAAATGCTGAATATGAATCAATGATTTAGCTATGTAAATTGAGTTTAGAGAGGATTCAAGAAAAATCAGAAGAGTTTTGAGTGATGATTCAAAACAGCCTCTTTTAAACTCCCGACTGTGGCTTCTGCCTCATAAATCATGCCTTTATTGAGTCATTTTCTTATTTCTCTGAGCCATGAGCTCACAGCTCATTTTTCAAGCATATTAAACCTTTCTGAGGCATCTGTGTGTGGGTTTGCAGAGGCTTTCATTAGCAGTATTAGTCTGGTCTGCTCAGATGTTACATGTATGTAGAAGCAGACGCTGTTTTATTGAGAACGTTTACTGTGGAAAAGATGCAGGTGTGAAGAGCTGATTAGGTTTATAAGGCTGATAAGTTTGCCATCCATTGCATCAGTTGTTGGCGGTGATGTACTCTCTTAAACTTTCACTTTTTATATCTGTTGTCTGATTCACATTGTTCACTTGTATCTGCACACATAGTTGGTCTGGATTAGAATAAAATGCTTTTCTTATTATTTTTTCTTTACTACCTTTTTATTTACCCTAGTGCACAGATAAACAGACCTGTATGTGATTTTGTAGCGCCTTTGTATTTTACAGTACAACAAGAAGAATTCAGATAGAAACAATTAGAAAAAATCTAATAAAATTAAAACATTGGAAAAATGAAATATATTAAAATATCAAATCGCCATCTTAATAAAACAGTCAAAACCTCTGAACACAGAATAAACACTTCGAATGGGATCAAATTATTTTTAAAAAGTGACAGAATTAACAAGCCAATATTTTCTAAAGGACAGAAAGAAAAAAGGGAATACTGTTATTTTTAATTGTCCAATTCATTTAATATATAATCTTTTTTATTCATCAATTTAAATTAAATTAATTAAAATATGTTCTCACATAGACATTGTGATACACTCAAAGCATAGCATGACATATATATGAGCAATATCACACTCGTAGCAGTGCGATATGGCTGTATATCGGCACTGGTGGGAGACGTGCGTTGGTGCCCCACCAGAGACGATATACAGCCATATCGCACTGCTACGAGTGTGATATTGCATTTATACAACAGTTCGACAGCATAATCGTGTATATAAAACAGAAAATCAAACACGGAGAGTCTCAAAAACCCTTTTGTAAGAGGAACTACTTTCTTCCGCCATTCACATCTGCAGCTGACGGTCAGAACAGCAGAAAGCGTTGCTCATTCACAAACGTCAAACGTAAATGATTCTCTAGCATAATGTCTAAAGTGATGACAAAACAGTTGATTTTGCTCACATTTTAAGATATAAGGCTGAACGACATGAAATGCCATCAATCTACAGAGATTTCCCAGTAGTTCTCTGTTGCAATCAGGATATCACAATAATTAACCTCGAAAAAGTCAAAGCAAAGCAAGAACTACCAGATTACTATGGTATAAATACAGCAGTACAACATACAAAAGAGAGAGATCGACTTAGAATGTCACTTACCTGTTTTATAACGATTTGATCAGCGGTAGTTTGACATACGAAAAGAAAACGCTGAGTTTTTCTCCCCTAATGACTTATTATGCGGTCTCTGTCGCCATCTTGTGGCGGTCAACCGTCAATTTCTTTGCTGTGCATGCTGTTCATGGCCGCCGACGCGCTGAATCTCCGAAATTATAAATATTTAAAATAGGCACTATCCTTATAAATAAACTGCATAGTTGCAATCTAAACAACTACATTCTCGACTAAAAAAGGCTGAAAAGTACATTATGTTGTCCAACAGCTGTGATATTTGTCAAACTGTAGTGATTTTGTTCCTCTGCTTGTAACTCTATGGAATGCTATGATGTGAGTATCACGGTGCATACATTGGATTGGATTTTTTGGTTCAGCTTGAAAGTATACCCCTATATATATATATGATATCCATTTATCATATAAAATATTACAGGAATTCATATAAAAGTATACTATTTAAACAATCAATAGCAACTGTCAAACCCCTAAATTTGAACCACTAAGCTGTGCACTATGGGGACCAGCCAGTAAAGCACACTAAATAGTGCACTATGGGGATCAGCCAGTAGTGCACTATGGGAACCA
>CAIGQV010017835.1:23060009-23077309 GCA_903798115.1 Danio jaintianensis
TTTTTGAGATATTTGCTGTGTTATTATGTTGCTTGTTGGGTTATTTTGAGGGTTGTGTTGTGTTTTTTGGATTGTGTTGCGATTTTTTTGGGGTTGTTTTGTATTTTGTGGGGTTGTGCTGTGTTTTTTATGTTGCTTGTTGTGTTGTTTTTAAGGTTGTGTTGTGATTTTAGAGGGGTAGTGGTATGTTTTTTTGGGGTTGTGCTGTGCTTTTTTGTGCTCTGTTGTTTTTGTTATGTTTTGTGTTGAGTTATGCCACTTCCACTGTTTAACACACAAGTAAAACAAAATTGCTCATGTCGCAGTGTGTAAATATGAGACTATATGAGTGCTATTGACACACTGTATATTAGTTGTTACATTTAATCATTAAATCATTCTATGAATATATTATTTATACAATCATCCTAGCCATTGTTTTCATTCATAGCCTGTTTTGCCAGTTTAAATGACCCACTGAAGTACAAAAATCTTGCATTATTAAGGTTAAAAATAAATAGATTTATTAATTATTAATTTAAATGATCAGTCATGGGAATACATTGAAATAAACATCTCTAGTAAGCACTGAAGCAGTAAAGATTCAGCACAGTGGTTTTCAGGTCAGGCATTTTGATCCTCACGTAACAGGAAGCTCACGAACATGAAAATCAGGATTTGTGCATTTGTGCAACAGTCCCTGGAAGAGCTGAAACTGGCTCTAACTGGTTTTGTAGTGATGAGCAACAAGACGTGGCCTGTGTGTGTTCAGGGGGAGGGAGGACTGAAGAGACAGAGCTTCAGGCCCTTTCACACATACACTGATGTATTTACTGGACACTCGTCCTACTGCTGCATGTGGGAATGTGTTCGGCCTTTCAAACTTGATGATGATGGTGCCACATTTATGATGACCTACTTGCAAAGAAACCTCTTCCTATTGTTATTATTGTTGTTTGCATTATTTTATATCATACCAAATTATCATTATTATTTATTATTTATGATGACCTAATTGCAAAGAAACCTTTTCCTATTTTTATTATTATTATTGTTTGTATTATTACATATCATAGAAAATTATCATCATCATCAAATTATCATCATTATCAATTGGTGATTTTTAATGATTTTTAAAACTGAATAAACAAAGTATACTGACAGTACTCTATTGCTATATATATATATATATATATATATATATAAATTAATATATCATTATACATATATATTACTTTTTTTTTACTTTTTTGAATAAATGTGTGCGTGTGTAATTAGAACAACAAAAAGTATTAAAATATGTAAAAATATACAATAAGCAGATACTAAAACATCCGTATATAAATAAATAAAATGTCTTTATTGTATATATAAATATATTAAATATATAAACTCACAGGCCATTTTATTAGGTACACTTATCCAACTGCAAATTTCTAATCAGCCAATTACATGGCAGCAACTCAATGCATTTAGGCATGCAGACATAGTCAAGACGATCTGCTGCAGTTCAAATCGAGCATCAGAATGGGGAAGAAAGGTGATTTAAGTGACTTTGAACGTGGCATGGTTGTTGGTGCCAGACGGGCTGGTCTGAGTATTTCAGGAACTGCTGATCTACTGAGATTTTCATGCACAACCATCTCTAGGGTTTACAGAGAATGGTGTGAAAAAGAGAAAATATCCAGTGAGCGGCAGTTCTGTGGGCGAAAATGCGGGGATATTTTCTTGGGCCCATTAATACCAACTAAGCATCGTGTCAACGGCACAGCCTAACTGAGTATTGTTGCTGACCATGTCCATCCCTTTATGACCACACTGTACCCATCTTCTGATGGCTACTTCCAGCAGGATAACGCACCATGTCATAAAGCGCGAATCATCTCAGACTGGTTCTTGAACATGACAATGAGTTCATTGTACTCAAATGGCCTCCACAGTCACCAGACCTCAATCCAATAGAGCACCTTTGGGATGTGGTGAAACAGAAGATTCGCATCATGGATGTGCAGCCGACAAATCTGCAGCAACTGCCTGATGCTATCATGTCAATATGGACCAAAATCTCTGAGGAATATTTCCAGTACCTTGTTGAATCTATGCCACGAAGGATTAAGGCAGTTCTGAAGGCAAAAGGGGGTCCAACCTGGTATTAGTAAGATGTACCTAATAAAGTGGCCGGTGAGTGTACTTATAAAATAAAAAAATAACTACACAATTATCATTAAACAATCAAACAAACAAACAAATAAATGTTCTAAATAAACAAATAAAAATGATAGATATAAAATAAATAGATCAATGAATACAAAAATTGTAAACATATTAGTAAATTATTTAGATATAATACAGACTAAATTACTTGTAAGTATAAAAAATAAATGTATAAATAATAGTACACAAGGTATTTTAGTCCATCTCTAGTGACCGCTGGAGTGCACAGGAACAGTGGGTAAAGCCAGTGTCAGTTTTATGTGTTTAATGTGTGGTTCGAGTGAAGCTCATGTTCTCTTCTCTCACCTTCAGTTTTATTCTGTGCCAAAATGGTGACGACTTCACCCCGCGGGATCTCCAGCAGGAACAGCACAGCCTCCTCTCGCACAATTCCCCGAAAGTCAACATTATTCACCTATGCACACATATACACACATTTACGTACAGTTATAAGTTAAATGTGGCAAAAGTCAAATCAAATTCAAATTCAAGAAAATGGTACACATGACGGTAACATAAAGCTCCCCTATTCATCCAGGTTTTTCTGAAAACTCTGATGACCAAGAATAAGTCAGTTATTTATGGTATATATACAGTAAATGCTTCAGATTTACATTAAATAGAATTGAATTACTGTATAATGTAACAAAAAAGATAAGTTGGATAAGTTGGCAGTTCATTCCGCTGTGGCGACCCCAGATTAATAAAGGGACTAAGCCGAAAAGAAAATGAATGAATGAGTTATGTTTATTTTGTTTTGTTTTTTCATGACATTCAAAACTGTATATTTTAATGCAAGAAACCTCAACTAACAAAACAAGTGAACTTCAGGAAAAAATGAATATTTATAAAAATAAATAAGGGATAATCAGTGGCTTTGAAAAAAATATTTAAAAATTAAGAAATGTAAAGTAATAATATAAATAAAAAATATATAATTTTGTAACTATAAATTTATAATCATGAATGAGCAAATAAAAAATGAAAACAAACATACAAATAAATAAATTAAACTATTATTTAACAGTAGGAGAATGGATTTTTTTTTTTACCTTGAGTTTAATCTCTTTTTTTTGTCAATGTTCCACGAAATTTAATTATGCAAGCTGAAACCAAATATTTCAATAACTTAATGGGCTTAATTTAAAGAGAAATAAAAGTACTAAAGTCAACTATTAGCAATACTTTTGGCTCAACGAGACATTGAGTTGAACTAACTAAAGTCACTTATGTTATATAGACTGACTAAATTTGTTTAGAAGTTACATGTTTGTCTATTCAAAGTAGTTTTACAACAAAACATTCTATTTAAGCTTAATAGATCAAAATAAAATGCGTTCACAAAATTTAATTGGTCCCACTTTATATTACGTAGCATTAACTGTACTTGCACTAAAATTAATCATTCGTTACAATATACTTGTTGTTTAAATATATGTTTTTACATTGTACTTATGCTTGATTAAATACCTGAATGTAATTACATCTGTAAGTAATTTCTGTAATTACACTGTTGACCATCCCTTAAACCTTAACCCACCCTAAACCTGCCCATACCACCAAGCCTGTCCCTATTCCAACCCGTATCCCACCTCAATAGTGTTCTGCAATATATTATGAACACAGTAAATACACTGTATTTATATTTTAATGTAAGTTCATAATAGCTAAGGACACTTAATATAAAGTGGGACCATTTAATTTAATACCTTCATGATCTGATCTCCTACACGCAGACCCTCTTCTTCAGCTGGACTGCCTTCCTGCACTCCCGCGATGAAGATTCCCACATCATTTCCTCCAGCCAACCTCAGGCCAACACTCTCTCCTTTCTGAAAGCTCACCATTACAGTGTTGGGCCTTAAAAAGAGCAAAGGGTGTTTGCTATCTTCTGTTTTCCTGAGACATCAGCATAGAAATCCTTTCAAAACATCCAATACATTATGTTGACTCAGCAGGTATACATTGAATAAAATTATTAAATGAAATTTTATTTCAATCAGAAACTACACTTTTATTTAGAAGGATGCATCGATTAAAAGTGAAGTTTTGAAAAACGTTATTGTTATTTTGTCTTTGCACTGTGGGGGAAACCGGAGCACCCGGAGGAAACCCACACAGTGCAAAGACATACAGTATAAGTGAATTGGATTAACTAAACTGGCTGTAGTGTATGAGTGCGTGTGTGAATGTAAGTGTTTCCCAGTACTGGAAGGGCATCGGCTGTGTAAAACATATGCCGGAATAGGTTCATTCCGCTGTGGCAACCCCTGATAAATAAAAGACTAAGCCAAAGGAAAATTAATAATTTTGTATATATATATGTTGTATAGTGACCTTGGGTTTCTTGAAAGGCGCTTTAAATAAAATGTATTATAATTTTTTTATTACTACAAGTGTCAGCGTTTTCTCTTCTGACTCACAATTTTTATTTTTACTTTTAAAATCTATGATGAAAACAGTTCGTCAGTAAGGCTTTCTCCATTACCAAAGAATGCTTTCAACTAAACACTGATTTAAGCCATTGATTTACATGAAAGAATCGCCTTAATTACCATTTGTGGTGTGAACAGATCTTAAATCTGCAATTAAACGGACTCAGTGATGAGTATGCTGTTCTATATATTTCAACTATGTGTAATAGATGCACTTACGCGACCTCTGTGTCACAATGTTCTGCTGTTGTTTTACCAGAAAAACGTCATTTGTAATTATTGGAATTGGTAATAGAAAATACACTGTATTCATTTTTGAAAGAAGATACCTGCATGTTTTCATAATGCGTTTCATAAGGTTTGTTAAAACGATAAATAGCCTATTATAAATCAAGACAAAAGGTTAAATATACCATGCATATAAGTAAATTAATCTATAAAGTATACAGCGAGGAAAATAAGTATTGAACATGTCATGTTTTTTCCTGGGAATAATATTTCTAAAGGAGCTGTTGAGATGGAATTGAAGCAGATTTAGGTAAAAATCCAAACAATATAAACATAAAAATAAAACAAAACAAAGAAAATCTGAAAAATGAGTTATGAGTAATAACAATGAAATGACACAAGGAGAAAGTACTGAACTACTGAAACTATTTAATATTTTATATAAATGGCTTTTTTGGTGATGGCAGCTTAAAGACGCCTCTCATATGGAGAATGAAGTCACATGAATTGCTCAGGTGTGAGTTTTTCACAGACTTCAACAGAGTATAAAAATCTTGATGGTTCTGTGGGTCTCATCTATCAAATCTGATCTTTAATTTGTATTTTATATTAGATTCAAGTCAGGTGATTGGCTGGGCCATTCTACAGCTTGATTTTCTTTCTCTAAAAAGCATTTGAGAGTTTCCTTGGCTGTGTTTTGGATCACTGTCTTGCTGAAATGTCCACCCTGGTTTCATCTTCATCATCCTGATAATGTAGATGCTGGACTGAAGCAGCTAATATTAATATACAATGATGAAGGGCAGAGGGTTGCTGAAGAACTACTGAGAGATTTCAGCTGCTGTCTGGGCTTTCACTGGCTTTCTACACCTCCCTTTCTTTATGTGTTCAATACTTTTTCACTGCATCATTTTATTTTATTATGCATAACTTAATTTGTAACTAATTAGATATGTGTTCTTTGTATATATGGATTTCTTTGATTGTTACCAACATCCGGGGAAAATTTCAAGTCAATGGCACATTTAAAAATATGTTTTCTGAGAAAAATGGTGACGTGTTCAATACTTATTTTCCCTGCTTTTCTAAAATTTCAAAACAATTGTGATTACCTATTTTACCATTATACAGCATGACATAAACGTATCTTTGTTTTCTTTAACCAAAATTTAGATTTAGGTGTTTAGACATTGGGTTGGATAAAATTTGACTAAAGAAATAGAACGCGGACGACTAAATATGTGAAAAAGTGCATCTGACACAGGAATAAGACCAAGTGTAAAAATAGCTGACGAAATTAACACTAATTAAAGCTAAGCGGCTCTGTAAGCAAGAGCAGGACACCGAAATAACCTCTCCCAGTAGAAAGGAGCAGCAGCAGCCTGGCTCTCCCTCATGAATATGGAGGAGCCGACTGAGAGGATGATTAAAACAGAGAGACGGAGTGAGATTGCAGAGGTTTCCACCCGTCTGTGAGGCTGTGATGCAGATATGACCATCGCCACTCTTCGTCTGTTTCCGTTTAATTTCCTGGGCCTCGACTTTATCTTCAAACGAGCAGTTCAGCCTAATTTCAAATGTCATTATTTACTCAACCTCATGTTGTTTCGTTCGGAACAAATACGTCTCTGAAACATGAAGCTGAGCAAATAATGTCAAAATGTACATTTTTTACACACCCCTATTGTGCAGTTTTAAATGTTGCTTGTTTTGAAGATCTCCTACAATAGGTTTACATGTATCCAAGGTAAAAAAAAAAAAAAAAAAAAAAAACACTTTTTAAATTTCAATCACATAATTTCTGAGGCTACGTTTCTGACAAACACTACTCGTGAGGAAGTAAAGATGTGTCGATAGTGACTAGGCGCTGTATAATGTATGCTAGGCCAGTATTTGGGACTGTCATCTTGTTAGTAAATAGAACCCATGAGAAAGTGGCGATGTGTCGGTAGTGACTTGGCGCTGGTTTGTATGTAGAATTTGAGGCTATTTTTACACTACAATTACGTAGCCAAAAACTAAAAAGTTTGTCTATTGCGATCCATGCTTACACATCAGAAAAAAACTGCCAAAAATGCTGTATAACGTATGTTAGGCCAGTATTTGGAGCTGTCCTCTTGTAAGTAAACAGTACCCATGAGGAAGTGACAATGTGCCAGTAATAACCCGGCGCTGGTTTGTATGTAGAATTTGAGGGTACTTTTAACTACAATTATGTAGCCAAAAAACGGCAGCGATTTACACTTGCGATCCATGTTTACACATTAGAAAAAACAGCTAAAATGCTGTATTACATACAGTATGCCAGGCCAGTATTTGGAGCTGTCATCTTGTTAGTAAATAGTACTCATGAGGAAGTGACAATGGGTTGGTAGTGACTGCACTGGTTTGTATGTAGAATTTGAGGCTACTTTTACAGAACAATTTTGTAACCAAAAATGTAAACGTTTTTTTTTGCAATCCATGTTTACACATCAAAAAAAAAAACTGCCAAAAATGCTGAATTACGTATGCTATGCCAGTATTTAGAGCTGTCCTCTTGTTTGTAAACAGTAGCTGTGAGAAAGTAACGATGTGTCAGTAGTGACTCGCACTGGTTTGTATGTAGAATTTGAGGCTACTTTTACATGACAATGTAAACAAAAACAGAAACGTTTTTCCCTTGCGATCCAGGCTTACACATGAGCAAAACTGGCCCAAAGCGCTGTATTACGTATGCTAGGCCAGTATTTAGAGCTGTCATCTTGTTAGTAAATAGTACTCATTAGGAAGTGACAATGTGTCAGTAGTGACTCGGTGCTGGTTTGTGTGTAGAATTTGCTGTGTGTGTAAAATGCACAGTCAAAACGAATAATTTTTTTTTGTCTGAAACACTGTCGTATAAATAGCCCTTCAAATGATTTGATTAATTTAAAGATTCATTCTCTCGACAACCTCCTTTCTGAGAGACTGCTCTGACTGGTCAGACGGCCCAGTCTGTTGTGATTGGTTGACTACCTACAGTGGGTAATGAAAATGAAATACTAATTACCATATCTGACAGGACGCATCGTTCCTTCACCAAATCGTAAACAGTCTATACAATAAGAACTGCCCTGATTTACTATATAAACTTGTGTCTGTGTCCAATTATGAAGCATTGGTGGAAGGACTAGTTGATCAACACAAACCTCAATCATAAGCATGACGTGAGAAGGACACTTCTACAACTAGCAGTGAAGAGAATAGACTAACATTATGCAATTCTGTTACAGAGCATGTTGATCCATTGTAAAAATCGTTCCAGTGGTTCGTAATTACTTTATTTTCAAAAAAGGCAACAACTTTATTTATCATGCACTCTGATCTTTAAAAATTTGCATGCCATTTACGTTCACAAAAAGCTACATTGCCCAATGCAATGACATGGGGCACTTTACCCTTTATAAAGGACTCACTGTATGTTTGCATGTCCCTAAATAATCAGGATGTAATCAGATTGATAGTTGCATCAGATTCAAACATGTTCATGTAAACACCTTAACTGATCTGATTGAGCTCGATCTGAATGAAATTTTGATGGGATTGGAAAGGGGGGTTTATTATTTTTTAATCCAATCCAACATCAAAAAATTATCATGTAAACACTTGGATCCAACTACTTTATCATATTCAGAGGTCTCTGGGACACATGCACAATAAAATGTTGATGCCTAGTCTGTGCATATTTTGATAAATGCATAATTAAGCATATAAAACTAATAATAAACTTTTTTTTCTTTATCTATGTTGATGCTAAACTTTCTTAAAACCCAAAAGTTTTAATCAGAATCTATATAAAGTAAAAACATATAAATTAATATTTTTATCAGATTATAATGTTTAGAGTACAGAGTTACGATCGGATTCAATTAATACGAATTGGTGAATGTAAACATAGCCATTGAAATACTCATTGGAAAAACCCTGCAGACTTACTGTGGGTTATTACAAGTAATTTGAACCTTTATGACTTAAAAATGTAGAATAATAATAGAATAATTAAAAAATTAAAATGATATTGTAATCAATGTTAATGAAGTTAGCATATATGTTACTTTGCAGAATAAAGGGTTTAGAAAGATGTCGTGTGTGTGTGGCGACTGAACTCCAGCCCTGTCTCCAGATGTCAGCTCAGCCCTCAGTGAGTCCTGAGGTTTAGTTAGTGAATAAGATCTTAGTTCAGTGAATAAGATCATGTGTGAAGAGGGCTAAAGCTGCAGGTTATTCACAGCATCCACTCACCCGTAAATGGCCTCATCCTCTGGGCTCGGTCTGAGCAGGATCTTGGGTGTCGTCTTTATTGCTGCTGCACAGAGTAAAAAAATGTTTTAGCATCAGATTCATTAAGAAACAACTGCAAGTAGAAACAATTGAGTCTTGTTTTAATCCCACTGTAAAAAAATCTTGACTATAAATACTGATCATAAGGTTTGTAGTCATTAACATTTGTGCGTGTCACTTTTATATAGCAATGCAGCATTACATTGATCAAAAAGGGAACAAAAATACATGTATGATGGTACATTATTTGTAATAAATGATGCTCTTTTTAACTTTTTGTTAAATCAAAGAATTCTAGAATATGTATTAAAATATTAAGACGCGCAGTTTTCAACCAACATTGATGATAATAATACATGTTTTTTAATCCCAGAATTATTATATCAGTATGATTTCTGAAGGTTTGTGAAATTTTGAAGGCCTTATTAATGTCTGTTTACAATATAGCTTTCCATAACTTAAATAAAACCTATTTTAAAACATATTACAATATTTTTCAGTGTTATATTGTAAGGTTTCTGATCAAATAAATGCACATTGGTGAGCTTAAAAGACATTAAATGGCAAACTTTTGAGCAATAGTGAATACTTTTATAATCATGGCAAAAAAAGGTGTATTTTTTAATAAATGAAATTAATTTAAAAAACATAAACAAATATATAAATAAGCCTATTTTTGTGACATTGGGATAATTTCTCTCTTTTTCCCCGATGACAGATTTAGCGTCACATTTAGGGATCCTACATAAACTTTTGATTGTGAATAACACACTGAAGTAAATCTCAGAAGTCAATGTCAATCTTTTGTGTTCAGTAAACGGTTTGACTGTTTGGTCATTTTGAGTTACGTTTTTTTTATCTTAAAATAGGCTGAAGGAGTCTTCATTACTTAGTTCGTAACTCTCTGGTTTCATTTAGTCAGCCCTGTCAGGTTTATATAGCATTCCCAATCCTCTGCCAAAGGATATCAAACCATAACGAATCTAATAACTACACGGTCATTACAGTTTTTACAATCAGCTATGAAGAATATACAAAATGATGTTCATACGTGGTGGTGGTGGCGGTGGCGGTGGTTCTTGTTCCTGTGGTTCTACTCTCTCCTCCTGGGCTGGATGTGGCTCCTCTCCTTCTCCTTTGTATGGAGAAGAAGCGACAGGGGATTTTGTCAGTCTGCTTTGAGAATCCTCCCTGAAAATACAACAGATAAATGTCAGTTATGATGCGACAGTTTCTAAATAACAATATTCAAGTTCTCACAATATTTAACAACCAGAAATTGCTCTTAAACATACTAACGTCCTAGTTTTTCCCAGGACAGCCTTATATTTTGGCTCTATTTTTAGTGTCCGGACTTAATGTGAAAAAATTGTTCATTTACTCATTCATTCATTTTCCTTCGGCTTAGCCCCTATATTTTATCAGGGGTCGCCACAGCGGAATGGACCGCCAACTTATCCAGCATACTGTATATTTTACGCAGCAGATGCCCTTACAGCCACAACCCACCACTACGAAACATCCATACACACTCAATCACACACATACACTACAGCCAATTTAGCTTATTCAATTCACCTATAGCGCATGTCTTTGGACTGTGGGGGAAACTGGAGCACCCGGAGAAAACCCACGCCAAAACGGGGAGAACATGCAAACTCCACACAGAAATGCCAACTGGCCCAGCCGGGGCTCGAACCAGTAACCTTCTTGCTGTGAGGTGACAGTGGTAATCGCTGAGCCACCGTGCCGCCCAAAAAAATAGTTTTGTCCTATAATTCAGTTTTCCTAAAAAGGTAACATGTTGAAGAGATGCTGTTTTTTATGCATTGTGAAAGCAGATCTACTTTTCATGCACGTTTAAATGATGAGGACACTCAAATTTGTAAGATAAAAACTATGCCATTGTTATTGTTTATACTGTATGACTGTGTTTAAAGTTGATATTCAGATACGGTTATGAGCATTTAGGTGGAACGAGACGCACAGCTGAACGCTATTGGTTTACAGAGAAACGTCACTAGCGCTTGCACATGTGCTTCTCATATAATATGTGAACGACCTATAGCTTTACTTTGACATTTTCTCGAGCGAGAATGACTTCGACTGAAACTTACCATTGGTACCCTTTGGCAGTGAAGACACAAGCCTGATAAAGGTGACCCATACCGAACAGTACCGTACCATACCACTCAGTGGAAACGGGCAGTACCGTACCATACCACTCAGTGGAAACGGGCCATTAATGACTAATCAATTAATGATTAATCAATTCTTAGCATCTCTTAGTTATTAAGGTAGTTTAGGTATTGGGTAGGATTAGGGATGTCGAATAAAATCATACAGAACATGTGCTTTATAAGTACTAATAAGCAGCCAATATCTCAATAACATGCACGCTAATAAGCAGCTAATTAATAGTGAGAATTGGTCCCTAAAGTGTTACCGAATGTATTCATTTTGATCGACTGGGATGATTCTGTAAAGAAGTGAATCCAGAATAACATGTAATAAACAAACTACAAGCATAGATAAATGCAACAAAGCAAAGATAAAAGAGAAAAAAAACAGTGCATGCATTATGGTTTTGTATATGTAAATGTAAAAATTACACTGCAAAGTCAACTCAACATTCCATATCTTTGCAATGCGACTATCGATGCTGAAACGATATATTGTGCAGCCCTATCTCAAACAGTGGCGCTCACCTGGTGTTCTCTCGTGCCACGTCATTGGATGAGTGTGAGGAGAGGTCAGATTGGCGTGACCTTTGGTCATCTTGAGGTGAGTAGGAATGGTACGACTCCATCTCTGAAATATCTGAAAGAAACAAAACACTACAATGAGAAGTGGAGGACTTTCCTTCTTCTTCTTCATCCGGACAGGAAAAGGACGAGGCCCAGAGGAGACAGAATTACATGGACCCACAACCACAAAGAACAGACCACCATGTTACTGTCGACTTGGTGTTAATTTGCCCAAAATCTGCCCCGTTATAACAATTCTTTCTGTTTACATACACTGTGATTTTAACCACAGGATTGTCAGGCCTTTTTGACCAAAGACACGACCCAAATGGTGGTGATTTACAATGCCTGTGTGACTCAAATGCCCAGAATTTCATAAAGGTGTCACGAAGAGACTAATAGCGGTGTTATACAGAGGCAGAAGGTGTGTCGGACAGGTGTGATTAATCTTTAGGAACACCCTGAGAAAGACAGGAAAAAAAAGAGGACAGGCAGGAAGTGGCATCTACTGCAAAAGCAGTCTTGGAAAGCAGAGATTAGATAGTGCTCACAGCACGTGTTAAAGCTACATTGACAGTTAAAGGAACAGTTCGCTAACAATAAAAACAAATTGAAAATTCAGTCACCATTTACTCACCCTCACGTCATTCCAAACCTGGATGACTTTCTTTCTTCAATGAAACATACAATTTAAGACTCTTTTTAAATCAAGAATTGTTGCAAACGAATCACTGAGTCAGTCAAATATTTGATAGTCTGGATCAGTTTAATTTGTGACTGAATCACAAAGTCTAATTCGTAAATTAATTGAATCAGTTCAGCTCAAAAGAATCACTTATTCTTGAATCAGATTGATTGGTTCAAGCTGAGTCAATAATTTGTTTAAATCTCCACTTTGATTCATCTTTCAAATTCACTTTAAACAAATCTCTGTCAATAAAGCCTGATTTGCAAATGAATCATGCAGTCTGATTTGGAAATTAGCTTAATTAGTTCATTTTGAAATACATCAGTTCAAAAGACAGACTTAATCTTGAATCAGGCATATTTCAACTCAATTGAGTCATTGATTCCTATGATCATTTTCATTGAAGTCTTCTCTATGAATCATCACAAATAAATCACCTGAGTCAGTAGCTATGTTTCCATCCACCTATTTTTATGTGCATTTTGGATATGCACATAAAAAAACGATTCATGGAAACGCCAAGATGCGCATAAATTTTGAAAATGTGCTTATTTGAAAAAACATGCACATAACTGAGTAGGATAAACTTTTTATTCGATAAGAAAAGATGCGCATAAACTACAATGGAAACACTTTTACCGAACAAATTCCACTATGCGCAATAGTAAAGTCATGTGATTTTTTTTATAAGAGATGATGTTATGATTAAAAAATGTGTGTGAATGGACAAGCCAGCAGGCTGAGCACACTGTAAAACATCTGAAATGTTGTTTTGGTCATTCTAAAATGCCTTAACCATTTCAGTATTAGTGTTATTATATTATTAATTACCTCCAGAACTGTCAAGAGCATCTGTGCTCAGCATCTGACGCCTTCAAACACCACCACACCACACGCAGCTTCTCCTACCTCCGCAAATTCTGTTTTTACTTGTGATATTTGGTGCCAGTTAATCAGGAAGTGCCGATTTTGTTCTCTTTGACTACTTGGATGGAAACGCTGCTTTATTCGCATGTCTTATATGCGATATTCCAATTTTGCGCATAAATGTGATCAGGGGCGTAGCAGACATTTTAAAAGTGGGGGGGGACAGCTGAATGAGACACAAAAGTTTACGTTCATATAATTATTAATCACCTGTTTCTAAATGGTCTGGCTCTAAAAGTGAGGGGGACGTATCCCCCCGGTTGCTACGCCCCTGAATGTGATTCACATCTTTGGATGGAAACATAGCTAGTGAAACAACTGAAATTCATGTCAGCCTAATTTGTAAGTTTATTTTGGAAACCAGCTCAATCCGCTCTTTTTGAAATAATCATCTAAAAAGAATAACTGATTCACTGATTCAGCTGAGTCAACTGCAGGGATTCTCAGGTTAAAAACTAACATTAACTTAATATTCATTTATGCTGCACAAAAGAAAGCAAGTCATGGGTTTTTGTAATGACGTGAGGGTGAACCGTTCCTTTAAATTTCTCCGCCTAGAGCTCTACTTTGTCCAAGATAGCTGAGAATTATTGTTTACAAGTGAAACCGACATCAAAGCATAGCAAGAAAATGCAGCATGGCTCTGGAAGAGAGAGCAGGAGAGAAGCAGTGACGGCCGGCCGGGGAGGAAGAGAAGAGTTACTGTGTGGTCTGCTGGTGCATTAACAGAGCTCTTCTGGAGGGCGATACGCCATGCCTGATCTCCAATCTAAAACACACTCCATCAAAACACTGTTGCCCACCTGCTCATGGCTCAGGGTGGGTTAATGTGCACAGCTAACAGAGTAAACAGAGGCAAATACTCTCACAGCTTCATCTGCAGATACTGTAGAATGTACAAATAATTGTTAATGTGTTTGACCTAAATGTAGAGGAATGTTTGACAGTACAATGGGGTCCGAATGAGACCATAATGAAAATATGAGATTGTAAAATTTGATTTAAAACCCTCACGCAAATTTTTTTTCTCTGTATCCCAAGTTCAACTGTGATAAAAGTCTAAAAGGGGAACTCTGATGTATCTTGATACAAATTCAATTAAATTCAGCTGCAGATTTTGACTGTACCTTTTATGTGTAGCCAAAAATCTGCTATATGATAAAAGCATCAGTGTTAAATATACTTTTACTTGATTTATTTTGGACTTAATCTAAAACTGGCAGGTGCATCAAAACAAACAAACAAACAAACAAACAAACAAACAAACAAACAAACAAACAAACAAACAAACAAACACTGTTTTGCCTACAGTGTGTCAAATTAAAAACTAAAATCAGAAACAGCATCCCTCTAATCTCCAAGTTGAAGCTGAATCTTTTTTTCTGTTTACCGGAAGGCTCGATTGTGATGGGGTTATCGGTCAGATTATTTGTGGATTATTGGGCTGTGTGTAGGAGCGTTGGTGTTTTCCAGACTGTGGGGGAGAGAGGCGTGTTTCCATCTGTTGGGTGGGGATGAAATTACAGCCTGTCTCTGATGAGGGGAGGACAAACCACAGAGCAGAGACACGTGTGCGTGTGTGTGTGTGTGTGTGTGTTCATCAATACAAGGCAAAACAGCACAGCCAGGAGCTCTGCTTCACACACACACCAGAACTCAATCTACTTTTTTTTTTTCTTTCTTTCTTTCTTTCTTTCTTTCTTTCTTTCTTTCTTTCTTTATTCATATATTTATATTTTTAAAGAAATAATGTATACATCTTTTTCATTCTTATAAAATAAAATACTTCTTTTCCAAAACTGAATTAAATAACAATTTGAATAATAACAATTATTATTATTATATTTTTATACAATATTATACAATTATTTTAATTATAGTAATAAATATGTATAATAAATAAATTTTCCTTCTCTTAAAATTCAACTCAAATTCTTCCACACACCTTCAAATCCCAACTGTACTCCACTTTAAATAGAAATATGCTGCATTATAGATATTAAATGTATTATTTTATTATTATCATTATTCTTTTCTTTAAACACCATTACCTGCATTCATCTGAACTGACATTCAATTTCCTACAAATCTAACTGAACTAAAACACAGTGCTGGTTTTACAACAGCAAGCCTTGAGTTTTACAATTCACCATATTCAAGCATGTTAAACTACAGTACAAAGTCACTGCTTCTTGAATACAATGAACAATGAAAACGAGGAAATGGCTGAACGCCGGCTATCACATCATCTAGCCGAAATGAAAAGTAGCACACAATGGTGCGCAAGAGCCAATAAACAGTATGTGCTGCATTTTTATGGCAGGGTGTAAATCATGTCTCAATTCTACTGTACGCTACATACTCACACAATGCCTACGGTGACGGTATTTTCCCCCAGCGCCGTATGCAAATGTGAAATAGAAATGCATTTACTGATCAACTCAACATGCGGACGCTTACTCTGTACTGAAATTGACTTCCACCCGCATTTCAAAAACCTCGAAGATCTGAGCCATATGATATCCTGCCATCCCACCCTGATAACAGCTGAAGAGAATGAAATAGCATCTGAAAGATTAGCCACGTTTCACTGTCAGGCCTGCGCAGCGTCATAAAATGTCCCCAGCATGTGGAAAAGGAATGAAAATTATTTAGCAAAACAAATGTGATCCAGCTTTTTTCGGAGTACATTAAGGATTTTTAGTTCCAATAATATTGATGAATTCTTATATGGACACAATCTTAGCTCAGAAAAAATAAGCATTTTATTACTTATCAACAAAAATATGCAACAGTAAAGTGTTATGCTGTTATAATTTCAGTCAAAGCAACAAAAGGAACGAGAAAAGCAGAAATGTATGCATTAAATGAGTAATCTGGAGTTTATATATCCTATGATCGTGTTGATACAGAAGTCCAATTTCAACAATGGCACAAGTAAGACACGGGTGAAATGCGACACAAAATAAATACAAGATTGCGAACAGTGATCAGTTCTTCATTTTGTCTCGTATCTGGTATCATAAGCCTAATGTGCACTTATTATGCCAATTGTTAGCATAAGTAGCCCTAAGCATCACATACTGTATTATCTATTTATCTTATATATTGATCAGAATCCATATCAAATCACAATCAGGGATTATTTCATAAACTCGCTGCTGTCTGAAAGTGTATTTTGGGCTGTACTCATTTTACATCTCTTAAATGTTGTTGTGAGCTAGCATTTAACACGTGTGCTTTAGGCCCGACAGTGTAAACATGGCTATCATGTCGTCATTCTCCGCCATGATGAAATAAGTCACCACCACACACATGTAAAATTGAGCAGACTTATTTATTGATTAAAAGAAGCTTTTTAAAAAAGGAGGTTAGCATAAAAATATGAGAGCACAGTGTGAAGGCTTTACAGGTTTGTTGAGGCACAGTCATGATTAAAGATTAAAGGCAACCAGACTTTATGTTGTGTCTCTGCGGTCCATCAGCTAAAAGTATGACATATCTGTATTATCTGCAAAAAGAGAAGACAAAAATAGCATTTCTGGTGTAAGCATGCTGTTTGCTTTTTTCAGGCAAGCGCATCTTTCTGCCGTTAAAATATTAATTGAGCTGTAAACAATTAATTGAATGTAAACAATGTCTGTGTACAGTAATTTATATCAAGGTTAAGATACCTGCTTTTAACATCAATATATTGCATTACACTTAGTTAAAAATAAATAAATAAACAAACTATATATATATATATATATATATATATATATATATATATATATATAT
>CAIGQV010017835.1:23077319-23093845 GCA_903798115.1 Danio jaintianensis
ATATATATATATATATATATATATATATATATATATATATATATATAAAATTGGTAAACATTAAAATATGCACAAATAAATTATTAATAATAATAATAATAATAATAATAACAATAATAATAATAATAACAATAAAAATAATAATAATATGCAAGTATGTACTGTATGCAAATATAATAGAATGTACTATATAAATCCATAATAATAATATTATTAATAATAATATTAATAATAATAATAATACACAATTGAATCTACTTAAATTAAATGTGAATTACAATATATATATATATATATATATATATATATATATATATAGGTTAATTGGTAAACATTAAAACATGCAAAAATAAATTAATAATAATAATAAGTATGCACTGTATGCAAATATAATAAAATGCAATGTATAAATCCATAATAATAATAATAAACACATCAATTGAATCTACATAAATTAAATGTAAATTACAACATAATATGCGCTAAAGCTTCTGCTTTTTTTCTGACCAAAAACTGTAATTGCTAATTTAATATTTCTAATTTTTCATTTTCATTCATTAATTTAGTTTCTTTATATTTCTACTTCTTTTTAAAAATATTTTTTATTTTAGTTATAATTTTTCGCTCAGTTATATCAATTAATTAATAAGATCCTCGTAAACTAGCTGAAATAAAATAAGCACATTTTTTTATACATTAGAGTCCCGCAAAGTGCTTTGAAATATGCATTTTTATTCGATGTTTGACATAATCTCAACCGAAATATGAAGAAAGTGTGGGACAGTGCAGCTCCTCCCCTTTTTAAAAACAGTCAATAGTGTTTAGTTTTATCACCGCTCTGCCAGTGAGAGTGGTCGAGCTTAAGCGCATCAAATGTGAAGCGTCTTGAAGGGGGCGGGGCATGTCAGACACTAGAGAGCTTTTGATTGGTCACGATTTGATGAGAAACTGAAGTATGAGGTCACGTGAATAAAGCCATTGATCCATTTAGGCGGAAGTGACAAACTACAAGCTTTACATGTTTATTTTGGTTTTATATCTTCCAAACACGAATTTTCTCTCTGTTTTGGAGCACACCAGCTTATAGATATCCCTAAAAACGAACAATACTGATACTAAGATCTAAAAAACGTTATTTTAATTTCATGGGACCTTTAATGTTATTTTATTTCTAGTAGCAAAAATTGTGGTTTAATGGTTTTAGCTTAAGCTAGATCTACCAAATGAACAGATTTAAAATTCTTGGAGGAAGAATGAAAAACATATATCAGATATATTAATTAATGAATAATAAAACCGTGTAAAAGGATCTTTTAACTAAAAACATGCAGCCACATACTCTATATTGAAAGTCTTTAAATATTTTACATTTGCTTTTATTTTCTATTGCATAACTTCTATTTCTCCAAAATTTCCATTCTTATTGTTATTATTATTATTATTATTTTTGTTATTATTTTTAAGGTCACGAGTGGTTGTGTAAGCATTTCACTGCATATCATACTGTGTACAGTCGTGGCCAAAAGTTTTGAGAATGACACAAATATTAGTTTTCACAAAGTTTGCTGCTAAACTGCTTTTAGATCTTTGTTTCAGTTGTTTCTGTGATGTACTGAAATATAATTACAAGCACTTCATACGTTCCAAAGGCTTTTATCGACAATTACATGACATTTATGCAAAGAGTCAGTGTTTGCAGTGTTGGCCCTTCTTTTTCAGGACCTCTGCAATTCGACTGGGCATGCTCTCAATCAACTTCTGGGCCAAATCCTGACTGATAGCAACCCATTCTTTCATAATCGCTTCTTGGAGTTTTTCAGAATTAGTGGGTTTTTGTTTGTCCACCCGCCTCTTGAGGATTGAGCACAAGTTCTCAATGGGATTAAGATCTGGGGAGTTTCCAGGCCATGGACCCAAAATTTCAACGTTTTGGTCCCGAGCCACTTAGATATCACTTTTGCCTTATGGCACGGTGCTCCATCGTGCTGGAAAATGCATTGTTCTTCACCAAACTGTTGTTGCATTGTTGGAAGAAGTTGCTGTTGGAGGGTGTTTTGGTACTATTCTTTATTCATGGCTGTGTTTTTGGGCAAAATTGTGAGTGAGCCCACTCCCTTGCATGAGAAGCAACCCCACACATGAATGGTCTCAGGATGCTTTACTGTTGGCATGACACAGGACTGATGGTAGCGCTTACCTTTTCTTCTCCAGACAAGCCTTTTTCCAGATGCCCCAAACAATCAGAAAGGGGCTTCCTCGTAGAAAATGACTCCGAATGATTTAGGTGCAATCTTAGTAGCCACAATATCCTTGCCTGTGAAGCCATTTTTATGCAACGCAATGATGGCTGCATGCGGTTCTTTGCAGGTCACCATGGTTAACAATGGAAGAACAATGATTTCAAGCATCACCCTCCTTTTAACATGTCAAGTCTGCCATTCTAACCCAATCAGCCTGACATAATGATCTCCAGCCTTGTGCTCGTCATCATTCTCACCTGAGTTAACAAGACGATTACTGAAATGATCTCAGCAGGTCCTTTAATGACAGCAATGAAATGCAGTGGAAAGTTTTTTTCAGGATTAAGCTAATTTTCATGGCAAACAAGGACTATGCAATTCATCCGATCACTCTTCATAACATTCTGGAGTATATGCAAATTGCTATTATAAAAACTTAAGCAGCAACTTTTCCAATTTCCAATATTTATGTAATTCTCAAACCTTTTGGCCACGACTGTACTCTGTATGACTCTGCATGTGACAAATACAATTTTAATTTGATAAAAGGCAGGACTTCCTTTAACACAGCTATCATATTATACCGGGTGTAATAACTCAGCCCATTCAGTCTTCTATAAATACTTCGTCTTCTTATACTCTATTTGATACGCTCAACTAGCAGTCAGATCAACCAAGACGGCTGTTAACAGCAGGAAAAAAAATGGAGCCCACAAATTTCATCTCTTTGTCAAAAATTTACTGTCTGTGTCAGAAAATACAGTCTTGTCTTTCTAAATGACTGCATGTTCCTATTAAACATACTATCAGTCTATATCTATACGGCCAGAGGAACTTTATGACCCGTTCGCAAGCATATAGTTGAAATGGTGCTGCTAAATGATAACCCTGCTCCGACACAGACAGCGACAAATTGGCTTTTATGCTTCAGTGTTCATTTAGACTCTATTAATAGTGATCCGCATAATTAACACTAATTTATTACAGCTTCTGCGGCTGGCGAATGTGTATGTGGCGTTACTAATCAGATTTATCCGAGCCAATTCATGCTATCTGCTTTTAATTAAAGTGTGGTGTTGGAGAGCAAACAGCAAGAAGCGCTAGTCTATGGCTGATCTTACCGTCCGGCTCGGAGTCGCTGTCAGCGAGGGCAGGGATGCGCACCAGGATCTGCCGCTGGTCTCTCTGGACCACCAGCTGAAGTTTGCCTCGGGATTTCTCGATCAGTTTGCCGGCGTCACTTAGAGACAGATTTTCAGTCACCGTCCCATTGATCTGGAACAAAAAGAAGATGCATTCATTTTGGTTTAAGTCAAGTTTGAGTGAACAACGAAAGTTTTGAATGATATTAAAGTGGATTTGGGTGGAAAGTTGATGGACATACAGTTGAAGTGAAAAATGATTAGCTAAATGACAGATTTTTTTCTTTTTTTCTTTTCCAAATGGTGTTTAACAGAGCAAGGAATTTTTTCACAGTATTTCCTATAATATTTTTTCTTCTAGAGAAAGTCTTATTTCGGCTAGAATAAAAGCAGTTTTAAATTTTTTCAAAACCATTTTAAGGTCAATATTATTAGCCTTCATAAGCAATTGTTTTTTTTTTCTTGTCTACAGAACAAACCATCATTATACAGTGACTAATTACCCTGACTTGCCTAATTAACCTAGTTAAGCCTTTAAATGTCACTTTAAGCTGAATATTAGTATATTATAACAAATAATCGTTTGACAGCACTAATATACACACATTTATTTTATATAGGGGTGTAATGAAACATCGTAATATCGAGATACCAATATAAAAATGTGACTATTAATGTCGCAGATGTAAACTATATGATTTGCAATATTGAGCTTGTTTTATCCAAGAGTAAGCTTATTTAAAAGGTATAATTTAAAGTAATTTCGAATTTACATTTTTTTTATTAGCACTTCAAATAAAACCTGTCTTATTTCTTTTTTTGTTCAAAAACATTTTTTAATCTTAGAGTTGTCATTTAATATTTGCATGTCACTCTACTAAAATGTGAATGCCCATTATGTGATTTTGCACTGTTAATTTAGTTCCATATAACAGTTTTAGTCATTTCTATGTAAATTTTATTTATGTGTATTTTAATTAAAAAAGGATTTTAATTGTACATTTTTCAATTTTATTTCAACTACAAAAAGCTACAGATATTATTATTAGCCAACTACTAGTCAATGTCTATTAAACATTTAATTCAGCAAATGTATGATTTGTTTATTTATCATTTTATTTTTTTATGACAGATTTAACATGTGCATGTGACTATTGTGTGCAGAGTCTGATGGGCACCTTGAGAATGATATCGCCCTCCTGGAGATTTCCATCTCGAGCAGCAAGTCCAGTGCTGGTCATCTCTTTGATGAAGATCTGGCTGCCCAGGCGGAGGCCGTACTCTACAACAAACCAGTAGCAAACATCACATGTAGCTCTGTGCAGCAATGTTAACAGCAACGAATAATAAACTTAAAGGGATAGTTCACCCAAAAATGAAACTTCTGTCATCATTTACTCTCCATTGAAAAGTTCAAAACAAGTTTGAAGATTTTTTTGTTCTGTTGAACACAAATTAAATTATATTGAAAAATGTTGGAAACTGGTAACCATTGACTCATATAGTATTTATTTATTTTTCTACTATGGATGTCAATTTTACTGGTTTCCAATATCTTCTTTTGTGTTTAAAAAAACTTCATACTGGTTTTGAACAATTCAAAGGAGAGTAAATGATGAAAGAATTTTCATTTTGCGTGAACTATCCCTTTAAGATCTCATTAAAATAATGAAAAAAATACAGTATAAGTATTCAAAATGATTTCCAGCTGCTGCATAATATCATTGCGCATTCGGCAGCAAAGTTCCATGATTTTTATGCTGGAATGAGAGTATACTATAGTTCCTAGCTATATCAGCCTAGAAAATAGCAATCCTTTCATTTTCTGTTGGTCTTAGTACACGATGTAACTACAGAAGAGTCAACCTTTAAATACAAAAACTAAATCTTCTAAACTCTTTGGTCATTTTTGAGTGAGATGCTAATGGTCTAATCCGATTCAATGATCTATGCTAAGCTAACACACCCAGAGTTCGGCTGAATATTTTCAAAAATGGTCAAACACAACTGTTGAACTCTAGGAGAGATGTTAAATTAGCCTATTGTCAAAAAAAGTGGAGTGTTCCTTTAACAACCATGATGTCCTTGACCCTTTTAAGCACACAGAAATCGTTTCAGCTGTCAGTTTAGTAGCTCTCTGACCAAGTCGAACACCACAAACAATCTAATCGAAACTGAAAATGTGAATTATTGATCTGACAGCCGCAATCAGAGCTCTCTCTAAATGCTCAAGAACAGCTAACAGAACAGAATGTAAAGAAAATGAAAAAAAACCAAACCCAGTTTCTCATCCCTAGGCAAGATAATCTGGTAATGAACAGCACGACCTGTTTTGCCTTTCTGGGCTGTGGGTTATAAGGGGCCGGTGAGGAGATGGGAAGAGACGGGCCGCTTTGTGCAAAGTCACAAGACAGCATCTCCTCAGAAATCTCCTAACAGGGCCGTCATAAATAAATCAGATTAAAATATCATCAAAATCCAGTGAGGACAAACGGTTTTAGGACGTGCGGGGGTTCAAAGAGAACAGAGTGAAATAAAGATGATTACAAAAGTGCAGAGAGACGCAGCTGCTCTCTTCACACTCCTTTTTTTCTTTTGTTTTTATGTACTTCCAACGTCATCTGACCTGATCTCTGCTGCAGGAGTAAAGACTGCACCTGTGAAGCGCTCAGATCATGTCAGATTTTACACTTCTAAGATTAAACCAATGGAAACGATGTTCTATATTTTGCACAGTATAGCAATCAGTGTATAGATATGTGTTAACGTCTGCCAAACTCTATGTGCTTTTGAAAAATTCTTCTAAAAGATGGCAACATCAAGCTGTTGACGTTTATTTTTAGGTCCTTGATCGCAGAAAGTGATTTGATAATTTAGGACAGAGTAACAAAAACTAAACTATTTAAAAGTCTGGATTGGTATGCAGTCTCTTATGCTCACCAAATATGAATTAATTTGATCTGAAATGGAGTAAAGGCTGTGAGATAGAATTACAACTTAAAATAACTTTAATCTTAATCTTTTTTTAACATAATAAAATGTAGATGTCAATTCCTGTGACATCGACAATGAATTTTCAGCATAATTACTCTATTCTGCAGTCACTTAATCCTTTAGAAATCTTTCTAATTTGCTGCTCAAGAAAGAGTTTGTTCATATCAAAGAATTTTTGTGGAAACTATTTCTTCATAATTGTTTGATGAACAGAACCCTTACATTTGAAAGGGGCTAAGAAAGCACACTGTAAAAAATGCTGGGTTCCAAACAATCCCTTTATATAGTTCCAACACAAATCAATTAAGTTAACATAATCGTTTTTACAAATTCAGGTGGATTAAACAAAACAATTAAGCTGTCCCCAAAAATTGGAAGAATTGTGTTGCTTCAACTCATTTTAAATAAGTAGTTCAAACAAGCAACAGAAGTCATTTTTTTGAGTGCAGCTGATGCGATATCGATGTGTTTGCACAAATTCAGGAATTTACCAGCATCTTGTTGAGAGATGAGGTAATTAAAATAATAATATCATGATAGTTTGAAACAGATATAGACTATGTATAAATATAACTGCCTATGTGAGACTGTAGTCTGTGAAATTATGATTGGTTTTCTTTGAATAGCATATTGGTATTACTGTACAGAACAGCTCTTATACAGAACAATATATAAATATTTACTTCATGTGACAAAAAACTCTTGGTAGAACCTTTAGATTTTAAGGCAAAAATGTCATTCAATTACATTAATTTGATTACATTTGAATAATAACTACATAAAACCCCTTTAACAGGCTTTCACAGAAAACCTACAGTAAGAACCCCCTCGAAAATGAGATGGTTTATCCCAAGGGGCTATTCCATTTAATAAATTCAAATCAAGTTTAGGAAGGTTTTGTTTTTACGTTAGAATCGATTCACACATTTCAACAAAAACGTGACTAATATATGACAATTCTTAAATATAGCCCCTCTAAATTTTACTGTTCAACTGTCCAATTCATTTGATATAACGCTAATTTGTATGAGAAAACATGAACTTGCAGCAAATCTATGGCGATGTTTGCCATAAACATTGATCCAACATTGAGTTTTTCATTTAGCAATGCCTATACATTTTAAAATGGTTACTGAGAGTGAGCTATCCGAGAACAATTTTACCCTTGACCAGTTTAAGCTAGATCTACTTTAGAGCAAGAAAGCACCACAGTGAAAAGAAAACCTTTATGAAAATCAAGAATAAAAAAAACAAAAGTATGACGGTGTTCTCCTATTATGTTCTCCTAAATTCTACTATTATGTTTCAAGTTTTAAGATCAGTATGTGCGATAAATGGAGTTTACTTTTTACTCTCAAACACAGCTTTTTGTCGCTGAGGCCTGGAAGGGTTTGGTTCATGATGATGAATTGTTGAGAACATGCTATTTTCAGCACTGTGAAAACAAACCTACTTTGCATGCACTTTTAACGAATGAAGATTCAGGCTTGAATATGCTAAAACCAATGCTATTATTACTACATATATATATACACAGTACATACAGTTGAAGTCAGAATTATTAGCCCCCTGTATATTTTTTATCAAATTCTTTTTAACAACACATTTCAACACATTTATAAACATAACAGTTTTGATAACTGATTTATTTTATTTTACAGTACATAATATTTTACTAGATATGTTTCAAGATTAAGACTTAACTAGGCTAATTAGGCAAGTTAGGGTAATTAGTCAAGTCATTATATAATGATGGTTTGTTCTGCAGACAATCGAAAAATAAATATTGCTTAAGGGGGCTAATAATATTGACTTTAAAATGTTTTTTTTTAATTAAAAACTGCTTTTATTCTAGCCAAAATAAAACAAATAAGATTTTCTCCAGAAGAAAAAATATTACAGGAAATACTGTGAAAAATTCCTTGCTCTGTTAAACACCATTTGGGAAATATTTGAAAAAGAAGAAAAAAATTCAGAGGGCTAATCATTTTGACTTCAACTGTATATGATTTTGTTTACTTGAGCTTAAATTACAATTCATGCTTTAAGCAAAAGACCAATCAAAACACAATGGGTCATCGGACCAATCAAAGATTGAATTCATAAACCAATGCTTTTAGACACTTTGAGTAAAGAATATTACAACAGTATAGTCAACTAGGAGCCACAGTTAAAAACACACATTATTGTGGAGTAAATTCAAAATTTAACCATAAAGTTACCAAAACAGTGTACGTTTGTGTTTTAAGGCCTGTGAATGTGTAAGCCAGTTAAAAGCATTCATGCACAAGAAATGTGCATATTTGTAATTTTAAGAAAGATTAATTGTATTTATGTTTCTAACTTTGCTTTATTGTATTTATCAAGGCATGTGATGGGTTAATTACATTTTATGCAGATGTGGAAAAAACTACAAAATCATCCTATTCTATCTAAAATTATGAATTCTTTGCAAATAGAGCTATTCAACTCAATATATATTATACTCAATATCGCAATATGTACTGAAGAAAAATGAAATATCGCAATGTCAGTTTTTTCCAATATCATGCAGCCCTAAAATTAAGCACATTTAAAATGATCATAATAAGGCACTTTAATTATTTAAGTCATCTACAGTCAAACCAAAATCTATTCAGACCCCTTAAACATTTCAGCCTTCATAGCAGTTTGTTCACTACTGTTTAGTAAATGTTAATTGTGTCATAACAAAATCAACAAAAAAACTCCTACTGCTGTCTGACAATCTTTACACAACTATCAATATTTTAATAAAATAAATACAAAAAAATTCTACATTTTTAATTATTTTTTTTAAACAACATTTTATTCCTCAATGAAAGCCTGTAGTTTCTGCTGACCACCAGATTTATCAAACATGAACTTCCATATTTCCCATACTTCTTCATATAAGTCTGAATTATTAGCCCCCCTGTATATTTTTTCCCTCAATTTCTGTTTAACGGAAAGAAGATTTTTTTCAACACATTTCTAAACATAATGGTTTTAATAACTATAAAATTAAAAAATATATATATTTTTGACATGATGACAATACATAATATTTTACTAGATATGTTTTAAAGATATTAGTATTCAGCTTAAAGTGACATTTAAAGGCCTAACTAGGTTAATTAGGCAAGTTATAACAATGGTTTGTTTTGTAGACAATCTAAAAAATAAAAAAATCTTAAGGGGGCTAATAATATTAACCTTAAAATGGTTTTAAAAAATTTTAAAACTGCTTTTATTCTAGCTAAAATAATACAAATAAGACTTTCTCCAGAAGAAAACATAATAAAGGAAATACTGTGAAAAATTCCTTGCTCTGTTAAACACCATTGGGAAATATTTGCAAAAGAAAAATTTCAGAGGCGGGCTAATAATTTTGACTTCAACTGTAGCTTCTTAACTTCCTGTTGGTTTTCCGTCCAATTTATGAAGAATGTTTTAGTAAAATTAGTAAAAAAAAACTTGATCTGATGTCTGAATAACATTTAGTTTGACTGCACCTTTAATCCATTCAAAACATGCTATTAATCACAATCTAATCCTGCAGTCTCACCTTCATTGGGTCTGTTTTTGACCAGCATCACATTGACGGGTGGCTCCAGGGGCTCATAGTTAAACCGGTCTCTTCCCCTGTCCCGCTCTCTGCTGGGCGAGGGCGAGTGATCCTGCAACTGGTCCCTGCTGTGACTCCTAATCATCCTGTCCTGCGTGTCATACCTCCGCGTGTTATAGCCCTGGTCCCGACCATAGCTTCCAGCAGGGCTTCCTCCTCCCCCGCGGCCTCTGCTGTGCTGTCGTTGATAGCGAGGCTCTGGGCTGGACCCGCGCTCCAGCGTCCGGCCCCTGCTGCCGTCCCTCCGGTACCCGCTGTCTGTGCTGGGGGATCTATCGGTGCTCCTCCCTCGGCTCCGCTCGCGCCGGGAGTCATAGTCCTGGCTGCGGTAATCCGGATCCAGGTAGTCTATCCGGCTCTTGTCGAGGCTGCGGTCACGCTCTCGGTCGCGGGGGTAGCCCAGACCACCGTTTCCTCGAGGGTAATCCGAGTCTGGGTCACTGTGCACGCTGCGGTTGTCCTCGGGATAATAGCTGGATATGTTGTAATCACGGCTATCCCCGCTCGGGGACGGCGGGCGCTTGAGGACAGCCACCTTGCGAGGCCTTTTTACGGTCTGTGGGGAGCCGTGCAGAAAATGAGTTTTCAAACAATACATTCAGACAGTTATTTTATTGTAATATCAGGACTTTAAGACTGACAGCAGTGCATATGAACACTGCATGTGAATGCTTTAGACAGTTTTTTCTGAGGAAACTTAGATCGTTTTGGGTTTGTACCTATATGATGACACTGTTTTATAAACAATTTATTGAATCTGTTTTATCTTTCTGCGTTGCAGCTTGCTACGGTAATCTGAATCTATCAAAAAAGAACAGGTTGAGTAGCCTTGTGAAGGAGGCAGGCAAGATTATTGGTTTTAACCGAACTGGGCCAATGGTAATTTACCGTAATTATGTTTTATAGAGAGCTCAGGGTATCTCATGCACCCCAGATCCTCCATTCTGTGTTTCAGCTACTGCCATCAGGACGTCGTTTTAGAGTTCCTACATGCAGGACAAACAGAATTTGAAATTCTTTTATTATGGTGGCCATTGGGTCATTAAATGAGTCCAGCGGGGAGGGAGATGCATCTAAAAAATTATTGTATGTTTTGTGGTAATAATTTGGTAATGTGTACATGGAACTTCGCCTGTGTTATAGCTGCAATTTTAGTTTCCCTAAACGGGATAATAAAGTTGAGTCTTTAACATATAACTGCATTCAGAAATGAACCAGGACAAAATATAAATTATATTTAAAAAAAAAAGGAAAATATGAGGACCTAAGAAAATATACAGTTGAAGTCAAAATAATTCACCCTCCTGTTTCTTTTTTAAATATTTCCCAAATGATTTTTTTCAGTGCAAGGAATTTTTCACAGTATTTCCTATAATATTTTTTTCTTCTGGAGAAAGTCTTATTTGTTTTATTTCGGCTAGAATAAAAGCAGTTTTTCAGTTTTTTAAAACCATTTTAAATGTCAATATTATTAGCCCCCTTAAGATTTTTTTTTTTTTTTTTAGATTGTCTACAAAACAAACCATCGTTATAACTTGCCTAATTAACCTAGTTAGGCCTTTAAATGTCACTTTAAGCTGAATACTAGTATTTTGAAAAATATCTAGTAAAATATTGTGTACTGTCATCATGGCAAAGATGAAAAAGAAATCAGTTATTAGAAATGAGTTATTAAAACTATTATGTTTAGAAATGTGCTGAAAAAAAATTATTTTCGTTAAACAGAAATTTGGGGGGAAAATATACAGGCGGGCTAATAATACTGACTTCAACTGTATATGTATGAGCTAAATATGCTTATTCCTGTTATCTTACATTTAATATATTTAGCAATAATTACAGAATATAAATTTAGTTTTAAGAAATAATTTAACAGGAAAATGGGGTGTCATATTAGAATTAATATTTAAAATATATTTCATTATTATTTATGCATCTGATAATTTATAATAAGCACATTACATACAATATTTTTAAATCTAATGTTGATTTTTAAAGGCAACACCCCTTATATTCGATTTATATATAACATTCATTAATAATCAAAGTTATTTCAGTATCATTTACATTGTTGAAGTTTAAATTTATATTTTGAATTAGCTTTTTATTATCTTTATATTTCCAATTGCATTTTTTTTATTTAGAAACTGTGAAATTGTTATAACTTCAGCAATTACGTGCTTTGTTATTTTAATGAGTATTTAAAATAACATTTTCTATATGTGCTGCAGCTTTATTTTTATTTCATTTATTCATTGTCCTTTGGCTTAGTCCAGCATATGTTTTACACAGCGGATGCCCTTCCAGCTGCAACTCAGTACTGGAAAACACCCATACACACACTTATACACTATGGCCAATTTTGTCTATCCGATTCACTTATAGCGCATGTTTTTGGACTGTGGGGGAACCTTCTTAACCTTCGACCTTCTTGCTGGGAGGCAGCAGTGCTAACCACTGAGCCACCGTTCAGCCGTCCTTGACATACTATACATGTGTTTATTATATATATTTATTATTATATTTATTACACACACATACATAGAAACTAAACTATACAAAACAATTTGGTTAGATAGACATTTAAATTTATATATAATTTGCATCATATACATATATATTTTATATCTAAATATAAATAAACATTTTCTCAAATATATGCATGCACGTGTGTTTTTATATATACATAATAAATATATACGCAGTACACAAGCATATGTTAAAACAAACGTTTATTTTGGATGCGATTAATCAAGATTTATTTTTGCCCAACACTATAAGATCAATATTTGAAATACATTTGAGCTTATTTTTCATTATTTATGCATCTGATATTATATAATTAGCACATTACATACAATATTTTTGAATCTGATGTTGATTCATTTTAAGAGGCTACACCCCTAATATTCAATTCATATAATATTAATTAATATCAATGTTATTTCAGTATTACTTACACTATTTTAGTTTTTATTTATAGTTTAAATTAGTTTTTTATAATCTTTATTTTCCAATTGGATTTTAGTTTTTTTTTTTTATTTAGATTTTTTTTAGAAAATTTTAGAAATTATGTGCTTTTGTTCTGTTAATGAGTACTCTGTTAATCTGCCAAAATGCTAACCGTTAGCATAATAGCTTTAAAACACAGTCCCTCCCCTGCCGTCCAAAGCCACACCTCCTGAATTCATGAACACGCACCTTAAAGATGACAGCAGACAACCCACTAGATCATGTCATTCGCCAGTTAGAAAACTTTATAGTACTTTATAATACTACAATTCCGAACGAAAAACTGTATTATATTTAGCACGTTTTCAGTTGTGTAGCAAGCAAAACTTGTCATAATGCGCACTATTTCATGCATGCAAGGATCGCTGGTCTCACTCTCTCAGGGGAGAGGGAAGTCTGGGGTTCTCTCCTAAGACTGCTGCCCCCGCGACCCGGCCCCGGAAAAGCGGTTGAAAATGAATGAATGAATGAAATGAATGAATGAACGAATATTTTTTTAGTCTTATGCCTTACCCAGAATATAAAAATACATATAAATAAATTTAGATCATTTACTTTAATCATTATTATTGGAATGTGAAGAGACTTTCAACCAGCACAACAAAAATGTTTCTGAAGACAATCACCTACTGCACCTTTAAAATAACATTTTCCATGTACCTAAGCTTTATTTTTATTTCAGTTTTAGTTATATTAGTAATTATAACTAGTAGATTTAGTATTAACACACAATAAACTTTCAGTTTTCAATTTCAGTTAACCAAAACATATAAATAAGTCATTTTTCAAGACTTTCATCTGCTTTAATCCATTTCATCTACATTGTATTTCAACTTTATTTCAACTAATAAAACATTTACTTGAATTCTGCACATCTGACATGAATGGATTGACTTAAACATTTAAAAAAATACCCTAAAAAGAATTCCCTGCAGGCAAATACAGACACTGCTAACCTATTCTAATATCCAAAGTAAGTAAACTTGTTCTAGAAGGCCTCTTGTAAAGGTCAACTTGAAAAATACTCACTATTTTGGCCACTTTCCCACATTTCCGAAGTGACTGCACAGCGAAAGAATGAGGCACATTATTCATGGCGATGGTGTTGACCTGTATCACGCGGTCGTTCTCACTGTTCAAAACAAATTTAAAACAAAATGTTAAGCTAAAACAAATTTATATTTAAGTTTATTATTAGCACTTTCCAATTCGATATCATGTTATAGTTAGTCACATTAGAACATTCTTAAATACTTAAATATTTCTTAAAGGGATAGTTCACCCCAAAATGAAATGTGCTCACCACTTCACTTTACTTTACACCATTTCAAACCTTTGTTTCTTCTTTATTAAAATATGATATTTTAACTCTGAGAATATTTGTAAGCCATTGGCATCCATATTAAGAAAAAAAACTACATAACTCAATGGCAACATTCTTCAAAATATCTTATTTTGTGTTCAACAGAAGAAAGAACTGAAACAAGTTTAAAACAAGGAGAGAATTTTCAATTTCAGGTGAACTGTCCCTTTAAGGACAACTAAATATGGTGCAAGAACTTTTTTAATATGATTCATAATGTATTTCCAAAAAGTTAAGCAATGTAGAATGGGGCTTAACTGTACACTATAAAAAATAAATGACAAAAAGACATGTCAACAAATCTTTTTATGTTACTTTAACGTAATTTAATAAGTTAATCAGGTTTCAACTCACTATACAAAGTTTAACAAAAAAAATGTTTTGTTGGTTTGACTGATTTAAGTTGAGATGACTAGAAAAGTTCATTTGATTCAACTCAAAAAATTAACGCAGGAAGGTTTTTTTTTAAAAGTGTATGCATCAGCATGTTCAAATATTACTGTTTAATAGAATGTTGCCTAGCCTTGATTTAATCAACAGAAAAATACACAGTTTCTCAAGATATAAAGTAATTACACCAATTAACATCACAATAACATGAACTAATAAAACATGCAGGACAGTTATTAGGACCATAAATGAGTCCACTATGATTTACCGCCATATTAAAGAGAACTATGTGGAAAGTAAATGCGCATAAATCAGCTTGTGCTGGGCCGAAATAACGGTTTAAAAAAACGCTAAAAACACGTAAGCATTAGGAAGGCGAGTGAAGCGTACAAGAGCAGTCCATCGGCCGGTCCTCCTGGCAGCACGTCTGACACTATGATGGACATCTCCCCGCTCTCCACGTTTGGATTGTCCCGGCCGCCGGACACAGCAATTCCAAAGCCCATCTTAGCGTCCTGCGAGAGAAAGACACAGAGAAAAACACTCTGAGTGTGAAAGTATCCGCTAATGCATTTCTGCAGTCATGCATCACAGCCGTGCAGTTTTAATATCGCTTCATGGAGACATGCAAACAGCCAGAGGGGTTACACAATCACATCGCTGAGCTCAGATGATGAATCCTGCATAAACGTTGACTGCGTGGTGATTTTGCAGAAAGCCAAAGCTAATGGAGACACGGTTCCAGCTCATTGCGTGGTTAAATAACAACCTGCTGTACCTGCCACAGAGAAGTGCTGGATAAATGCAGTTTAATGAGTGGGTATCGCTGGCTTGATGCAATCTGCTGCAAATATATTCAGGGCCAATTAAAGCCAGAGATAAAACTGACAGCAGCGAGTGAAACTGAGATTTCTCTCTCTCTCTCGCTCATATTTTTGAGTGGCTTATCTGAACCAAATTAAAGCAAGGAGAATGTGAACATTTCACTTGCGTTTAAGAGTAAAAATAAATGTATGTGAGTTGTATAGAGTAACATAGTTATGAGGGCCAAGCCGACCAATCACAGAGCTTGAGCTACGCGTCGTTGTGACGTGTAGTTACATTTTTTAAGAGGTGCACGTCAGCCACGGCGAGGGGTATGTGACTTCACGCAGAAGTATAAATCAGCCTTAACATTTGGACTAGGCTTCTAATCAGATTGTCTTGTTGAAAATGAATGTCTGAAGCTTTCATCACGTCAGTGGTGTGAAGTAACAAATACTCAAATGACTGTAATTGAGAAGGTTTTCTCAGGAATTGTACTTTACTTTAAAAAATGTGTACTTTTACTTTCACTTGAATACATTTTGAGTGCTTCACTATTCATTCATTTTCCTTCAGCTTAGTCCCTTATTTATCAGGGGTCGCCAAAGTGGAATGAACTGCCAACTATTCCAGCATATGTTTTACGGGGAGGATGCCCTTCCAGCCACAACCCAGTACTGGAAAACACCCATACACTCTCCATACATTCACACACGCAGTTATACACTACGGACAATTTAGTTCATCCAATTTACCTATAGCGCATGTCTTTGGACTGTGGGGGAAACCGGAGCACGCCAACATGGGGAGAACATGCTAACTCCACACAGAAACGCCAACTGGCCCAGCGGGGACTCGAACCAGCGACCTTCTTGCTGTGAGGCGGCAGAGCTAACCACTGAGCCACCGTGCTGCCACTATTATATATTTTTACTCCACTATTTTCTTTCAACCTG
>CAIGQV010017835.1:23093855-23116297 GCA_903798115.1 Danio jaintianensis
TGCTGCCACTATTATATATTTTTACTCCACTATTTTCTTTCAACCTGCAGTCACTATTTTTATTTTCTTGTCTATGGTGATTGGCTAAAGTAGAATAATCAGTGCTGTGACTCCTGTCCAATCAAATCGCACATACAGTAGATAACTGCATCACACTGAACAACTTTAAGACACAAAATCATTTTGGAACGATTTGAAAAAATCAGAACCAATGCAGAACCGTTTTCTCTAATTTGCAACAGCAACAAAAAATTTATATTATATTCAAATCATTCATTCATTCATTCATTTTCTTTTCGGCTTAGTCCCTTTATTAATCTGGGGTCGCCACAGCGGGATGAACCGCCAACTTATCCAGCATTTGTTTTACGCAGCGGATGCCCTTCCAGCTGCAACCCATCACTGGGAAACATTCATACACACTCATTCACACACATACACTACGGACAATTTTAGCTTACCCAATTCACCTATACCGCATGTCTTTGGACTTGTGGGGGAAACCGGAGCACCCGGAGGAAACCCACGCGAACACGGGGAGAACATGCAAACTCCACACAGAAATGCCAACTGACCCAGCCGAGGCTCGAACCAGCGACCTTCTTGCTGTGAGGCGAACGTGCTACCCACTGCGCCACCGCGTCGCCATATTCAAATCATCTTTTACAAAATTATTTAGCTTTATTCCTAAATACTTCCTTGTATCTCTTATGATTAAAAATACTTAACAATAGGGCTGCACAATATTGGAAAAATCTGATTTTGTGATATTTTATATTTTTGCGATAAATATTGCGATATGAATACAGTTTCACAAAACAGTTTCAATAGCACTATTTGATGGTTTTCTGGGGAGTCTAACAGTATTCAAGTACAAAAATTGAATAATCGCAATGCAAAAAATGCTTTTCTTACTTTGCTTGGTCTCGTTTATAATCCAAATATCAAAAAATTCTTGGAGCAAGTAAAAATATTGTTTCATTTTCAACTTCAGAAGAAATAAGTCAAAATTAAGAGTTAAAACAAGCTAAATGTTCTGCCACTGGGGTAAGTAAAATAATCTTGTTTTCGCTTTGAAATTTTGATATTTGGACTAGAAACAAGACAAAATTTGAAGTAAGATTTTTTTTTTATGTTGCACAAATCATGTAAATTCCATATAAATAATATTAATTAACAATTCTATAGCTTCTGGTCAACTATAATTCAGACTGAACATTGCATATCCCGCGATGTGACTATTGTGGATGCGTACTTTGTGATATCAATGATGAAATTATATATTGTGCAGCCCTGCTTAACAGTTCTGAAAACATTTCTATGATGAGAGGGACTAGGCAGTAACCAAAAGCTTTTATCATGTTGCGTTTAACTGTAAATAACAGTACCGATACAGATCAAGACACGCCATATAAACTTGCACTAATTCCAAGTGTCCCATTTTGTCAAATTTTACAAAGCCTGCATATTCTCTTTCATGTAGCAGTCATAAGCCAAGATTACTCTTATCTGAACTAGGCAATCTGACATGTGGAAGTGCTGAGATGTTTTCTCAGGATGAGTCTGATGTGGATAGAGATGGTGCTGATGGTCACTGTGTGTTAGGATGGCGCGTGCAAACCCTTGCTATCCGTCACACGGGAGATAAAAGATGCACATCCTGTTGTGCTTGATGTTGGAAGAAAGAAGAATGGCAGGAAAGAAGGAGAGAGGAGGATGGGTAACTTGATCTGATTGTCTGAAGTTGAAGAACGCAAATGATTTATGGTCATAAGATGCTGGTGACAATGATCATGTTTACATGCAGATTATCATATGAGAAGACAAAAAAAAAAATACTGTGGATTAATTAATTAATTAATGCATTTAATTAAACAAACGTGACATTTAAGATGGTCTATAACATTAAAAAAATTAACAAACCCTATTCATTAATAAATCATCAGAAAAAAAAACTTTAAAATACTGAGCAGCATAACCATTTTTAACATTGACAATAATAATAGTAAATATTTCTTGAGCAACTAAATCAGCATATTAAAACAAGGAGTAACAATGCTAAAAATTTAGCTTTGCCACAACAGGAATAAATGCCATTTTAAGATATATTTTAATAAAAAGAAAAAAAAAAAACACCGTAAAACAATTTCACAACATTTTCATGCAATAATCAATCAAATGTGCTTCAAATAAGATACTTAATTAGACTTATACAATTTTAGAACATTTCCAAAAACTAAGATGCTGTATATGGGATTCAACAACATAAACAATGTTCATAAGAATGAGTCTCCACCAAAATATACATGTGATCATGGTCAGTCTGGATATTTGGGATATTAAGAGGGTCTTTTGTTAAAGGGGCTGAGGGAGCGGTTATTATCATAGGAGGTTTGTTAAGAGGGCCATCCATCTGTGCAGTGTTTGGTGACCTCTATGCTAACAAACATGGAATTACTGGTTCACCATGCGGCTCTTTACTGATTTCTAAACATGCTACACTTAAGGCGGTCATATTATGCCACTAATGTTCAGGTGTCCTCAAAAATGTGCCTGTGAAGTGGAAATGCCCGTTTTGGGTAGAAGGAAAACACAGTTTTCCTGTGTGCCTCTTTAAATGCAAATAAGCTCCTGATCCCGCCCCCTTTGTCCGAAGTGGGTGGAGCCTCTACAGCTTGTGCGTCAGTTACTCTGACAACAACAAACAAAACATTTGAACGTTCTTCAAATCCTTGACAGTTTAGGTGCCATTTACACTAATGCATTTTGTTAACTCAAAGATTTGCAGAAAAAATATAAACATTGGATGCTGAAACTACTTGATCTGTGCGTAAAGTCCTTGAAATCCATTATGAAGTTAAAGAAGCATCATGTATAGTATAGTATATAGTGACTTATCCTATATAGTGCTTGCATAAAGTGCATACACTTACATTTAGTCATTTAGCAGACGCTTTTATCTAAAGCGACTTACAATTGAGGAGTCATTCAGCAATTCAACAAGAAGAGGCAATACACACAAGAAGTGCTAATTATACAGTGAAACTGTTAGTGCTCAGAGAATTAAATGCTAGAGTTAGGAGGGGGAGTGTTTTTTTTGTAGAGAGAAGAGTGTTTCTACAGGTGGTTTGTACAGCCCACTCACATGTGTGAAGCATAGAACTTCATAAATGCACAATGTTTTTTTGTTTTTTTTAAGAGATATGGAGTAATTTTAAGAAAGTGTCTGGTGCAAATATGCAAAAACATTGTGTCAGATAGTTAAAGGGTGTTTTCTACAGGTGGTTTGTCAAGCCCACTCACCTGTGTGAGGCACACTCAGAATGGCATAATGTTTTGAGGTTGTCTTGTGGTGTGATTGGGGGGAGAGAAGAGTGCGTCTTGGATTTGTTCACAAGAGTTTAGGTGATCGCGGAAGAGATGGGTTTACACTTGAAGCTGTTATGTATCGTATAAAATAAATAAAAAAATTAAAAAACCAAAAAACAAGTGGTCTCCACTCCACCAAAATCTTCGGTATAGTTTGAACACTGGAAAATCTGGCGTTCCAATTCAGTGTACACAGACTGAAATGCAAACTTTTGAAGACAGTGGTGTGGCTATCCACAATCTCTCTCTGACTAGTCTTATTGTGTATTGTTCCCTGATTCATCAAACCCCTTTCGTATGACCATTACACAACTGAAAGACTGCAAGTAAGAATGGTAGGCAAAATATGTGCATGCTCAATGAGCATGAATGGTCACGCATCATACGTTTTAGGCTCTGTAGTGTGAACAGAGATAGTTGTTCTGAAACGCAATAAAACCACCAGTCTAAACAAGAAGTGTTTTCTTCAAAAAAAAAAAATACACTAGTGTAAATGACACCTTAAACTCCTGTAGGCTCAAACACAAAATAAAGGCACATAGAAAGCCAGCTGTCAGATGATGTGTATTACAGTTCCCTTTTTTTATGATGAGGAAGACATCATGTGTATTAGTATCACAACACAGTCAGGTTTCACACCCTTGGGTGGGAACTGCTTAAAATTTAGGATGCTATCATGTGTACATTCCTGGAAGAAAACGCAAGAGCTACAATCGAGGCGTATGAGGGAGTTGAAAAACACTGTTACTGATATAATGAATAACTCACTTAGGAGTGACTTTGTGCTTTGTAACATTATATATAAATATTTTTTTCAATCTCAAACTTCAGCATTCCACATTTTAAAAAGGCTAAAAATGCAAAAAGCTTAATGGTACCAAAGTCCCTTTAAGGCAAGTCATTTCACTCTGCGGCCATCTTTGAAACGCCTGTATGCTCAGGCATTCTGTCTGAATGAGGAAACCTCAAATTCTCCAAAATTGCTTGCCAAGCTTACGATTAAATTTTCATATCAGGAATCACCAATAAAATTAAACAACAGCTGTCTCTTTAGTTTCATTTCTAAATCACACAAAATCTGCAGAAATTCATGTCTGGTCCGAGCCCCTCCCCCGGAGAATCCTCAGTTTATAGTGATCGCCGATTGGCTCCTGTACTAGAAGGCTGGGCTTCATTCGTCATATTGAATGTTACACTTTTCCCCATTGAAAACTACACGAGTGACACATCTTGTGTATTCTATAGTCTTTGACGCTACCTCTTTAAATCTTTTGTGGGTGATCTAGCATGTGGGTTAGTTTGAGTAAGGTAAGGTAAGGTAAAAAATAATAATAATAATAAAAAAAAGTCTTACCCGCTGTAGAGTCACAGTGTACTGCTCCCAAACCGTCTCCTCCATTCCTGAGCTCTGCGTGGAAAAGAGAAAGAAAGCAGCATTAATCACCAGTCAGGCTTTGCTAATCCAGTTTGCTATACGGCGTGACATGTAGTGTTAAGTGTCCCTTAGACAAACTGGTCCTAAATGGAGTGTCCCATTTCATAATTACATGGATGCACATATAAAATTAAAGGAATAATTCCGGTCAAGTACAACTTGATGACAGCATCTGTGGCAAAAACATCGAAACACTCGCAATTAGCACTTCGTCCAATTAGAATAATAGGCACATCTCAAACACTTTTTTTTAATTCACAGATTTTTAAAAGTGGTAATGATGCTCTGTATTTTCTTTTATTAAAACATACCACAGATTCTATCGATACATTTTAAAGATGAAGTATGTCATTTTTTAAATGACAAAATACTCCAGATTCATGTAACTATCATCAAAATATTGCTGTTTGTTTCAGAATCCGGACCAGTTTGTTCCAAAAGATGAGAATAAATAATATATACAGTATTTATCCATTTGTTTTCTTCTTCTTTTTTTATATATTCATTGAAATGATTGGGGTCAGCAAGTTTTCTTTTATTATTATTATCATTGTTGTTATTATTATTTTCTTAATGAAACAAAATCTTTCAACTTTTGAACTGCAATGCATTTTAATTGCATCTGTGCCAAATGACACGCTTCACCATTAAGTTGTAAATAACCTGGCGCATTCCTTTAAATGAGATTATGAAAAATGACTATTGGTCAGCAATCATTAAATGAAGACCCCACCTCCCCAGCTATTATGGCATAATCCAGAAATACCTGTGAACGCCCCATTATTTGGTATGACCCATACGTCACTGGGTCAAAATGAGGGTCTACCACAAACAGCGGGAGCATGTGCATGAAGAATGGGCCTGTCACTTCCACAGCTCACTTGGGCAAAAACCTCAATTTCTTATTTTTTTAAAAATAATATTAAGATCTTGAGGAATATGAAGACTGAATCCAAGCTAATTCACAGATCTATGCAAGCTAATGTCCTTAAACACACTGTGATTGCCTCTTTTGGATGCATAGAAACTAACTCATACATAAACTCACAACTCAAAGGTGTGTTTGTTCCAAAGAATGGACAGACGTGCTCATAAGTATTGATGATTAACTGGGAAGAAGAAGAAGTCGCAGTACAACCCAATCTCAACTAAACCATGACGACACAAGGTTAAACCACTGCGACTTTGACAGCAGGTCACTGTAAGCTTCTTTAAATAGTCGTCTTTAATTAAATAAGATATTTGTTTGGACTAAACAATATCCTAATCTACTTTTTAAGTAACATTTCTCACTTACATAAAGTAAATATAGCACTTTTTACAATGCACAACAGCTTTGCAAAATATCACGATGTTAATGTTCATATCAACTTTAAGGTGAAGTAAGATTTTTACTAAATAAACTCTCTTTGCCTGATTTAGCTACTTGTTAACTACTCTACAGTATATTCATCATCCCTTACCAGACATCCTAAAAGACATTGGGTCTCATCTAGGGCTGCTCGATATTGTAAAAATCTGACATTGCGATGACATTACACCTGTCCAACTGCTTGTTAATGCAAATTTCTAATCAGCCAATTACATGGCAGCAACTCAATGCATTTAGGCATGTAGACATGGTCAAGACGATCTGCTGCAGTTCAAATCGAGCATCAGAATGGGGAAAAAAATGTCATTTAAGTGACTTTGAACTTGGCATGGTTGTTGGTGCCAGACGGGCTGGTCTGAGTATTTCAGAAACTGCTGATCTACTGGGTTTTTTACGCACAACCATCTCTAGGGTTTACAGAGAATGGTGTAAAAAAGAGAAAATATCCAGTGAGCGGCAGTTCTGTGGGCGCAAATGCCTTGTTGATGCCAGAGGTCAGAAGAGAATGGCCAGACTGGTTCAAGCTGATAGAAAGACAACAGTAACTTAAATAACCACTCGTTACAACCGAGGTATGCAGAAGAGCATCTCTGAACGCACAACACGTCCAACCTTGAGGCAGATGGGCTACAGCAGCAGAAGACCACACCGGGTGCCACTTCTGTCAGCTAAGAACTGGAAACTGAGGCTACAATTCGCACAGGCTCACCAAAATTGGACAACAGAAGACTAGAAAAATGTTGCCTGGTCTGATTTCTGTCTCGATTTCTGCTGCGACATTCGGATGGTAGGGTCAGAAAAGCATGGATCCATCCTGCCTTGTATCAACGGTTCAAGCTGGTAGTGGTGGTGTAATGGTGTTGGGGATATTTTCTTTGCACACTTTGGGCCCATTAGTACCAATTGAGCATCGTGTCAACGCCACAGCCTAACTGAGTATTGTTGCTGACCATGTCCATCCCTTTATGACCACAGTGTACCCATCTACTGATGGCTACGTCCAGCAGGATAATGCACCATGTCATAAATCGTGTGAGTGTATATTGCGATATGAATACAATTTCACCAGATGGCTTTAATATATATTTGGTAAGAATTCAGGTAGAGAAACTGAATAATCAAATGTAAAATAGCACTGCAAAGTCTTCATTGTACAAATAATTAAATCAAATATTTTTCATTAAACTTACAAATGCTACAATTCCTAACTGTCTGAATGCCTTAAACTCTCTTGAAATGCTTATACCTTCATGGGCCTTAAAAACACTTGCAAATGATCAAATAAATCAAACTTTTGCTCCATTTTCAATGACTCCACAAATCTCATGTTCTGAACTGCAGCTCCTGGTCAACTATAATCCCTATTCAACATTGCAGATCCTGCGACGTGACTATTGTGGATGCACACACTGCGATATCGATGTTAAAACGATATATTGTGCAGCCCTAGTCTCATCCATAAGACATGAGCAGAACAAATTTTGGAGTAAACTGTTTGTAAAGTGTAAAAATGTCAGATTAATGAAAGTGTTTGCATTGTTCAAATATTAGTTGCTACGACAGAAACGTACAATCCTAAAGTACTTCTACAACAACTGAACAAAGGAGACGTTAATATTACCGTTAACTGCATTTGTATATATAGTAATATTCTTCAAAATTAGATACTACTAACATGTTACTGCTATTGATTCAAAATCATAGCAACTATTTCACATTTCACATTTTGAGAGATGTGACCATAGACGAGACCATACTTCTATTTTTTCTTTATCAATATTTCTGTTACATTTTTATGTGTTAAGTATTAGATAAAGAACATTATTTTAAAAACATGTCAAGTATAAATTCACTTTTATTTTACAAATTTGGTTCCTGAATTTCAGTCTGTACATATCGGCCTTACACTGCCTATTGATTGTCTATTTTGGCTGACATTATGCTGTAGTTTAAAGCAGTGTTTCCCAACCCTGTTCCTGGAGGCACACCAACAGTACATATTTTGGATGCCTCCTTATCTGACCCATTAACTTCAGGTTTTGGAGTCTTTTCTTCTGTTCTGATGAGTTGATTTAGGTGTGTTTGATTAGGGAGAGGTTGAAAAAGTGTACTGTTGGTGTGCTTTCAGGAACAGGGTTAGAAAACACTGGTTTAAAGTACAAAAATCACAATCCCACATTGCATATATTTCCCAGCGGCAGGCATGATTCATAGATTTTGTATAGATCAGTGGTCCCCAACCTTTATATCACCGCGGACCGGTCAACACTTGTCAATTCTTCCGCAGCCCAGCGGTAGGGGGTGGATGGGGGTGGAATGTGTTGACAGTGTACATAGATTGCTAGGCGACCATCAACCGTTTTCTCAGAGGATGACAAGCTGACAAAACATTGCTGCAACTCTGATATAAGTTTTATTTATGGAGAAAATTAAAAAGCACTGCAGTGTTTGGGTGTTCTGTGTTTGTCTGAGATGACTCGCGGTGCGCTCGCGGCATTCTGGCGCGAGATATGCGCCCACCTCCATTGGAAATAGCGAACTTGAGCATGAAAAAGACGCGATATGTGAACGGCCGCCATCATTTACGATTTACAGCAGTTGATCTTCCTTTTGCACAGACATGCTGGATTCACCTGAATTTTTGACAAATGGGTTGCAGATCCGTTCATTGGCAGTTTGTGGGTTCTTCACTGGGCCTTTCCCCTTCGCAAAGAAACTTTCCAGAGACATCTGTTTCTTACTCATTTTGCTAGCTTGTGGGTTAAATTCTGGCACTCAAGAGACCAAGATGTAACTAAGAGAATATGGTAATTTTTCTAAATAAAAGTTTGTTCAGAATCAGATAATAAATAAAACTGAAATAATTAATGATTTCTTGAGCGGCCTGGTACCAATTGATCCACGGACCGGTATTGGTCCGCAGCCCGGGGGTTAGGGACCACTGGTATAGATGACTTTTAGAAGTTGTTATTAATAATTAATATGTTATGCAAGTTATTAATTTGCTAACTGGTGACGTTCTTCCTTTTAAAAACCAAAACAGACCAATCAAAGCAATGACCAGCAATGACTATCACTGGAGAAATTAGTCAACTGTGCAACTCAAATACATTCAGTTTTCTCTTTAAGCTCTTCCCTTTAGCTCTGCCTTACAAAACACACACTTCCTCTGATTCTCAGTCATCCCCGTCGGCGTGCAGCTCTAATTGGAGGACTTTGCCTGCAGAAATCTGCCCTCAGACTTACTACGGAAGCGTGCAATTAGTGTGGACGTGCATTTGTTTGGCTCTCCACAAGCACTCAGATAGTGCGCTATGCAGCAAATAAAACTAATCCACAGAGATAACGTAAATAAAGGGCCTGAAGCTGATAAGCTAAGACAGCTCTTCTCCTCTCCTCCTGTGCTGGGCTGTTTTCTGTGGGTGGTTATGGTGGAGATATTGCTCATAAGAAGGTGATGAGCAAGACAGATAGCGAGAGAGCTAAAGATGCTGCATCATTTGAAAGGAAGTTCAGGACGCTTCTACAAAGCACTCACCTCTCTGTACTGGAAAATAATGGGAAGTTTTGTAAGCGGAATGGAAAATTACAAAGCTGCTTGCTACTGTACATAAATCCTAGAACACCACAGGAAAAAAAAGTGAAAATAAACAACAATCATGAGCATTTTGTCTAAATATGGCCTGACCAAGAAGAAAACGGTATTCATAAAGCATTAAATTGAAAGAGTTAAAAAATAGTAACGATTATTTTGTCTAAAGATAATAAAAAGGAAGAGGGAAAATTATCGGCAAAATTCAAACACAAGCAATTACTGGAGACGAATCTAAATGTTCCTACCAGGTGGATACATTTCCACAATAGAAAGAAAGCAGCACAGTTAAGAATAAAGTGAGGGTAATTTAAAGATTCAAACACATCTGTCAAACTAAGGTTTAACGCAGTGCCTGACAATTGGCTAACTTCCACCGATATATGTTGGAAATTACCTAGCTGAGGACTTCAGTTGAATGGATTCAAAAATGGTAAAACTCAAGTGTTTAAATTAACTGGGAGTTGTAAAATGAGCCAATTTTCCAAAAAAGTGTTTCTTTAAGAGCCACATGGATCCGATTTACTACTAAGTGCACAGTCAAGTCTCACACATTTTTCCATGTATTTGACGATTTAGGCGTGCAGCTTATGCTAAAGGATTACTTTAAACGTCCGTTTTCTGCTCTCTCTGAAGTTGAGTCTATCCACAAAACAGCACAATATTTCTCGCAAACAAGCTGAGCCAGAGGGTGTTTGTCTGTTGTGGAAGATAGTAGAAGTGCAAGATAAAATTAGCAGATTTGTCAAAATAGGAAGAGATAGACAATGGGGTAAAACACGAATAAAAACACGCAGTGCTATTACATAGTGAAGGAATTTGGTGGAGTGCATGGGCGATGAAAAAAGTTTCTTCTTTAAAGGTAAGCTAACCTCTAGTTTCGGTATGTGAAAAAGACAATTTGCAAAGTAAAACATGGCAAATTTGTGTTTGTTTTTATGTATTTACTTGACGCAAATCAGACCTAGAATCAATAATAAAAGAATGCAAGAATAAAGTTTTTAAAGGTAAGCTTATCTCAAGCTTTGCTATGTGAAAAAGACCATTTGCAAGGAAATACATGGCAAATTTGTAAATCAAGCATGTCCCATGTTGCAAAAGTCTTGATACATCATTAAACTGATTTCCATGTGAAACTGGGCTTTGCAGAGGAACGATTGCGGACTGCTGGAAAAGGGGGCGGGATACAACGCTATGGACCCCTTTCACATTTCCGGGTTTCTCAGTAGCAGAAGTCATCATAGCTGGGTAAACCTAGACCGCAGTGAATGGGAGAGTACAACAAATATTTTTTTTACAATCCTGTTTGCTGAAATAAAAAATAAAAAAACTCCATGATGGTGTTATCAAGACTTTCAGAGAAAGGAAAAAAAAAATTGTGTGGGACTGATAACGCCAGCCAGAAGTGAGAACAATGTCAAATTTACTGTCTTGCACCATGCACTCTGCACTTTGCTGAAACACCTTGCACAAGTGCACATACATTTTCATTCATTCATTGTCTTCGGCTTAGTCTCTATTTCAGAGGTCACCACAGCGGAATGAACGGCCATAATACATCCATAAATACATATAAATGTTGTAACGTTTAAAAAAAAAAAATCTGAATATTAAAAGCTTTCAAGCATTTAAGATGCTGATGACCGTTAAACGCATCATAATAGTCTTGTGAAAAGGGTCCATAATCATTTCATCTGGATTATTGTGTTTTCATAATCGTAATTTCAAATTTGTAGTCGAATTTGTATTTTGATTATTTGCCCTACCGATGACATGTTCAAATCCGATCTCCCTCTTCAAAACAAAAGCAAAACAAAACAATCTGACTACTAAAGCAAACCTAAGTCCAAAAATCAGGGAAAAAATCCTGACTGCTATTTAAGACGTCTCCGCAGGAAGCCATCACCCACCTCTCCTGAGAACTAACCTAAAAAACCCTCCAGCTCTCTCAAGTCTTATTTAGTAAACTCCTCACAACAAGGTCAAAATTCTCCTCCATCTCTCTCTCGCGCCGACACGGCTCACTCTCAGCGGGACGGGACCCTGTAAGGAGGACCCTGCTGGTGCCAATAAGATGAACGGTGTCTGCAACGCTCTTTTCTGTCGACAGGCCCGTCAGCGTGGAGCCGTCCACAGGAGAGCAGGGACAGCAAGTAAAGTCAACCCGCAGACCACAGCCTGTCACCATAACATGTCTGAACAGCCTGTCCGTCCAAGCTGATACAACATGGTTAGACGTGTGACAATGAGGATGAGTTTGTGGCGCACACACACATAACACCCACATGCCCACTAGAGCAGTAAATCGGCCGCCACACTTGTCAATAGAACACCTGAGCAAAAACAAAGGCACAATTGCATAATAAAACACACCCATCCGTATCATAGGATTGACATTTATTAGCCGCTTATGGACTTTTTTAATAGCCGGTGCTGTTATCTAAGGAGTAAGTAGTTAGTTATAAAACGTACAAAACTCAATGATGACAAAAGGTCGCCACAGCGGAATGAACCGCCAACTTATCCAGCATATGTTTTACACAGCAGATGCCCTTCCAGCTGCAACCCAGTATTGAGAAACATCCATACACTCTCACATTCACACACATACACTACGGCCAATTTGGTTTACTCAATTCACCTATAGCGCATGTCTTTGGACTTTGGGGGAAACCCACGCCAACACGGGGGGAACATGAAAACTCAACACAAAAATGCCAACTGACCCAGCCGGGACTCGAACTAGCGACCTTCTTGCTGTGAGGCGACAGCGCTAACCACTGAGCCACCGTGCCGCCCCACACGTTGTTATTTTACACAATATTCACTGAAAACTAGCTACACTGTAAAAAATGTAATGACAAAAATAATCAAGACAACAAATATTTTTATATTGCTTTAACTCATTTTACTAAGTTAATCTGTAAATTTTTTCAAGTTATACAAAGTTTAACTTAATATTTAGTCAGTTTGATTGATGTAAGTTGAGATGACTAGAAAAGTTAATTTCATTCAACTAAAAATGTAAGCCAGCAAGAATTTGTTTTACAGTGTAATGAGAAATACTTATTTCTGCTAAAAGAATGAACAAACATCTATAAAGCACTCAAAGCTGTATGATCATGATCAGGCTGATTAATAGGTGGCCTGGATGAAAATTCCCTCAATGTGATGATCAATGTTAATGTGTTCATTCAAGCTCCTTAAGATGGGAAATATTATAAAAAAAACACCAACAAGAGCTTTAGAAAACATCACAACGTACAAAGTAGGGATGCTACAATCGATCGGCCGGAGATCAGTATCGGCCGATAATCCCATTTAATGACTCGATCGGTACTTGTTGATCTGGCCGATCTCATGAACCGATCGCAAGTGTTTGTTTGAGTTTACAAGCAGAGGAAAATGCACATGCGCACTGGGTTATACACAAAGCAGCTACATCACGTGAGGAGGTAAATGATAGCAGCTAAAATACATACAGATGCGGTGCAACCTTTGTTTATACAGTTTATTGGTGCGATTCGCGCGAGTGATGGTCTCTTTGTCGCAATCATTGTATATCCAGTGTTTTGAGCTGCTGTGACGTGAGCAGAGCGATTGCCCCTATCTAGTGTCACATGAAACCGTATGACCTCTCCCAGAAGCTCCATGAGTCTCCCACATATTCATACCGGCTACATGACGACCGCAAATTAGTTAAAATACCCCGCAAATCATGGTGACAAGAGTGAATGAGCAAGAGAATAGATCTCAAGAGGCATGTTTAAGGGATTATATGCAACATCCTTCATTTATTCTCTTAGGTAAGGAGATATCTCCACTTAAGTATCATACTTAGAGGGAAAATGTGCTTTTTATACAGCTTGAAGCATCAGAATCGGTACTCAATATCGGCCAATCACCAGGACAAGGAATCGGTACTAGGTATCGGCTGCAAAAATCCTGATCGGAGCATCCCTAGTACAAAGCACAAACAATAACTTTCCTAATTATTGTGCAATTTCACACATACACTCCAGGGCTGTGTGGAAAGACTGAATTTAAAGCTACAAACTTGTGTTACAATTAATTACATTTTAGTAGACAATTTTTGTAAATCGAGGTAAACATTTAAGAAAAAAACTAGGTCCCACTTTATATTAAGTGGCCTTAATTAATATGTACTTACACTGAAATTAATAATTCGTTAAGATGTACTTATTGTGTGAATACATGTTTTTACGTTGTACTTATGCTTAATTAAATACCTGCATATAATTACATCTGTAATTATTTTTGGTAATTTACATTTGTAATTACACTGTTGACCATCCCTTATACCTTAACCCACCCTTAAAACTACCCAGACCACCAAACCTGTCCTTAACCCTACCTGTATCCCACATTGTAAGTACATAGTAGTTAAAGACACTTAATATAAAGTAGAACCAAAAACTAATTTTAATGTTGTGAGGGAAACCAAATTAAAGCTGGATTACACTTTTATTTTTTTGTTCCCTTTTCGTCTTTGACCCATTTATAAGTAATATACATTACACCTAATCTTTTTTTCTCAGAAATGGCTTAAAAAGGTCTTATCCAGAACAGATGCGTAGATTAAGTAGATTAACACTGCTTAATGTAGCAACTAAAACACATTAACCCTTCAGGTTCTAAAGCTATTTAGGGCGTTACACCTGGATTTGGCCTACCCAAATTGAAAAGCTCCCCATATCCATATTTTGGTGTCACTAATTGTATAAAAACATTTTGAAAATACAAAAACACTGTTCAAAGTGGAACAAATTGATTGTATAAGATGTGTTATAATAAAGCACGCAAACAATTAAGTTGTCCCAAAAAAAAAACCCAAAAAAACTTAAGAATGGTGTTGGTTCAACTCATATTAAATAAGTAGTTTGAATAAGCAGCAAAAAGTTATTTTTTGAGTGTATTCAAGAGTTATTCTATTCTAAATGAAAGAAGTATTGTAATACTCATTTATCTATAATTTCCACCTACCCAAAATTATCCTCATACCTAAACACACATATAAAACTGCCATTTCTCAGTGTCATTTAACAGAAAACCCTTTGAAATTACAGTAGAAAACTGATCAGAGTGATAAATATTATTGTATGTGTTGTCTGTTCTATGATGGACCACCTCAATATCAGGAACTATGTTTTGTCTGATACTAGATGGTAAGTACGTCATGATTTTGCCAAGTACGATGCGATCCTGGATTAACATCTATGTTGATCCTGGAACATCATTTTTGTTCGAAAATGTAATCCATACCTATTCCCTACCGCTAAACCCAACCATAACTGTAAATTATTCCCAAAATCAGAGGAGAACAATAGCTGGATAACAATCATGTAGAATTGCATAAACCTAACCGTAAGTCTAAACTTAACACAAACTGTAAACGCACAAACTGTAAACTGTCCCTTAAATCTGATTGGCTGATTGGAATGTTGTTCCAGGATCAACATAGATGTTAATCCAGGAACATGTCCTACTTGGTGAAATTAGGTTGGCGAGATGGTGACAGCAGAAATTTGATGTTTATCATGTAGCAATTTTTAAACCTTATTTTATCTTTATCATGTAGTAAGCAATTTTTTGGGGGGGGGGCGGGGGGAGGGGGGGTGGTTGGGTAATAAATGTCAGAGTGATGCTATTCTGAAGAAAATATAGAGACTCTAAGCTTTGGAGCAGTTACAATTTAAAGGAAATCGCTGATGATGTCATTGATGATGTCATTTGCAGCAGAGTATCTATTTGGATATATCACAAGAAACATTACATATACACTCAAAAAATTATTTTTGCTGTTTGTTTAAACTACTTACTTAAAATGAGCTGAATCAACAGAATTCTTGAGTTTTTTTTTGTGACAACTTAATTGTTTTATGTTCAATCCACTTAAATGTGTAAAAACTATTAAGTTAACTTAATCGATTTGTGAACGTGAAGGAACCCAGCAATTTTTACAGTGTAATTAGTGTCATCTCCATGCACCGATACAAAAATATGTATAATAAACAGCAACCTTGATATACATTTTGTTAAAGTATTCAAAAATACGACAAATAAAAAGAAGAAAACTTCACTTATTACAAGTTAAGTTTTGAATCGTAGTGATCGAACTGAATTGATCGACAAAAATTCACATAAATTGCAAAGTATAATGCATATTGTACAAATTATTTTAGACAGATTTTACACAGTTAAAACCTTAAAGCTTTGACGCAAGGTTCCAAAACTACTCTAAAAAAAAAAAATCACATTAGAATGACCACAATATTCATAAAGTTGCACAATAAACTTCCTGGCTAAATGATCCTCAGCACATCACCCAGCCCAAACGCGCGCACACATACACATCGATTCTCACACGCCGCTTTTGGGGTGTATATTTATTGTAAATAACTTTGACAGTGAAATAAATGTCAATATATGTTGCTAATCTCAAGAAAATATAGAGATTCTAAGCTTTGGAGCAGTTACAATTTAAGGGAAATCACTGATGATGTTATTAATGATGTCATTTCAGCAGAGTTTCTATTTGGATATATCACAAGAAGCATTATATATAATTAGTTTCATCTATCCATGCACCGATATAACAATATGCAGTAATAAACAGCAACGTTGACATATATTCTGCTAATGTATTCAAACATATGAAAAATTAAAAGAAGGAAACCTCACTTATCACAAGTAAAGTTTTGAACTGAAGTATAATGCAGATTACACAAAACTATTTAGACTGATTTTATGCTGTTTTATGCTCTTAAAGCTCTGATGCAGGGCGAGGCTCCAAAACTACTCTGAAAAAATAAAAAGAAATCACATTAAAATGACCACAATATTCATAAAGTTGCATAATAAATTTCTTCTCTAAATAATTCTCTGCACATCGCCCAGCCCAAACGCACTCACATATACACATCGATTCTCACACGCCGCTTTGCCAGTCAGTCACTCTAAAAATACGCCTCACACCTGAGGGACGCCGAGACCCAAACACCTGCTCCCCCAGCAATGACCCAAGCACAAACCCCAGACAGAGAAAGAGTTTAAACAGCACGGCAGATGGATCAACAGAGGCAGTGCAAGATCCGCTGCCAGCAAAAGCTACGCTATGCGACAGGAGCCAGCAAAGTCCACACACACACACACACACACACCTGCACCTGCACCACCGGCTCATTATATCCCACACACACACATGCTTCTTAATGTTAACATTAAACAGACATTCACGACCAAGCACTAACACAACGCAACTTTCTCAGCTAAACACACATTGACCACAAAAACTTTGCACACACGCCCACTAACGCCATACAAACCGACTCCGTACAAATCAAGATCTAGGGAACGAAAAGGAGGAGGGGGGAGGAAGAAACACGACAATCTTCTCTCTAAAGTGGCAGCTGATGGAAGGGTTTATCCCTGGAGGATCAAGCCACCGCCAGCGCCTGCTTTTTTTCCGTCCCCACCATCAGTCCTAGCAGGCATGACGCATGCCTGGGTGAGAAGAGGATGATGAAGCTGTTCCTTAGCTCCTCGGTCTCCCCCCGCACCTCGATTCGCGCCCCTCCGCGCCGCCTCCATCTCTGGGCTCTCTGCAGGCGCACGCAGCAACCAAAGGGGAGCCAGTTCACACTCATCTCTCCCCATGGCCACCCGACCTCCAATCTAATTAAGCTCTGAGGCGGAGAAGATTAGGCACCCGGAGAGCGAGCGAGCGAGGGAGAGAGAGAGAGAGAGAGAGAGAGAGAGAGAGAGAGAGACTATAAATAAGACTCACGGAGCCACGGCGAGTCCTGAACGACTGCACAGCGCGTGCCCACTTTCGGCACAGCACCGTTTTCATGTCTGCACTCTCGCTCTCTCTCGCTACCACTCTGCCGGCTCCTCTTCTTATGTAATCCTGATACACAACTGGCCTACATTTGCACACACACACAGATCAATACCTGCATCTTTGTGTGTGTGTGTACATATAGAGTGTATTAGTGTATACACACACAGACGCTCTCAAGAAATCCCAAGAGACTGCAGCGGTCTGCAGGACAACGGCGTTCACTTAAATATTTCAACGCTGCGCACTGCTGAGGAAACTTTCAAACGTTTAGTGTCCATTGGTGTGTGTGTGTGTTCTTAGAACATGTATGTTGTATGTTTATTAGTGATGCAGAGGAATTTATTATTATTATTATTTTTACTGAAAGATCTGAATTGATGTTAAATTGAAACTGAAAATAAAGATAACTTAATAAATCAACTGATTAATCGATTGTATTAACAAGCTAACGTTCAAATTAAAACCGACTCAAGGAGATTTTAATCATTTAAAATATAATAAAATAAAAGCATCACTTTTCAAAAGAAAAATAAGTACAGGTGGGAAATAAGTGTGTCATTTCATTTTTACGTAAACATGTGTTAGGCTACACTGAATGACAGTGGAATATTATTTTGAATATTTTTTGGATATTTTATTTTCAAAAATGTTGTTTGAAACATTAAAGTGGACACCATGCATATAAAATTACATTTATAAATCATCTGGTCTTTGACCCAAAAACATTTTATCAACTTTAATCAACCATGCAATAAATACTGCAGACAAGAGGTTAAATTTAAATCAGGGGTCGCCACAGCGGAATGAACCGCCAACTTATCCAGCATATGTTTTACTCAGCGGATGCCCTTCCAGCTGCAACCCACCACTGGGAAACATCCACACACACTCATTCACACACATACACTACGGACTAAGGAAACCCACGTGAACACGGGGAGAACATCCAAACTCCACACAGAAACGCCAACTGACCCAGCCGAGGCTCGAACCAGCAACCTTCTTGCTGTGAGGCGATAGTGCTACCCACTGCGCTGCTGTGACGCCCTTTAATTATTATGAATAAGTCATTTAGTTTATTTAGACAGCAGAAGCTGTTGAAAGTCCAGTATTTGTTTCACATCAAATGAAAGAAAACACAAAGCAAAAAAGTAGTTTTGTAAAATTTAGCTTACTTGTAATATTGCAATGTTCCAGTTATTTTATTTTATTTGTAAATGATAATGATAAGGAAAGAGGGTTATTGTGTATAGTGTCTTTCATGTAAGGTTAATTAAAGTGTTGATTAATTAATAAGGTTTTTAATGTGCTGTTTATGCTTTTGTTAAAAACCCATTGGTTCACAGGCATCAATTACAAACTTATTTGTGGAACAACTGTTTAGTAGTGGAAACTGCTACATTCCCTATGATGATCCTGCAAAGAAAATTCCACCAATCAGTCTATCTACAGCTTTAATAGCTGACAACGCAACGCAAAGGTTGTGGGTTCAATCCCCAGGTCAAAGCAAAACCATAAAAATGTGTACCTTCAAAGTAATGCAAGTCGCTTTAGAGAAAAACGTCTGCCAAATGCAAAGAGAGTGCACCAAAACAGTTTTTTAGTTAAAGAAAGTAAATGGTCATTAATGCACTTAAACATAAATGTACATAAAACACAGTGACAATTGGAGAAATGTTAATAAAAATTATACATAAATATCCAATAAAAAATTATCATATTAAGAATTACATACCTCCAAAACTGAGCCAATTATTTTTTTTGTTGTGGAACTTCTTTGCATCACTTTCCTTATATTTCAAAACAAAATGCGTCATTCAGACAAAAGGAAACAAACCCAAAACTTCTCACTAAATAAATGCAGCTAGCACAACGCATAACTATTAATTCTTCTTCTTACACCACCTCACTCTTCAGGAAGAAAATGTTCAGCTGGAACATTGAGCACTTGGTTACTGAGTCAAGCACCTATAGAGACGGACTAAAAGAGGAAGTGAAGGAAACACCCCCTGATCTGATCTCATTCCTTTCCCAGCATTCTTCAGATGATGTGGGCAGGCCTGATGTCACTCAAACCCAATAGCAATCAACTATAGCTTAATTTGTAAAACACATGTGCATCTGGGCATGACGGGAATTCCACGAAAGACAATAAGAGATCATAAACGAGACCCTCTTGACATGATCTCAGTTAGCGGTGAAAAGAAGATTAGAGGGGTTTACTGTACATCCACTAACAATCTCCTGCCATCACTGTTAATACCAAAACTAAAACAGCTGAAAATTGGCCCTAAAATGTCTGAATTTTTTTATTTTAATTTTGTAAAATATTGCGATATGAATACAGTTTCACAAGATTGTTAGACAGAATAGTGCTATTCAAACTATCTAACAGTATGTAGGTACAGAAATTGAATAATCACAATGCAAAAAATGCTTTTCTTACTTCTGTCTCATTTCTAGTCCAAATATCTAAAAATGTCAAGATCAAGTAAAAATATTTTGTTTTTTTTCCTCAGAAGAAATAAGTCAAAATTAAGAGTTTTTCCTTAAAACAAGTACAATTACTGTATCTGTCAGTGGGTTAAGTAAAATAATCTTGTTTTTGCTTTGAACTGTAGATATTTGGACTTTGGATAAACAAGACAAATATTTTTTGCATAAATCGGTATAAATGCCATATAAATACAGCATTAAATACAATTCTATAGCTTTTGGTCAACTAAAATTGATACTCAACATTGCACATCTTGCGATGTGCCTATTGGCAATGTGCACATTGCAATATCAATGCTGAAATGATATATTGTGCATCCCTAATATAAACTATGATATACAGTACATGTACATTAGAAATGCGCTGGTCATAAATCGGAATAGTGCTTTTGCTTTATTTTACTCGATCTCTGTTCTGGACTCATCCAATTCACTTACAGCACATGTCTTTGGACTGTGGGGGGAAACCAGAGCACCCGGAGGAAACCCAAGGGGAGAACATGCAAGCTTCACACAGAAATGCCAACTGACCCAGCTAGGACTCAAACCAGCGCCCTTCTTGCTGTGAGGCGACAGTGCTAACCACTGAGCCACCATGCCGCTATAATAATTTAAATCATAATAATTAAAAAAATATGTAGTTATATATTTTGCAGCTTGCATATTGTTTTTATGAGAACAACACTGGGATAAATGTGAAATTGACTGAAGGAATAATCAACAGATTCATCTATCATGAAACTAATTAATATGTTTGCCTTACATATTACGCAACGTAATAACATTTACAGAAGCAAGCAACCAACACTGAAAAATGTTTATTGCTAGCACCACAAGAACGTAATAAATGTTGTACAATAACAGAAACAATGTGCAGTCACAAGCGCTTCCATAACAAACATCATACAAGTGGTTCATTTGTTCAATTCAGTTCTGACACAATCACAGACAACAATTAACCATGCAACTAAAAAGCGAGAAGGCCTCAACATGATCCCTACGAGAAAACAATGGAATATCCAGCAGAAGAGACTCACTGGAGTGTAAAAACAGAGCTTACACTTTAAGAGAAAGCAGCAGCGGGACTGACGTCCACAGACTGATGCTCTTTGTTTGCTCCACTGGACAGGCAGTCCTCCAAAATAAAGCACTAACTGTCTCAGAGAGCAACTCTAACAACGGATGGAGAAAGAAAGTGTTTGTAATCTAGAATTCTGGACAAACTACCCTGGGGAGTGATGATGAAAAATGTAACAGAAACCCTACAGTATGTCTTTTGAAGGAATAAGGGGCCATTCACATAGAATGCGTTTTTCCTCCCTAATGTGCAATCTTTCTATTGTTTGTAAAAGTAAACATACTGGACGAACGTGAGCGCTGCGGTTTTTTAGACGCTGTGTCAAGTTGAAATATCTTCAATTTTCACAGGAGGCAGCTCATCACTGCCAGTTATCATAGCAGTGGACAATCAAAAGAGCTTAGAAGTGAGAAATCCGTTGCGAGCTTCTGTTTATAGTAGAAAGTTGGCATTACAACTGTATTATTTACCGTTATATCATGGTGGAGAAGGCGCTCATTGTGGCTTTGTCCAGAATATCCTGAGTTACATGATGTATCGTCAAGTGCTTATCATAACATATTGTTTTCCTATGTCTAATGGGTCTGTTATTGTCGTTAATATATTTATGTTCATAATATCGCGTCTCTTTGCTTTTTTTAAACCCATTCCTAAGCGCCACATCTTGCGTTTTTAGAAGCAAAGATGCATTCAGTGTGTGAAAAGAATTAAACAGAAGATAGAGTTGGAATGTTGATTATATTTTAGATTTTTGAATCATGGATCGGAAGATTTATCAGATCAGATCTTTCCGTTTTCCCTCAACCCTTACTGGTCATTGACATGACTGGTGGTGGGAGATGATAAAAATTGTACAGCGTTTTAGGTTTTTCAGGTATGTCTAGTATTTAAGTAGGTCCTAGAAAAGAAGCACTCAAATGTAAAGTACAATTGGATGACCTCAACAGGTGGGCGACATTGGTGGCTCAGTGGTTAGCACTGTCACCTCACAGCAAGAAGGTCGCTGGTTTGAGTCCCGACTGGGTCAGTTGGCGTTTCTATGTGGAGTTTGCATGTTATCCCCGTGTTCACCTGGGTTTCCTCCAGGTGCTCCGGTTTCCCCCACAGTCCAAAGACATGCAGTATAGGTGAATTGAATAAACTAAATTGGCTGTAGTGTGTGTGTGTGTGTGTGTGTGTGTGTGTGTGTGTGTGTGTGTGTGTGTGTGTGTGTGTGTGTGTGTGTGTGTGTGTGTG
>CAIGQV010017835.1:23124863-23145428 GCA_903798115.1 Danio jaintianensis
GTGATGGGTTGCAGCTGGAAGGGCATCCGCTGCGTAAAACATATGCTCGATAAGTTGGCGGTTCATTCCGCTGTGGCAACCCCAGATTAATAAAGAGGCTAAGAAGAAAAGAAAATGAATGAATGAATGAATATTATTATTACTATTATTACTTTGACATGTACACTCCGTCAGCAACATGCTTATATTTGTTGTGTATAGCCTCTGTGTATATGATCATTTAAATCAAATGAAGTGGTGAAAAGCTCATGGAAATAAAGTTCATCTGTTAATTTCCTGTAATAATCTGTTAATAATCTGTTTAATATAGTGAAAAGTGTACAGCAGTACTTTCAATTTATTCCTTAAACATTTGCCAATCCATGACACTCCATGTTGCATATTTAATTCTGCTTTTAGACTGGATTCCAAATTCCCATCCACGTTTTCTGCATTGTGGAAATCAGAGATCTCTAGTAAAATGTAAATGTGGCCATGCAGGCTGTTTATCAGTCATGTCCTCATCTGCAGTAGCTCATCTGCATCCAGGCTAAAGCAAAAGTGTTACAGTGAAGACTGGAAACTGGGCTGAACGCCTATCTGTTATCTGGGGTTGCTCTCCACACGCTGTGTTCTGCAAGGAGGATGGAGCTGATATGAATGTGAAGGGCCAAAAGAGAAACTCAAAAGTGTAAAAGTGTCTGATGTATAACACTGTATAGGCTGAGGGTCATTTTGAGGGCAATGTGTGGCGTTTTCTCCACATCATAACAGTGTGTCCATCTGTGTTTGGAAGAGAGTTTGTTTATAGTCAATATTAAATTGATCATCAGTGACATTCACAACTAAACTGTTTGTCCTCAGCAGCTGCCAATTTATTTATACAATATGTCCAATATGAATAGAGGCTGTGCTACTGTAGAGCCACAGTTGATGTACGGAAAAAGATGAAAAAATCTGAATAAAAATATATTAAATATCTAAATAATAAATATCTAAATGTACTATCCTTTAAGTCTCTCTGTTACGGTGTTTCTCAATCTTATGAAGTAAATATTTATGATAAGAAAACTGTGAAAATAAGGTAATCTGGTAACTAAACACTTATATTTTTAATTAAGTAAAACATATTTTTTTACTTGTCTAGTTTTCAGCTAGTTTACAAGCCATTAATATATTTTTATTTCGCTAATTTACCAAAATAACAAACTAAAGCTTAAAAAAATGAATGAAAATCATAAAAAACAATTAATGACAAAAACATTTATGTCAACAAAATGAATAAAACTTTTAAATAAATAATAAAAATAGACTAATAAAAATGAACATCAATATTGTAAACAAAACTACAAAGTATCTCAACAGTGCAAAGTTGCAAACACTAGAGGACATTGACCAAAGCCTTGCAATAATTCATATCCGAACAAATTATAAAGTACTACTCTAGACTAATACTTGGCCCCAAAAACTGTTCAAACATTTTATTTTTTTTTAAATAAAAACTAATATAACATGTAAAATGCTTCCATAAATAGTCAAGACCAATTTACTTCAATGTATACATTGAATAATTAAGACATCACTAGCGTTACTATAATTGTTTGTTATACATGTGTATCGAACTCAAAAATGAATACGATCAACATGAATACGTGTTCCATTTGACCCCATTTGAAATCAATACGAAAAGCTGTCCTGGATCCCACGATTAGAAGTATTGTTCTAAAATGACTAAATAAATGAATAAAAATCAACCTATTTTTGAACAGTGTTAAATAAAACCCTTTTGTATTCCAAATGAACACTAAAGGTCCCGGGATACTTCAAAAGAAATTGAAAAAAAAATTCAAATGATGTCATTTCAAACAAAACGAAATACTTTTTGAGTTTGTTTCGGCAGTTCAAAACAGCTCACCAAAGTGAACGAGGTCATTTTGGTCCTAAACACCTGGGTGTTTCTGGGTACTCAAAGTGCTTTAAACATTTTGGGGGGAAATCTCCTCATCCACCACCAGTCTGCAGCATCCACATGGATGACACGACGGCAGCCATTCTGTGCCAGACCCCACACCATGCTTATTGGTTAGTGTTGGAGCCAATTATAATATGGTATAAGTATAATATAAATTTGGCCAGGATACCGGGGACACACCCCTGCTCTTTTCAAAGGACCACAGAGAGTCAGGACCTTAGTTTTACTATACTGGGGCGTTAGGACCCACACAGACCATAAGGTGAGTGCTCCCTGCTGGCCTCACTAACACAAAGAGTGACAGCAACCTAGTTTTCCCATGTGGTCTCCCATCTATGTGCTAACCATGCACAGCCCTGCTTAGGTTCAGTGGGCGACCATGTGAGAGCTAGTACAGCTAGAACAGATGTATTTGCACTGATCGCTCGCAGAAAGACCTTTCAGACACCAGACAAGAAGCACTACCACATCGTGCCACATCTGATGAAATTCTAAACACTGGCTGTTTCTCAATTCCAAGAATGCAGAGAATGGACTTGCGTTCCAGTGGAGACCGTTCTTGCCAGGACACCTCAGAAGAACGAACTCAGGAGACCGCGAGAACACAGAACACGTCCTGTTAGAAATGAGATGCTGCGTTCTTCCTGACGGTCACGTGACCTTCACGCGTTTTTAATTGATAATTATTTAAACATTACAGCATTCATACAACAATTTATTGCATTTCCCCTGTTCAATGTATATAACATGCACAAAAACCTTACAAATATACTTTGTACAATACAAATAAAACAGATTTTAATACCAATTTCAGCAAATAAACACCCTTAATGTGTTTATGCCTTTATTAAGATTTTCATATTAATGTTTACTTTCACCGTCTCATTTAGGGAAACTCCTGAGACAAATAAGTTATATCTCTGAACTTTAATATTAAACAGGTATAAAATGCTGCGCTTCCCATCTCCTTTATTCAGCCGTAATGACTTCTGGGACTTCTCGAGTGAGTTTTGCGCTCAAGTCTGCATCAATGCATCCTCGATATCAAGAACGCCTCTGGGTTCTTTCATGCGTCCTCCGTTCTTGCAGTCTTAAGTTTTGGAACTGAACTTTGGCGGTTGATGATGGCATTACTAAAGAACACAAGGACGCAAGAACGCTGAAAAACGCATATTAAGAAACAGCCAATTTTCCATTCGGTGCCTGTCCGTGGCAAATATAAAGCAATGTAACATTCTGCAGTGGTGCAGAAGGCTGTTCGCCTGATGTTTATGAAACTGTTCTAAACTTCTCTATCAGCTGCCATTTTTGTTGTGTTTAGCAGTACACTCAGGCATCACAACTACTGCAGAGGGTTCGGAAGCAGTATAGCGCCACTCAGCCTTTTCAAAAATTCTTTTTGCCCTCAAACGAAGAATGAAAAATAACTTTGTTTAAAGTATTAAAAACCTTGGAATAAGAACCTTAAGGCCTTAAGAACGTTGGGATAAGAACATTAGCACTTAGCTGTTCCATTTACAAGAATTCAACCCTTTGCATGCAACTTTAACTTTGCATGCTCGCTCAAGTTCATGCATGCATCCTTAAACAACAGGCCTCATCATGCGACTGATGATTTTCGTAGAAGCAGACAGGAGGAATGAAGCTGGAGGACTGCTGGTATTTTTAGGTCATGTCAGGGTTACGGCGAAGGCTGCCGATGGCACAATCAGAGCGACCCTGCATGCCAAATATCCAAAACCCACAAACATCACAACCATTCTGACACTGAAGAACACGCTGTAAGGAGATCTGAAGGTCAGCATGTTATCTTCTACCATGCTTTCCAACCTCTCAAGTCTTACATTCCTTACAGAGCATTCCTGCTGTGCAATCTGATGCTACTAGCTAAAATTCACACACACACACAAAAAAAATGTCTGGACAAGTGCGGAGCGAGGCGCCGGTTATTCTGCCACCCTGATTTTACATCCCTGGAATGAGGAGGCGTCTAATCCAGGACAGCGGCATGCTTCCCATGATCTCGCCATGAGATTGAAGGGTCACATGACCTTATTTTGGTGAATTTCACATTGAAGCATCTCTCATCAAGCCTTTTATAAAATAGCTCTGAGAAAGAGGTCAAGCTTGCACGGTAAACAATGATGGTAAAACAATAGCATCTAATAATGATTAGTGAAAAGAGGATGTGCAAAGCTTGCTCATCCCCAAAACAACACGTCATTAGGAAGCCACGCTTAATGCACACCCAAACATCTATTCAAACAGACAAACTCTCAGGCATGTGCATAGCGCAGACTAATTTTATCCACTTCCCATTCGACCCGACCCTACATTCCACAAATATGTCCATGTCCGACTCTTCTTTGTCAATAAGCAAACGCCTGAAAGCTGAATTTAGTTCAAGTTCGTCAGATGTTTCCGCGTCTGTCCTGTTTGGTTACAACTACATTCCTCACGTACTCTCATCAGCGTAATCAGATTGTAGCACAGCCTTTTATGATTAGGTATAAGTGAGTCAAAACATACTGTGACACTTTTTTTTTTTTGTACATGGTATTTTGTTATTGAAACAATCCACTGGCATTTTATCCAAGTTTGTTTTCTAATTATTCAAACGTGTCAACACATTCACTGATGCCTGAAGAAAAGGTTCTTTTCTAAACAACCAAGAAATAGAAAAAAAAAAAAAAAAAAAAAAAAAAAAAAAAAAGGTTTTGCTAAAAAAAAAAAAAAAGAAACAGCGTTCATCAAAATATTTACTGTTTATGGTTCTCTTGAGTTTGGTAAACAGATGCGTGCAGACTTCTTAAACAACCACCTTAAAGTAAAGCAAGCAATGAAACGCCAAACAAACCATTAACAACGTAAAACAAGCCAAAACATCAATGTGTTATCAAAGAAAAAAGAAAAAAACACTTCTAGCAATGAAAACATTCCTAGCAATAATTAATTACATATTAATGAAATATTTTACTAAAATAAAGGAGAAAATGAGAATAGAAGGAGAGATACAACATGACTGACAGAACTATACAAATATGTAGATTAAAGGAAGGAATGAATTAGGGCTGGGCCGATAAACAATATTATATCGCATAGCGATAAAAATTATGTCAATAACAATGATAAGCACTGCACTTTTTTACTCTATAATGATCTAAGAGCAAATCATACAGCAGAAATGTGCAACAATGGGAATCAAAAAGTGTGTCGATATTAGAAATGTACTGAATTTTCAGCCACCAAAAATTTATCAGCTGAAAATATGTTATGCCATTTAAAGTACCCTCTAATTTTTGTGGCTTCAGTCATTGTTGGGGTACTCTTTTTAAATCTGGAAGCATTAACAACTTATATCGAAATATATATCGCTATTGTTCAATATGGAAAATAATTATATAGATTTTTTTTTTTTTGCCGTATCGCCCAGCCCTAGAATGAACGAACAAATAATAGAAGAAACAAGAACCACCATGCCACAAGCAGAATGGTAGAATGAACCAAACGATAGAAAGAATAAAGGCACAAATAATAATAAAACAAACAACAGATATAAAGAAAGAACGACCAAGCAATAGAATGACAGAATGAAGAATAGAACCGCAGAACAAACGGCAGATAGGATTAAAAAAAACTAATAATAAAACAGATGATAGATAGAATAAAAGTACAAACAAATAGACAAAAAATAGACAGAACGACCAACAAGCAATGGACAAAATAAAACAACAATAGAATTATAGATAGAATGACAAAAGGAATGATACATAGAATAATGAAATGAATGAGAGGACTAATAATAGACAGAATGAAGGAATTAATGCTAAAACTATAACACTGAATTACCAAGCAATAGATATAATGACAAAATGATACAATGAAAGAATGATCAAATGATAGAGTGAAGGACGCTCACTATAAAAAAAATAGATGGACAAAATGACCGAATGACAGAGAATGAAAAAACAATAGAACAAACAATAAAAGGAACGATGGTACAACAGAATAAAGGACAGTCCCACTTTATATTAAGTGGCCTTAATTACTTTGTATTTACAATGTACAATGCACTTATATTGTGTTCATAATATAGTATTGCACAACACTTCTAGTGCAGATAGTAATGGAATGTAGGTAAGTTTAGGTACAGGTCTGGATGTGTGGGGAAGTTTATGGTTGGGTTAAAGTCAACAGTGTAATTCTAAATGTAGTTACAGAAATGAATTACAGATGTAACTGCAAGCATTTCACTTTTAAAATATTAGCACAATGTTAAACCATCTATGCGCTAGGGTTGCACGATACTGGAATTCAGTACCAATCGATACTGAAATTTTAAAAACCTCCATTTCCCGCTAACATTTGAGCGCTATTGAGCACGTTCTTAAACAGCGCTGATTTGCATTGTGTTCACATGCTCAACAGAAATGGCTGTGATTGGCCGTGAAGGTCATCAGTTCACCAAACTCACCGATGTTTACTAAGTGTAATCACAGATACAGGGACACTGGAGTGTTTTAAAGCCGCGATTCATCAGCGGATCATTCGTATGTCAGCTTATACAAACCAACTGATCGACGTGACTTTGAAACACTCCAGTGTCCCTGTATCTGTGGTTTCACTCATTAAACAGCAGTGAGTTCGGTGAACTGATGACCTTCTCGGCCAATCACAGTCATTTCTGTTGAGCACGTGAACACAATGGCGTGCTCAGTAGCGCTCAAAACATGCTGAGTAGCGCTCAAATATTAGTGGGAAATGGAGGTTTTTAAAACTTCAGTATCCATTGGTATCGAATTCCAGTATCGTGACAACCCTACTATGCACATGCAAAGTGCATTATACTAAATGATTAATTTAAATGTAAATAATTAGGTAAACCTAGTAATTAAGGCCACTTAATATAAGGTGGGACCTAAAGGATAAATGATATAAAAAAATGAATAAACAAATAACAGACAGACAGACAGATTTGGTTTTGGTGCTCAAGAGTGGAAGAACACTTCATTTCCCAGAATGCATTTCTTCCGTGTGACTTCAAACTTCCTAGGGGTTTGGCCATTTTCATTAAATGCATACTCAGGAACTGAGAACAGATCAGAATCCAACTCTAAATCTTCCACAAACCTACCACAGTAATAACAAAATATTCTGAAATACTTCAAAATCCATATTTTGTTAGAAGCATTAATAACTTGAGCAGGCAACGTGACACTGTAACTCCTAACAAAGTAAAACCTTGACAAATTAAATAAAACTCACAATGAAAGTCATGAAGTAGATTCAGTTTTTCAGCTCAAGCTCTTACGGCATTTGCATAATCTAGTTTTGCTTGACTTGATTCAGTAATTGCAGTCACACTCCATTCCCTCAGGCAACATTATGCACCTCAGGAAGACCAGCCTCAGGTCAAAATTCCAGCTACAGTATAAAAAGCATTATTTCCAAACATTGTTCATAAAGCACAATTCGAGCCTGCTTTATGGTCAGCCGGTGTCTGGTTTTCCAGCAGGTATCAGGTGCACACCAATACAGCTCCTACAGAGTTTACCTGATGCAGAAACCTAACAGCCATCATTGCGCAGCATTTCTCAAGTCGAGCGCTTATACAGATCCGGGCTCATCAAATATCCACATTCCTCTCTTTTGCTGAGTAATCGCATTAAAACAAAACAAACAAATGATGAAGGATAAGAAGGTAGTGCATTACACCTGTATACTTCCCACAATGCTTTGCATAACCAAAAAAAAAAACAGATCTGCCCTGAAGGACATATAAGGGCAGAGGGACCCGGCCACACTGCACAGCTTCAGCCAATCAGATCAAAGCTTCCTGTCGACGAGACAAACGGTAATATGAGGAACACAGGAGACTCTCTTTACTCGCAGCAGACGACACAAACCCGCCTGCCTGGGTTTTCCATGAGGGACACCAAGATGTTTCTGAGTGATTGAGTAGCGCTCCAATGGGAATTCGAGAGCAGTCACTAAATAAAAGAAACCTCAAAAACCAAAACATATCAAAAGGCAAGAAGCCACAGGCCAGTGGGGGAGAGGATGGGATAGAGAGTGCTAGTGTCATTTTTGAGGACAATGAATTCATATTAGGGCTGAACAATATGGACATCGATATGTTTGTATCCGCTATAGTCACATCGCAGGATTAGATTATTTATTAGAGATTAAAAGATTAAATATTGTTGCTAAAAATTATTTATACAATGATGAGGACTATGTTATTTTACGTTTGATTGCTCAATTTCTATATTTGAATACTGTTAGAATCGGCAGAAAACCATAAAGCACTGTTTATTTAACTGTTATTTTTGCTCTGTCATATTTATATATGCTTGTAATTTATTATATTAAATCCCAGTCGATCTAAATTAATGAAATATTTTCAACTAGAGCTATTTAAATCGTCTGGTGAAATTATATTCATATCGCAGCAAAACAAAATATTGCAATGTCAGATGTTTCCAATATCGTGCAGCCCTAATTCATATTGACATTTCAAAGCTTGTGGTCTTTATATGGTAAGAGTAGGGGTTATTTCTCACAGCTAATGTGGTCTTATGTTTATTTTAAAGAAAATTATATATTTGAGCTCAAAGTGGAGGTAAATATTAGCAGTATATACAGTACAGATGTGGACAGAATTGTTGGTACCCTTCCACTGAAGAACGAAAAACTACAGTGGTCACTGAAATAACTTGAAACTGAAAAAAAAAGTAATGATTAATCAAAATGACTGAAAAATAAACAATTGAAAATCAGATATTGCTTTGAAATTGTGGTTCAACAGAAGTATTAAAAAAGGCAAACTAATGAAATTGTTGGTACCCTGTACATACACACATGCATATACATATATACACTATATATATACAAATATACAAACTGAGAGCTTGCAAATTTGGTAGAGAGATTATGGCTGGGCAATATGACAAAATTCTCATATCACACAATTTAAATCATCTCTTAAAGTATATACTCAAAAACGTACGTATGTTTCAATTTATATGTCGTATATGTCTAACATTATTTAGAACTTCAGAGCAATTGCTTGATTAAGAACATAGAAATATAAAATAAATATTAATTAAATAAAAAAAACGAATGATTACAGACCCAACATACAAATATTGCTAAATAAAATGCTAAATGTAAACATTGTACTTTTAAGCTTGCAACTCTCTCTCCATGCTTACATTCTTAATACAGCACATAATCATTGCACTACACTGTACATACCCATTTGTAGATGTACACATCCACTGCACATATACATTTGTAAATGTATGACATACATACATATCTATTTGCAATTCCTGTATATTATGCTCATATTTATTTGCATATCCCTGATTAATAATAGCAACCTGTACTGTATGTTCATCTATTTGTAAATCTCTGATTCTAGTTAATATGACTTCTATATTATGTCCATAGTACATCTATCTGTAAATATTACCCATAGTTTTATTTAATTGCACTTATAACTTATACCCATATCCTGCACTTGCTGCTATTGCACTCCTGGTTAGACCTAAAATGCATTTGCCTTGTACTTGTACATGTGTAATGACAATAAAGTTGAATCTAATCTATAAATGCTGTTATTCACGTTTCTGCCTGCATCCCAATGGTGGCTGTGGTCATTCAAAATGATGAAAAAAGTATTACTGTAAACAATGCATTTTGTGACATCACGAAATAAATGATAAAGCATAATATAAAACGACTTTAAAAACTTTTATTTTATTTATTTAGGTATAATTGAATCCATCTGATATTTATTTATCTATTTATTTGCTTACATAGTCATATTGCCCAGCATTAACAGATTTAATATGACTTAACGTAATGGTAATCTCTCATCATTGTACTGTACTATGCTATTTCCTTAATTTTAGTGTCTGAAAAGCAATGACAACAACTTTTGGTCTTGTAGCATTAGATTACAAAATATACCCAATGTTTGAAGTTACACCCTTTACACACATAACTCAACACACACCAGGGAAAAACCAACTAAAGATTTCTTTCACGAACATGTAGATCTTGGGTGATCTTTATATTATTCCCATCGCATACAAGCAGTCTTACTAGATTTCCATGTGCCAGATTCGCTCTCATCCGCTGAGGATCTCTCCAGCAAGAGAGCTTCATTGTTTCAGAGAGCGTTTATGGAGGAACAATGCTTGGCTTTCACTGCCAGTGTCTCAGTGCACTAGTGTAAACAAGTCTTTTATTCGTCCATCATCCCACGTTCTCCAGCGGCTCGCTCCTGTCCTCCCCTCTCCCGCTGTCTGTCTGAGCTCACATCTCTGACACACTCTAATTGCTCAATAATTGGATTTGTGCAAATGTTTGTAATTCCTAAAGCAATAGTGTTTTTTTTTTTTTCAAAGATAAAGACCAGATCTAACAGGTTTAATTGAGAGTGAAAATATTTTTGTTCGTTATTTAATTGTATCTAGATCTAATACAATGATTTAAGTCAGCCACGATCAGAGTATTTTTTTAAATTCAGTTTAGTTTTAGTTAATAGTTCTTAAATGGATTGTTAACTTCACTGTAGTCAGAGGTATTTAAAAACAATTGAGGGAAAATCTGATTTACAGTTTATGTACACAGGTCATGCTGAAATTGAGCAATTCCATGTAAATGGCAGGAAAAAAATACAGTTTTCACCAAAATAGTAAAACCCCTTCTAAGTTGTTTTTGTAGGCTTGTATTTTACAGTACTGTAATAATACACAAATGTCTCTGTCAGGGCGACACGGTTCGTCAGTGGTTAGCATTGTCGCCTCACAGCAAGAAGGTCGCTGGTTAGGATCCTGGCTGGCTCAGTTGGCATTTCTATGTGGAGTTTGCATGTTCTCCCCATATTCGCGTGGGTTTCCTCCGGGTGCTCCGGTTTCCTCCACAGCCCTAAGACATGCGCTATAGGTGAATTGAATAAACTAAATTGGCTGTAGTGTATGTGTGTAAATGAGTGTGTATGGATGTTTCCATATGTTTCCAAGGGCATCCGCTGTGTAAAACATATGCTGAATAAGTTGGCGGTTCATTCCGCTGTGGTGACCCCTAATGAATAAAGAGACTAAGCCGAAGGAAAATGAATGAATGAATGTCTCTGTCAGCGTTTTCAAACTATTTTACTTTATTAAGTCACACAAGTGCCAATTTCTGTCACTTTCGTAACTGAAAGATGTCACATCTATAACAAAGTTATTTCCTCATAAATGCAAAAATGTAAAATAAAATAAAATAAATAATTCTTGTTCTACAGAGAGTTAACGCTTATCCTTTTGATTAGTATTATTTCGTTTGGGTTGTGTGTGCAGTTTAATTCACAGAATTTCTACAAAGTATGTTGTATACTGTAAACTTGCATACTTTTTTTGTTCACATCTATAATGCATGTTTTTTCCCCTCAAATAAAATATAAAGCACGTTTATAGATCGATTTTCTTTTTTGATCCCTTTAATCTGTCGTTTGATTTTGTGGGACAATATAAACAGATGTTTGAATATACTGTTAACAGTAATATGTCAAATCCATAACGCTGGAATTGCTGATATAGAAATTCTATCCAAATAAATAAGCTGTTTTGAACAAATCATTTGAATACATGGTTAAGTGAATCATTCAATAAGACAGGGATTTGCCACCATCTATTAGTAGTAGTTTTAGCGTCCTATTCGTTTATCCATGACAGGAAATGTGGGTGGGTGTCCACCAAAGCATTTTTGTGCAGTGTGAACGTGAACGTTCTTTTTTCTGTTGTTGTCAATGTAAGCATCGCGTTTTAAAAGGTGCCGTGAAGTGCTTTGAAATATGCATTTTTATTCAATGTTTGACGTAATCTCAACAAAACATGAAGAGAGGGTGGGACATAGTGTAGCTCCTCCTCTTTACCAAAATAAAACAGCCAATAGCGTTTTGTTTTATCACCGCTCTGCCAGTGAGAGTGGTTGAGCTCAAGCGCATCAAATGAGAAGCGTCTTGAAGGGGGCGGGGAATGTCAGATACTAGAGAGCATTTGATTGGTCAAGATCTGATGAGAAACTGACGTGAATAAAACCGTTGATCCATTTAGGCGAAAGTGACAAACTACAAGCTTTACACATTTAAATTAGTTTTACATTTTCTAAACTTTTGTCACAGTTTTGGAGCACACTAGCTTATAGATATCCTAAAAACAAACAATACTGATACTTTATTTTAATTTCATGGCACCATTAAAACGCCAGCAGCATGGCAAGGCATGGAGCATGTATTTTACACCTTTTTAAAACACAAAAAGTTGAAGAAGCACTCACAGTGGAGCATTTTTAGAACAGCGCTAGCATTTCTAAACCGCAAAAAAAATTAATAGATAGAAAAAAATAAAAACGTTTCAGTGGACACTCACCCTTACGACCAATTTATATTTCTGCGTCAAGTGCACATGGTAGGTCCGGTGTAGCCTTCGCACAGTTGCACATTTACATAAGCAGATGCTTTTGTCCAAAGCGACTTACAACTGAGGAGGCATTCAGCGATTCAACAAGAATAGTTAATACACACAAGAAGTGCTAGTTATACAAAGTAACTTGTTTGTGTTCTGAGAATTTTGGTCCTAGAGTAACAGTGCTAGAGTTTTGTTGGGAGTTTTTTTGAGAGCGTTTCTACAAGTGGTTTGTCAAGCCCACTTACCTCACTTACTCACTTCATGAATGCACAGTGTTTCAGTTAATGTGTCAGTGAGATAAGTGTGTTTTCTACAGGTGGTTTGTTAAGCCCACTCACCTTTGTGGAGGCACACTCAGAATTTATAATATTTTGGGTTGGTGTGTGGTGAGGTGGGGGAGAGAAGAGGGATCTTGGTTTTATTGACTGGGGTTCAGGTGCTTTAGGAAAGGATTGGTTTTTAGTTGTCGTTTGAAGGATACCAGTGAATCCGCAGTCTGGGAGAGAATGGAAAAACCAGCATGGAACATTGAATGAAAAGGTTTTGGAAAGTGGCTTATAGCCTCTCTGCGATGGTACCACAAGGCGGTGCTTGCACATGCTTTGCCGTACCCTGACGCGCACCTTTAAAAAAATGAAACTACTCTTTTCTCCCTGTATGAGTGTGAGCTACTTCTAGAGTAGGATTGCATGCATTTCCAGTGTAACCTCAGAACACTGGCAAAGAAACTTGAAACAGGGGAACATAAAAACCCCACTGCCTACCAAAGTTTTCGATGGGTTATTGCCAGTGCAGCACAGGAAGAGAGCAGAGGTATAAATGCTCACAATCGGTATGGCGATCACTCGATGCAGCAGTATAAATCAGGCTTTAACCAGTCCACAAATAAACAAACACAGCTGAATTTTTTAAATATTTTTAATATAAAAATATGAAGATATAACTTATTGTCAGTATTATGCACCCCATTTTCATCAGAATTATCGAGATATGCATTTTGCAGGCAAAAAATAAAAAACAAAACAATGAAACCTTTCACAATAGGATCTATAGCTTACATTTAGACAATTCCATGCTAGCTTCAAGACCTTTTCTAATAACTGGAAACAATGACAAAATGCAACTGAATGATTAACAAGACTATATATTAACTCTTATACTGATTTGCTTTTTTTAAAACAATTACATGCTGTCGCCCCTCTGTAAAGTTATCTCAGCAAGCGTTCACTAATGAAATGTATTCTCAGGGGAAATCAAAACACGGGCTCCAAAACAACAAATTTGCCCTGTGGCTAAAATAAAGCATCATTTTATGACCAAGTAATTGCAGAAACCTGAAAACAAGCTGAGGCGCATCTGCTACAAATCAACACTTTATTAATTCAATTAAACAATAAATTACAATAACACCACAAACTGATGAAACCCTTACGGGAGGCGGACAAACTTTCAACCGCAAGGTTTTTTGAAAACTTAAAGGCAGCATGACCTGGAATCACAAAACGCACAACATATGAGTCATGTCAAACATGATAGAAGCGGACAGAGATGCACCTCCCAGAAACCTCTGTCATCAACTGGCGATTAGGCCGACGTCTGGAGAGCCGTAGGGATCTAATGAGTTTTCTCTGTGCACAGGGTCTGCAATCTTTAGGGTGTGGTATGGTTCAAAAATGGAAAGCAATGCACCAGAGGAAGCAAACTGTAAACTGTCCTCATCCTGTACATTCTTAGATAAGCCCAATCTTATTCCCTGCGGCCAGGGAGGAAATAACAACTTCGGGAAAGTCAGAAGATTTCGTTTAACAAGTCATTTTGAAAGAAAACAAGGGGTTCTTTTTTCTTTTAAAGTACGTTTTGGATGAGAAGACAGGAAATCACAGCACATGAGAACAGATCTTGTGTGTCCTACTGAGATCAAATGATGGCAGAGCTTGTATAAACTGAACTACTGATAGATGTGCATGTGTTCAGGATGTGCACCATGGTGAGAGGGGCAAAGGCCCAAAATATCCAGTGCAGAGATCTAAATTGTTCCATGTAATTACTGTAAGAAGCATTATCCTGCCACAATGATGTTTGCTTTTTGTTCAAACTACTTATTTAAAATGAGCTGAAACAATACAATTCTTGAATTTTTTGGGGGCGGAAACTTAATTATTTTATGTTCAAACCACTTAAATTTGTAAAAACTAATAAGTTAACTTAATTTCTTCATGTTGTCCCAACACAGATCGATTGTGTGGAACCCAGCATCGTTTACAGTGTACACTCAAAAAATTACGTTTGCTGTTTGTTCAAACTACTTACTTAAAATGAGCTGAAACAACACAACTCTTGAGGGTTTTGTTTTCGACAACTTAATTGTTTTATGTTCAATCAACTTAAATTTGTAAAAAATGAGCACAAACACGCCTGCCAATAAAACGGCATAATTCAGGGCTCTCAGTCACGCATTTGAAACTCCGCGCCACACCATGTATTTCTCACTGTAAGAAGTAATTGAGAAGACAATTAATGAAGAAGATGCGCATATGAAAGGAACTGTTACCGATCTAATGTTGGAATTCAAAGTTGCTGTTTCCGCATAAATTACGTGACCCAGCCGCAAAGACGTTCATTAGTGTAAATATGAACACTGACAAAACTCGCTCGCTGCATCTGGTAGATTCGTCTACTGCACTGAGCCCACGGAAATAAAAGCAATAAAATGTAACCCACAAGCCTAATGTGAGTACTTTATATGAACTGATATAACACAAAATAAAAATGAATGAATAAACCTCTGAATGCATGTTTATTGAAAAAAAACTAAACAAAATAAATCATCTTGAAAATGGTCCCCATTTTAACAATCATTATGAGTTTACTTTCACTGTAGTTTACTTTCATTGTAATTGTATAAAATGGTTTAATTTAGATTATTGTTATTATTATAACTGTCTTGTATGAATTATAAATAGAGCTTGTTAAATTTGCTTTTTTTCTTTAGCATTTTTATATGCTATAATAATTATAATTACAATAAGTTTATACAGGTTTTATAGGTTAACTACAAGCAATTTGTGTGTGTGAGTGTGTGTGTGTGTGTGTGTGTGTGTGTGTGTGTGTGTTGGGGGGGATTGGGGAGTAATCGATTCAAATCGTAAATAAATCTTTTTTTAAAAAGGCCATATCGCCCAGCCCTAGTCAGATCTAAACAAGCGAAACAAAAGATCCATTATTACAGTATATCTTCATGCAGAAGCAAATTACAGCTCTTGCCCTTTGAGAAACAACTGACATAATTGCCACACACCCCGGTTAGACTTTAAAGTAAGATGGCAATTTGGGTGTCAAAACAGATTATTAGCACATACTAGCAGCTTCATTAGTTGAGTCATCTGAAGTGAATGTGAGAGACAGGTGGAACCTCTGTTGTGTCTAACCGCTACAGCCTGTGCAGGAAGAATGTAAACCGAGTCCCCCTGTGCCTGGCATAAAGCTTTTGCAATAAACCAGCTGTGATAAGACAGACACGGGTGTATTGTATGTGGAGACAGAACAGCCCAAAAACATCTGCTGTTTGTTTCAAAACGCAGCAGAAACAAATGACAAGACTAAATTTTCGAATTAAGGATGTGCGCTATTATCAGAGGAAATAAAGTCCAAGTATAAATCCGCAAACAGCCTCCCAATTAAAAGGTATGATTGGAGCAGAAAACCAAAGCCAAGTGGTCTCGTGGGAGATTAAAGGCAACTGGCCAGAACTGAAAGCCTTCTAGTGGATTAGGTTAGAATTTGAGTATTGTGCGCCATATGCCTGATTATTACTCAACAATGAAACACTAAAAACAATAAATCTGTATCTAAACTGTTAGTTCAACCCACTTATTCAGCCTTACAATTTTGATTCAAAAGGGTAAATGGTTTGGTAAAATGAATTTCAATATCACAATGCATCTTTTCAGCATTTAAATAAACCCTTGTGTACTGTTTAAATTGACTACTCTTTTGTTATGTTCGTGGATGTTTTTGCCCCATTGGCTTCCATTATAATGGCATTTTTTGATTGCAAAGCCATGACAGCATATAATCATGCATTCTTGATTGTTGGTGGTTTTCCCTGTAGGGAAGAGATAAAATGTAGGTAAATATGTGTCAAAATAGCATGTCACCAAAAATCATTCCATTTGCTGAAACACAGAGAATGTTGTTGCCAAATTAATACTCAAAATCACCCCAGAGTGGATGAAAACATCCCCACCACACACAAGGGTTAACTATATTCATTTGGGATGCACTGAAATGAAAATTCTGGGCTGAAAGTGAAAATTCAGGATGCACATGGTCGATAATCGAACCTCAAAATGCTTTGCAATAATTACTTATAATTTTATTAAATAATATTATATAATTTTGTATAAGACTTTTTAGATTTGACTTAACTTACATTTTTAAAACTAAAACAATGCAAGCCACTACATTTGATTGACAGCCCAATTTTATTGCTAGCGATCAAATCAAGAGGCCTATTTTTTTTGCCATTTTTCTCTTTGAAACAAAAACCAAAAATTTAAAGCATCCCTATTATTAATATATTAGGCTATTAACACTATAGTGTTGTATGTAACTTGTGCACAACATTCAGTAGAGAGAGAAGTCATTAAAAAGGTCTGAATCAGATTTCAGTTCAAACTGATAATTCCACTATGAAGCATCTCTTAAATTGAACTCAAGTTCAGATACACACGCAATGAAAGAATCAATGGCGTTTTGGAATCAATGACATCCCTCCAGGCGTTGACATGCCTATTTTTAATCTTGGTTGTCATAATCAAATGCGTTACAGCAGCATGAAAGTGCAGAACGACAACATTGTTCATCAAAAAAAAGTTCGGTAAATTAACAATTAAAACATGAAATAAAGATAAATAATACATAAAAAAAAAATGTTGAATATAAAGTTCAATTCAGATTGGCTACATTTATAAAAATATATCAGAAATTGATACGCAACAATAAATGGTCACAGTATGGAAAATAGGTTTATGAAAACTCATATTTTGTTTTTCACTAAAACAAAGTGACTTTTAGTGACACTTTAGTAGTTTGAAATAATATAAAAGAAATAATAAATAGAGAAATAAGTCTGTAAAACAACTGGCAGTTTATTTCAAAGTTTTTGTACCATAATATTCAACACCAGCCCAGACAATATATCACTTTAAACTATTAAAAATGTTAATAAAGGTCACTTTTTCAAACTTTTCACAGTTAAAAGTTGCTGGAAGAAAGACTAAGGCCTCATAATACTCCTCAAACGCATAAATAAAATCATGAAACATAGAAAACTGCTAATTTACGGATATTTTTTACAGTGTATACAACATTATTACTGGCTTTGTATGAGAGATGCACAACTGTACAACATGTTCTACACAAAAACATCTCCACAAACTTTCCCCCCCCAAGTGACTTGAATGCAGTGATGCACGAAGAAGTGGTGAAGTGGTAAAGACTTTAAATCAGTTTTGTGAGTGTGGGTATAAGAAGATTGGCTCTGGAAAATCTGTAAGTCTGGCTGTGATTACAACAGCTCTTCTCATCCTAACATCAGAATCAGGCCTCTTCGCTCCTGAATAATGAGGTCTGATAATCTGCAGCCCAAGCCGCTCTCCTGCTGGGCCAAACCAGACAGAAAATACCAAGCCAAATGAGGAGGCCACAGGGGTGAACACAACACCTCCACACTGAGGCGACAACATCAGCCGTCCACTTGGATGAGGCAACAACAGGCAACAAAGTTGGAGTTGTAAAATATGGTGAGCTTCCTACCTAGACTGCATTTTTTGACATCATCGGCTTTGCTGATTCAGAACTTGTAGTCAACTCACTTTACTAACGAGACAGCCAAGTCAAGGTGACCTGGTCCTGGCATTAGCAATAGTTTCTGCATCACTAACAGTTTAATGTTTAAAGTTATTTTCTGATGTAATAGTAGTTGAGCTGATATGAAATAATACTAGACATAATATTAGAGCTGATGAAAACAAACAAAAATAGTCAAAAACTTGGACTTTCTTGACTGAATAACAAAGCTTATCATGATCATGAGCTTGAAAGGATTAGTTTTGTTCATGTTTATATTGATTCATAAATATGTGCATAAATCATATTTAACTGATATTTTGATGACAATAGAAATAAATATTGGCCTTTTATTTACATTTTGTAAAACGCTGTTTGTAAGCCAACTTTCAAAATTCTTTAGAGCTAACCAAAATTAAAAATGTTTTAAAAAGATTCAGAAAAATACTAAAATACAATGTTTTTGTTATACTACACAGCTTTACGACATAGTAAAGCAAAGCAATCAACAAGTGTCAAGCAAACATGAAGAATCCTAGCATAACGATTAAATCAAATACAAGATGAATATCATAAGTATAAGACGGATAAATTCCATATTGTTTTGCTCAGTCACTACATAAATCCTTTGCTTGCTTCTGTGTAAATTAATTAATTCAACTTTATGTTTTAATAGTAATAAAGTTTATGCATGTCCAATATATATTTAATAGAATATACTTATTGATATAATATACTTAAATCTCTAATATTAGAAGATTTTGAATAATAAATGCACATTTATTGAATAATATGCTTAGTAAAAACAACTAGGCCAGTATGTCATGGCTCGTGTCAATCTATCCAAAGTCCACCGGAACACAAGAGAGTAAAACGAGTGTCAAAGTGTCAAACTTCAATCTTTTCAGGCCAAACTTGTCAACACACTCCAAGACAGACTCCAAAACGAAAGCAACAACAAACAATTCGCCGTTTTGTTTCCATGCATTCAGTCGTGGGCGTTTATAAATGACAAGAAAACAAAGCTACATGTACTTTCCGACCACTGAAAAGCCATAAATCGATATAAAAGTGTGATAAAGTTGACAGGAGTGCGCTGTTTACAGTATTATCCGCCCCGAGGAAAACTCAACAGGTGAACTTCACGGTGCTGCATTCCATTGGCTGAAACCAATCTCCGTCAAACAACCTTATTAACGTTATTATTATCATAAACAAAATTAATATGTCGTATCATTTATATATTTTTTACCCTTAAGTTTTAACTTCCCCCAACAAACATTTAAAACTGAACATCGCATTTCTCCGGCAGTCATACTTACAACATTCTCGCTTTTATTCGGATAAGCAACTCCTCCACCTTTCACGGGCATCCTGATTCCTTTGTGTTTAAAGGGAGGGAAAAAAACTACTTCGGCGCTGGAATAAGAGCGATTATTTGTGATCTGTCGCTGTCGTCAGCCTCTAGGATTCAGCATGGCTTTGAGCAAGAGATCCTTGTGAAATCGTCCCTGGTGGAGCGATCAGCGTCTGAGCACGAGAAGGCAGACCCTGGGAAACATTTTTGCTCCAAGCGAGTTTCAACCCAAGCCAACCTACTTCACGATTGTACCAATTGCGGAAAGGGGTGTGATGCGGTACCGCGTATCTCAGTTTTAGATCTGCGTTGTAAAATATTAAACGCGTATATGATATAAACTACACGCAGTCAAATTACAAATTAAAACGAATCATTATAGCATGTTAGTTTCTGATACTCCTTCATATATTCAATTTTTAATTAAGCATCCTCCACCGCTTAGCGAATGGTTGCGCCCAGCTGGCAAACATTGATTTAACTATTCCCTGAGAGAGTTCATGATAACAGACTAAACCGTGTTTACTGTCAAGGGTAGCTAACTTCTAATGTCACTAAAAAAGCAGCTTTGCTCTGCCTTACGTACAAGACCGTATGTGATGTTTGATATATACATGAGTTATCACTTAAATAACAGTTTGAGGGACATTTAAGAGTTAAGGTTGATTGTTCTTTATATAATAGGTATTTGTCTATTTTACAGTATGTGTTTTGAATCGAGGCAGATATTGATGATGGTCATTAAAGTCCTAATTAAAATGATAGATAAATTATGGAGGTGTATTACACAAAGCTGGAGCAAGATAAATAGCTGAACTAAAATATGCCTGGAAAATTGATGCACCTTCTCATAGACATTATAAATCAAAATCCATTTTCCTTTTAGATGGTGTATATATGTGTGTGTGTGTGTGTGTGTGTGTGTGTGTGTGTGTGTGTGT
>CAIGQV010017835.1:23145828-23161250 GCA_903798115.1 Danio jaintianensis
TATGTGTGTGTGTGTGTGTGTGTGTGTGTGTGTGTGTGTGTGTGTGTATAAGAAGTGATTACTAAGGTTTATTATAAGATTATTGATTATATTATATTGATTATTAAGGTATATAGGTGTTATAGGTGTTAATAGGGGGTGGTGTTGTATTGTAGAGACACAAAAATACAATATTATAATTAAAAAATAGCAAAGAAAAAAATTCATATATCCAAAGTAAGTTATAAACACTATAAATATAAGCACTATTTCATCACAACAGCAGCTTGTGCTTGTGCTGTTTTTGTCTTGTATCTCTCTAAACTCCACACGAGGGACCAAATGACAAAGTGTCAAACTCCAGTCTTGATTTTCAGTCCAAACATGTCAAAACTCAAAGCCAGACTCCCCAGCGACAGCAACACAACAGTTCTCTTAAGTCTTTTCATGACTATATTTTCATAAGGCATTTAGATCTAAATTTATCTGCTCAGATCTAAATTTAAACATCTCTGGATACTTTGGAGCATGCAGATCCTGCTGGTTTATCTCATATCCGAGTATAAATAAATTAGATTTACTGTGCTTTAAGTGCTTCTAGATCATAAAACAACAGAAGCATAATTCATTCTTCACAATATAAGCGACACCCAGTCCGAGGTACTGTACAACGATGAAGCTGCTTATTATTGTCAACAGAAACACCCATGTTTACTCTTACACAAACAGTCAAAGAAGTCCATTGTCAATCCCAGCATCCTCTCGTACAGATGATGTCATCACAAGGGGTGGTTGAACAGCATCATTATGCATAAGAACAGCGTTTGACTATCTGCACGAATGATGTCAGAGCGCTCAGCGAAGTAGATCACGTTTCACATGCATTACCATGAATCTTTTATGTCATAATGTGTGGCGAAACATGTGATGAGCAGGGTTGTGTTGTGAGTGTGCGCTGTGTTAAGTGATATTGTGGTGACTGACCTTGCTGTAATCACGACAGAGAGTTGCTGAAGCAGTCTGATTCAATGACTGGCCTCTTTATCACAAGTGGCTTCACAGATCACTGCTGTTTCTTGAAGGATTGGACACGAGACCAGGGTTGTGTGTGCCATTCTGAAGGCTTTGTTGATTCGATTAGAAATGCTGATTTTGGATGCATGGAGCAAGGTTATTATAGATTTGCAGTTTTAAATTAGTTTTTATTTCAGTGCTGTTTTTAAATTTGCTGTGCATTTCAGTTTAGTTTTAGTTTGTTTCATTAATGGTTTTGTTTGTTTTAGTTTAGTTTTTATTTTGTGAACACATTTCTATTTTGTTTTTATGTATTTAGTTTTAGTATTTCTAGTTTAACAGAATTAACACATCCAGTGTTGACCAGAGCAAAGTTGAATGATAACGCAACTTACATTATCTCTTGTGCAAACCTCTTAGTAATACAAATGAAATAATTGTTTTAACAAACACTAAATCTAGGGGCGACACGGTGGCTCAGTGATTAGCACTGTCACCTCACAGCAGGAAGATCGCTGGTTTGAGTCCCAGCTGGGTCAGTTGGCATTTCTGTGTGAAGTTTGCATGTTCTCCCCGTGTTCGCGTGGGTTTCCTCCGGGTGCTCTGGTTTCCCTCACAGTCCAAAGACATGCAGTATAGGTGAATTGAATAAGCTAAATTGGCCGTAGTGTATGTGTGTGAATGAGTGTGTATGGATGTCTCCCAGTATTGGGTTGCAGCTGGAAGGGCATCCACTGTGTAAAACATATACTGGATAAGTTCGTGGTTCATTCCGCTGTGGCGACCCCTGATGAATAAAGGGGCTAAGCCGAAGGAAAATGAATGAATGAATGAAACACTGAATCTAAAATGCAACAAATAAAAGTAAAAATAGGGGTGGCACGTTGGCTCAGTGGTTAGCACTGTCTCCTCACAGCAAGAAGGTCACTGGTTCGAGCCCCGACTGGGCCAGTTGGCATTTCTGTGTGGAGTTTGCATGATCTCCCCGTGTTGGCGTGGGTTTCCTCCGGGTGTTCCGGTGTCCCCCACAGTGCAAAGACATGAGCTATAGGTGAATTGAATAAACCAAATTAGCCGTAGTGTATGAGTGTGTGTGTGAATGAGTGTGTATGGGTGTTTCCCAGTACTGGGTTGTGGCTGGAAGGGCATCCCCTGCGTAAAACATATGCTGGAATAGTTGTAGATTTATTCTGCTGTGGCGACCTCTGAAATAGAGACTAAGCCGAAGGAAAATGAATGAATGAATAAAAGTAAAAATTATGAAGAATTCAGACAAATTCTTTGTATTAAAAATCATACTGTATATACACAGATAAACATGCCTACACTGCAAAATCATATGTTAATTAAGAATTTCTGTATTTTGTGATTCACAAGTGTTTATTTACGGTTGTGAATTGCATTATGGGACCTTGACCTCTGCTCTGTCGACTTTAGATGTTGAAAATTCAACTACAGTTTAACAAAGTGACTTTTAGTGACATTTTAGTAGTTTGAAATAATATAATATATAAGAAATAATATATAGAGAAATAAGTCTGTAAAATAACAGAAAATGTACTGGCAGTTTATTACCATAAGGTTTCTGAAGCGTAATATACAACACCAACCCAGACAATACATTAAACTATTACAAATAAACTATTTAAACTATTTGCTTTAAACTATTACAAATGTTCATAAAAGTAACTTTTTCGAAAAATATTCAAAAGTATAAATAAACGAGGAATATAAAAAATAAAACATGAATTACAAAATACAGAAAACTGCTAATTTACGGATATTTCTTACAGTGTAGTTTACAGTATTGACAGATGAATAAAATTTTGAACACATTTTATGTTTATATGTTTTTGTATACAATCATGCACTTGATTGATCTGATTGTCAGTAAAATGAGCTAATTATGGTTTTATTTCAGTTAGTTTTCTTTGACTGTTGTTAGTTTTCTTTAGTTTTAGTTTTGTATTTATGGTGAGCTTTTTTATTTTGTTTTCTGTTAACGAAAATGTTTTTTTGGTCAATAGTTGTAGTCTTAGTTTCAGTTTTTGTTTACTAAAATAACATTGGCATGGAGCAAGCATGATTAAAATTTTTATATAAAGACATAGAATTACAATTGAGTGAAATTCAAATAAACGGAGCTGGGATAGTTCACACAAAAATAAAAATTAATTCTGTCATCATTTACTCATCATTTGTTTCAAAAAACCTGTTTGAGGTTTTTTTTCTCTCAGACTTTTTTTCTGTTGAGCACAAAAGAAGATATACTGAAGAAATGTTCTAAAAAAAACTATTCCTATCTGAATAAACTGTTCCTATCGAGCCTATAGCAGGCACCTTGATATCAAAATTACATCAAAAAACATGTCAAAAAAAGGCAAATCGATTTGATGTCAAAAAACCTTGATGTTCATTTGACATCCACATTTTATTGCCCTTTTGACGACCAAAATAATGTCACAATAAACATTATAAAGTAAGAACAGTTTTATTCATCTGAAGGTTTCAATTCCAAATTCCAAGCGTACAATGGATTCTGTATCCTCACAATGCATGTAAACTACCTTGATGTCAAATGTTGGCATCAAAAAATACATCAAAAATCAATTACAGTTTTTTGATGCCAATGTTAGGTAGTCGACTGACATCAAATTGAAGTGTATGTTTGACACTTCTTTGATTATTTTGACATTAAGATGCCCGGTGGGTTTGGATGTCAATGGCTGCTTTTTTCCAACATGCTTCAGAATATCTTGTTTTGTTTTCCAAACGAAGAAAGAACTTGAGTGTGAGTAAATGGTGAGGAAATGCAAATTTTTTAGTGGACTATCCCTTTAAGTGGCTATGAGTCTAGTTTTTAAAGAGTATACAAAAATCAACCAATTTAAAAATAAAGCATTTCAATCTCAAGCTCAAGACTGTCATTGGGCTGTAGATAAAATTAATAACGTTTTATATAATGATCGGTTTCTTGAACAGACTGATCTTTCGCTTCATAAGACCTCAATGTATTGTCAATGGGTATTCATTTTGTTTAGTCTCTATGTTTTTTTGACTCTCAAAGTGCATTTTATGAAGCACTAAAAGGACCATTTATTGTTGTACTGAAGAAATAAGTCACCTAAATCTTCACTGCACTGAGAGTGAATAAATTAGTAGCAAATTTTCTCTTTTCGAGTGAACTATTTTAGCAAGTCTTTAATATACTACTTTATGAATTACCCATAATCATAGATCATTTTAATAAATAATGTTTAAAATGCATACCACATTAAAAAGTATATATAATCCATTTGATGGTGGATCTTTCATTACATATAATACATTTAAAATTATGAAATATTTAATTGTGAATAAATGGAAATCCCAGAATCCTCTGAATTAGCTCACAGTTTTGAATATGAATAAATGGATCATACACTCAGAACCAAATCAATGAAGAGTTTTTAAGAGAAATATTCTTCTCTCGTACAAATTATTTGTGTAAAGGAGCATTTGATCAAGTGTCAGCATTTGATCACAATGTTTCTTATTTTTAAGACAACAGTACAATCTTTAAAGATATTTAGATTATTTGGTTAATTATTTTTTTTATCTAGAGCTCAGAAAATATATCTAATAAGTTAATAGAACAAATGATTAATTTATTTAATTTATGATTTATTAAACAGCAATATCAATCAAAATAAGAGTTTGGTCACTGACCATCTTTAGAAATAGAAAGATAATACATTTAAATTCTAACTAAATATTGCAAAAACGAAACTAAATTTGATATATTCTTTGTTTCTCTTGATTTTTCCTCATTTATTAATTTTATTTAATATTTTTCCCCAATATATAGGTTTGGGTATACTAATTTTTGGAGCTTTTTTTCTTAGATTAGCTGCAGATTTGGCTTCAAAACTGACTAATCTAATGTATATGCACGAATATAATATTGTAAAGCATCCTGCAGAAAATATTTATTGAAAAGAGAGATTTGTGAGGGGTTTACACATATATGCTGAGCACTGTATGTATTTTATTATTATTTTTTAAACCCCTGTGATCTGTGCAATAGAAACAAGAATCTAAACATGTACAGGAACCTTAGTATTAATGTTTAGTATTAATAAATTTAAATTAATGTTATATAGTGTCTTGATCTTATCATGAGCTAAAGGACCTTTAAAGGTACGGTTATATATTTTGTACCCCTTGGAACAAAATTGGACCTTTTTCTGAAAGTGTATATATTTTATTTTTGTTTTATTTATTTATTTTTAAGCCCCTGAGATCTGTGCAATAGAAACAAGAATCTAAACATTTATAGGAACCTTTTGTGTGGCACAGGTGCATCAAGTGTGAACTCAGCAGATCACAAAAGCCCGTTTCTATCATTACTGGCACTTAAACTAAAGTTTACGAGCGCTTCTCCATCCCTCAGCAGCACATCTACATCAAGTGTGAAGAAAAGCAAGAAAAAAACCAAGGGCCTCAATAAAATCAGGCATATGGACCTAATTAGCACCTACAGAAAAAGCATGTCAGAAGAGCCGCATAAAATGACGTAAAAGCGCTCTGGAGTGAAGACACAGCTCAGAATGAAGACTAAAAAAAACAGCGCAATCCAGTGAAACAGTTAAGTGTGGCCTGGCGGGCATGTTTTGATTTAGCTGTCTTGCACATACTAATTAGAAAAGATTAACAGGCTGTTGAGTTCACGCCGTGGAGATGAAGTACAGTGTGGCGGCTTTGCAGTTATCACCGCTTTCCTAAAGCCCTTATTGCGTTTTAATCAGAAAGCAGGGAGACTTTGCAACACAATCAACTTATGTGACCATGAAAAAAAAAAAGCAGCCGCACACTGTCTGAGGAGGAAATTAAATACTTTTTGATGCTTGCAAAATTTACAGTACATGATGGAAAGTGTCTCAATTGCGTTTTTTCTACTTAATTTAATTGTGAGAGATCTACTTAAATATGTATCAGAGCTGATACATTTCTTCAGAATCAGAATCAGAAAGAGCTTTATTGCCAGGTATGTTTACACATACAGTACAAGGAATTTGTTTTCTTCACACAAGTTTCCACAATGACAGGACAAAGACACAGATAAAATATAAAAGAATAAAAAAATAGGAATATACAAATGTATTTTGACAAATGTATGTACAGTATTTTACTCAAAATATGCGTTGGAATACTCGTTCTGAGTACAAATTGATTGACAAATATATAATTTTTTTACATAATGAAAATATTATATTTTGAATACAAAAACAATTAACTCCATCGATTTCTATCTATTATAATCTATATACTAAAGGCTAAACATAAAATGGGGGAAAAAAGTTCATTAACAGGGTAAAAAAGTACCCATAGTCTGTTACCAGACACACGTCTCCGTTCCTCATTTGGGGAACGTGGGTTACGGACGTAACCAGGACGTTACCCATCATGGTAACTTCAACGTGTGTCTGGTAACAGACTATGGGTACTCCCATAGTCTGTTACCAGACACATGTCTCCGTTCCCTATTCGGGCAACGTGGGTTACGGACGTAAGGATGTTCTGAATGGCATTATGGAATCTTTATCTCTGCTCTGTTCACCTTTGATGTTGAAAATGTAGCTCTGCATTTAACAAAGTGACTTTTATTGACATTTTAGTAGTTTGAAACAATACATTAATTAAGAAATTATATAGAGAAATAAGTCTGGAAAATAACAGAAACTGGCATTTTTTATTTTTAACTGTAATTTACAACACCAACCGAGGCAATGTATCACTTTAAACTATTAAAAATGTCAATAAAAGTCACTTTTTCAAACTTTTTACAATATATAATGCAATTCAAAGGCATAAGATGGCGCCGCGGATGGCCGCCTCGGTGTGGAGCTCTCCAGTTTTTGCACTGTTTTTGTTCGTTTGTCCTGTTTTATGTTCATCGTACGAGATCAGTTATTCCAGGGACGAGCTGCTGAACATTCGGCAGTACACTACAATATATCACCAACCGGTTTTTGATTTCTCTGGCGTTTTGCTGAACATTGTTGTCGGCGGAGTAGCTGCACTAGGGAAACGCTACAGGACGCGCAGGCGTGGGAAGCGAGCCGACGCGCTCGTCAGGCTCAGACAGCGCGGCTTCAGAACGGCGCTGCCGAGCATCCATCTGGCGAATCTCCGCTCTCTTCCTAACAAAATGGACGAACTACTTCTGCTCGCACTCAGAAACAAGAACTTTAACAACTCTGCTGCTCTGTGTTTCACGGAAACCTGGCTGAACGAAGCCATTCCGGACAGCGCGTTACACCTACCGGACTTTCAGCTGTACAGAGCGGACCGCGATACGGAGTCAACGGGCAAAACGCGCGGTGGTGGGACATGCTTTTACATCAACAGAAGGTGGTGTACGGATGTAACTGTGTTAAAGAAGATGTGCTGTCCTGACGTGGAAGTGCTTTTCATTAACTGTAAGCCGTTCTACTCGCCGCGGGAGTTTTCCTCGTTCATTCTCATCAGTGTTTATATTCCACCGCAAGCACACGTGAGTACTGCACTGCAACAGCTGGCTGATCTGATCACAGAGACAGAACAACAACACCCGGACTCTGTTTTTATCATTCTCGGTGACTTTAATCAGGCGAAACTCACACATGAGATGCCTAAATTCAAACAGCACATTACATGCCCCACCAGAGACAATAATATTCTGGACCATTGCTACACCACAATAAAGGATGCATATCGTTCCGTCGCCAGAGCAGCTCTAGGACTCTCCGACCACTGCCTGGTTCATCTTATACCAACTTACAGACAAAAACTTAAAACTACTAAGCCAGTATTAAGGACTGTTAAGAGATGGACCAACGACACAGAACAGGCCTTACAAGCCTGTTTTGAATGCACTGACTGGAGTGTTTTTGAAGCTGCAGCCACCGACCTCGACGAACTCACAGATACCGTCACATCATCCATCAGTTTCTGTGAGGAGCTATGCATCCCTACCAGGACCTACTTATCATTTAACAATGATAAACCATGGTTCACACCAAAACTTAGACAGCTTCGTCAGGCCAAAGAGGATGCCTACAGGAGTGGGGACAGGATCTTGTACAATCAGGCCAGGAACACACTGACAAAGGAGATTGGTGTGGCTAAGAAGAGCTATGCCAAAAAGCTGGAAAACCAGTTTTCTGCCAACGACCCGGCATCAGTGTGGAAAGGCCTGAAAGACATCACAAACTACAAGACACCATCCCCCAGCATTGATGGCAATAAACAACTTGCAAACGAGCTGAATAAGTTCTACTGTAGATTTGAGACACCCCACACCCACCCTGACGATCTCTCTACACAGCCATCAACACCTCCAGCCACCCCTCTCTCCGTCAGATCTTCAGGAAACAGAAGAGAAGGAAAGCACCTGGCCCAGATGGTGTTTCACCAGCCTGTCTGAGAACCTGCGCTGACCAGCTGGCTCCCATTTTCTCACAGATCTTCAACAGATCACTGGAACAGCGCAAAGTTCCATCCTGCTTCAAATGCTCCACCATCATCCCAATCCAGAAGAAGCCAAAGATCACAGGACTCAATGACTACAGACCTGTTGCCTTAACATCTGTGGCCATGAAGTCATTTGAAAGACTGGTGCTAGCATATCTGAAGGACATCACTGGACCTTTGCTGGACCCCCTGCAGTTTGCCTATAGGGCAAACCGGTCTGTGGATGATGCAGTCAACATGGGACTGCATTATACACTACAACATCTGGACAAACCAGGGAACTACGCAAGGATTCTGTTCGTGGACTTCAGTTCTGCCTTTAACACCATCGTCCCACCATTGCTCGAGTACAAACTGACCCAGCTCTCTGTTCCTAGCTCTGTCTGTCAATGGATCACCAGCTTTCTGACAGACAGACAACAGCTAGTCAGAATGGGCAAAATCACATCTGACAGTCGCACCATCAGCACCGGTGCCCCCCAGGGATGTGTTCTCTCCCCACTGCTCTTCTCCCTGTATACCAATGACTGCACTGCAAAAGACCCCTCCATTAAACTCTTGAAGTTTGCTGACGACACTACTGTTATCGGCCTCATCCGGAACGGTGATGAGTCTGCATACAGACAGGAGGTGGAGCGGCTGGCTCTATGGTGCAGATGCAACAACCTGGAGCTGAACACGCTCAAAACGGTGGAGATGATAGTGGACTTTAGGAGAAACCCCCCTGCACTTCCCCCACTCACCATCATGAACAGCACTGTGGCTGCAGTAGAGTCATTCAGGTTCCTGGGCACCACCATCTCTCAGGATCTGAAGTGGGACATTCACATAGACTCTATTGTGAAGAAAGCCCAGCAGAGACTATACTTCCTTCGTCAGCTGAGGAAGTTCAACCTGCCACAGGAGCTGCTCGTACAGTTCTACTCAGCTGTCATCCAATCCATCCTCTGCACTTCAATCACCGTCTGGTTCGGCTCAGCTGCCAAAACCGACCTCCGTAGGCTACAGCGAATAGTCCGGACTGCTGAACGAATCACTGGCACTACCCTTCCTACACTTCAAGAACTGTACTCTTCCAGAGTGAGTAAAAGGACTTGCAAAATCCCTCTGGACCCTTCACACCCAGCACACTTTCTGTTCGAACTGTTACCGTCTGGTCGGCGCTACAGAGCACCGAGCACAAAAACAGCCAGACACAGGAAAAGTTTCTTTCCTCAGGCCATCTACCTCATGAACAGTTAATTATTCCCCTACTGTGCAATAAACATGTGCAATACTTTATCCTACGCATTTGTACACAGCACCTTACAACTTGTATATTTATAACAAATCTGTACAACAATTCATCATCCAGAGCTCTATTGTCTAACTGCATCTCTGTTTAATGTTTGTCGTATTTTTTTTTTTTTTTTTTTCCTCAAATTTATTTTGTGTTGTCACTTGTCACTTTATGTACACTGGAAGCTTCTGTAACCAAAACAAATTCCTTGTGTGTGTAAGCACACTTGGCAATAAAACCGATTCTGATTCTGATTCTTATTCTGATTCTAAATAAATGGAAAAAAACACGAATAATGAAATACAGAAAACTGTTAATTCATGGATATTTTATACAGTGTATTTTTTTTATTTTTATAATTATTATTATTGATTATTACAGTACTGAATAAGTCAGCGGTCAGATATAACCTTCATTTTGATACATCTTTATTTTTTATATTGAAAAAAAAACCACACATATCTCAGTATGTACTTACAAAACAAACTCTGATATCTTTAACAGCAAACCCACAATTACATAGGCCAAAACCTGAAAGTTTGTGCCAAAATATTACACATTTTTCACCACAATGGAGAGCATATTTACACTCTCTTAAAACATGTTAGACCTGGACAGTTCACCCAAAAATGCAAATTTTGTCATCATTTACTCACTTGACATCCAAACCAGTTTTATTTATTTATTTATTTATTTATTCATTCATTCATTCATTCATATGTATGTATGTATTTATTTATGTTCTATTCAATGCAATAAAAAATAAAAAATGGAAAAAGATGAAAACCTGGCTGGCGGCACGGTGGCTCAGTGGTTAGCACTGTCGCCTCACAGCAAGAAGGTCGCTGGTTCGAGTCCCGGCTGGGCCAGTTGGCATTTCTGTGTGGAGTTTGCATGTTCTCCCCGTGTTGGCGTGGGTTTCCTCCGGGTGCTCCGGTTTCCCCCACAGTCCAAAGACATGCGTTATAAGTGAATTGAATAAACTAAATTGGGCAAAGTATGTGTGTGAATGCGAGAGTGTATGGGTGTTTCCCAGTACTGGGTTGCAGCTTGAAGGGCATCCGCTGCATAAAACATATGCTGGATAAGTTGGCGGTTCATTCCGCTCTGGCGACCCCTGATTAATAAAGGGACTAAGCCGAAGGAAAATGAATGAATGAATGAATGAAAACCTGTAACCACTGACTTCCATAGTAGGAAAAACAAATGGTATGGATGTTAATGGTTATGGTTTCCAACATTCTTCAAAACATCTCCTTTTGTATTCAATTTCAATCCATTTTGTGAGTAAATGATGACAGAATTTTCATTTTTGGGTGAAATATCCATTTAAGTTTAACATAATAGGACTAAAACCACAGAAAAAAAACATTAATTTTGATTTCAGAGGGACTTTAAAACTTTACCCTCACCATTAATATTTTCTGTTGCGAACAGGTCTATATAAACAGAAAAGGCCATCCTCAGTATGTGACACATGATTGCAGGTCAGAGGTCAGTAATAACGCACAGCACTATCTGGACTCTCTGCTATTGCTGCTGAAATATGCATTGGCATAAAGTATGAAGTATGTGCCCTCTAGATTACGCCGCCTGGAGCTACGCTTGAATGAATAATACATTTCAAAAGAGTGGAGCCGGCTCGACAGGGACAGAAATAACCAAGATGAATGAATGAATAATATAAATAAGTTCACTTAAAGTACATACATATGAGCCGATGTCCAGTTTCTGACGTCAGCTTGAACACAATGGATCTAATGTCCTGTAAATGGCATTATTTTATGCATATTTTGGTTTGTTTATTCCTGTACTGTATGTGATGCTTTGAATCTTTGAAGATTTGAAGATTAGTATTTTAAACAGTATTTTGAATATAAGTAAAGCTGAATGAGTGTACAGTACAAAAATCAGCAGTCTACCATGTCAGATTGTCCTACCTCCCATTCAAAAAGTAGGTAGCACATTTTGATGATGCAACATGTTACCCATCAGATTATGCTACCAACACTGTATTTGAATGGTTCTGAGGTTGGGGTTAGGGTTAGGGATAAGGTAGGTTATGGCGATATTACAGCTTCATATTACACTATTCCACATTAACATTTACACTGGTTGCAAAATCTGATGGGTAGGATAAAATGTCAGGACACCCGGTGTGTTGTTGATGTAATGCCACAGTAAAACACAAGAGGGCACTTTTTACATGATTGACCGTATCTCATTAATTTCAAGGAGAAGTAATGTGTAACTGAACAAGACATGGATTTTTAGCACAGATTGACATGGTACTGATGAGATAAAAAAAAAACATTTACATAAAATATGCATCAAAACTATATATAATATAGCTATAATATGCATGTAATATGGCGCAAGAGGCATTATTGTTAAGCAGTTAATTTTTAACTTTATTTCTTATATACTTATATTGTAGAATATTATGTCCATTACAATGCATTAAAACATATACTGATGTGAAATTATTATTTAAATAATTATTAAAATTATACTTATTTTTTATTATTTATTTACAAATGTATTTAATTATATAATTAATCTATTTACTTTTTGTACACAAAAAATCATATATAATCATCGTTTTACATGTTTAAATAATAAACGCATTATAATATATTATACATATAAATGTAATATTATATCTTATCTTATATGCTTGAAAATTATAGCCGTTTATTAAATATGACACTGATGTGTGTAATTATTATTTTAATCATTGATTTCATTATTTACTTATTTACAAATGTGATTAATTACATAATTAGTCCATTTATTGATTTTGCACAAAAATCATATATTATTTTATTTTTTATAAGAATACATACGTTAAAATACATTATAAATACAAATATAATATTACATAATATATAATTTTTTTTTGTATATGCTTAATAAAAATGATTTCAATTAAATTAATTAGACTCTTATCTTTATTTCATTATTTATTTATTTACAAATGTGATTAATTGTATCATTAATTCGTTTATTTATTTAACACAAAAATCATATATTAATATAGTTTTTTTACTTTATAATAATATATGCATTAAACATTATAAATACAAATATAATTTTAAAGATTTTTATATGCTTAATAGAAACTATAAACATTTATTTAATTATTCTCTTATATTTATTTCATTATTTATTTATTTAAAATGTGATTAATTATATCATTAATCCTTTTATTTATTTTACACAAATAAAATCATATATTATTATAGTTTTTTATATATTATAGCAATATATGCATCAAAATATGTTATAAATATAAATATAATATATATTGTATATGCTTATTAGAAATTATATCAATTTTTTTGAATTATTATCTTATATTTATTTCATTATTTATTTATTTATTTCCAATTGTGATTATTTATCATTAATCCATTTATTCATTGTACACAAATAAAATCACATATTAATATAGATTTACATTTCATAATATACGCATAAAAATTATATATAATATTATATATTTTACATGCTGAACAGAAATTGCACACATTTATTAAATTATTCTCTAATATTTATTTAATTATTTTCAAATGTTACTAATTATATCATTAATCCATTTATTTATTCTACACAAAAATCATATATTAATATAGTTTTACATTTTAGAGTAATATATGCACTAAAATACATTATAAATATAAACATAATAGTATATATGTTTCATATGCTTATTAGAAATTATAAACATTTATTTAATTATTATCTAATATTTATTTAATTATTTATTTATTTATTTACAAATGTGATTGATTGTGTCATTATTCTATTTATTTATTTAACATAAAAAATCAGATATTAATATAGTTTTTTATATTATAGCAATATATGCATTAAAATACGTTATAAATATAAATATAATATATATTGTAGATGCTTATTAGAAATTATATCAATTTATTTAATGATTCTCATATATTTATTTCATTATTTATTTATTTTTAAATGTGATTAATTAGATCATTAATCCATTTATTTATTGTTTAAAAGTAAAATCATATATTAATATAGTTTAACATTTTATAATAATATATGCATAAAAATACATTATAAATATAATATTATATATAATATTTTATATGTTTATATGCTTAACAGAAATTGTATACATTTATTTAATTATTCTCTAATATTTATTTAATTAATTCCAAATGTTACTAATTATATCATTAGTCCATTTATTTATTCTACACAAAAATCTAATATATTAATATAGTTTTACATTTTATAATAATATATGCACTAAAATACATTATAAATATAAACATAATATTATATATCTATATTTTATATGCTTATTAAAAAATATAAACATGTATTTAATTATTTAATTCACTTACATTAATTTTATATTATTTATTTATTTATTTACAAATGTGATTAATTGTAGTTTTACATTTTATAATAATAACAATAATAGTAATGCATTAAAATAAATGATAAATATTATATTATATATAATAATATAAATACATGCACAAATAAATATAATACAAATGTATTTAATTATTCTCTTTATGCACAGGGCAGCATTCAGGAGTTGGTTCAGCCCCTGTGCACCTGCCTATCACAAATCTGGACAAGAAAATAGTGTGTGATGAAGGTCACCCTGAGCATCTCCTTTATGTTTCTCCCTCTGGGTCAGTGCATAAATCACAGCTATGGATCTGCCAACTTCAGGAAAAAGTCTAAAATCAGCAGACGGATTAAAAGACAGAGCCAGCTATTGTGTCCAGGACAGAGATGATACGAGTCAGAGTCACGTCTGGGCTGTTATGTCAGCTTCAGTGCTTCTGGTTGTTCTAACATTCATGATGCATGACTTCTTACATGCATTATGTATCAGAATAAATGTTGCGGCCTTATTGATGTAAAAGGAACAAGAGATAATAAAATATGAACATGAGGGGAAGGTCTACGGTTGGCCTTTTTTGTAATGCACAGCAGGGTTATTTTGGTATGACCGAGGTGCTATTGTAGTTGTTATTAATTTAGTTTACATTCTGTTTTTTTTTTTCGTATTTGCTCTTCAGTGTTTGGACTTTCAGCAGCGAAAATTAAACCACACTGAACTGAACTAAACTGAACTTCAACTCTGAAAACTGGACTGACACAGTTTCAATTTACTAGAACTTCTATGTTAAGCTGCTTTGACACAATTTACATTGTAAAAGCGCTATAGAAATAAAGATGAATTGAACTGCATTTAAATAAATGTACTGTATACATGTTTCACTCTCATTTTAGTCATTTAATTAGATAGTTTTTTTTTCATTTTTATTTGATTACATAAATAATATTAATAATAATAATAATATTAATAATAATAATGAATAATAATAAATAAAATAAATAAATAAAAGATAAATAAATAAATAAACAATAAAAATAGAAATAGAAATAAATAATAAAAGATAAATAAATAAATATTAAATAAAAGATAAAAGACAAATAAATAAATACAAATAAATAAATAAATAAAATTAGAAAAATTAATAAACACTAAATAAAAGATAAATAAATAAATAGATAAATTAATAAAATGTAATTTAAAAAAAATAAATAAAAAAAAATAAATACAAATAAGTAAATAAATAAAAATAGAAAAATAAATAAA
>CAIGQV010017835.1:23165624-23178412 GCA_903798115.1 Danio jaintianensis
TAGATAGATAGATAGATAGATAGATAGATAGATAGATAGATAGATCACCAAACAGACAAGACAGACAGACAGACAGACAGACAGACAGACAGACAGACAGACAGACAGACAGACAGATAGATAGATAGATAGATAGATAGATAGATAGATAGATAGATAGATAGATAGATAGATAGATAGATGACCAAACAGACAGACAGACAGACAGACAGACAGACAGACAGACGATAGATAGATAGATAGATAGATAGATAGATAGATAGATAGATAGATAGATAGATAGATAGATAGATAGATAGATAGATAGATGAAAGTTTTAAAAACAATGTGTGTACAGTCTCTCAGTTGAACATTTAGAAGGTCAGGGTCTCTTTCAGAGCTCCTCCAATCTCCCACACACAGTGTGGTGGCGGCCGGTGCGTGACGTGATGTATGTGCGCTCTGGTCTAAGGCATTGCTGTCCAGGGCCTCGTTAGTAAAACCACACAGTTTAGTCCATCAATCCAGAGGCAAACGAGCCACTGCGTTCAGACAGACTCATTTGGCACTGGACCACCGCAGCTACATGCTCAGTCACACATGAACACAAATACACTCAAGTACCATACAGTGGAGATCAAAACTATGGATCAACCTATAATATCCTAAATTTCACGGTCACTGAGGTCTGAACATTGACGTTATACTAACAGGAGTAAAAGATCAGTTTATAAGCACATTTCATGAGAATATATATTCCAAAACTCTTAAGTATAAAACTTAAATAAGATGGAAGCAGAAAATTAGAGAGCACTTTTAGATACTTCCCAGTTTTTGATATTGATCTGGCACCAGAAGGTAAGTACATGGGAATTATCTGACAAACTCTATATATTTAAGAAGTTTTCTCATCAAACTTGGGTAAAGACTGAACCCAAAGTGTGTAACCAAGTCAGTAAAGGTGGAGGTTGGAACAGTTTAGTGATGTTTTCTGCAGCAGAGTGAATAGTTTTGTTTTTCAGAAGCTCCTTTATCAACATGGTTCCTATAATTACATTCATCATTCAATCAGCCAGCAATTTTCATACAGAACAATGAATGTCACACAGCAAAACAGGAAAAGGTCCTTGAAGCTGAAAAGGTTGAAGTATTGAAATGGCCAGCCCAGAGATCTGAACTAAACCTGATTGAAAATCCCTAATATTGATGTTTCCGCTAAGCCAATGTTAAAAAGAAGTGATGACAACTTACTGTGTTGTCACCTTGTGTTGTTTACATCTGCTCCAGAACACACCAAACGGATGACAGCAGACTGATACAAGGATGTATATTCCTGCGTCAGAGAATGTATGTCTCTCTACCTGTAGGTGGCAGTATCTTTATTGCTATTCCACAAAGAGAAGCCAGAACTAGTGCTGCACACATGCAAGCCATAAACAAAGCAGCATTTATGTGCCATTTTGACAGTACTTCTTGCTTACCACAGATAGATTCACTCATGCAAATATGTCGAATAATCTGATAATTTCATATTGTTTGCAAATAATCAAGAAATGTGACAAAATGACAGCTTACTTCTTTGTGTTCCCTCTTGACTTTCTTTGCTTTCTTTGCAATTGTGGACGGCACATTTACCATAGCACTTTATTTCAGTACAACCACAAGTTGGCACTCACAACCTCTCAAATCTGGCAGTACAAGTTCAAATACTAGCACTTTGATTTACTTACTTGACTTACTCCTTTTGCTCACTTGTGAACTTGTAAAAGCAGATGGGTAAGAACCGTGGGGCGGGGTGGGGGGCAAAGCCGTTTTATTGGCTGAAGCCTGACGAATGAACAACACCTGTTTTAAATAAATATTTGTATGTACACTGTAAAAACAATTCTTGCTGCCCTAAATTTTTTAGCTGAATCAAATTAACTTGTCTAGTCATCTCAACTTACATTAATCAAACTGACAAAAAAAAAAGGTGAAACCTGATTAACCTATTAAAATATATTTTTACAGTGTATCAGTTACTTTTTATAATGACTGGAAATGAATTAAATAAATGTAAAAAAAAAATGAAAAATTGAATTGAATACTTTTACTGTATTTTATATAGACTTGGTCTGTGTCGTGTCATAGTTGGGAGCGTGGCATGAGGGAAAACAATCATTACCTTCATCCTAAGCAGCCAATCAGAGCATTCTCTTACACTGATGGTTATACATGCTGATTCTACATGCTGAATTGGGCAAACTCCCTCCGACATGAGGCAACTTGGGGAACACACCAAACAAACTAGCTTGAAAGATGCTCACTGATGACCCAACGGTGCCCAACACTTTAAAGGGCTAATATTTTACCCATTTAACAAAATGTAAAATAAGTCTTTGGTGTCTCCAGAATGTGTCTTTCAGCTCAAAATACCCATCAGATTATTTATTATACCCTCCAGAATATGCCAATTTTTGGACACTTCAGCTGTTTTTGTAGCCTGTGCCTTTAAATGCAAACGAGCTAGTTCTCCCCAGCCCACCGTTCCTATGTGCGTGTCTGCTTTTCATGCATCACGTCAGATAAACAGCAGTCAGTGACAGAGACTGAAGTGGATGAAGCAGAGATCCAGCTCATTAGTCAAAAATACCAAGTAAGTTCATTTGATGTATTTGTGGTGGAGTTTATTCAAGCCTTTCTAAAACGATGAGTCACACATAAATGCCGTTACAAAGTTCGAAGTACACACACACACATTTAACTTTGCACTGTTATTATATATTGTTGATCCTTGTATATTGTTGTACTGACACTATGCGGCTGTGGTGATTCCAGCGGTTATGAATTACATAGTGATTTTACTTTATTACAAACATGCACTTTAAAAAAAAAAAAAAAGTACAACTTGTGAAACTCATTCTTGAGGTGCAGCTGATCACAGAGAGTTGGAAAAGTTATTTTAATCCCAGTTTCTTTGCAAATCCTGTTCTGTGGACATGTTTATATGCGTTACTACGAAGACATGTTAATACGCTCCTGTCAATCAATTCGGCAGGTGGGAAAAACCGCACTCCTAGGTCACGTTGCGGTGGACCTCAAAATCACTGGAATTTGGATCCTATTAAAGGTTTAATCCCTTTAAGATCCCTTTAAAGGTCCAATGACATTAAAATACAGTTTTTTAGATGTTACTAGCAGTATTGTTAGTTTTTAGGATATCTATAAGCTAGTGCGCACCAAAACAGTCACAATATTCGCGTTTAGAAGATATAAAAGTGATGCTTGTAGTTTGTCACTTCCGCCTAAATGGATCAACGTTTTTATTCACGTCACCTCATACTTCAGTTTCTCATCAAATCTTGACCAATCAAATGCTCTCTAGTATCTGACATACCCGCCCCATTTTCACACATTTGATGCGCTTGAGCTCAACCACTCTCACTGACAGAGTGGTGATAAAACAAAACACTATGGGCTATTTTATAAAAAGGGGAGGAGCTACTCTATGTCCCACCCTCTCCATGTTTCGGTTGAGATTACGTCAAACATCGAATAAAAATGCACACTTCAAAGCAATTCACAGGACCTTTAAAGTTTCTGACTGTCACACCTGATGTCATAAATCCCCAAAAAACACCCTGAAAAGCACACAGAGCGAGGGCCACACATGTAAGGGTGTTGTATGAGGTTCAGTCAGACGGCGTGCCCCAGGCAGCAGGTCTGAGACACAGGCCACCGTTGCCACCAGCTGTGCAGACGCTCCCAGAGCCTGGTCTGCTGTAATCGGATGTGACAGTCAGAGAGGAGATCCGGGCTGGATCTGCCCCGCTGAGAGGGGCGCAGGGGCTGGTTAGCGGTGCTAGCAGTCACACAGTCTGTCTCTTATCACTGAAGAAACACAATAGACAGGACAAAACAGCCCACAACACAAACTGTCATCCCAGTGGAGAAAAAAATACAAGGTTGGGGAGGTTGGCTTCTTCACACCGCAGAAGACCAGAACTGATGTATTTCTAGCAGTTTTATAATTAGTGGCAAATGATGATGCTGATTTATAAAGCCTAGAGATGTGGATATACAATTAGTGTTTTGGTGTTACGTTAGCATTAGCACCATTTAGTCATCTACTGTAAAAGTAAATCTTTGGTTTTATCGTTTTAATGTAAATGAAACCAACAATGTTATTGATTTGGTCTTTTAATTAGATATTTTTCTGTATATATTTATATAAAAAGTTAAATAGATATGATAGCAATAATACAATAATAATAATAATATATTATAATTAATTATTATATCTGTCTAAATTTATCAAAAATTTTAAATGAATGCAAAAAAATAAATGAAAATTATTATTTATATTTTAGAGTTAATTAATAATGAATTGATTAAGTACAACAACTATAATAATAATAATAATAATGATAATAATAATAATAATAATGGCGTCACGGTGGCGCAGTGGGTAGCACGTTCGCCTCACAGCAAGAAGGTCGCTGGTTCGAGCCTTGGCTGGGTCAGTTGGCGTTTCTGTGTGGAGTTTGCATGTTCTCCCCGTGTTCGCGTGGGTTTCCTCCGGGTGCTCCGGTTTCCCCCACAAGTCCAAAAACATGTGGTATAGGTAAATTGGGTAGGCTAAATTGTCCGTAGTGTATGTGTGTGAATGAGTGTGTATGGATGTTTCCCAGTGATGGGTTGCAGCTGGAAGGGCATCTGCTGCGTGGAACGTGTGCTGGATAAGTTGGCGGTTCATTCTGCTGTGGCGACCCCAGATTAATAAAAGGGACTAAGCCGAAAAGAAAATGAATGAATGAATGAATGAATAATAATAATCATCATCATCATCAGCATCATCATTAGTATGGTTCTATGCCTTACATGTACACTTATTACACATTTAATAATATATAATTAACAATCAATCTATTTGTCTACATTTATCAAACATCATAATAAAATAATGATAATTAAAAATTAAAGTACTATTATATTTTAGATATTTAATTAATTTTTTTAATGAATTACCAACGAATTGATTAATTAATTACAACAACATGATTAATAACAACAACAATAACAATAATAATAATAATATTAATAATAATAATAATAATAATAATAATCATTAATTATGATTAAGTATGGTTACTATTGCTTACATACATAAACTTACATATTTGGTTGACCACTTATTACACATTTAATAATATATAATAAACAATTAATCTATTTGTCTACATTTATCTAAAATTTTAAATAAAATAATGATAATTAAAAATTAAAGTACTATTATATTTAATATATTTAATATATATTTTAGAATTAATTAACAATGAATTGATTAATTAATTACAACATGATTAACAATATTAATACTACTACTACTAATAATAATAATAATAATTATTATTATTATAATTATCATTATTATTATTATTATTTATTAATATGCTATTAAATTGCAATATTTTATTACATTATGTTTGTGACAGTGTATTCTCCATCATGGACATGTTTTACTGTAAGCCATAAATTTGGGGTTGTCCTGTAATTCCGTAACCCCTGTTAAACCACTTGAACCCCGTCATTATTATTATTATTATTAGTAGTAGTAGTAGTAGTAGTAGTATGGTTACTATGCCATAAATATACATATACATTTTTAGTGGACCCCTTTTTAATTTTTTTGTCTTTTTTACACATTCACAAAAACAACCATAAGGCAGAGATAGACCAAATTTAGAGATCACTTTATACACATCATACATATCATAAAAGGATTTTCTGATGACAAAACCCTTATTTGACCTCTCATCTGAGGTGTGTGTGTGAGATACTAATCTTTGAAACACTAAAGGAGACAGATCCTTCAACCTCAGTGTGCACAAAAAAATCCATCGCAGACCTCAGTCTGTAATAAATACACAGTGTTGTGTGTATTTCTGTATTCCCAGATGCCAGCAGATCTGTGTGTGAGAGGAGATTTGGAGTTGGCAATGTCACGGTCAGACATCAATCTGGATCTGACAGTGGAGATCAGAGTTTTCAGTGACCCGCAGGCCTCACCGAGCCTCATCTGCTCTGACTCATGAAAAACAGCGCACACACACACACAGAGAGACAGCAGAGCATGAGAGAAAAACACCTCGGAGCTCCAGATTCAGTAAGGTTGGCGCTGAAGCGGTGCTGATGATGGTGTTGTGGCACTGTGCCACTGTGATGGAGAACACAACGTCACTGATGCTTTTAGCTTCAGAAAACATGACTGAATGATTCAAATGTGTAGAGCGAGAGCTGTTTATAAATGCATATGATGACAAAAAAAAAAAAAAAAGCACAATTACTACTATTTTTAAGGTCACCGTTTCCACAGGCAATGCAGGTTGGGTAGAAAACATTTAAGAAAGGTTTCTATCTTTTGTTTCTAGCTCAAGAGGGGAAAGCTAAATTTTTCACAGCAGTCTTTATGTCCTATATACATACAGTTGAAGTCAATATTATTAGCCCTCTTAAGCAATATGTCTTTTAATGTCTACAGAACAAACCATTGTGATTTGCCTAATTACCCTAACTTGCCTAGTTAACCTAATCAACCTAGTTAAGCCTTTGAATGTCACTTTAAGCTGAATACTAGTATCTTGAATAATATCTAGTAAAATATGACGTACTGTCATCATGGCAAAGATAAAAGAAATCAGTTATTAGAAATGAGTTATTACAGTTTTTCTCAGTCGCTTTGGTGCATTTCTTACATCACTATTTACATTTGCACAACAGTTAGTTCAACCTCCACAACATTTAGTCATTTGTGCACATCATAGTAGCAGTTTCTCATTCCTTCCAACAAATTGCAAATGCTTTTGGACATGCATCATTTGCTTTCATACAACTCTCTGCTGTTTTATAACATTATCATTTGGTTATGTCATGTCAGTCAAAATTAGCTATACTTGTGAATGCTGAATAGTCATTCCATATAAAACTAATAGTCCTCTTTTCATTGCTTGAGTCATTACATGCAAAAATGTTGAACTATTTGTCAAAATCTGTCAAGCAAATTTTACACATATTTGTTCCTGAAAATGTCTCCTTAATTGAACAATTTCTCTCAGGTGAATCTCAGCTTTCACTGATGAGAAGGGATGTGTGAAGCATTAGTTGCAACCAATGATAAGCCACTTCTCTACAATCACTGTCAGAGCTGAATCCCATAAACCCCCACTTTACAAGCATATATGAACATAGTGTGTACCATTTCTACAATACTGTGACACAGAAATGGAAGGTCAGCCTCGTGGAAGAGGGGTGAGGGTGAGGGTGCGGGGAGTAAGGGGAAGGGGACAAAATGGGGGAAGAGGAAGAAGAGGCCAAGTACATAGGCGGATCCCTGATGAAATCAGGGCTACACTTGTGGATCATGTTGTCAATCACGGCCTCACAATGGCTGAGGCTGGTCGAAGGGTGCAGCCAAATGTTGGGAGAACTACTGTAAATTCAATTATTCAAACATTTCGTCGGGAGAACAGGTGTGTATACTGTAAATGGACAGTAATTCAGCACTAAACAATCTGCACTGCACTACTGTCATCGTGTCATACATGAAGCTTGCAGTGGGACAATAACTTGTCACTGTACATTTTACATTTAGATGTACAGCTTTACTGCATCCCACATTTAGTGTATTGTAGTGTTACAGTAAAGACTTGCCATATTTACTGTAATTTTACTCTGCACCACACAGGATTGCAAGACAACCTTGCAGGGGTGGAAGAAGGCCTCTTTTTACTCCGCAACAAGAGGAAGCCATTTGTGCAATGGTGGTTGCAAACAATGCCATAAGGTTGAGAGAGATACAAAGTGCTGTTATAGAGGATGACATTGTCTTTGGGAATATTGAATCTGTTTCAGTCGCTACAATTGACAGAGTGCTCCGGAGGAATGAAATGAGTATGAAACAATTGTACAATGTGCCAGTAGAACGGAACAGCGACAGAGTGAAGGAGATCCGTCACCAGTATGTACAGGTAAAAAATGTATGTGTTCTATGCATATTCTACTGTAATGTTCAGTGCTGTAAACCGTTTACTTTGTGTAGTGACATGCACTACACTTACATGACAGTTCTGTGTATGTGTATTCACACTGCATACTGTACAATATGTTGTCCAAAATGCATTATGTTACACAGGAAAAGTTGTTATAGTTTTTCTCACTCCCTCTTTTGTAATAAAGCATGTACTGGAGCTGGAGGCCAGGGAACCGCTGCACACATTCATATACCTTGATGAGGCGGGTTTCAATCTGGCAAAAGGTAGAAGACGTGGAAGGAATCGCATTGGACAGAGAGCAACCATTGATGTCCCAGGTCAACGAGGAGGGAATATTACTATGTGTGCAGCCATCTCAGAAAACGGCGTCCTCACCCATATCCCCCGTCTTGGTCCATACAACACACAACATCTGATGACCTTTTTAGACACTCTTTACAGGGACATAATCCCTGAGAATGAGAGAGGTCTAACTGGAGACCATCTGAGCAAGCATGTTGTTGTTTTGGATAATGTGCGTTTTCACCACTCAGATGTCGTCAGACAGTGGTTTGCAGCACATGATAGGATGCTGGTGGAATATCTCCCTCCCTACTCACCATTCCTAAATCCAATAGAGGAGTTCTTCTCTTCCTGGAGGTGGAAGGTATATGACCGGCATCCACATACCCAAATGGCCCTGCTAGCGGCCATGGATGCAGCATGTGATGACATCACAGCAGAGTCCTGCAGAGGATAGATTCGCCACTCGAGGAGATACTTTCCTCGCTGCATTGCAAGAGATGATATTCGCTGTGATGTAGATGAAAATATGTGGCCAGACAGAGAGGAACGTCTGGATGTGCATGAATGATTACTGTACAATGTATGTTGTATGTTCAGTTCCAATATGTACTGCAGTATTGTTGACAGTTGTGCACAGCTCTACCCAAATGGAGTTTATGTTTGTTGTAAATACTGTTTTTTTTTTTCTTTTGCACAATGCTGTGAAGAAATTAGAATTGCAAAGAGCATATGCAGTAAAAATGTGAAACATACATATTCAGTGTCTTGTACTCAGTTACCTCATAAATACAGTAATGTGTAACTTTACTGTATTTTTTTCCAATGCCTGTGCAAATAGTATTTATTGCTGTATTGAGCATTTTCAGGTAGTGTCACCAAGATCTGACTTTTTTGCATTGGAAAACATTTACAGAGTAAACTGTCATAATGAAAACATGACTAAGCCATTTGACTATCTTGTTCATAAACGATGGTGTCAGGACTTTTCATTTTGATGACACTGACACATTCATTGACATAAATACTTGCTTTTGAGGAATGAGCAATCCATTTTAAGCAAGTGACACGCTTTTGCAGGTTATCAACTAGGTTTTGCAGTTTGTACTAATTGTTTTGAGAAATGCATTAACTGTTGTGCAAATGTAAATAGTGTTGTGAGAAATGCACCAAAGCGACTGAGAAAAACTGTAAAACTATTATATTTATTTCTGTTAAACATTGTAATTCAGGAGGACTAATAATTTGACTTCAACTGTATTAAGTGTATAAGTTAATTTTATAATTCTATTATAATTATTTTAATTTCAGACAGACAGACAGACAGACAGACAGACAGACAGATAGATAGATAGATAGATAGATAGATAGATAGATAGATGTTTATTTAATGATGTTTTCATGAGCTTTCTGGGCCTTTGAGTGGCTTTGATTGACGTACAGTAGGCTGTCAATGGAGGAGCAGAAAGCTGTATTTTCATTTATCTTAATTTTGCTCTTTAAAGTTCAATACCGTTTTTAAAATTTATTATAAGAAATGGACCTTGAGCATAAAACCAGCATATTGGAATGCATACATACAACACACACACACACACACGCACGCACGCATGCACGCACGCACGCACGCACGCACGCACACACACACACACACACACACACACACACAAACACTTTATATACATATATTTATCTTAATATCCCGAAAAGGTTTGAAAGGTAAAGTACGCCTCAAGAGTGCATGAAATTATGTCTTTCAAACACAAATATCTCTTGAAATGCTCCCCGCGTTCTGACTCTCCACAGAAACATAAACGCTTCTCTTTATACACTTCGGGGTGCAGAAATCAATGCAAGAGGACAGATGTCAGCATAACTTTGCTCCGTCTTCGAATTTTAAACCCTGTTTGTTAACGCATGAGCAAACCCACAGACTAAAGGGATTTGCATGCCAGAACTGTCAAAATAATACAAGCTTTCCTCTTTTTTCCCTCCCTTGAAGCCCGGCGCAGAAATTGACAAGAAAGCCTCCGCATGTTTCTGAGGGACAGCTGGAGTCGTGCTGTCATCCACATCTCTGCACTCAACTTTTCATGCACAGAGCCATAGCACACGAATGCACGGGGCATTTATGCAGTCTGTAATTTTAAAGTCCACTATTTTTCTGTTACTGCTGTTTGTGTAGTGTGTAATATAGCGGTTTGTGATTGTAAAAAGTCTGCAAAGTTTCAAAGATCAAAGTGCATGATACTTTTTTTTCAACCCAGGCTCATTGTGGATATGTATCCTGGTCTACATTTCTGTGGACAGCGAAATACGTAACTGAGGTATGTCTCCTCGCAGTTTTTGTTTTTGCAAATCCACCAGAGGCTGCTGTGTACGCTTTTTGATGATCTCAAATTTCTCTTGCGCGTCCTCTTCTCGCATAAATCCACCAGAGGGCGCAATATATACTTTAGCCGACCAGCCGATAGTGTTTTCAAAGGGAATCTAGAAAAAGAAAAGCCATTGCGGCCGCCTGATTTCACCACGTTCCGTCACATTTTAAAGAGGAAATGCAGCTACATAATTCGCGGTCTCCAGAAATGTAGACAGGGGTACATATCCACAATGTGTCTGTGTTGTTGTTGTTTTTTTTGCTGCTTGTTGAAACTACTTATTTAAAATGAGCTGAATCGACACAATTCTTGAGTTATTTTGGAACAACTTAAGGGTTCCCACCCCTTACTGACAAAGGTCCAAAATTAGTCCCATACATGAGCTCATTTGTCCTATTTTGACTGCTATGCCATGATAAATTGTGAAAATAACCCATCCAGAAAGGCTTTAAGACCAAGCGGCTGTTGCTTCGGTGTGACTTCAGCTAATTATTTTTTGGCCAATGCAAACAATTATTTCTCATGAGTCCAACAACCAGCTGTGCAAGAAAACATACAATCTGACGTAAGTGAAGTGACAATAGACTTAACAGACAATAGTTTTTAATTTAAAACTTTAACAGATTTTTTTGTTTCTAATGATATATGATTTGTATTTTTTAAAAAAAAGTGTATTTAATTTCTTTATTCTAAATCTTTAGGAAATATATTTGGTACATCAAAAAGTGTGGTTATGATGACCATCCCACAAGCTAATCCAGCTAAAAATAGTGCCTAAAATGTCACTAAAAAGCAGTATTTAAATCTCATAATTAAATAGAAAATGAGGCGAATAACTGCAAAAAGGTCCACTTTTTGAGGAAAAAGAACTACTCCTTTCACAAGGCTGGCTACGGGCCTGCCTGTGTAGGTTTGTTACAAATTTTCATAATATCAGTATATTGCCTTCAGTGGGGCAACACGGTGGCTCAGTGGTTAGCACTGTCGCCTCACAGCAAGAAGGTCGCTGGTTTGAGTCCCGGCTGGGTCAGTTGCCATTTCTGTGTGGAGTTTGCATGTTCTCCCCCTGTTGGCGTGGGTTTCCTCCCGGTGCTCCGGTCTATACAGACATGCTGTATAGCTGAATTGAATAAACTAAATTGGCCGTAGTGTATGTGTGTGAATGAGTATGGATGTTTCCCAGTACTGGGTTGCAGCTGGAAGGGCATCCGCTGTGTAAAACATATGCTGGATAAGTTGGGGGTTCATTCCGCTGTGACAACGCCTGATGAATAAAGGGACTAAGCCGAAGGAAAATGAATGAATGAATGAATGAATGCGGCCAGCGAATTCAAATGTTATCAGTCGATTGAATGGGCGTTATTAGTAGTTTATCAGCTGATAGATATGGGCCAGTAGGGGCCTTCTGAGCCTACCAGTAGGCGCATGCACATGGTTAATCAGCTATATGAGATATCAAATATCTGTTCTTCTCGCGGAAATCCAGCAGAGGCTGCTCCGATTGACCTGCCCTCCTCCTTCCCTAAACCCAACCGTCAATTTTTTTCAAAAGCACCGATTAAGCCGCCCTCCTCCGTCCCTAAACCCAACCATCAATTTTTTTCAAAAGCACCGATTAACCCGCCCTCCTCCTTCCCTAAACCTAACCGTCAGTTTTTAAAAAAGCAATAAAAAACGAATAATTTACTTCTTCGGCTTTTGTCTTACCTGCTTTCTGAAACCGTTCTTCGCCAGACTCGAACCCCGTCATCGCTGTCAACTCCGCACCACGTCACAAGTCTGCTGACGTACACGGTGAGCCACTGGAGAAACTGATAACTGCTCAAAATCCATTCATATGGAGATAAGCGTGTATACCTCCACGCAGCATTCGTTTTAAAGACAAAATGCAGAATGAGCTTATGCTGATTATTTATTAAATTATATTATTTCCCATTAATTGTATTCTATTAACGTCTACCCCTACCCCAACCCTAAACCCAACCGTCACAGTAATGTAAAAACAGATCTGGATCTGAACTCTTCTCTATTAGTATAGCTGATAAATTATGTGGATGGTTGATAACAGCCTTCTGTCACGGTTTATGGGTCTGTGTGTTCTTTCTGTATGTTATGTGTC
>CAIGQV010017835.1:23188412-23203412 GCA_903798115.1 Danio jaintianensis
AAATATATGCATGTATGTACATTTTAGTTTATTGTAATTAACAAAAACATTCTAACCAACACATGATTTTATTTAAAACTTTTCATTTTGAGATAAACAATGACCCTGCCATGCTCTTGAGAGAAAAATCAGCCACCGCAGCACATACCACAGCAATAAACAAACACATCTAAATAAATGCATACTGCAAATATCGCAAAAGATCACTGGCGTCCACCTGGAAGAACAAGAAATCTTCTGCTTGCCTTGTTTCAGCAATTTAATTCAAGGTCAAACCATCCAAAATGATCTCCCAAAAAACATTGTGGTGGAAACAAACCGCAACCTCAGTGTGCACTTCAGTCTACTTAACATTCATTATAATGATGTGCATTATTTACGAGCTCATCAAAATTGAAGTAATGAAAACATGTTTAAAGCTTGTCTTTTCCAAATGGCTTGGCTTTACTGAACACGGGCTGCTTGCGGACCAACAGTGACCTGACACATATTGATGCCTGCGGACAAGATCGGCATCCTAAAAAAAAAACAGGACACATTATGGCTGTCCTGCAGGCTTCAAAACCTGGAGAAAATAAACACGTCAGTGAAGATCAGCCATTCATTGACAAGCAACTTTTACGTGTTATAATAGGTTGCCAAAGCTTAACTAATGTTTAAAAATCAACATTAATGTCATTTCACCGGGTCATTCTGCAGGATCAATGCAGGGTCTCAATTGGCTCTGGGGTTATTTGCATTTTGCAGATGCTGCGATTTTTTTCCAATGCTTAAAACAGGAACAGTCTATTTTGGTGTACCAATACACCCTCGGGACCTCCTTGAGCCACATTTTCAATAACCTTCAAAGCATTTTGACCGTTCACAGGGAGAAATTAACATTTCAAGCAGAATATTAGCAAAATTTGACAATTATTATTATCCGATTTTCCCAAAACTTAAGAACTATGGACAAGTCGAGAGTCAGGCGATGATGGAACTAACATATTTTTGACTAAGCAACTAGATGAGCAAAACATCTAATAAACTTAATTTAAAAAGGTTACTTTAATGGCATTTTGACCGTATACAGGGAGAAATTAACATCTCAAACAAGACATTAGCAAAATTTGACCATTATTTTTATCAGATTTTCCCAAAACTTGAGAATTATGGACAAGTCAAGAGTCAGGCGATGATGGAATTACCATATTTTTGACTAAGCAACTCGATGATTAAAACATACTGAATAAACTTAATTTAAAAAGGTTACTTTAATGGCATTTTGACCATGTACAAGGATAAATTAACATCTCAAACAGCAAATTAGCTAAATCTTACCATTTCTTTACTTGATTTTCCCAAAACTTGAGAATTATGGAGAATTCAAGAGTTAGGCGATGATTGAACTAACATATTTTTGACTAAGCAACTCGATGAGCAAAACATACTGAATAAACTTTCTTTCAACGGATTTTTCCAAACCTTGAGAATTATGGAGAAGTCAAGAGTCAGGCGATGACAGAACTAACATGACTAAGCAACTAGATGATTAAAAAATACTGAATAAACTTAATTTAAAAAGGTTACTTTAATGGCATTTTGATCATATGCAGGGAGAAATTAACATCTCAAACAGGAAATTAGCTAAATTTGACCATTTTTTTTACTTGATTTTCCCAAAACTTGAGAATTATGGAGAAGTCAAGAGTCAGGCGATGATGGAACTAACATATATTTGACTAAGCAACTAGATGAGCAAAACATCTAATAAACTTAATTTAACAATATTAATTTATAAACTTTATATTACTTTATGCAAATATTGCATTTTGACAGTACAAGAGTCAGGCGATGACAGAATTACCATATTAGATGAGCAAACTAGACTGTTGTTGAAAAATGAGCAAAACATCCTGAATAAACTTAATTTAAAAATATTACTTTAAAGGCATTTTTACAGTACATATGGAAATATTAGCATCTAGAACATAGGACAATCACCCAAAGTTTTGTTGTTCGATTTTACCCAGACTTAAAAACTATGGACAAGAGTCAAATGAGGACAGACATTATTTTTGCCTTAAAGCAAATATAGACGAGCAAAACACAAAACATTTAAATAAACTCCATCTTGAAACCCAGGCTCATTGTAGATATGTGCCCAGGGCTACATTTTTGTAGAAAGGCATTTTTGTACATAATCTTTTCTCTACTGGAGAAAGTCTTATTTTATTTTGGCTAGAATATAAGAAGTTTTAAAAAATTTTATAACCATTTTAAGGTCAATATTAAATTTCAATTGGATACAAAACAAACCTTTGTTATACAATAACTTAGCTAATTGCCCTACTTGCCTAGTTAACCTAATTATCCTAGTTAAGCCTTTAAATGTGACTTTAAAGGTGCAGTATGTAAGTTTGACACCCAGTGGTTGAACTAGGTATTACATTCCTGGATCAAAACAAACGCAAGCTCAGGTTGCCAGATTGAGGAGTTAGTCTGACTATCGAGCCTAAAGGCTCATTTAAGTTCTAAATAAAAGCAACGGCACGCGATAGAGGGATTTTCCATATTAAAATTTGTTTTTGTCCTAACCAACACCTCAAATTGATATATTAGAAACGGCTTCTATTTCTTGCAGCTGAACAACAGGTCACCTCAGGTGCTTTATTCAGTGTTAAATGCTAATAATGTGAGTTTGAATGCCATTTTACATGACATTTATTGCCATACTACTGAAAGCATCAGCAGATAGTTCACCTCAGATCTTGAAAATAAAATAAACCGTTTGAAATTGAACTTTAGAACTGTGAAATAACGCAAATCAACACATACTGTATCAGTGAGGTTTAATATGCATTAATTAGATTATAAACCTTACCATTTCGTGAGTGAGTGCATATTCTGTGCTTCTGAATGGCTGTGTTTTAATTTCTGTCGTGTTTTGTCTGGCACAAACAGCCAAATTGCTTATCACTGCAAATTTCATCACGTAGCGTGTTGTAAGGACATGGGGTAACAATGTAACCTGCTCAGCTAATGTTTACGCTCGTAATATTTATATTATTTGCTAATTAATAACCTTATGTGGGGTGCTGAAATATAATTGGCTAAAGTGGCAGTGAACGGGTTAAAAGAACCAAAACAAAGACAGCGTTCCGGCACGGAAAACACATTTTCAAAGCAAAACATCTGACTTTAGAATTGTTTTTCAGATAAACAAGAATGTTCACTTAACATGTTTCCTAAACATGTGCAAACATATTATGGTATTTTTATGCTTTACAAGAGTAAAGAACTTACATACAGCACCTTCAAGCAGAATACTAGTATCTTGAAAAATATCTAGTAAAATATCATGTACTGTCATCATGGCAAAGAAATCAGTTATCAGAAATTAGTTATTAAAACTGTACTTTAATAACAACTGTACTTAATCTACTATTGATGTATCCTAAACATTTCTCAATGCCTCAATGCCTTCCAGAGATTCTATGGTCTATCAATGCCTTCCAAAGGAAGTGACATCACTTGGAGCAAGTCACATCCTTTTTCAAACAGATTTATTTTTATGACTGATGTAACAGAGTTGACCAGAACATAGGGGACAGATACAAAAGTATTATGTTTATTACTGAAATTACAAGTATGTATATATGATATACAAAATGTACCCACAGTACTGAATAATCTACAGACTTTAAGACATTTTGACAATAATCCATATGGAAACTACAACATCTCAAACACACAAACCACCCAAAATTGATCATATTTCACATCTTATCTCAAACTTGGAAAAGAGCAGCCTCAACATTATTAACATTAGCTAAAATTCTTCTTTTGTGATTCAAAGATGAAAAAAAATGTCATACAGGTTTCAAACAACACAATGAATACTAAATTATGACATATCTGACACATTTTAAAGCAACCAAGCATGACAGAACACCTCCATGACACAACAAACTCCATCTAAAGCAACTTTTACAGGCATTTTTACAATAATCCATATGAAAACTACAACATCTCAAACACACAAGCCACACAAAATTGACCATATTTGTCATCTGATTTTGCTCAGACTTGGAAAAGAGCAGCCTCAACATTATTAACATTAGCTAAACTTCTCCTTTTGTGATTCAAAGATAAAAAAAAAAAGTCAAACAGGTTTCAAACAACACAAAGAATACTAAATTATGACATATTTGACACATTTTAAAGCAACCAAGCATAACAAAACTCCATCTAAAGCAACTTTTAAAGGCATTTTGACAGAATATACACAAAAATCTCAAACAGGACTGAAACATTCAAAATATGCCAGTTCTTGACATCCCATTTGACACAAACTTGACAACTACAAGAAATCGACAAGAACAGCACGCCAGCCTTTCACTCAAGCCCTATTTATGTGGGAGTGTTAATATTTTTAATAAGTTAATATTTTTAAGATGATGAGTTTTTATCATTTTTGTTGTTGAAAAATAATAGAAAGATTTATCTGTGAGATGCAAAATGTTCCCGCAATTCTAGAATCACCCATATACTGATATTATATACTACAAGGTTAAAGGCATTTTGACAATAATCCATATGGAAAATACAACATCTCAAACACACAAACCACCCAAAATTGACCACATTTGTCATCTGATTTTGCTCAGACTTGGAAAACATCAGGCTTGACATTATTAATGTTAGCAAAACTTCTCCTTTTGTGATTCAAAGATGAAAGAAAGACATAAAGGTTTCAAACAACATGATGAATACTAAATTATGACAGATTTAACATATTTTAAAGCAACCATGCATAACACAACACCTCCTACTGAAAAAAAGCTTAATCTAAAGCAACTTTTAAAGGCATTTTGACAATAATCCATATGGAAACTACATCTCAAGCACACAAACCCCACAAAATTGACCATATTTGTCATTTGATTTTGCTCAGACTTGAAAAAGAGCAGCCTCAACATTATTATCATTAGTAAAACTTCTTCTTTTGTGATTCAAAGATCAAAGAACATCTCAAGCAGGACTGAAACATTCAAAATATGCCAGTTCTTGTCATTCCATTTGACCCAAACTTGAAAACTACAAGCAAACGACAAGAACAGAACGCGCCAGCCTTTCACTCAAGCCCTATTTATGGCATTTCAGAAAGGTAATTTACATCAAAAGTCAAAAAATATGCCACTGTCAATTATATATCTCTGAATATGGTGGGCAGTGATGGATAGGAGGGGTCTTGGTGCTTTATTATGTGGGACAGAAGGATCTACGAGACCCTTGGGAATAAATGGTGTTGGATGAGTTAAGCTGGCCTGCTTCATCACGCTCGTAGATCTACACGTCCAAATTGATCAATCAATATTGAAGCATTAATCTGGTGAAGGGATGTCGTAACACATCCCGGACAGACTGATTAGAAAAAGAAATACGTCCTCCCATTCGCCTTGAGCTGGGAGATTCACGGCGTTTGGGAATGGGAGGAGAAAATGGAAAATGCGCTTAAACCCACAGGATCACAAACATGTGATAGATGTTAATGGAAACAACGCTGTTTAAACAGAATTACTGGTGACACTTATGTCGAGCTATTAAATTATTGACTGGTGTAATTACAGGCACTTTAAAAACAAAGGGAGGAAAGTAGGGTATAGCTGTGTTACCCAAAAACACCAATTTTGCTCTTTATTTCATTCCTAATAACAGTTTTGTGAATGTGGGATGCTGTATGCGGGAGTCTAGAGGAAATGAATGACTGTTGCTGGGTGGTCAGAGTGGATTTATCGCTTGTCAACGCTTGCTGTTTTCTCCACTAAGGTCACAAAGACACAGGTTTAGAGGAACCAAAGATATCCTACCCATGAACCTCAGCACCAATGCCTCATAACGGATATAAAAAGCAGCTGTCAATTATGAACAGGAAAAACAATGAGTCCATAATGAATTTAAAGGAACAGTTCATTCAAATATTTAAATACAAACACATTCAGATTTGACATCAATGAGAGAAAGCGCAAGATGAATTTATTAACTAGTTAACGTTAAAGTTGTTGTGATTGTTTATGGTGAGAGGTATGTACTGTAAATGAAGGTGAACCACTGAACCACAATTTTACAGTTCATCAGTGAAATGCATTCAATATTCATTGTCTTCACAAAAAGAGAAAGGGTCTAAATTTAAAAATCTATGTTAAGTAAATGACTGCCCACTTTTTAGGTGTGCACTAGCATGTAGAAAACCAACACAATCTCACGGCAATTCGTAACTTTTTGATTTAGTGGCTAATTTGTGTGAATTCGTATGATCTCATTCATACAATATAGTACGATTTGCTTATCCCCCAATGACAGTTGAGGGGTGGGGTTTGGTGCCATGCCTCCTTTTTAAAATCGTACATTTTCGTACTACTGAACTCGAACGAAATTCATATTCGAATTCGTATGAATTAGCCACTAAACTGACAAAACATAAAATAGTTACATTTCCTCTTGAGAATGATCTGTAGAAAAAAAAAGATTTAATAAATAAAAAAATATATAACAATGTACATTTTAGGTCATATTAAATTGAAAAATAAATAAATAAAATAAAAACAGTGAAATTCACCTAAGATTAACAAAATCCACTGGTTTCTTTGCCGTATTTTTTTTAACTATTCGTACAAAATTTGACAAACTTAAAGGGATAGTTCACCCCAAAAATATATTTATAATCATTTACTCTCCCTTCACTTAATTGTTTTCAAACATTTCTAAAGTTTCTACTGTTGAGCACAAAAGAAGATATTTTAAAGAATGCTGAAAATCTGTACCCATTGACTTTCATTTGCTTTTCCTACTATGCATATCAATGGTTACAGGTTTTCAGCTTTCTTCAAAACATCTTTTGTGTTCAACAGAAGAAACCAACTCATAAAAATTTATAACCACTTGAAGGTAAGTAAACAATGAGTGCATTTTTTTTCATTTTTTGGGGTTAACTATCCCTTTAAAAGTAAATATAAAACTTAAATCAGACCACTTTTATGATACTTTATCATATCTTAACAACTCCAGTCACAATTTCCTTTCCTACATGCACAAGCTCTGCATTACCATTCAGTTAAACTACTTATTTAAATTGAGCTGAAACAACACAATTCTTGAGTTTTTTTTGGGGGGGAAACTTAATTGTTTTATGTTCAATTCACATAAATTTGAACAAGTTAACTTAACTCCTTTATGTTTTCCCAACACAAATCGATTGTGTGGAACCCAGCATTTTTTACAGTGTAGACTTAAAGAACTTAATGCTGCAAATGATAACAGACTTGTCATAATTTGGATGACAACACTATGTTTTTGAGCACAACACGGCAGCTCCAACCAAACAAACTCCATCCAGAACTGTCAGCCTGCTTTCCAACAGTACAGAAGTGCCACCAAGATGTGTTTGCCTCACAGTTATTTCTCATTAATCTTGAGCTTTCTCTTTGTCTTCTCCCACTCTCAGTGGCCACATGTTGTGACAGCAAGCTGCCGATGCTCAACACATCAAAACACCTTTCCTTGCCAAGAAAAACTCCAACCATTCTGAGTCAACAAAACGCCCAAGCAGCAAAACGCACTGCGAAAGAGACAGACAAAGTGTTAAAGTTGCTCTCCAGCTCTACCTTTCCCTCGGCCCAGCAAAAGCAGATGTTGCTGGAGGTGCTGAGGATATCCGTAATGAAGCCCGAAATTCCCAGACGCATGGTGCCGGCTCAGCGGGGACAGACGGACAGACGTGATGAATGAAAGAGAGTTGGAGATGACAGAGGAAAGGGATGAGAGGTTTGGGTCCCTGGATGTTGTCAGTGTGGAGAGTGAGGCGAGAGTGGGAGAGACAAGGAGAAACTGAGTGAAAGAGTGAGTGAGAGAGAGAGAGAGAGAGAGAGAGAGAGAGAGAGAGAGAGAGAGAGTTTCCTCCACTCTCAAGCGCAGGACCTGTGCTCTCTGTACACCGACTCACACACACACACAACAGGTGCAGCCCCGAACCGACCAGCCAATGGCAACTGTCCTCCCCCTCCACATACACACACACACACACACACAAACACACGCAGAGTCATGAGCCTTGATTCTAGCTGACATGCCCTCTCACACACATAAACATGCATCCAATAACACAGGCAGTCCTCTGCGCGCTGTAGGGTGGCTCTGTGTAAATCTTCTTCAGCTTGTGGATGTCTACACGCAAAGCTGCTTTTGAAAAATGCACAGCCCACACTCTTGTAAACAAAGTTGTAAAAAGATATAACAAGATTATAAATTGTGTAGTTGTGTATGATTATGTTGCTAATCTTATATTAAATGCTAAAAAATTTTGCCATTGGGATTGGATCTGATTTACACTGTTAAAAATAAAAGTCTCAAAAAAAAAAAAGTGTATTTATTTATTTTTATTAATGATTCACCATAGTATAACTATTTTGGGTTCCTCAAAGATCCTTTTTAAAGGACACCTATCCAACCCAGGCTCATTCTGAAAACGTACTGCTATACATTTCTGGAGAGTGCCAAATATGTCCAAGGAGGTACGTTTTTTTGCAGTTTTTGTTTTCGCAAATCCACCAGAGGCCACTGTGTATGTTTTCTGAGATCTCAAATTTCTCTCACAAGTGCCATTCGCATCTGCTGTTCTCATGTAAATCCACCAGATGCCGCTGACGACTGACTGACTGACTGAATGACTGACCGATCGACTGACTCAACCTCTTCCTTTCCTAAACCCAACCAATAGTGTTTTCAAAAGCACAGATTGACCTGCCCAACTCACTTCCCTAAACCCAACCGACAGTTTTAAAAAGCAATCCAGAAAAAGAAAAGCCCTCGCCTGATTTTTGTCACGTTTTCAGATCTTACCACGTTCTCACCCTGTTATTTACTTGTTTATTTTATTTTTTGCCTTCTGTTTTTGTCTTACCTACTTTCTGGAACCATTCTTCGCCGGACTCGAACCCTGTCGTTGTGGTCAACTCCTCTCTGCGCCTCAAGTCCTCCGACAATCAGAGGTAAGCGATCAGCTGGTAAGCACGAAAAGGAATGGTGTTATACTGCCCCGTAGCGTTCGTTTTGAAGACGAAATGCAGCCATACGTACTTCTGGCTACATAATTTGCGATCTCCAGAAATGTATATAAGGCTACGTTTTCAGAATGAGCCTATGTTGTACCTATCACGCCAAATCATCTTATGGAAGCTGTTTGGACAGAAATATGTGTAGGAATAGTGTGTACACAGCCATATTACAGTCTTTTATTTATTTCCCAAAATTAAACCAGGATCCCAAACCCAGCAATATTGAACAACCACCCTATCACGAATTATTCCCGCCCACTGATATTGATTGACAGCCGTGCATTATCATGTCTCAGTATTAGCACGTGTTGTCATGTCCACAAGGCAGGATTTGCTAAGAAACTGGGATTAAAAGATGGATCCTGTCACACTCTGTGCAAGCAGATGAGCAAAAACAGCTCAACACATTAAACATGTGTTTGTATGTATTAATAGCACACAGCGTATATTGTAACAGCATTTGTGTGTGGCTCATTCATCACTACAGGAACACTGAATAAACTCCACAACAACTTCATCAAATTACCACTGGAAAACTTCCTGATTCAGTCTTACTGTGGTATTTGTGACTGTGGGTCTCTGCTAAAACATTTTGAGAAGTTCCTTTTCACACCATGAAGATTTTTTGTGTGCAATGGACAGGTTTTTAATTGCCGTTGCTGATTTCATGAATAACCTTTCCTATCCAGAGAAACTTTCCATTCCACAACAAGTTCTTTAAAATGAAAAATGTTATTTAGATCATTTAAATGTTCAGTGTAAGAAATAAATTCATTACCTGTTAGATAGTTTAGTGTCTGAATATGACGCACATATTACAGCTGCTTATATTTAAATGCTTTCCTTTTTAAATGTTTCATTTTTTTGTGGCAACAAAATGATGCCTTGTCAAAGCACATTTTTATTTACTTATTTCTGTAACCAGAATTTGCCTGATATTATGAGGAAAGTAACGTAACTATTTTATGTTTTGTCAGTTTAGTGGCTAATTCGTATGAGTTCAGTCGTACGAAAATACCATTTTTAAAATGAGGTGTGGCACCAAACCCCACCCTTGAACGCAACTGTTTCTGGGTGATAAGCAAATCGTACTAAAATGTACAAATGAGATTGTACAAATTCATATGAATTAGCCACTAAATTAAAAAAGTTGGCATGAGATAGCGTTGGAATTTGCAGTAATAATGTTGAAGATGAATGATGAGTTTTATTTTAATACTTACAGTACATTTCTAGCTTAAACAATCTCACGATCTATTAAAAAACATAAAATACTTTAGTTACATCCACTGATTTTTGGGCTAAATATATGCTTGCTTTGTCCGGATTGGTTCATTCATTCATTCATTCATTCATTCATTTTCCTTCAGCTTAGTCCGTTATTTATCAGGGGTTTGCCACAGCGGAATGAACCACCAACTATTCCAGCATATGTTTTACACAGCGGATGCCCTTCCAGTCGCAACCCAGTACTGGGAAACACCCATACACTCTCACATTCACACACACACACTCATACACTACGGCCACAACATGCAAACTCCACACAGAAATGCCAACTATCCCAACCTTCTTGCGGTGAAGGTTAGTGCTAACCACTGAGCCACTGTGCTGCCTCCTGATTGGTTTTGCACAAATTCTGCTATTAAATGCATGATTTTTTTTTTTTTTTACTGAATTATTGCTATCAGTTCATCAAAGGAACAAACAATTCTATTCATCTTTATTTCTATAGCGCTTTTACAATGTAGATTGTGTCAAAGCAGCTTCACATAGAAGATTATAGTGAATTGAAATGGTGTCAGATCAGTTTTTAGAGTTTAAGTTCAGTTCAGTTCAGTGTGGTTTAAATTTTCACTGCTGAGAGTCCAAACACTGAAGAGCAAATCTATCGATGCGCAGCTCTACAGGTCCCGAACCATGCAAGCCAGTGGCGACAGCGGCGAGGAACGAACTTCACCAATTTGCGAAAGTGAAGGAAAAAAAACCTCGAGAGAAACCAGGCTCAGTTGGGCACGACCATTTCTCCTATGGCCAAACGTCTTGTGCAGAGCTGCAGTCTAGGCGCCGAAGGCTGGTGAACGCTGGACGTCAGCGAAGACTCGTCTGTCACTGGGGTCTCACAGGAGTCAGTCTCATGCTCTCCACTCCACCATGACCACCACAGCAGCTGCTCAGGATACTCAGGCCTGGTCCGGGATTATGGAAACCTTGGGATCATCTCTTCACAGGTCTTGGATTGCAATCATTTAACAAACTCACAACAGGTCTGTCTTTAAAGGTTAATAAAGGGTTAAAGGTTTAAAGGTTATCAGTTATTGTTAAAATTGATTTCTATATGAATAAAAGAACTGCTGTGCCCACAATAACCTCCCACTCGAGTTAAACACCAGTCACAATTTCTTCATAAATGCAAATCTCCAGCGTTTGCCTGATGCTTGTTTTCCAGTCTGAGTGACAGCACTGAACTGCTCTGACAACACTTTCCATGTGTCTCTGGATAAGCTGACCCCCAGTGACATTTCCACCCAGAAAACTGAAACAAACACTACATTCTTGTCAAATGTCATGCCGCTGAAGCCTAGAGTGAAATCTGCGTAACATTTACATCCACCGAATGTATCGCGGAGAAAAACAATCACACTCGACTAAAAATATCTGAACAGGTTCCTGAGTCGACACCAAGTGGATTATTCTTTTTAAAAAATCACTATATGAGATGCTGGTGCTTTTAATAGACTTAATTATAACTTTGTACTTTGATTGTAATGCCACTGATTGTAATATTTGTAATATTACAATGATTGTAATATTGCCACTACGTATTTGGCGTACTTGTATCTTATATATGTCTATGATAAAGTTACTGTATGTTATTATATCTTGTTTCAATGTGAATTGTATTGCAGTTAAAAAAAATAATAATAATTTTAAAAAGATGAACATTTAGGGGTCTTTACAAAGAACGTGCTCTTGCATTCATCTAAACGGCTTACTTAGTCTGCATACAAAAAAATCTCTTTGACCAGCTGTTGACATATTACAGTGGTTTATATTTAGCTGTTTTGATTGCATAAATACAGCACATCCTTTAAGCCAATGAAAGGTTACAATTCCTTTTAAAAATTAAAATGTTTGCACTAACAAAACACAAATGGCACAAATATTAACATTTACTGCACAGGATTTGAAAAAATGTGTTTCTGAGCATCTTTTTTGGAGCTTGAGCTTCCTTTTACAAAATATATCATCAGGAGGCATCTCTATTATTTTGTATATCACTTTTTTGGGTAACACTTTAGTTTACACAATAGTTGTACACTTTAGTTTACACTTCAGTTTTCACAATTCACAGTATTAACAAACCATAACACCATTCATTTTCCTTCAGCTTAGTCCCTTATTTACCAAGGGTCACCACAGAGGAATGAACCGTCAACTATTCCAGCATATGTTTGACCTTATAGCCACAACGCAGTACTGGAAAACACGCATACACTCTCACAGTCACACATGCACTCATACACTACGGCCAATTTTGCTTACCCAATTCACTTATACCACATGTCTTTGGACTGTGGGGGAAACCGGAGCACCCAGAAGAAACCCACGCGAATACGGGGAGAACAAGAAAACTCCACATAGAAACGACAACTGACCCAGCTGGGGCTTGAACCAGCAACCTTCTTGCTGTGAGGTAACAGTGCTAAACACTGAGCCACCGTGCCGCCACTTCTAACTTAATAAACTACTAATTAGATATTTATTAATAGTTAGTAGGTAAAAGTTGGGTTTAGGTTTTGGGTAGGATTAGGGATGCAGAATTAGATCATACTTTATAACTACCAATGAACAGCTAATATCTTAATAATAGGTAGGTAATAAGCCAGTAGTTAACAGCATGAATTGGGACCTAATCTAAAGTGTTACCCATTGCTCATGGGGAGAATTTCTAATACAAAAGCTGTTAGAGTTACAGTAAGTAGTAACACTTTATAATATGGATACATTCGTTAAAGGGATAGTACACTCAAAAATGAAAATTACCTCAGTATTTATTCTTCCTCGTGTGGGTTTAAACCTTTATGAGTTACTCTCTTCTGCTGAAAACAAAAAAAAATATTTTACAATAATGCTGATTGCTGGAATCTATTTAATTCCACAATAGAAATTACTATGGAAGTCATTGGGTACCAGCAACCTGCATTCTTCAAAATATCTTCTTTTGTGTTCAGCAGAATAAAAAAAACCCTCAAATAGGTTTTGAACAAGCGAAGGGTAAGTAAATGATGACAGAATTAAATTTTTTGGGTGAACTATCCCTTTAATGTTAATGTATTTGTAAACATGAACAAACAATCAACAATACATTTATTACAGAATTTTCCAGTTTATTCTTATTGCATGTTAGTAAATACATTAACTAATTTAATTTGTTAATTCAACTTAATGTAAAGTGTGACCAGTAAGTTTGACATACTCTCACATATATACATTTAATTCCTCTTTTGGGGGCCCATAGATATGATATTCACATTCTTTTTCTATTGCTAAATAGGAACACAAAAATTACATTTATTCTATTAAAATGTATTCCCTCCTTCTAAATATTGTGAATAAAATATGTGGGGAAAAAAATGACCTTTTTCAAAATTATCCAATTATCTAATCTTTATCCAATTATAAAAAGATAAAGGGAAAAATTATTGGATGAAATGGGATTGTTATTTACTTCAAACAGGACATGACTAAACCTCAAGATTGCACCTTAACCCCTATTCGTAATAAGATACTTTTGTTTTTCTTTAAGACCTCATGTTGTTAATTGTTATTAATCTTTTTTTTTGTCTGTTTGTTCCTTTGGTATTTTTTTCTGCAACAAAAATGTGTATATAAAACAGAAAATCATTCATTCATTTTCCTTCGGCTTAGTCCCTTTATTCATCAGGTGTCGCCACAGTGGAATGAACCGCCAACTTATCCAGCATATGTTTTACACAGCGGATGCCCTTCCAGCTGCAACCCAGTACTGGGAAACACCCATACACACTCATTTACACACATACACTACAACCAATTTAGTTCATTCAATTCACCTATATCTATCTTTGGACTGTGGGGGAAACCGGAGCACCCGGAGGAAACCCACGCGAACATGGGGAGAACATGCAAACTCCACACAGAAATGCCAACTGACCCAGCCGGGACTCAAACCAGCGACCTTCTTGCTGTGAGGCGATCGTGCTACTCACTGCGCCACCGTGACGCCCTATGTATATTTCTTTCACAATAAATGTTTACTTCTGTAAAATGGGTTGATGTTTTTGTTCACTACAATATTTCGACAAACTATATTTTAAATGACTTCAAACTTACTAAGGCTGACAAATAGGATAACCTAGTAATTCAAAGGATAGTAGCAGTGAATAAAGATATAAAATGACAATTATTAGGATTTTGGGGCTCCACTTTGATATTTAAATAGACTTTTTACCCTTTAACTGACATCACAACTACGTGGTTGACCTTATTTCCATAAATCAACATAAAAAAACAAAGAAAACTCAAAATGTGCTTAGAGGAACACAATTTAACTAAAGAAATTGGTGAAAAAAATTATGTTAGAGTGGAAGTTCATTCATTTTCCTTCAGCTTAGTCCCTTAATTATCAGGGGTTGCCACAGCGGAATGAACCGCCAACTATTCCAGCATATGTTTTACGCAGCTGATGCTCTTCCAGCCACAACCCAGTACTGGGAAACACCCATACACTCTCACATTCACACACACACTCATACACTATGGCTAATTTAGTTCATCCAATTCACCTATAGCACACAGAAAAACCAACTGGCCCAGCCTGGACTCGAACCAGCGACATTCTTGCTGTGAGGCGACAGTGATA
>CAIGQV010017835.1:23204779-23221529 GCA_903798115.1 Danio jaintianensis
TCTATCTATCTATCTATCTATCTATCTATCTATCTATCTATCTATCTGTCTATCTATCTATCTATCTATCTATCTATCTATCTATCTATCTATCTATCTATCTGCAGCGGGGAAAATAAGTATTGAACACGGATTGAATCAGATTTTGCCAAAAACCCAAACAATACAAACATAAAAATATGATGAAAAAATCTGAAAAATGAGTTATGTGTAATAACAATAAAATGACACAAGGAGAAAGTACTGAACTACTGAATGTATTTAATACTTTATATAAAAGGCTTTTTTGGTGATGGCAGCTTAAAGACGCCTCTCATATGGAGAATGAAGTCACATGCATTGCTCAGGTGTGAGTTTTTCACAGACTTCAACAGAGTATAAAAATCTTGATGGTTCTGTGGGTCTCGTCTATCAAATCTGATCTTTAATTTGTATTTTATATTGGAGTCAAGTCAGGTGATTGGCTGGGCCATTCTACAGCTTGATTTTTTTTCTCTGAAAGCATTTGAGAGTTTCCTTGGCTGTGTTTTGGATCATTGTCTTGCTGAAATGTCCACCTTGGTTTCATCTTCATCATCCTGCTAATGTAGATGTTGGACTGAAGCAGCTAATATTAATTTACAATGACGAAGGGCAGAGAATTGCTGAAGAACTACTGGGAGATTTCATCTGCTGTCTGGGCTTTCACTGCCTTTCTACACCTCCCTTTTTTCATGTGTTCAATACTTTTTCCCTGTGTCATTTCATTTTATTACGCATAACTTAATTTGTAAACTAATTTAAACTAATTAAAAACTAATTCGTAAAACAACTTTAGTTGTTACCAACATCCGGGGAAAATTTCAAGTCAACGGCACCTTTAGAAATATGTTTTCTGAGAAAAATGGTGACGTGTTTTATTTTCCCTGCTGTAACTTTTGTAATTGAATGGTCGTTTTGAGTGAGATGGCTTACACGATGAAAAATGTTTGAGAAGTAGTGAAAACTTTGACAGTTTAAGTGAGAATCAGCTCATCAGTTTTGATCCACAAGTCATATGTAATTAGTTGTTGCGCATACACGTTTCAAAGTATTTGCAATTTGCACAAATCAAAAAGAAACTCCAATCTAATGTGATCAAGAATCTAATTGTTCAGAGATCTGAACTTTCATTCATTCATTCATTTTCCTTCGGCTTAGTCCCTTATTTATCAGGGGTTGCCACAGCGGAATGAACCACCATCTATTCCAGCATATGTTTTACGCAGCGGATGCCCTTTCAGCTGCAAACCAGTACTGGGAAACACCCATACACAATCATACACTACGGCACTACTTTTTAGTTCATCCAATTCACTGTGGGGGAAACCGGAGCACCTGGAGGAAACCCACGCCAACACAGGGAGGACATGCAAACTCCACACAAAAATGCCAACTGGCCCAGCCGGGACTCGAACCAGCGACCTTCTTGCTGTGAGGCGACAGTGCTAACCACTGAGCCACCGTGCTGCCCCAGATCTGAACTTAATGTTTTGAAAAAAATTCTCCTTTGAGAATTGAGCTGAAGCAATCATGAAAATGTTGACATTCTAAAGTAATTTTTGACATTTATGCCAGAATTGTTTGGGTCTTCCACACTGCCAGGCCTAGTTCAGCAGAAATATGTGCACGCACCTTTCTGCACAATCTAAGTCGCAAACACGTGTAAAAAACACACACAGGATGAGTAATCACTTGTCAGGGTTGTAGGCACTGAGCCAGCGTGAGCTCTGGAAATGAAATTACTCGACGGACGGATTACGCTCGCGTTGCTTACAAGCACAAAGTGGGATTTTGCTGTCAAAGAGCTCGAGGTGAGATGGGGAAATTTCCGTGAATTAAGTCTATGAATAGGTCTGTTTTGGCCTCGCAGATGTGTTGCAGCGAGCCACGGCGAAAGGATTTGAAAGCATTTTCTCACGCACATAAAAAGCCATAAAAGCTTATGATTTGATATGGTAGTAATAGGCTATATGATTTAACAACCATAAGACATTATCCATTATGGATGAACGAATGCATTAGCTGCTAGAGACTGTGATAAGCAGCAGCTCTGACCAGACAATATTAATGCACTTGTTCAGTATTATTAGAGCTGAAAGCCAGGCATTTAGGGTTTAGGATTAGTGAAAAAAAAAAAAAACTGTCATATTCAGTGTTATTTTGAGTAACAATTAGTTATTATTAAAAAACTATTCATATTTTAGTCATTTTGTCATTTACTTTTGATTTGACAGAAGTTATTTTAGTTTTAATATTAACAAAAAAAAGAGAGATTTCTATATGCAAAATGCTTTTTCTTGTTTATGTTAGGCCAAGTAACTGTGACTGATGTCAAATATCTGACAATGCCCCAGCAGACAGGCAGCACAACATTATTTATAAGACTTAATATTAGGTTAGATTTAGGTTGTGACGTCAGGTGATCAAAATTCAATGTCTAGCCAGCGTCTAAGGACAACGTTATTTTGACGTCCAATAACGACATTAAATGACGTTGATATTTGCTTGATTTTAGGTTGTGTTGGAAAGTGACCAAAATCCAACGTCGAGCCAACAACTTAAACCAACGTCAAATTAACGTCAAATACTGACATTTATTCATCCGGTATGGCAACCAAAATCCAGCGCTACCCACTGCGCCATTTGATGCAATTTAGCTTCTCAAGTAAAAATGTCTTGATTAAAGGTTGTTTAGATATTTGCGCTGGACAAATATAGTGAGGAAAATTTTTTCCTGTGTAAAATAAAATAAACTAAAATACAATAAATTTTGGCGACATGGTGGCTCAGTGGTTAGCACTGTCGCCTCACAGCAAGAAGGTCACAGGTTGAAGCCCCAGTTGGATCAGTTGGCATTTCTGTGTGGAGTTTGCATGTCCTCCCCGTGTTGGCGTGGGTTTCCTCCGGGTGCTCTGGTTTCCCCCACAAGTCCAAAGACATGCGCTTTAGGTGAATTGAATAAACTAAATTCCGTAGTGTATGTGTGTGAATGAGTGTGTACGGATGTTTTCCAGTACTGGGTTGCAGCTGGAAGGGCATCTGCTGTGTAAAACATATGCTGGATAAGTTGGCGGGTCATTCCACTGTGGCGACCCCTGATGAATAAAGGGACTAAGCTGAAGGAAAATGAACAATTTATTTTTTTAAGTTATTTTAAATAACACAATTATTCTATTTTTAAGGTTTAAATTGAATTTAAATACAGACACCAAGAATTAATTGCACACCATACAAAACTTCATAAAACATTTTCAAAATTAAATGTCATCTACCTTTATAAGTCATTTCCATAAAGCCTTATTTTAATCTTTAAAAAAAAAAACTACCCTGTGAAGGTCTTTCACTGCATCTTTTTACTTACGTATTTTACAGGAGCCCTGTGATAAAACACTATGCATAAGCCAACGCCTGTGCGCTGCGTGTTCAAAGGCCAGATTTTATTAGCAAGACGAACCGTCCAATCGCCTACCGCCCCTGCAAATTCTCAATCTTAATGTGACTTCATGCCGCACATTTCAGTTTTCCCTTAATCAGAGTTAGTGCATGTGGAGAAATGCCTGTGATGCATGAAGGTCTCCAATGTTTCGCAGCAGGCGTCTGTAACATTGCTGCGGGAGCTCGTCGGTCAATGCTTAAGCTTCGCATCTACATGCAAATCAAGTGGTTAATATTTCCAAGTGTCTCGGCATTGACTGATTGAGCAGAAACGGAGCCGCACATGTTCAGACAGAGCCGAGCCAAATGCACAGCCATGCTTTCATAATACTGCTGACTCCAGACCAGCTGAATCCCAGGACGAGCTTCATGACTTGTAATCAAATGAGGACGGTCCTCCAGCACACACACACGCACACGCACACACACACACGCACACACACACACGCACACACACACACACACTCTCTATAAGCCCCTTCCATCTCTATCTTTCTCTCCTTGATGTTGTTTGTGTTGTTTATGAGCTTGACCTTGTGTACTGTATAACCATGACATGAGATTTAGTTATTGATCTGAATGAAGCTGGAAACGCTTTTAAAGCTATAGTCATTGCTCATACTGTACACACTCAAAAACTATTGTTCAAACTATTTAATTCAAATGAGCTGAAACAACACAATTATTGAGATCTTTTTGGGACAACTTAATTGTATTAAGTTCAATCCACTAAAATTTGTTAAGTTCACTTAATCGATTTGTGTTGGGACAAAAAAAAACAAATTCTGTCATTACTTAACCAGAATTCCTGTAAAATATCAGTCAGTATAACGATAGTTTGTTTTCAGGCATATTTAGAACAAGATGACATAATAAAAGTCTCTATTTAAAGTCATTGTAAATTTATATTTTTGCTAGCGAACATTGTTATTCTTTAGGTGAGAAGTTAACACATGCAAGTGAATCCACTGAAAAAAAAAACCCATTTGTTTTGGTAATCTTCAGTCAAAGTCAGACTATTTTATTCTGTGTTTGGAAAGACGGTCCTTCTCTGTTGACGTCTTTTGACGGCTTCAGTCTCAATATTTCTTAACCACCCCTCTTACTGGTAGTTTGATACAAGGGAATGATGTGCAAAAGAAAGCCCCGCCCCCTAGTCAATAGTCCATTTTAGTTGAAAGTAGTTGTATATTGAAATAAAAGTATCAGCAACTTCCAGTTCACACGGACTTTAAAGCGATAGTTGAAAATGTCAGTCAGAATAACAATAGTTAGTTGTCAGGCTTATTTAGACCAAGATGACATAACAAAAGACTCTATTTAAAGTACACAGTGCCACCTCACAATACTAATTACTTACTAAAAATACTAATTAAATCCTTTTAAATCCTCAAAACGCACAGCTATTTTTCAAACCTCTAAGTTTTTATTATTAATTAAATAAGGTATGATCCAGATATTCACGGATTTGTGCTAGTGATAACTACATGATTAACTCTTTAAAGGGACAGTTCACTCCCCCAAAAATGAAAATTCTGTTATCATTCACTCTTTCTCTAATTATTATAAAGCTATTTGAGTTTCTTTCTTCTGTTGAACAGAAAAAAAATTATACAGAAGAATTCTGGAAAAAACAGCTACTAGCTGTTTTTCCATCCAAAGATGCGAATTAGATTTATGCACAAACCTGAAATATTGCATAAAACATTTGTGAATAAAGCACCGTTTCCATCCAAAAGATGTCAAAGATAACAAAACCATCACTTCCTTATAAACTGGCGGCAAATATCAAAAAGAAAAATTGAATTTGCTGGGTTAGGAGAAGCCACTGAGGTGCTTTTTTCTTATAATAAATGATTTGTGCCTCAGAAGAAGAAGATGAAATGCGATGAATGGTGGCTTTTGGAGGCATGGGACACTTTTTTGGACTGCAGACACTCAAGACAGTTCTGGAGGTAATAATACTGAACCACTTTGATGATAGACTTTGCCTGAGGGATTTTAGAAAGACCAAAACAACATTTCAGATGTTTTACAATGTAGTCAGTCCGCTGATTAGTCCATTAATGCCATCCCATCGCACCTATTTTTGTCATCACATGATCTGTTAAAACAAAAATCACATGACATTTTTTGATGTGCATGCTGAAATTTATTCTGTAAATGTGTTTCCATCATAGTTCATGCTCATTTTTAAGTATCTCATAAAATGTTTATCCTACTTAGTTGTGCACATACGTTTTTTATGCACATTTTCTAAATGTATGTGCATCTTGGCATTTTCATTAAGCATTTTTTATGCATTATTCCAAAATGCGCATAAAAATGGTTTGATGGAAAAATAGCTATTGACTTCCATGGTATTTTTTTCCTATGGAAGTCAATGGCTGCTTTTTACAACATTCTTTATAATATCTTGTTTTGCGTTCAACAGAAGAAAAAAATTCATTAAAGTTTAGAACCACCTGAGTGTGAGTAAATGGTGGGGATATTTTTATTTTTGGGTGAACTATCCCTTTAAGTCATATAGGAACAGATTATGTTATTAATTTAAGTTATGTCTTTATATTTCACAAAATGGGATGTGTAATCTTTTAATATGTGTGCTGAACAAAGATGTTTATTTGTGTATTATTTTATAAACAATAACCTGATAATCTGTCCAATGACAAAAGCTTAATATATGAAAAATGCATACCAGGCCTGTAGCCAGGGGGGGTTGGGTGACCAATAAAAAGGAGTGAAGCACCAAAAGCGGCCCATATTAAAACTAATTTAAATACTAATTTTGCTATTGTTGTTATCCATGAATTAAAATTTTTCTTATTCAAATGTCCAAATTCTGACTGGGTAAAGTTGAATGTGCTGGCCAGTTTGTTATTTTGCCTAATAAATGACAATAGTGTAATAAATCTAGTGATATATGGTGTAATAAATTTGTATTTTAAAAATAAGTATTTTTTTCATCCTTCTTTATTCTAAATCTTTATGAAATGGTTTTGGTACATCAAAAAAGTGTGGTTATGCTGACCATCCGACAAGCTAATCCAATCTATTTTATTTTAATCCAGCTAAAAATAGTGCTTAAAATGTCACTAAAATGCAGTATTTAAATATCATGAATAAATAGAAAATGAGGCCTAAAACTGCAAAAAGGTCCACTTTTTTGAGAAAAAAGAACCACTTCTTTCACCAGGCTGGCTACAGGCCTGCATACATATTTAACATATACACATATTTTATCTACAGCATTTAAAGGGATAGTTCACCCCAAAATGGGTCAATGGGTAAACCAACATTAAAAAAAAAAAATAATCTTTTGTGCTCAACAAAAAAAAAAGAAACTCATTAAGATTTAAAACTACATGAGGGAGAGTAAATGATGAGCTAATTTTCATTTTTGGGTGAACTATCCCTTTAAGGTCTGAAAATATGGAATACCTATAGTCATTTTTTGCAATTAAATGCTCTAAATGATAATAATCTTGAAATTTGCATGTCACCTTATCTGTAGCATATAAAACCAAACACAAATGAGCATTTCACTGAGAACAAAATCAAATCCAGATAACCAATAATAACTCAAAGTCTAAAGTTCTGTAAAACTCATGAAAGCGCTCCAGAAAAGCAGTGTGTGAGCTGCTGTGCGTCTCTCAGGAGTGAAGTGAGTGTGTGTTGGTTGGGTGCCAGAGACAGAGGTGACCCTGTCAAACACTCGGCCTCTTTAATTAGTGCGAACGCCCTGAGGATGTGCTGATTACTCCTTTCATTACGGCTGCTAAGAGCTCAAGAGCACACCACTGACAATTATCCGCTCGTGTCGCTGTCAGCCCGAGCTTGAAAAATCAATTGATAAAGTGTCGATTGGCCAAAATCATGTAAAATATGCAAGGATCTGAGTGGAAAAAGCTTAATGCGATTTGCTCAAAGTGGTTCTGAATTACAGTGCAGATGATCTCGTGGTGACATTACTATCAATCAATCGGATTTTAATGTCAGGTTTAATGTACAGTTAAAGTCACAATGATTAGCCCTCCTGTGATTTTTTTTCTTTTTTAAATACTTCTCAAACGATGATTGACAGAGCAAGTAATTTTTCACAGTATTTCCTATAATATTTTTTCTTCTGGAGAAAGTCATATTTGTTTTATTTTAACTAGAATAAAAGCAGTTTAAATTTTTTAAAAACCATTTTAAGGTCAATATTATTAGCCCCCTTCAGCAATATTTTTTTTTGATTGTCTACAGAACAAACCATCGTTATACAATGATTTACCTAAATAATGGAAAGAAGACTTTTTTCAACACATTTCTAAACATGATAGTTTTAATAACTCATTTCTAATAACTGATTTCTTTTATCTTTGCCATGATGACAGTACATAATATTTTACTGGATATTTTTTAAGATACCAGTATTCAGCTTAAAGTGACATTTAAAGGCTTAATTAGGTTAACTAGTTTAATTAGGCAAGTTAGGGTAATTAGGCAAATCATTGCATAATGATGGTTTGTTCTGTAGACACTTAAAAAAATATATTGCTTAACGGGGATAATAATATTGACCTTAAAATGTTGTTGTTGTTTTTTTATTAAAAACTGCTTTTATTGGAGCCGAAATAAAACAAAAGAAAAGATATTATAAGAAGTACTGTGAAAATGTCCTTTCTTTGTTAAACATAATTTGAGAAATTTTTTAAAAAGATTAAAAAATATATTAATAAATAAATCACAGGAGGGCTAATAGTTTGGACCTCAAATGTCAAACTTTCTCTGGACATCCATACTTTCTCATAGTACAAACTACAAGAGCAAAGCACAAACATTTCAGCGGCCTAAAGCACAACCTTCAGATAGTTTGTTCTCCTACACAGAGATGAACACATCAGCTGCTCCTCAGCGAGGGGGAGGACAGTCAAGGACAAACTAAAAATCCATTGCTGCAACCTTGAGCTGCTGTTTTTGGCCAATTAAAGCTGCGTTCTGGCTCTGCTCCACCACAGCTTACTGTACTGTCGAGGCATCATTCTGATGAGGAAATGAGGAATTCTGGGATTGAAGGCAACGGTCGACCTCTTAAAAGTATTTACTGGTCGACTAGAGAGGTCAGGTCGCTGGGAAGGGCACCGAGCATTTGAGATCAGCGTAATATAAGCTGTTTCACGTGCACTTTCAGCAGAACATGTATGTGAGCACAGTCATGACTTTAAACAAGGATTATAACGAATGCTTACTGTCTATAGAAGAGACTGGGGATAGTTGTCAAAAGGGCAAACGTGCTTTCTGAGTCAGTGTATGCTTACTCAAGAAAAGACAGTATTTTAGAATAATTTGTAAGAAAAAGTGTTGAAATGCAATGGTGGAAATTGTTAGAATTTAGATTGAAGATTTATATAGATAGGTGAAGGCAAAATTATTAGCCCTCCTGTTAAATGTGTTTCTCTTTTTTTAAATATTTCCTGAGTGCTGTTGTTTAACAGACATTAACAGAGAGAATTCTTTTAAAAGCACATTTTTAAACAATAGTTTTAATAAGTAATTTATTTTACCTTTGCCATAATGACAGTACATCATTTTTGAGTTATTTTGTAAGATAGTAACATTCAGCTTAAAGTGCAATTTAAAGGCTTAGCTAGGTTTACTAGACAAGGTTTATCAGGCATGTCATTGAACAACAATGGTTTGTTCTGTAGACAATCAAAAAAAAAAAAAAATAATAATAATCTTGACTTTATTTATTTTTATTTATTGAAAACTGCTTTTATACCAGCCAAAAAAATTATATAAATAGGAAATACTGTGAACATTTCCTTGCTCTGTTCACTATATAATTATTTGAAAAAAATATATACAAATTTCACTGAGAGCTAATAATTTAGACTTAATATGCAAATTATTAAAAAATGTTTACATTTACTATATATATATGCATTATATGTCTCAGGCTTTCTGCAGGTTTCACCAAGTCAAATTTAAGACCTTTTTAAAATCATTATCAATTAAATTTCAGACAGGGCTAAATGCTATAAATTTTTTCGAATGGCCCAGTTAGTCAAGCAAGTTTTTATTTGCCCCATCAAACAAAAATTCTTAGCCACATATTTAAAATAATGTTAAGGCTAAAAACAAGCAAACCCTAGTTGTGTACATACACATTTTGTCAACATAACTAAAAAAAAACTCTTTAAAAACCATAATAAACTAAATGTATACACAACAGCCTGTCCAGGTCAGTGTCCTCACACATATGGTCTATAAATTCACTGAGAACTTTTAAACAAATATTAATGTAAGGATGATAATTATACCATATTAGTAAATAGAGTTGTAAATTAAGATTTAATAAGAAAAAATAATAATAATTTGCTGGAAATTGGATGGGTGTTGGCCCAATTGGGTAGCATTACATGGAAATGGGAAAGGTAAGACCCCTTTAAAATTATTTAAGACCTCACAACCACATTTCAGTCAACTTAAGAGTTTTTAACGCATAACATTTTGATTTTGAAATTTAAGACATTTTAAGACCCGGCGGATATGCTGTGTTTACATCTATTTTATTTCAAGTAACAAAAATGTTGTTTTATCATTCTGTACTATCACTGGGTTTTATTAATAAAACAAATGACTCCTTACACTAACTGCGCCCTTAAATTGTTTGCAAAACTGTCACTTTCAATACAGTGCAACAATTTATGCAAGAAGGCATTTATGAATGATTTACACAAATCTGTTCTGTTCATTGTTTATGAATGAGGCCAAAGTGTGTGCTAAATAAACTATTGCTTTTCTTTTTAAGACTGTGTATGTATTATATGCATTTATACAAGTAATTTCTTCCAAAAATAAACCTTACCTGAAATAAATTGTCTTCTATATTTTCAGATAAAGTTAACACACAACACAACATGCATTTGTTTTACAGATGTAATGGTCAGTAAATGTGTATTTTAAAGTGTTTTTCAATTAAAAAAATTACTTTCCCACATCTACCGTTAACATTTTAATCTACAATTTGTAATAAATCTCTGAAGGGACTTTGATATTAATTGATTTAATATTAAATCAAGGAAGGCAGAGCTCTGGGATTTGTGATCGATGACTTCAGCTCATCAATACTCACAGTCAGAGAAGATTTTCATCAGCTGTGCCACCAATCTATTTCATGCCTAGATATAATTATCAATATTTCAGTGATTTATTTGCAGCCTGCACCTAAATATGTGCATAGTGTGTGCGTTTTGTTTGTGTGCGCACCTTCATATTCGCATATTCATCCTGAACCAAAAGCCAATTCCACCTGGTAACCTGTAAATAATGTACAGTATTAAAACACTGTAGCTGCTATAGTCTCATGCATTTCATTAAAAGCTAACATATCATGAAAATCTGACTTTGTCCATACTATAATCGGGTCCCTGGTGCATCTACCATCCCAGAAAACAAGAAAAAAAGGGCACTTTTGTAGTAACTTTGACTTGGTAAGCCTTTCTCTGCAAGCATGTGAAAAAAAAAACCCATGGCGTTCAGATTTTGCTTTCCTAATTATATTGGAATGGGATCTTATTATATTAGTGTCTCTTAATCTGCATATTAAACAGCACCGGCATTTCCTCTCATACACACACATACACTACGGCCAATTTAGTTTATTCATTCACCTATAGCGCATGTCTTTGGACTTGTGGGGGAAACCGGAGCACCCGGAGAAAACCCTCGCGAACACGGGGAGAACATGCAAACTCCACACAGAAATGCCAACTGGCCCAGCCTGACTCGAGCCACCAACCTTCTTACTGTGAGGCGACAGTGCTAACCACTGAGCCACCATGTCGCCCCGTGGTGGAATTTCATTTTTGAAATTTTGAATGTGCTGAAGAATTTTACATTGGTTTTGACAACTCTATCAGAAACAGTATTGAACTAACTGTTGGTGAAGCAGTCCAGTGGGTAACACTTTACAATAACAGTACATGACTAATGATGTACTAATATGTAAACTAAACATTGCTTTATTATGAACTAATGATGAGTTATGACATGCACTAATTATAGACTAACTTTAACTGCAACACGAGAGAGTGTGTATAACGACTACCTTAAGTACTTGCTAGTACATGTTTGTTAATTAATGTATTAATTAACACTTTAGTTTTAGCTAATTGTAACCAACATGAACTGATGACCTGTTAATGTATCTTTATGTCATGACTTTATTTGGAGGGGCACATTATCATTTTCTCATTCTTAACTACTCATGAACTCCTGTGTTTAAACTGTTCATTTCGATCGCGATAGAACATTTTTCTATTGTTTTTCAATGTAAAAACGCACCAGACGGACAGGCATAACTGTTATATTTAAACATAGCTCATGAGTAGTTAAGAATGAGTTAATGATAATGTGCCCCTCCAAGTAAAGTCATAATATAAAAATACATTAACAAGTCATGAGTTCATGTTAGTTATATTTAGCTAAAAATAAAGTGTAACATGTACTAACAAGTAATTAAGGTAGCCATTATTCACACATGAACTCAAGTGACTCATGTTGTAGTTAAAGTTAGTTCATAATTTGCACTATGCCTTATTTCACCAACAGTTAGTTCAATGCTGTTTCTGAAGTTGTCAAAACCAACAGTTTGTGAACTTTATATTCATTGTTTTTCCAAATATCCTTTCTGAATGTGCTTGTTAGCTTGCTGTGTGGCTAAAGTTATCTTTATGTATTTACAGAAAACAGCGTGATGTCATTAGATGAATCCCAAAATGCTAACCACCAGTGCCATCATAAATGCATATTTATGTACTTTATAGCCAGGTTACTGACTTTTTACGTTTACTATAATAATGAGAGGATTGTACTAATAGTGCAATGTTTATTTCCAAAGGGAGCACATCAGAACAATTAGCATGCTAGCCGATAAGCTGAATCAACTTTACTCCACATAAACATATCCACTAACCGTTCAGAAATGTCCTGGTTCAGTCTAGAAGTTGTATCCTCTTCCTCTTCATCATTGTCCGTCTCTGTTTTGGACATGTAAGGGCTTTAATCTGCAACTAGTAATTTCTAACATTTTGACAGAAACAGCTTCGCCTGTTTTGTTGTTTTTGGAGTGTCATAATGGCACATAAAAGCTCCGCCCCCTTCTGGAAAGCAGCAGCTCATTTGCATTTTTAAGAGACAACCGTGTTTTGGCTCAGACACAAACTAGTGCACATTGAACATGGTATTATAAATGATCTGTGAGGTATTCTGAGCTGAAACTTCATAAACATATTCTGTGGACAGCAGATATGCATTTTTTCATCTTATGAATAGGAGCAGCATAAAATCTCCCCCTTAAAAAAAAATCAAAGAGCTCATATTACCTGTCAAAACACCAACAGCGCTCCAAATGATTATAATTTGAAAGGTGAACAATCATGGCAGCCGCGAGTGCTTCAAATGCCTGCTTCAGAAGGTCTATGGGTAATGAACAACACTGTCTCAGGGTTCATCTGATGGACACCTCAGTCTGGACCAATCCCCATAAATCTGCTCAAGGTTTGTCAGATTTCAAATCACACTTCTGGGGCTTCAAAACCAGCATCTGCCATTGAGATGAATAGGAACACTAATAGACCTTCACTCTGGAGACTATCATGAGCCAAAAGACAGCAGACAGAGGGAAAAGTTAAGAAACAAATGGACCTTTAAAACACCAGCCTTTTAAAAAGTCAATATTTTCACCAATAAATATATAAAAAAAGATTTGAGAAAATACACAAGGCCGCAGGTCGAGTGCCTTAGTGTCCCACCAGTGACGATATACAGCCACATCGCACTGCTACTCGTGTGATATTGCGTTTATACAACAGTTCGATGGCATAATCGTGTATATTAAAAAAAAAAATCAAACACGGATTGTCTCAAAACCCTTTGTAAGAGGAACTACTTTCTTCCACCATTCCTTCACATCTGCAGCTGACGTCAGAACAGCAGAAACTGTTGCTCATTCACAAACGTCACTTTAGAGCTAGTATTTGAATGATTCTCTAGCGTAATGTCTAAAGTGATGACAAAACAGGTGATTTTGCTCACATTTTAAGATTATAAGGCTGAACGGCATGAAATGCCATCAGTCTACAGAGATTCCCCAGTATTTCTCTGTTGCAATCGAGAGATCACAATATTACTATGGTATAAATACAGCACTACAACATGCAAAAGAGCGAGATCGACTTAGAAAGTCATTTACCTGTTTAATAATGATTTGATCAGCTGTAGTTTTCTCTGGTTTTCTCTCAGGGCTTATTATGTGGTCTCTGTCGCCATCTTATGGATGAACATCGTCAACCATCTTTGCTCAAAGACAGGCTAATGGCCGCCGACGCGCTGTCTCTCAGAATTTATGAATAATTTAAAATAAGCATTATCCTTATAAATAAACTGCATTGTTGCAATCTAAACAACTACATTCTCGACTAAAGAAAGCCTCAAAAGTACATTATGTTGTCCAACAGCAGCAATATTTGTCAAACTGTAGAGTGTCCTCTGCTGGTCGCTGTATGTGGGCGGAGTAATACACAAGGGTGAAGGGTTAAGAGGCTGGACGAGTGATGTTACTGGCAGAATATCGCACGGCTATCAGCTTTCAGATTCAAGAACCAGACAGAACTGTTGTGTGTGTATATATATATATATATAAAATCGTGTTTGATTTTTTTTTTTATATACACGATTATGCCATCGAACTGTTGTATAAACGCAATATCAAACAAGTAGCAGTGCGATGTGGCTGTATATCGTCACTGGTGGGACACTAAGACACTCGACCTGCGGCCTTGTGTATATATATATATATAAATCCAGTAATTGTAAAATACAAATTTAGGCCTAAACACTAAACATACCAATGTAGAGTACGAAATGCATTTTTTTAAAGGTTGGGCATAGACTAATAAAAAAAAATTGTAGGTGAAACCAATAAATCAAATATTTTCATGTTACATGAATTACGTTACATGAATCCTACATTATATAAAAAGGAATTTGTAATTTATCATACCAGTACACCAATTTTTTTTAATTTAATTAACATTTTTAACACATATATTTTATACTATATAAAAATAAATTCATTTTTGTTTTTTCATCATTTTTTAAATCAATTTGTTTTAATGTACAATATAAAAAAGACATTCGGGTTACATTAGTCAATATTAAAATAACATTTTAAAATATTAACTCCAGCATTAGATGACAGCAAAGGTAATCTCAAATGTAAAAACGTAAAATTACATATGCAATATTGCTAAATATCTGATAAGGTATTAGTATATTGGCCTTAACGTTTATTTTTTTTTACCCACTTTTTTATCCATTTTGTTTAGGCTAACTCACTAGCAGCTTGCAGTGTTGGTTGCTTGGTAACAGACCTGAGAATTGCCAAACTTGATGGCACAATTTAAGATTTCATAACTAGAAATAAATCAAGTTAAAATTTGCTTCTGTAATACGAATTTTCGAAAACTCCTAATTTAATGTTTTATATCTTAACCCTTCAAAAGGTCTTTTGCCCATATTATTTTTTTGGGCCAAAAAAAAATTGTTTAAGGAGTGCATCTAGACCTACTATAAGATAAGAAACATTCTGTAATTGGCCCCCAAATCTCAACCCAACAGAGCACCTTGGGATGTAAAGGAATAAGATTCATGTCACTGATGTGCTGCTGACAAATCTGCAAGAACAGTGTGATGTTACAGTGTCATGATTCGTCTCAGTATAGCACAAAACAAGCTACAAATCAATAAATAATCCTGAATTAAAATACCAAAAAAAGGTGCTCCATTAAAAAAATCCTTAGTGTCGATTTCAGGATCAACAAAGCTTCAGAAATGGCAAATGTTCTCTCTCAGTCATGTGTCATATTAACAGCTTCAGGACAGGGAAACTCATCCTTATTCCACAGCTCCATATTGCTATCCGGCCTTGAGATGCATGTGAAGCTCATACAGGAGTGTTTATTATTGAGAGCTGCTCTTTTAGCTTTCATAAACCAAGGTTACGGCAATGTCACATTTGATGTGCTTTATGTCCAGGGGAAGAGAAGCTAAAAACTACAGAGGGGGAGTTAACATGATTTGTAATTTTACAGAGCAATCTCTTGGGGACCCTGGAAAATTGCAAATAAGGGTCCCAACCAGGTACAAGACACTAACATGCATCTTAGTCAAGAAATAAACACTACATTTTCTACTACTCTGCCTGACCAAAAAAAGCAGTGACTGAGTCTACGGCTGGATCTTGATTAACATGTTAATGGCTTATTAAGGGTAGCAATAGTTATTTTACCCCAGTGATTATAGCTTTTCATTTCAACCATTTTGGAAGATATTGCAGCTCATATTGCAGAATTACTCTGTTACATGAGTTATAAAGAGGGATAACAATCTGATAGAAAAAGCATGTGACTTGATGCAAGTGATGTCACTTTCTATGGCGGGAAACTCTGGAGGGCATTGAAGCATGTCATTATTCTTCTCTGTTAATTTGTGCTAAATGTTAAGGATACAATGATAGTTAATTATGAATTATTTGTCCACTTCGTTACTGTGACATTTCAGCGAATTTCTCATTCAATTTTTGAAATGTGTTATGCAAAGAAAATTCATAAATGTACGTTTTAGACATGCCATGTGTTGTCTGACTTTAAAAAATGTATTCAAAAATTCTTAAGTTTTATGAGAAATTCACTGAAACATCACAATAACAGTTAGCATCTTGAGCTAAAGCACAAAATAGTTGAAAATGTCAACTCTGCTATTGTAAACTCGGTTGTTTCGGTTCAGAGTTTAACAATAATTTAAACAACAACTAGTAACAGATTAAGTGTTTTCCTGTCACATTTAAGCATTATTTTACATCATTAACCCTTTAACAGGCATCATAACCACATGGTTGACCTTTTATCCATAGGTTATCATTATTATTTTGATTGCTTATTACTATTTATCAGAGTTTTGTCAGTATATTATTCAATGCAAAATGTGGGCCAAAAAATTTATTTTCAAGGAGTGCACCTTAAAGGGTTAATGGGTTCGGTTTACTGAAAATTGGTTAGCATCTTGAGCTAAAACGGTTTAAAATGCTAACTCTGTTATTGTCAACTCTGTTTGGGTTCAAAAAGTTTAACAATACGTTAAATAACTCGTAACATTTTCGAGTGTTTTTCTGTCACATTTAAGCATTATTTTACATTACTAAGGCATTCAGTTTACTGTAAATTGGTTAGCATCTTGAGCTAAA
>CAIGQV010017835.1:23231529-23264503 GCA_903798115.1 Danio jaintianensis
TGACAGTTAAGGTTTAAAGAAAATGCTATGATGGTTTATATGAAATAATAATACTACATGTTATGAAAATGTAAATATATAGGAAGCACAAAATGACTTGTATTGGCAACACTTCTAAGTTTGGATACTAGGAAATACTAAGAAAGATTCCTGACAGATATTTGTTAAGCACTTCAACTCTTGCATTTTGCATCTTCTCAAGTTAAATTATTTGGATTTAGAAGATTAAAGCAAACAAAACAAAACAAACAAACAAAAAAAAAAAATATATATATATATATTGAGAAAGTAATTATGTTTTTTTTAAATGCAACAAATTTCTGCTCTAATTTAAGACCTTTATAAGGCCTTAAATGGTGGGAAAGTGAATCACAGTAAGATCCTGAGAGAAATCCTGGATTACTATTATTATTACATGTTTAAACTTTATCAAATTCAGTGAACATAATTTACCTGAGGAGAAGTGCCTTTTCTTCTCCACGCGGAGTGCTTAAATGAAGGTCTCTTTTGTATAGAATCCTATCAAAGCACTTTAAAATATTGAAACATCACATAATTTATATTTACACATTTTAGACTCAATTTTAATATTTACAAAGGAACAAAGGGCTCTGTGTTCATTACCTGTGTATGTCTTCCACGTATATTGGCTGAAGAAACACTCCTACCACCACATATTGACTAAAATCACAGGTCGAAACAAAACAGATAATTGTTTTTATCAGAAAATCAAGATCAAAACAGATCATATATCCTGATTAAAGCATAAAACAGCATTTGAAGTAACCAACACTGAGCTACAATCCAGCATTAATGACCAGTTTATTATGTATATTAAGAGCTGGACAACAGGTATTGAGGTAAAGTTGGTTTTATGTTCGGACATTCGTTCATTTTAACGCTCCCTATATTGTTTACCATGCTAATTGGAATATTCGGTCTGAAATCGCATGAAAATAAGACTTCAAAACAACATTAGCACTATTTAATTGACTGTGTATTTAAATGCTGTTGTACTTTAATAGTCATTGGCTGCTAAAATGATTTCCCTATTTAGAACTTGCAGACAATACTTTTCTGAAATTATATTCTTAAGGAGAAAGTCTGAATGTGCGAATACAGAACCAACTAATATTCCAAGTAAACAAAGCTATCAAGTAAAAATGTTTATCGTAATATAATCGTTTTGACCCTCTGAAATAGTATTAAAAAAAGAGACATTCACGACACTAACGTTATATGATAAAAGCGATATGTAGGCAAAGACGGACAATCTATTCATGCTAACCAGTCAGAGATGTTTGTTTTAACTTCACCTACTTCAAGTCCGTTGCTCATTGTTGACAGTCTGGAGATTTGTTGGTAACATTTCCATCTGGAGCTCAAGCTCAGTTGATACAGACGACAACACTTAACAGTTAACCTTGACATGACTACAGAAAGGATGCAAGTGTCCGGCTAGTCTGATTGCATCCGCGCGCGTTGACAGTGCTCGTGCCATTTCAAAATACAGGTCCTAACAAAATAAAAGTATATTTGTTATTGTTTTTTCTTTTTTCGTTATTGCTTTATTCTCATTGTTTTCATTTGTTCTTTCCTCGCCCATCTCATTTTTACAGTGGAAATGAATATATAATAGGATAGATAGATAGATAGATAGATAGATAGATAGATAGATAGATAGATAGATAGATAGATAGATAGATAGATAGATAGATAGATAAAGAGATTTTTTTATTCTATTCATTTGAAAACAATAATTAATATATGTTTATGTTTACGTTTTTTTTTTTATTAATAATGTTTTCTTTTATTCTCTTTATTAATTTTTAAATTGGAAAATTATATATATATATATATATATATATATATATATATATATATATATATAGTAGGCCTGTGAGTAATGTGTTTGTTTCCAGCACGAGATTCACGACATTCTCAGCAAGTGACGTCGCGTTCTAAACATTCGATCTGCATTCTCATAAAGCTGGTCAGTGGTCAGTCTCTCTCAGTTTTGTCAGTTCTCTCGGTGTTGCTGTTTGTACTTGACCAAGGTGAGTTCAATACCGACGGTACGAGTGGAGCCACGCCAATTTCACGAAGTCCGCTTCGTGAAGCTTCACTCGGGCCCGTCTGTGCTGTAGTTCTTCGCGGTTTGCGTACGTAAACGCAATATCGCGAAGAATATTACGTGTTTGTTGCTCGAAATGTGCCGCCGAGCAACATTCCGGTGTTACCGGCACGGACTGGCGCCCGGTTAGCTCGTGCACTCCCTGGGGCGAGGCGGCCCGTGCACCCTAGGCAGGGTGCAACACGGGCTCTGAGGACCCTCAGGGAAACACGGGAGGCCGGTAGTGGGACCCCGCTGCCAGGGTTATGGTGGGTGGGAGCAGCGTGGCCCACTCATCGTCTATTTTAAACTATAGTTTCAAACTTTAGTTTACTATAGTTTAAAATAGAAACCATGGTCTGTAATGTTTTAACTGTATGTCTGTCTGTTGTAATGTTTTGCTTTGTTTTTCAGCAGTTGTTGAGCAAAGAAGGACTATTTTATCTGCGTGTTGCACTGCGGTCCATTACAACACGGTCAAGACCACCGTGATTTATTACGAGCGCGCAGATTATAATGGCTTTTTTGTTTTCTTTCTATCCGAGATCGTTACTTTCAGATCGTTGTTTTCACATGATTTTGCAGGTCAAACAAAATAAAATATACTCGTTCTAATCTCCTGAATTGTGTTTTTATTTCTTTTCAAAATATTTCCAGAGGGTGGCTTAACAACAAAATAGTTTTAATAACTCATTTCTAACAACTCATTTCTTTTCTTTGGTGACAGTGCATATTATGTATTTTTACTTGTTTTGCAAGATACTAGTATTCAGTGTAAAGTGCAATTTAAAGGCTTAACTAGAGTAATTAATCACGTCATTGGACAACAGTTGTTTGTTCTGTAGCCAATCGGGAAAAGGAAAAAGGGGGCTATGTAATAATGTTGACCCAGTGGTCAAAAAAGTGGTTTTATTCCAACCAAACTAAAAGAAATAAGACTTTCCCCAGCCAGAAGGATCAAATATATTGGGAAATACAGTGAAAATGTTTTTGCCTGTTATACAGCACTTGGGAAATATTTCAAAAAGAATACAAATTTCACAGGAGGGGTTAATAACAATATGACTTAAACTGTACATAAATGTGTCTGCGTGTGTGTGTGTGCGTGCGCGTGCGTGTCTGTGTGTGTGTGTGTTAGGGACATGCGGATGATCAGCTTTCACTCATGGTTAAACTCTGCAGCGACTCACAACTATAATCCAGACTCTACATTGAACATCCTGAGATGGGACTGTTGCATAGTAACTATACATTACATTATCAATGCTGAAAGTTTATATTGCGCAGTCATAATTTCTAGTCTAAATTAAGTTATGAAGAATGATGAAAATATATGAATGAGTTCATTGCAAAAGTATATGACTCAATTTTTAGTGATTTTCTGATCTCATGTTTTTATGCTGGGAATTAAAGTTAGGGGGGAAACAATTAATGGTAATTGCTAAAACTGACGTTTTAAAAATATATATATAATTTTAAGGCAACATTTAAATAGCTATCTACATAATAACAATAATAATATTAATATTGCCTTGTTTTATAAGACAGAATCTTTTTTGTTCAAAACAAGATTAAAAAAAAAATACTTTACTGCCACCTAGTGGAATGAAACGAAACCTTCAGAAAGAACATGGACCAAACAGATCGTAAATAACACAAATAAAACCTTAAAATGCAATAAACAAAACTATGCAATATCCTATATGCATCGTAAAATTGGGAGGGTTTTCTGTAAAATAATATTCATCAATCTACTCCAATGTATCTGACCATGCAGGGCACTCTTATGAATTCCTATCTGTCTCCCATTCAGTTTTTTACTGTTTTTTAATTGTATTTTTTTGCAAAAATACAGTTGACATTTGTAACAATAATTGTATACAATACAGGATATGAATTACATTATCAATGAAAAAAGATACAGAAAATAATAATAAAAAACATGATATAAACTTGAGGGTAAGACGTTTAAGAATCAATTACAGTATATAAATTAAAGTCATTACTAAATGAAATAGTTCTGTTTGCTTTCTTCTTTTCAGATAATGAAATTGTATTTAAATAATGACTAAATTCTTGCAAAAAAAACAGGAAAATATGGTTTGGTATTAGTAAATTTGCATTTGTAGATATGGAATTTACAAAGAAAATAAATAAAATGTATAACAAAACAAGCATTTCTTTTAGTAGAGGCAGAATCATAATAACCAAAAATAACATCTTTAAAAGTAACAGAAACATCTTGTTGTATATTATCATTAATAAATGATCCAATATGTTTCCAAAATTGTACAACATTATTTCAATCCCAAAATAAATGAAAGACGAATGAACATTTTACATCAATATTAGAATTAAACTTTTTCATAAAGTGTTTAATAGGATAAAATTTGTTGATTAATTTAAAATGTACTTCTTTGACCTTATTGGTGAAGAAATATTTTTGTTGCAAAGACCATATTTTTCTCATTTCAAATCTCTCTACATATTATTCCAATAAGAGATTACAGGGGACAATGTAACAATCTTTTTTAATAAAAAGAGATCATTCATTCATTCATTTTCCTTCGGCTTAGTCCCTTTATTTATCAGGGGTCGCCACAGCGGAATGAATCGCCATGTATCCAGCATATGTTTTACACAGCGGATGCCCTTCCAGCTGCAACCCAGTACTGGGAAACATCCATACACACTCATTCTCACACATACACTACGGCCAATTTAGTTTATTCAATTCACCTATACCACGTCTTCTGACTGTGGGGGAAACCGGAGCACCTGTAGTGCATGTCTTTGGAGTTGTGGGGGAAACCGGAGCACTTGGAGGAAACCCATGCCAACACGGGGAGAACATGCAAACTCCACACAGAAAAGCCAACTAATCCAGCCGGGGCTCGAACCAGCGACCTTCTTGCTGTAAGGCGACAATGTGTTCCACTGAGGCACCATGTCGCCCCTAAAAAGAGATCTAATTTTGTAGTTTCTATTTTTTTTTTTTTATAGAAAAACCTACCTAGAATGTTACCTACAAACCTCTCTGCCGGATCAGAAAAATAAGCTTTTTTAAGGAGGGGGATGATTGCTATTTTTAAAGAGCATAGTAATTCCTGATTTTATAGTTGCCATAACAATAGCAAAAATTTTTGTTATATTCTGAAAGAAATTTAAAGTAGTTCATTAAAAAACCTCTATTGTTAAATAACTGACTAACTAAAAGCAAACCATTATTAAACCATTGACTGAAAAACAAAGATTTATTTTTTATAAAAAATACATTGGTTATTCCAAACAAAAATATGTGAGGAGTAAAATTGTGTTTATAAATTAAAGCCCATTCAATTTTTTACTTTCTGCCCTCCATCTGAATTTTGCGCGTATGTAGATATGGATATAAATTTGAATTTTTTAGATTTTCTTTCTATATATATATATATAAATAAATATTATATATGTTATATATATTGTTTCCTTTTTCTCTTTATTAATTAATTATACATTTGGAAAAGAATATGATTTTGATAGACATATTTAAACAGACATATATATTTTATGTGGGTTATACAATTTTAAATTTGTATGTAACATGATGTCTGATTATCTGCCAACTGATACTTTCACCATGTCTCATAACAAGCAATTAAAACTTCTAAAACACGTGGTTTATTTAATATTCTGCATTATTTTATTTATTATTATTTTATTATCTTCTCACTATCTTTCTCTTTGCCATATTGTAATACTTCTTTAAAATTTGTCATTATTCTCTTTTTGTTTAAAAGTAATATTTGCATTGTTTGTATTATACTTATTCTTCTGTATTTTATTGTAATGCCAGCAGGTGGCGTCCCTTAGTGGCTCATTGTGTTGCAGTTGCAGGAATGAAGTGCAGGAGGCGGAGACTCGCTGCCGTGTGAATTCTGTCGCCTTCATTAACCATTCCACAAAGTAGAGAGGGACACTGAGTACACTTACCTCTAGTGTGCGAAACATTACAGCCTCTCGGAATATCAGAGTGCACTCAAATCTCTCCCTCTCTCTCTCTGGAAGCAAGACAGACCTGCAACCCAGAAGGACAGGTAAGACGTATTTCAAATGATGTTTATTGCGACATAACCTGTCTGAAGCTGTCAGATGGACATACACCTGTGCCGACCAGGTCAGCGGTGTGTTCTTCCGCCCCCTTTGAAGTAAAGACGTCATATTTGGCATATTCATGCGTTTAATTGTATGACAGATATGAGCTATGCATACTTTTTAAAGTATACATGTAGAAAAAAAGTTAACATATAGCATATAGAGCATATTTACTTTACGTTCTACATGAGGTTATTATTATTATTTTTGTATTTTTCATTGTAAAAAATATTTTAAAATTGTACATTTTACTGTTTGAAAGTGGTAAAAATTACGTAATTTTGCAGACAAGAGGTTTCTTAGAAATATATAACGAAAGTCTTGATATGTTGACATCTCAAAATCTAGTCTGCTGTCTATAGACTACGGTTTTCTTGTGGGACATTTAATTAAACGTGAATGTTTGTATTAAAATGAAAATGTTTTTGAGTTGAATCGACCTGTTTAAACAGGGAAGTTGTCATATGGGAAGCTGTCACAACAGTCAGATCTCAGTAACTATATTGACAAAAAATTTAATCTGCCCTTTAGTGAATTGTATCATTTTTATCTGAGCGAAAGTATTTATCTTTTAAATATAGTTTTTGGTGTTGTTGTCAGGATTTTGAAGTTTAAAGTATGTGTATATACAGAAAATATCCCAAACTGAGGAATACTCAAGTGACAACCATTGCATTTATTGATTTATTATAAATATATTTTGAAGAAACTGCATATATATGAACAAAGAGTAGTTGTTTTTTTTATTGTAAAGAGTGAATACATTCCTGTATATGCAGAAAGATAATTTAGGCAATAGTTTGACAGTAGATCTTTTATAATAAATCAATAGGGAGTATATACAGAAAACAAGAGTATGTAGAAAACAACTTATCATTGTATATGGAAAAAAACATCATGTTTCTCTTATAACTAGATAGATAGATAGATAGATAGATAGATAGATAGATAGATAGATAGATAGATAGATAGATAGATAGATAGATAGATTTGTCTTTATTCTATTCATTTAAAATATATTAATGTATTGTTTTATTCTTTTTATTGATTGGAAAATTGGAAAAGAATATAATTTTTGATGGACAGATTAGACAGACAGAAGAATAGACAGACAGACAGACAGACAGACAGACAGACAGACAGACAGATGAATAGAAAGATAGATTTGAATTTAATAAAGTATGGACAAAAAAATGAGCTTAAACTGAGAAATGTGCATTAATAAATCTGACAACTAGCCCTGATCTACTATATTTGTCATATTGTCAACATTTGGTTTGTCAGTCTCGAATCACAAAATAAATAATAATAAAAAACTAATTTCTACTATTCAAATTGCCTATAGTCTGATCCTTTTAGGAAAACACATCTGATGAGGAAAGTTGAATGCTTTTGGTTATTGTTTGCAATTTACCAGATTGTATGGGGTTATGAGAAAACCAAAAATAATCATGACTGGGCAGTTGTTTAGACAAGCTTTGTACCTGGAGGCACAAAATCGCATGACTGCCAAGAACAATGAAAGGAAGAAGAAATATTCCTTTAATGTTTGTGGACTCAAGCTCAGTGTCTCCTGCGCAGATCCTTTTCCAGGTGGATGTTTAGAAAGCATCCTGCAGCCTTACTGAACTTACTGCATTAATTCAGTATGTGAAGTTTGTCAGATGACGACTCTTTTATGCCTGGTAGCAGAACAATATAAAGTATGTTCGGAACAGAGTATTAGCATCATGACTCGATATTTGACTGACTAATGATGATTTCTTTGCACAAATTGAGTTTAAAAAAGCTCATTTCATTACTGTATGCCACTCATATGCTACATGCTGTGCATTCATGCAAAAAGTACTTAATGTACTTTAGTTTTAGACTAGTTTCATCTTTATCCCATTTTTCTATTAAATTCAGATCAAAAGCCACATCATTTTTTATGTTTAATGAGCCTAAATATTATTGATAATGGTAGTTCAGAGTCACTGTGGATGTGAAAACTGCAGATATGTATATGGGAAATTTAATTATGTAAATTTCTTACTATGCAGATTGGTTACATTCTGTAATTTATATATATATATATATATATATACATATAGTTTGATTTTGGGGAGGTACAGTGCATCCGGAAAGTATTTATAGCTCTTCAGTTTTTCCACATTTTTTTATGTTACAGCCTTATTGCAAAATGGATTAAATTCATTTATTTCCTTAAAATTCTACACACAATACCCCATAATGATAATGTGAAATAAGATTTTTTTAAATTGTTGCAAATTTATTAAAAATAAAAAACCTGAAAAATCACATGTACATTAGTATTCACAGCCTTTGCCGTGAAGCTCTAAATTGAGCTCAGGTACATTCTGTTTCCACTGATCATTCTTGAGAATTAAGAATTTCAATAACAATTAAGTTTCAGCAGCTTAATTGGAGTTCACCTGTGGTAAATTCAGTTGATTGGACATGATTTGAAAAGGCATACACCTGTCTATATAAGGTCCCAGGGCTGACAGTGCATGTCAAAGCACAAACCAAGCATGAAGACAAAGGAATTGTCTGTAGACCTCCGAGACTTACGGAAAAATTTCTGCTGCTCTGAAACTTCCAATGAGCACAGTGGCCTCCATCATCCATAAGTGGAAAATGTTTGGAACCACCAGGACTCTTCCTAGAGCTGGCCGGCCATCTAAGCTGAGTGATCAGGGAAGAAGGGCCTTAGTCAGGGAGGTGATCAATAACCCGATGGTCACTCTTTCTGAGCTCTAGCGTTCTTCTGTGGAGAGAGGAGAACTTTACAGAAGGACAACCATCTGTGCAGCAATCCACCAATCAGGCCTGTATGGTAGTGTGGCCAGACGGAAGCCACTCCTTAGTAAATGGCACATAGCAGCCCACCTGGAATTTGCCAAAAGGCATCTGAAACAAAATTCTCTGGTCTGATGAGACTAAAATTTAACTCTTTGGAGTGAATGCCAGGCGTTACGTTTGTCCAGCAGGACAATGACCCAAAGCACACCGCCATATTTTTTAAACAGATGCCTCTAAAAATGTATATTTTATGACTCAGTATTTGACTGACTAATGATTTATTTGCACAAATTGGAGCTAATTTCATCACTGTACACAAAAAAGACTTTTGCTGCTTGTTCAAATTACTTATTTAAAAGGAGTTGAAACAACACAATTCTTAAATTGTTTTGTGTTCAATCCACTTAAATGTGTAAAAACAATGAAGTTAATTTAATCGATTTGTGTTGGAACAACATGAAGGAATTGATTTAGCTTATTAGTTTTTACTAATTTAAGTAGATTGAAAATAAAACAATTAAGTTTTCCTCCCAAAAAAACTCAAGAATTGTGTTGTTTCAGCTCATTTTAAAAGTAGTTTGAACAAAGAGCAAACGTCATTTTTTGAGTGTACATAATCAACTTCATGATTACTAGTTTCATCTTTATCCAATTTTTTCTATTAAATTCAGTGACTAATAATTTCTTTGCACAAATTGAGTTTCAAAAAGTCAGTTTGATTACTGTATATACTGTATATATTTATGTATATGCAACATGCTGTTCATGCAAAAAATTACTTCATGTTCTTTTTGATGTGCACACAAGTTTCATCTGTATCCTCTATCAAAATCACATCAAAAGCCAGATCATTTCATTTCATTTTTAATCTTTCTTGAGCCTTTCAAAGCAGCAGCTGAACGATGAACAGCAGTCGTGACTGGCGGTCTCACTCCCATGCACATTTTTATATTGCTCCCACAGTGGCCTGCTAAATTCCTCCCTTCAGACTGCAGACAGGCGATAGACAGCACTGTATAAGAAAAAAAAAAAAACACACACACACACCAGAGTTTTAGTGAACTAAGCTGCTCTTAGATCTGTACTGGAGAGCTGAGATGGGATTTGACTTGCTCTTTTCAGCTCTATGTGTAAAATTTTTGTTTGTGTGATTGAAACACATAGATAGATGTATTATATATTATATATGCATTTTGTATAATTTAATAGAATATTTTATGAATTTTATTACATGTATTTAAAAAAAATATTTTATTTTAAAACAACATTTTGGTTGACACGGTGGCTCAGTGGTTAGCACTGTCGCCTCACAGCAAGAAGGTCGCTGGTTCGAGCCCCGACTGGGTCAGTTGGCATTTCTGTGTGGAGTTTGCATGTTCTCCCTGTGTTCGCGTTGGTTTCCTCTGGGTGCTCCGGTTTTCCCCACAGTCCAAGGACATGCACTATAGGTGAATTGAGTAAACTAAATTGGCCTTAGTGTATGAGTGTGAATGCAAGAGTGTATGGGTGTTTCCCAGTGATGGGTTGCAGCTGGGCATCTGCTGTGTAAAACATAAGTTGGCGGTTCATTCTGCTGTGTAAAGGGACTAAAGCTGAAAAGAAAATGAGTGAATGAATGAAACTTAGGAGGCAGATAAATATGCTCATTTAGAGGAACGTTTCAGATTCTTTTCAGATGGGTTTTTGCCTCTGAACTCTTCATATTTTATTTGTGCCATGCAGAATCAAACATATTTTGTAAGTGTACATCTTAATGGTGCCATTCCAAATGCGACTTTCTGTGCTAATTCACCATTACATGTTAAACAAAGCAAGCAGTGTTACTGTATTCATTGCAGTGTGTTAAATTAATTAACGTCGTAAGACCTAAAAGACAATGTTTTTTGCGTAGGATTTCATGCTCCTTATTCTTTCATGCAACTCTCGCAGCTGAAGGTTATCGAGCCAGTGCTTTTGAATGGGAAATCAGCTGATGCAAATAAGCGTCTGCAAAAACACATCTCTGGCATGATGGTCATCTTTCTCTCTACACTTATGTGTAAAACTGTCACTTGAAGATTTACGTAACAAACCTGTAATGACAAAAAAACTAAGTGCGACAAGAACCTCTTTACTCTAAAATCAATGTCAGTTTGTAGCTCAATATAAACACACAGATGATTCAGTTAATTGTCACTCCAATACTAGCTTGAGGACATTTTCTCCCATTGACCTATTGAAAAAAAGAGCGCAGTTTTCATTTGACACGTTACATAACTGCGTTCCCTGAGGTTGTTTCAGCCCGTAGGCTATTTAGCAGGCGGTCGTGATCACTTGTGTCTTGTGACATTTGTAAAAGTATAATGAGATGCATTCTTGAGCGCCGCTGCTGACCGCGAATGCCTCCTTTTACTTAATATGTTCAATAACAGCTGGCTTGCTCTATGTTTAAAACCATCTGTGAACACTATATGCTGATGTTTCGCTCGCATAATAATAAAGGTACAATTCACGAGCCATGCCAAGGTTTGAGAAATGCTCTGCCTAGGTATTACTGGCAGAGAGACTTCAGAAATTATATTACGTGGTTTCTTAGAAATGTTATGAGTTGACTGACATCTCAAAATTTGAATGTGCTGTGTGTTGATATATGCAGTATTTTTTGGAGTCATTTAATACTGTTATAAAACATGCTTTTTATAAAAACAAGTAACTGATTTATTCAGATAGGCTAACTTCTTCCTATTGAAAGGCTTATTAAAAGGCTTATGTAAACTTGGAGTCACAATGCTGAGATGTTTATGTATGTTGTTGTCATTGGATTGCTATGAGGTTGCTATGAGATGCTCTGAGTAGCACGAATGGTAATAAGCACGGCAATGGATGAGATTTGAGAGGAATGGTGTAAAGAGGAAAATGCATGTTAAATGCATAGCCTATTGCATTTTTTTCCCAATTCTGTTTTAATAGTTTATTTGATAGTTGCAATCGACTGTATAACTGAGTAAAATGGTTACTCTGAAAAAACTCTCACTATCATGTGAATGACAGGTTGGCCCACCCTCCCACCATAAAACTTATCTTTGGTCACATAAACTGTAAATTTCAGGTGTGAAATCTGCGTTTAAAAATGTCAGAGTTTTTCTAATTTATTTCTGAGTTAAATTAACACAGTTCACTCCTGAAATTGTGTGATTATGTTAAATTTGCATGTTTCTTATCCATCATTTTTAATAAATGTAATATTACAGCACCAATCTTTGTTTTAATCTGTAAAATGAACTAAACCACGGACCAACAGAGGTGCTGAACTTTGTTGATGTTGCCATGTCCACCCATTATAAGCATCTTCTGTAATGATGTTAAAGGTCTCGTGAAGTTTCATTTTTATTTGATGTGTGACATAATCTCAACTGAAACATGAAGAGAGCGTGGGACATAGTGTAGGTCCTCCCCTTTTAAAAAAAACAGCCAATAGCATTTAGTTTAGTCACAGCTCTGCCAGTTGTGCTTGAGATCAAGCGCATCAAATGCAAAGCAAATGAGAAGTGCCTTGAAATGGGCGGGGCATGTCAGATACTAGAGAGCATTTGATTGGTCATAAAATGTAATGAGAAACTGAAGTATGAGGTGACGTGAAAAAATAGTTGATCCAATTATGTGACAAATTACAAGCTTTGGATGTTTATATCAGATTTATATCTTATAAACACACATTTTGAGCACACTAGCTTATAGACATTCTTAAAACTAACAAGACTGATTGTTATATAAAAAAAACGTATTTTAATTTCACGGGACCTTCAAAGAGATACACACAAAAAAGTGTGTTTTTGCTTCCACTTAAAAATGGCCATATACAGCAGGATATTAAATTATTTGTATAGTATTTTGAAACTTTCTTTCATTCTGGAGACTTATATTATAATACACTTACATACAAAAAGGTTCATAATTGATCCCCTTTAAAGACCACAGTAATCAACAATACCACCATATATCGCAACACCTCAAGAGGACACAAAATAATGATGCACTGATAAATAATTGATTATAAACAGCACAATGTTTCATAAAGAATAAAAATTAAGTTTACTGTGTTTTTAGTTCAAAAACAAAATTAATGAGAACTAATAAATGATACAGCTTTTGTTGTTTTTTTGTTGATGAACAACTCATTTAACACTTAGGGGAATGTGAGTAATCCCTAATTGCTTTTGCAAGAAGCACCACTGTGTCTGAGTTAAAAGTGCAAAGTGATTACTCAGACGAGAGTGGGAGGGCAATACCACCCTGCCGGATAATGCCTGTCACTGAGTTTGTTGTAGCGATTGGCTGCTTTTATGTGTAGGATTGGACCAACATTCTCACATTTAGTGTTAAATGTCAGAGAGCAGTGCGTGTTAACTGTTTGGAGACGTTGTAGACGAATGGAGCTGCAGGGGATGTTGTTGATCGTGCTGCTTTCATAACAACAATGGAATCTAGACATGCATATCCTGTTCTTTTGATTTTTAAAAAAAGCATCAGTCGCCTCTAATGGCAACGTGTCCCCAGCTGGCAACAACAGGCTCCTGGAAAGGCTCTTATTGTCAGATACAAACTGAGCGAGTTATTTGTCCCCCGCATAAACTGGGCTTGGTCATGGGGCCTTTTGTTTTAGTTACCAAGTTATGAGTCTTATGATCAGGTTCAAACATCTCATATACCATATGCCTTTCTATAAGCAAATGCCCTTATGACAACCTGAGAGAACTTGGAAATGCTTTCCATATGTCATACGCAGTGGAAATTGTATTTTGCATATCTAAAGTGTTTAATTTTGACCTTGATCGGCAGGAACATTTTTTTTCCTGGTTCTGTGATGAATAGGAAGTTCAAACAGCATTTATTTAAAATGCAATTATAAATGACATTAGAAATGTCTTTATTGCCACTTCTGAACAACTTCGTATGTTCTGGCTGAATATTAGCAATAAAGGAAATCTTAAAATTAAGATGATTTTAAGATGAAACCATGGTGGTCTTTGGCAGTGATGGGAATAACGACGCTATAAATAAACGGCGATACTTTTTTCAGTAACGAGTAATCAAATGAATTACTGTTTCCCTGTTACAACGCCGTTACCGTTACTGACAATAAAATGCGCGTTACTATAATTGAGAACACTGAAGCGGTTTTCATGCGAGCAGCGTCTCTCTCAGCCATAGAACCTATCTTTCTCTTGGGGGTTCGTGTGTGTCTGTTCGGGGCTTGGGCGGGACACGTAACCAACCAGTGATGATGATTGGTGTGTCTGTGAACGTGGTGTAACTGAGAACGTGATGATTGGCTTAGATAGAGTACATTTCCATCGTTTGCCAATCAGAGGCAGAGTAGGACGGGTGTTCACAAGCACACGCACAGTCAGTGGCACACACCAATGACAAGGAGTCAGAGCGATGGCAAATCCAACAAGTTCAAAGGTAGAGTTTGCAAACTGGAAATATAAGCACTACTTTTCCCTCGTTGAGGTGAAAGGCAAGAATGTTTATGTATTGTGCAACTTATGCCCAGGAAAAAGAGTCTTTTTGCGTCGGTGACAAGTAATTCTAATCTAATGAAGCACCTCACGTCGTCACATGCCGCCACAAAATTAGTGGCTGCGCAGGTGATAACGTGAGCTCTGCTACGAAAGGAGGAGACGAAGCCACAACGTCAAAGCAAATAAAACTTACATTTTCTCCACCGCAAACACTTATTACTCAGACAGACTCAAATGCAATTGAATGGATACAGGCTTTTGAGAGTTTTGTTTATGACTGGTATTGTTTATGACAATTATGTGTTATGAAACACATTTATACACAATCTAGTCAGCACAGCATCATCTTATTTTTAATATTTTTGAAAATCCAGAATGGTCTTGTGTCTTGTTTGTAAACAAATAAAAATGAAGTAAACAAAGAAACTAGTTCTGAGCGAAGTAATTTGGATCTGTAAAGTTCATCCACTTCTTCTCTGTTGGGACTGATTGGAAGTTAAAGCAAAGACTCTTTTCTACAAAACATTACACAGTATCGTCTTGTCTTATAGGTCATCTTTGTCATTTGGTTTCTGCATAGACCTGCGTTTGCCTTTTGTTATTTACATTTAAAAAAAGGTGTCAAATTTAAAGTTAAAAATGGCAGTTGGGGTTGCCAGATTAACAATATGATAGAAACTGTAAAATTTTTACATATTTCTACCATGTTTCATTCATTTATAGTGTTAAGTGAATCAAACAAGCAGCACATCCTATTCTCAAACAAATGAGTTATTTCTTTTTAGTGAATCAAATGCAGCGCAGTCCAAAAAGAATAACCATTTTAAACCGGTTGTTTTTATTCAACAACACACAATGACTCTTATGAATTAGTTTGTTGTAGTTAATGAAACTCAAACTGCACAAATAACTCTTACAAGTCGCTTCTCTTTAGTGAATCGAACAAAAGTAGTTAATTACAAAAAGAATGACTCTTACGAACTGGTCCTTTTTAGCTAATGAAACACAAACTGCACAGTCTGATTCTGGAATGAATGCAAAGTGTTTCATTTTCACTTTCTTAATGAATCACATACAGCACATCGTGTGGAGTTTGATTCCAGAGCTAATTCCTTTTATGAACCAGTTCGTCTAAATGAATCGAAAACATAATTCAAACATTTGGAACCACATACTACTCTTTTATTACATGTTTCTAGGGATGGGAATATTAAAAGTAGCACGAGTCAGCTTGAAAAGTTCACTCACTTTTTAGAAAACACACAGAGAGCATCATAATGTATGTTTCTGTTTCAAGTACTGTATGACCATGAAGGAAACATTCTATAAAGAAACACAATCAAAACAAGGATTCTCCATTTTTTTAAATAAGAATAATTATTCACTTATTAACTCTCCAAGGACAAAGGAAAAATGTTTTGAAAGCCGATGAGGCATAACCATAAGATATGGAAGGTGGAGGTCTACCACGAGCACATAATAAACCTCTTCATGCACTTTTATCACACTACTATCTGATAATGGTGTACCAGGATAGAGTTGGACTCGCTGTTCCCCTCACACTCTGGCTGAGGTCCAGACCTATGATAAGAAAACCATTATGCACTTCCCTTTACTGTGTCTGTTAAGTCATTGCATGTTACAGACGGGAAGTTGTGAAGTAGGCATGGAGTTAAATGACCTCTGTCATACTTTGGGTTGAATGAGCACATACTGTACGGCAATAAGCATTGCATGAGATATTTCGAAGAAGACGTCTGTGCTCAATACACAACCATTTACTGAGAAATCCAAATGCCCTTGATCTGTCGATGAGAAAGAGGTCATTGAATAAAAATATACGGTTTCAGTTTCAGAACTTACTTGCTCTTGTCAAAAGAGCTTGTATTGAAGCCAATCTGGGAAAAGGACAGGTTGTGGAGTGTGCCACTTTATTAAGTAATAGTGTTGCTAATCTCCACCTCCATAGTAGAAGACCAACACCTACTTCTACATCACTGCCTGTTTAGCTCCGCCCACTGATTCATGCACTGTAAAAATGGCCATGCTTGTAATGGTAAAAATCTGTTACTCGGTTAACAGTACATGTAAGTTTCCTAATATATACAGGGTTTCCACGCTTCTTGAAAGTACTTGAATTTCAGACATATGGATTCAAGGCCTGGAAAGTACTTAAAAACAATCCTAGGTCCTTGAAAGTGCTTTAAATAAATTTGAATTATAATTTGTTTATGGTTTTATTTCAACAATTGTATTCAATCAACTCCTATGAGTCATAGTTTTGAATATGGCAAATGTGTTTAATTCACTCAAAAGAACCGACTCATGAAAACTATTGTTCAGCTTATGTTTTATTGACTAAAACTAAACAATTTATAAGAGTCAATCTGAAACGACTCATATGAGTCATAGTTTTGAATATGGTGAATGTGTTTGATTCACTAAAAAGAACTGACTCATGAGAATTATCATGCAGTTTGTGTTTTACTGACTAAAACAAACCAGTTCAAAAGAGTCAATGTGCAGTTTGGGTTTTGTTGATGACTCAATAAGGGTCATTTGTTTTGGAATGAGCTGCTTGTGTTTAATTCACTAAAAAGAAACCACTCATGAGAATTATCATGCAGTTTGTTTTATTGACTAAAACGAACCAGTTCATAAGAGTCAATGTGCAGTTTGTGTTTTGATGACTAAAAAAAAGAGTCATTTGTTTTGGAATGAGCTGCTTGTTTTTGGTTTACTAAAAAGAATCGACTCCTGTGAGTCATAGTTTTGAATATAGCAAATGTGTTTGATTCATTCAAAAGAACCGACTCATGAAAACTGTTGTTCAGTTTATGTTTTATTGACATAGCAAACCAATTCATAAGAGTCAATCTGCAGTTTGTGTTTTGTTGAGTCATTTGTTTTGGATTAAGCAGCTTGTGTTTGATTCACTAAAAAGAAACGACTCATATGAGTCATAGATTGGAATATGGTGAATGTGTTTGATTCACTAAAAAGAAACAACTCATTTGAGTCATAATTATGAATATGGTGAATGTGTTTGATTCACTCAAAAGAACCGACTCATGAAAACTGTTGTTCAGTTTATGTTTTATTGACTAAAACTAACCAATTTATACGAGTCAATCCACAGTTTGTGTTTTGTTGAGTCATTTGTTTTTGAATGAGCGGCTTGTGTTTGATTCACTGAAAAGAAACGACTCCCATGAGTCATAGTTTTGAATGCTGAATGTATATGATTCACTAAAAAGCACCGACTCATGAGAATTATCATGCAGTTTGTGTTTTACTGATTAAAACAAACCAGTTCAAAAGAGTCAATGTGCAGTTTGGGTTTTGTTGATGACTCAATAAGGGTCATTTGTTTTTGAATGAGCTGCTTGTATTTGATTCAGTTTATGTTTTATTGACTAAAACAAACCAATCTATAAGAGTCAATCTGCAGTTTGTGTTTTGTTGAGTCATTTGTTTTGGAATGAGCTGCTTGTGTTTGATTCACTAAAAGGAACCGACTCATTTATTTATTTTAGTTTGGCTGGAATAAAAACAGGTTTTACATTTTTGGAAAAAAGAAAAAGAGAAAAACGACTCATATGAGTCATAGATTGGAAAATGATAAATGTCTCTGAATTATTATCGTGCAAGTTTGTGTTTGATTGACCAAAAAGAACCAGCTCATAAACTGCATGACATCACTGCATCATAGTCACAATGCAGTGAAATATTTAACATGTAAAATGATTCTTTGTCCGCAAACATAATTAGGACACAGTGTCCCGCTTCAGGTAGGATGGCACAAACACTTACAGTATAACCCTTAAGTACTGCAACTCTGGAGTAAAGTACGTTTATGAATTTTCTCAAGCTGCTTTTACCTCTTTTTTTCTGACATTTGACTCGCCCAGGGAATCGCTCTGCCCTTGCTACGACTGGAGTCTTTCAGCAGTTACTCTGCTTGATCACCTTGCTCACATCGCTCTGTTCATGCAGAGTTGAACTCGCTCAGAATAGTAAACAGAAGCGTAGTCTGAATTTGGTCCCTTTCGCTTACTCATTGCTCCTTTGCTTTATCTGGCACTTCCTCCTCTTGACACTCCCCTGCTGCTCCTTAGAGGTCTCCAGATAAGCTCCACAGCCCGCCTGAATGAAAACACTTCTTTTTGCTGATAGCAGATTAGAGAGAGAGGACTGGAACTGATGGCGAAGGGATTGCCAATATCACAAAATGATATTGATTCAAACCGGTGTTGTGTTGAGATGCTATTAGATATGATGCAATGCTGTTAAACCAATAGAAGATGCTAAGATGCTATTATTCATTTTTTGATTTGCACTCATTTACACTTCGCTGCTTGTTCAAACTACTTATATAAAATGAGTTGAAACAAGGGCTCATTGGTTAGCACTTTCACCTCACAGCAAGAAAGTCACTGATTCGAGTCCCGGCTGGGCCAGTTGGCATTTCTGTGTGGAGTTTGCATGTTCTCCCCGTGTTGGCGTGGGTTTCCTCCGGGTGCTCTGGTTTCCCCAACAGTCCAAAGACATGCGCTATAGGTAAATTGGGTAAACAAAATTGGCCGTAGTGTATGAGTGTGAATGCGAGTGTGTATCCCAGTACTGGGTTGCGGCTGGAAGGGCATCCACTGCATAAAACGTATACTGGAATAGTTGACGGTTCATTCCGCTGTGGTGACCTCTGAAATAGAGACTAAACCGAAGGAAAATTAATGAGCTGAAACAACACAATTCTTATGTTTTGGGGGGGGCACCTTAATTGTTTTATGTTCAATCCACTTAAATTTGTAAAAATGAAAAAGGTAACTTTTAACAAAGAATTTGTGTTAGGACAACATGAAGGAATTGTGTTTAACCCAGCATTTTCTTACAGTGTAGTCTTTATAATAACAGAACTAAAATGTTTTTTTTTTTGTCTTTTTTCTATACGTGTTTTACATTTATATAAATAGATATGTGTTTTTAGTACATAAGTTAGTAAAGAAGCTGCATGAAATTCAAGTAATTAATTTATTATTATTATTATTATTATTATTATTATTATTTTAGTTAATATTTATTGGAAGTTTTCTCAATAATGTAACATTAGCCACAAGCTTATATGTGTTCTTGTCTTTTTGTATACTTTTTAAAAACGTTTTTATTAAAAAATAAATCTGTCTAAAGTATTTTAGAAAAAAAACTACATGAAATTAAATTAATTGAATTTTCTTTTATGTTTTCTTTTAGTTCATATTAATTGTACTTTTTCTAAATAATGTAACATTTAGGACCTAACCGCCAACTTAAAATGTGTTATTGCATTTTTTGTTCACTTTTTAAACATAAAAAAAGATTTGTGTTTTTAGTACATTAATTATTATAAAACAACATGGATTTTAACTAATTGATTTATATATTTGATATATATATATATTTTTATTTTAGTTAGTTTTAGACTTAAATTACTTAAACATTAATATGTTTGATTTCTTATTCATATGTTCATATGAATTGCTCATTAGTCATGTTGATTTCAACAGTGGTTTATACAAACAAAAGTAAAGATTGTTTCATAACACATTTAAGTTAAAAACAAATATTTAGGAAAATGTATCAATTTATATTTATGGTCTGAAAACTATGTAATGTTTTATATTAACCTATTACAATTGTTTAATGATAATATTACTTATTTGAAGTAATAATATTCTTATTGAAGTAGAGTAGATAATATTCTTATTTCAAAGTTCAATATAGTTACTTACAAATTTACACACAAAATTACACACAAATGAGCATTTTACCCTAAACACTTAATGACAAATGAATTTGAAGTGGTCTCTTTATTTTTTCCCGAGCTGTATGATAACCATGATTCATTTTCCCTCACAGTTTGACTGTTCCTCCTTCCAGTGTGCATCTGTACAGCTGTAATTAGTATTTACAGCTTCATTGTATTCATAAGCGAAGCTTCATTGTCCAAGCTCAACTTATTCTTCTCAAATGACTTTAATAACATCATATCTAATTACAGCTTTTAGCTGGAAACCTTCACACAGTACAGTAAGCCAGTTATGTAATCGCCGTTACTGTATCCAATTAGCAAACTGAAGAAAGAACCTCCAGTAAGAACAAAGAGTGTGTCCGTGAGGCCTGCGTCTTGCGGGATACACTGTTAATCCTGTTCTCTGGCTTTAAGGCTTTAGTTAAAACGAACGGACATGGAATTTAGACCCCCTCGCTCATATTTTTTTTACACTTCATAACAACATTTTAAAGCTGACCGCACACTGTGCAACATTCGGGAGAAAAATATGCATTTATACTAAATTGTATTTTGCAAATGTTTATTTTATTTTAAAAAAATACATGCATTTGTACTATTATGACTCTCAAACACCTATTGTATGTTCTACTCTGGGTAAGGGTTTGTGGAATTTGTGTATGAATATGTGTACTTGAAAATCAATATAAATATTTAAAATATATATATATACATTTGATCATTGATCATTGGAGCTGACCAAAATGACCATCTTACTGGAAAAATGTTTTTCTGACATTTTCAAGAAAATTACAAAGACCAAGATCCTGATGCCTTAAAGGCGGTTCTAAGCATTGCGGATTTTGAGATAACTAAAAACACTTCAAAACAAAACATAATTACATTTGTCAATCTACTATAGCACTCAGGTTCAAATATTTCTCAGCCGGCAGCTAGCTCTCTGCAACTCTCACAAGGTTGCCACTGAAGCTAAGCAAGGCTGCGCCCGGTCGGTACCTGGATGGGAGGCCGCGTGGGAAAGCTAGGTTTCTGCCGGAAGTGGTGTTAGTGAGACCAGCAGGGGGGCTCAACCTGTGCTCTGTGTGGGTCCTAACACCCCAGTATAGTGAAGGGACTCTATACTGCTCGGTGAGCGCCGTTTGGATGAGACGTTAAACCAACTCTCTGTGGTCATTAAAAATCCCAGGATCTCCTTCGAAAAAGAGTAGGGGTTTAACCCCGGGATCCTGGCCAAATTTGTGAGCAACTTAATTTTTACAGTGTACTTACTGTACCACACACACACAGTTACTTGTTGGATGGACAGTTAGTTGTAAGTAAATGTGTTTGGGTATCAAAATATCTAATATTTAAAGTTATATAAAAAATACATTTGTTGATCCAATCACATGTGGTTGAGACTAAATACAGGTGTAAATTATCTCTGAAATGTTTAGAGTTTGTCTAGTTTCGCTCCCTTAAGTTAGTTGTAAACACAGTCACCCGGATTGGTTTTGTAATGTAAACGCTTATGTGCTCAAAATGTGTTTAAACAGCTACAAAAGATCTGCTACTCTCTGCCTACTGACCTAATTCTTACATGAGCTGACGTGTTATTGAAGTACACTAGCCAAAGTAGGATTTAAACTTTGCTGTCTGAAAATGTACTGCAAAAAACATGTAGTGTTTGGCATTGTTTTGCGGCTGCTCTCTGTATCATCTTCTGCTCGCACTTTGAATATGTATGTTATTAATGCTAGTTTATTTCACAGTGTTAAATTACAAGATCAATACAGGTATCCGTCCATAGACCCTGCCCTCAAGAAATCAAGAAAGTGTTGTAAAGTGGGCAAAAAAGAAAGATTAAAACACTAAGTGCAAACAGAAATGTGTCTTTGATCTGATCAACCCCGTCCCAAATGCCTATTAATGTGTAAATATGCAGGTTCATGTCTGTATATGCAAAAGCATTTCAATTATGTTGCCTCACATACATTTATTTTATTATTGTCAGCAATACTGAAGTGGAAGATTACAGTTTGCACATGTTATTAGGTCTGTTATTGTGTAAACATTTCAAGTTAGGTTAAAGCAGGCATTGAGGCATAATTAACAGTAACATTTATATATATATACATACGGGCAGCATGGTGGCTCAGTGGTTAGCACTGTCACCTCACAGGAAGACGGTCGCTGGTTCGAGTCCCTGCTGGGCCAGTTGGCATTTCTGTGTGGAGTTTGCATGTTCTCCCCGTGTTCGTGTGGGGTTCCTCCGGTCCTCCACAGTTCAAAGACATGCCGTATAGGTGAATTGAATAAAGTAAATTGGCTGTAGTGTATGAGTGTGTGTGTGTGTGTGTGAATGAGTGTGTATCGGTGTTTCCCAGTACTGGGTTGCGGCTGGAAGGGCATCCGCTGTGTAAAACATATGCCCGAGTAGTTGGTGGTTCATTCCGCTGTGGCAACCACTGATAAATCAGAGACTAAGCCGAAGGAACATGAATGAATGAATGAAATATGAAGTTTTTTTTAACAAATATATTTATCATTCATTTAAAAATCGATAAGACCAAACTTCTGAAGTACTTGGAAGTGTTTGATGTGCTAGAGGTCATCTTTTTGCTTTTGAGCACTGTTCAAAACATACTTTTTTTGTCATATGATATTGTTTTACTACAATATACACTATAATAATAGGGATTTTATATGCATCCAATATGAATTTTTGGAGGGAGGTTTTGCCTGCTTTGAATTCGTCCACTGTTTACAAGCACTAAACCTGGACTCATAGCAACCACAAAGAGAAGAAAGAGCGCGATAGATTAAGAGGGAGAAAGTGAGGACAGGTTTTTAAAGTGTTATGGTGATAGAAACATAAGTGTTTTTCTGTTCTCTGTCTTCTTAATGTCTGGCACATGGTCAGATATCTTTCATACCTTTAAAGGGCACTTGCCTCTTCATGATCCATGTCTTTTCCGCTGTCAATGCCACATCATTTATTTGTGCTTCTTACAATGGGACTATTGTTCTTAACTGGATTACTGAAGAACGTCATATGCGGCATGTTGTGATGTTTCGAGATAATATGGAGATTAAGGGTCCTCCAGAGGTATTTGTTAACAGGATGAAGGGGTAATGTAATAATGTTGTGGTTATTATTATTTTCTAGATATTTTTGTAAACTAGGTATTGAGGTCAAGCGTAACTTATCATGCTCAAGTCGTGATGTTTGTTTAGCTAGTTTCAGACAGTTAAATATTGACTGATGGTGCAGTAAGTCAACTTGACACTACTTATATAATAATTTGCACTTGTCATAATGGACCCTATCATACACCCAGCGCAATAAGGCGCAAGACGTGCTTGGTGCGATTTGTTGCTATTTTCAGACCAGCGCAACCCTAATTTTCACGTTTTGCACCACATTGTTTAAATAGCAAATCCATTTGTGCCACTTTGTGGACTCATGGGTGTGCCGGTCTATAAAGGAGGTGTGTTAAGGCGCATTGTTGGCACGTTGCTATTTTTAGAAACTGAAATAGACCGTTCCATTGACCAAGTAAAAGCTGGTCTAAAGTCCAGTGCAGAGTGCGTTAGTTATGCGCCTATGCAGGTTCAACCACTTAATACATACAGGATGTACAGCAATATCTTTACATATGAAAAAAAAATGATTAAAATGTTACAAAATTGATTATTTACTACATAGATATAAAAACACTGCCTCCATGCCTTCTTCATGTTTATTCATGACAATTTGCATTTTTATTATAATGTTACTATTATTAGCAGTATTATCATATGCCTATTTATATTTATTTTAATAAGAAAGTTTTGGGCGACGCGGTGGCGCAGTGGGTAGCACGTTCGCCTCACAGCAAGAAGGTCACTGGTTCGAGCCTCGGCTGGGTCAGTTGGCGTTTCTGTGTGGAGTTTGCATGTTCTCCCCGTGTTCGCGTGGGTTTCCTCCGGGTGCTCCGGTTTCCCCCACAAGTCCAAAGACATGCGGTATAGGTGAATTGGGTAAGCTAAAATTGTCCGTAGTGTATGTGTGTGAATGAGTGTGTATGAATGTTTCCCAGTGATGGGTTGCAGCTGGAAGGGCATCCGCTGCGTAAAACATATGCTGGATAAGTTGGCGGTTCATCCCGCTGTGGCGACCCCAGATTAATAAAGGGACTAAGCCGAAAAGAAAATGAATGAATGAATGAAGAAAGTTTTGATTTGTCCATCTGTCGGGTTTTGGAGAATCACCATATGGGGCATAAGAATAGGACGTGTGTTTGGATATAACTTTGGTTTTTTGACCACACTTCGTTATTATTGTTCATTTATTCGTTTGCTGGAAATTAGAACTGAATTTAGAAATAGTTTTGAAACAAATCTTCGCGCTTAACAAACAAAATTATGAAATTAAATATGTAGGCTAATGGATGTCTTCAGTGGAGTGCGTACAACACCGTTTCCTTATCCACGAAAGTAAAGGAGTAAAGTAAAGAGTAAAAGTAAAGTAAAGAGAGAGTAAAGAGGCCGAATGGAGGAGGCTCATTCTTCCTCCTCGCTTGCAGATCTGTTTAACTGTTTTCTCGCTAGTGAAGCATTCAGTTTTTCCATTCAGTTTTTCCACTTACAAAGTCCGCCATGTAAATAGCAAATGCGCCATGGCGCGACGCAACTGACTCTTAAAGGGAATGGGAGACGAGACTCTGATTGGTTTAATGCATGTTATGCTCAAAACACACCCAGAACTCATTAAGAGAATAAGCACAACGCTGTCAGACCACGTGCTGGGGAGCAGAGCGTATTTTTCCATTCTTAAAATAGCAAAAGTGGATTCGGACAGGCCCTTAATGCTTTTGCACCATGTGCTTTAGACTTTGCACCTAGATCATTAAAATAGAGCCCAATAACTGTATATTATTGCAAAGAAATTAATTAAAAAAACAAAAATGTATTCAATTGTTAACATTTAAAGTTACAAGAAAATGCTGATCTTTATAGATTAGTTAAAAATTCTAATAATATTTGCAATATTACTGTATTTTAAATAATAAAATATGCAGTCTTTGTATGCATAAAGAATCAAAAAAAAATTTGATCTCAAATTTTTGAAAATCAGTTGGCCCATATTACATAAAAAATCGTTATATAAATTTTATTATACACCAGATCTGGCCCTATAAAACAATCTTTGTGCCAATGGGTGTGTGTGTGTCTGTGTCTGTGTGTGTGTGTGTGTGCGTGCGTGCGTGCGTGCATGTGTGTGTGTGTGTGTGTGCTCGTGTGTGTCTGTGTGTGTGTATTTGAAGGGGTGTTCATAAAATTGTTATGAAACCTTTATAATCATGACGTGACATGAAGTCATGAATGTGAATGTGATTTTATGCATGCTTATGACAATGTTATTAAGTGTAATTTAGACACCAAAACTTGTCATAAATCTGTCATAAACATGATTGTCATGAAGCATTATGATCTTGTCATGAATATTTTTCTGATCACGTTTTCAGTGAAACAAATTGTATTTGTCATTAAAATGTGATTAAATATTAAATATTACCTTCTTAATATTATATTGACACTTTTAATGAGACATTTTAATGACAAATTTAGTTTGTACCACTGTAGTTGAGGTAAAAAATATATTAATGACCGTGTTATAAAATGTATGACAAATTTATAATGGCTTCATCACAATCATGTTTATGACAGATTTATGACAGGTTTTGTTGTCTTGGTAAGGTCAAGTTGTCATGACAAAGACAAAAACAGGTGTATTTGTTTATGTCAAGTTGTCATAACAAACAATATCATCTTTGCATTTCAAATGTCATAACTGAGCAAATGACACTTAATGACAGTTGTTATAAGCATGCATAAAATCTCATTCATTCATTCTTTCATTTTCTTTTCGGCTTAGTCCCTTTATTAATCTGGGGTCGCCACAGCGGAATGAACCGCCAACTTATCCAGCATATGTTTTACGCAGCGGATGCCCTTCCAGCTGCAACCCATCACTGGAAAACACCCATACACTCCCATACACACACATACACTACGGCCAATTTAGCTTACCCAATTCACCTATAGCGCATGTCTTTTGTACTTGTGGGGGAAACTGGAGCACCCGGAGGAAACCCACGCGAACATGGAGAGAACATGTAAACTCCACACAGAAATGCCAACTGACCCAGCCGGGGCTCGAACCAGCGACCTTCTTGCTGTGAGGCGACAGCGCTACCCACTGCGCCACTACACCGCCGATAAATCTCATTCACATTCATTCAAATTCAAATTTTAATTGTATTTGTCCCACACAGTCATACACAGTATGATATGCAGTGAAATGCTTACACAACCACTCGGGACCTTAAAAAATAATTACAACAATAACAAAAATAATAATAATAACAATAAGAATCTAAATTATGGAGAAACAGAAGTTCTGCAGTAGAAAATAAAAGCAACTATAGAATATTTAAAAACTATAGATATAGAGAATGTGGCTGTAGAAAAAAGTATAAAAATATAAAAGAACATGCCTTCAAGTAAAGTGTATATATAATAAAAGCTAACTGAGACTTGGGGCGGCGCGGTGGCTCACTATCACTGGCTCACTGTGGTTAGCACTGTCGCCTCACAGCAAGAAGGTCGCTGGTTCGAGTGTTCTGGAGTTTGCATGTTCTCCCCGTGTTGGCGTGGGTTTCCTCTGGGTGCTCCGGTTTCCCCCACAGTCCAAAGAATGCGGTACAGGTGAATTGAATAAGCTAAATTGGCAGTAGTGTGTGTGTGTGAATGCGAGAGTGTATTGTGTTTCCCAGTGTTACGGTTGCGGCTGGAAGGGCATCCGCTGCGGAAAACATATGCTGGATAAGTTGGCGGTTCATTCCACTGTGGCGACCCCTGATAAATAAAGGGACTAAGCCGAAGGAAATTGAATGAATGAATAACTAAGACTTTTTAATCACACAATTCTTGCTTTTTTCTAACCCTAAAAAATTATTACAAAATATGACTTGTACTGTGAATATAAACTCAGAATTCTGAAAGAAACTGAATCGAGATAAAAACTCAGAATTGCAGAAAAAAATGTATTCATATGTCCTGTTATGTAAGTATATTGTTTGTACGTTACTTTGCCAACTTGCAATTTCAGGATACAAAGCCATTGACCCTCATGATGTCTTAGTTTCCATGTGTCTTGTCAAAGAAAAGAATCCAACAAAGGCAACATAAAACTCTTTTTACTCCGTTAACTATAGAAAAACCACTATAATGCCTGCCATGCATTTATATTGCTTTATTGGATCTTAATGCTCCATGATGCATCTGGAAAGCAAACACTGGTATATTTAAACACTGATCCACGATTAAACTTTGTGACGTCTGACATGCCCTTCCCAAAGTGTAAATGTTTTATAGCCTCCATTTTAATTGTTGATCAGTGCTTGACTTGTAATTAATGACAATATTGAGGATATAACAAGACATTTGTGCATGAACTCTATCCAGCTTTTAAGTGGCCTTAACTATTATGTACTAACCTTACCTGTATCCCACCTCAATATCACCAGAAATGTTCTGCAATACATTATGAACACGTTAAGTACATTGTATTTTTATTTTGATGTAAGTACATAGTAGTTAAGGTGACTTAATTCTACAATTTTTCTACACGTTTTCTAATGTGTGGGTTGCACATTTTTGGGGAACTTTCATTTACTAGAACTGAAACAAATCATTTCAAATTATTTATAGAGAAAACTGAGTGAGAGGTGCATTTGGCTTTGTGCTTTATTTTCATCCATCGTGAGAATAACGTTACGCTTGGTATTTTAATGTGACTTTATTATCACAAGCATGTCCATGGCTCTTTTGAATTGTATTTTGTTCCTCCGGATTATTTTCTCTTTGTTTTCCCTACAGTAGAGTAATATTCGAAATTAGGTCTGTCCATAATATTGCTGTGGAAAGACTTGTTTTGTGGCTATTCATGGTCTGCTAAAAGTAATTTGTTAATTCGAATATATTGTCTTTTAATATCGGATGAACTGTGAGGAGTATAATGACACCTCATTGTACCAAAGCTATTCAAGTTTAGCATTTTTAAATTGGTTTTTATTTTGATACTATTTTTAAATTAGCTGTAAATGCTGTATTTTGTTTCATTAATGTATTGTTAGTTTTAGTTTATTTTTTCATGTTGCTTTTTAGTTATTATATATTTAGTATCAGTTTTAAAATGAACATTGATGAAAAATTAAGACAATCTTCTTCATATTAAAGACCATGTATTAAGTTAAATATGCCTAGTTAATTTTTTTTTTTTTTTTTTGCAGTTACAACTCATATTTTATGTTTAGAATATAGATAATATGCTTTTGTATGTAATCTTGCATGTAATCAACTGAAGTGTTTGGCTGTAAAATTTTATGAACAGTCGCAGGTCAGATTTTTGATCACAGAACGAAACGATTATTATTTTTTTGCTAAATAGAATTTTATTTCAGTTAGTTTTTAAGTGACTTTTGTTATTTTGAATTGTTCATTTATTGTGAATTTTTGTATATTATTTCAGTTAATGAACATATTTTTGGAACAGCCCGATCTCATGAGTAAACGTAACCATTTTACGAATTGTTAGAAAAGTAACTAATTCGTATATACACAAATTATACGAATAATGTAATATTATTATACGTATTATTATTGTACAGTATTATATTATTATATTTGGTGGCTCAGTGGTTAGCACTGTCCCCTTACAGCAAGAAGGTCGCTGGTTCGAGTCCCGGCCGGGCCAGTTGGCATTTCTGTGTGGAGTTTGCATGTTCTCCCCGTGTTCGCGTGGGTTTCCTCCGGGTGCTCCGGTTTCCCCCACAGTCCAAAGACTGTGGCTGTGGCGACCCCTAATAAATAAGGGACTAAGCTGGAGGAACATTAATGAATAGATCATTATATTATGAATTCATACGATTTCATTTGAATAAAAACGTAAAACAATTACGATTTGAACTTTTTAGCGATTTTCTTGCTTTGCAAATAATTCAGAAGAATATCAAATACAGAACATTGATGTATAAACAAAACGTTAAAAGGAAAATTATAACATCATATAAATGTATATGCATATTAAAAAATTAATCTAAATTGTTAATTAGTAAACAAACGAAAAGAAAAAAAAACATACTATTTTTAAAAATCCCCTCATTGGGGGATGAGCAAATTGTACTGAAATATACAAATAAGATCACAAATAACACAAATTAACCACTAAATCAAAAAAGTTACGAATTGCCATGAGGTTTGTCTTATTTTTGACCAACAGTTTTAGTCTTCGTTTTTGTTTGCTAAAACAGCCTTGCATTGTACAGTGAAGTTTCTCCCATAATTCACGCAAAGCATCCTGGGACATCGGAAAAAGGTAGATTTGGATGTCTTGTTTCTCTGGATTGTGTTCTGGATCTGACACTCCTCAGACAGCTTCTTATCAGGAGCAAACATCCCAACTCTTGCAGTGGTTTCCCTCTGCAGAGTTTCGAGAGTCTGAATAAGGGCTCAGGCTGGCAGTTTGTTTATGCAGACGCTCTGAAAGGCCATTATTCCTCATTTACACAGACTGTGAGGCCCTGCTCTCAGTCTGCTGACTTTACGACACACCGTTTATTCAGTGCTGCGGCCGCAAACACACACTTAGGTGGTCAGAGATCACACTGAGAGAGTCGATGAGTACCTGTTGTAGCTTTAAAGGTGAAGTGTGTCATTTCTGCACCACTACATTGTAAAAAAAGAAGAAGAAGAAGGTGGAAACAGTTTGCTTTTTAGATATTGCTCGTAAATTTTATAGATGATTACCCAACAGAAATGGCAGGGTTAGTTAAAACAAAAAAAAAACATAAATATTCCATTAACATTTTCTGACTTTAAAATAAATGTTAACTGAAAAAAGTATATATTTTTAATTTCAGCTAGTTTTTCATATGAATTTAATTTAAATGAAAACCAAAATTACAAGAACTAAAACATCAAACCTAATAAATAATAATAAATGCATGTAGAAATCGATGTAGACCAAGAAAGACAGAAACAAACAAACTAATTAATTCACTAAAATGAATATGGATTTACATTTTTAAAGTATGCATTTCTTTGCAGCAAATAAAACATTGGAATGAATTTTAAATCAGCAAAGTCAATTCAAATATATCTTGTATGATTTACAATTTGGAAACAAAAATGACAAAAAAAGGTTCTGTTTTTGCAAACACAATAGCAAACATTTTGCAAAACTGGATTTGTTTCAGTTCAGTTCTAAACAGGTCGATAATGCAGAATTTAGTTTTAAACTCTACTTTTTTTTAATAAACGTGTGTAAAAAATGCTTCAAAATGCTCCACAATGCTAACATTTCAAGGCTTTGTTTATTTGATTAAAAAGACAAAAAAATAATAATATTGTGAAATCCTATTACAATTTAAAATAACTCTTTTGCATTTTAATATGTTTTAAAATCTTATTTATTACTGCACATCAATATTAACCAATAAAAGTAATAAATATATTATATATAAAATACATGTATTGCATTTTAATATATTTTAAAATCTTATTTATTTCTGCACATCAGTATTATCCAATAAAAATAAAATAATAAAATGCATAGAAAATATCTGTTTTACATTTTAATATGTTTAAAAATCTTATTTATTACAACTAATAATATGCATATACAATATCTGTTTTGCAGTTTAAAATATTTTAAAATCTTATTTATTTCTGCACATCAGTATTAATAAAATGCATGTAAAATATCTGTTTTACATTTTAATATATTTTAAAATCTTATTTATTTCTGCTCATCAGTATTAATAAAATGCATATAAAATATCAGTTCAGCATTTTAATATATTTTAAAATCGTATTTATTACTACTAATAATATGCGTATACAATATTTGTTTCGCATTTTAATATATTTTAAATCTTATTTATTTCTGCACATCAGTATTAACCACTAAAAATAATAAAGATGCATATAAAATATCAGTTTAGCATTTTAATATATTTTAAAATCTTATTTATTCATGCACATCAGTGTTAACCAAATAATAAAATGCATATAAGAAGTACTAAGCTATATAAAAAAAATAATAATTTACAACATAACCTCTGTGACCATACAAATAAAATAAAATCCTTTTTTTCAGATTGTGAGTTGAATTACGACCTTTACATGTTCTTGACCTCATGCTCACGTCGTTGTCGGTCATTGAAACTCAACCGCTGCCTCATTAACTCTGCTTTAACCTTCTGGTTTAACAGGAGGAACATCATCATTGTGAGCTCTACTTGTGCTTTCTGGTCCACATGACTGCGCAATGCAGCAGCGCTGAACCAAACACCAACACCTGTGCTCTTGGTTAAATCAAGGTAAACCATAATTGCATCATATATTATTAACAGAACCACACATTTTCTGCACTTACAAGGCACTCGATTACCCCATCAGGACGTCCTGTTGTGTGTGTCGGGCTCTTTTGCAAATCAGATGGTTTCTGGTTTATGGAGGGAGCCTGAGGAGATTATTTACATGCCCTGCTGATGGTTTTGTGTGACGTTTAACTCTTTGCTGTCTCGTGCAGATGTCATCAACCAATGCCAATGGAGTCGGGAGCTCTGGAAATAACCGTAGAGAAAAAACATACAAAAAGGTACATCAACTGTTTTTCATTAATCGTGTGTTTGGTGCTGAAATATGTTGTTTTTATGGAGAATGCAGTGTTGTTTGTGTGTGTTTGTGCATACATACAGTTGGCAAAATGATTAGCCCTCCTGCGAAATTTATTCATTTTCCTTTGGCTTAGGCCCTTATTTATCAGGGGTTGAAACAGCGGAATGAACCGCCAACTATTCCAGCATATGTTTTATGCAGCGGATGCCCTTCCAGCCGTAACCCAGTACTGGGAAACACCCATACACTCTCACGTTCACACACACACTCATACACTACGGCCAATTTAGTTTATTCAATTCACCTATACCGCATGTCTTTGGACTGTGGGGGAAATCGCAGCACCCGGAGGAAACCCACGTGAACACGGGGAGAACATGCAAACTCCAAACTGAAATGCCAAACTGGTCCAGCCCGGACTCGAACCAGCGACCTTCTTGCTGTGAGGCGACAGTGCTAACCACTGAGCCACCGTGTCGCCCCCTCCTGTGAAATATTTATTCTTTTTCTAATATTTCCCAAGTGATGTTTAGCAGAGCAAAGAAATTTTTAACAGTATTTTCTATAACATTTTGTCTTCTGAAAAAAGGCTTTTAGTTTGTAAATAAAATATAAATATAATAAAAGTAGTAAACAATTTTAAGATCAATATTATTAGCCCTCTTAAGATGTTTTTTCCTGCCTAGTTAACCTAATTAACCTAGTTAAGCCTTTAAATTGCACTTTAAGCTGAATACTAATATCTTGCAAAATAACTAGTAAAATATTATGTACTGCAATCATGAAAAAGATTTTAAAAAATGCTATTAAAACTATTATGTTTAAAAATATATGTTGAAAAAAATCTTCTTTACATTAAACAGCACTTGGGTAATATTTATTTATTTATTTATTTATTTATTTATTTATTTATTTATTTAT
>CAIGQV010017835.1:23264513-23279180 GCA_903798115.1 Danio jaintianensis
TATTTATTTATTTATTTATTTATTTATTTATTTATTTATTTATTTATTTATATTATCTTATTTTTACTTTTATTTGACTTTTTAACTACATTTTAATACATCATGGTAACCATAAAGCCAACTATAAAATATTTATTTATTATTTATCTCATGGTATTAGTTGTCATTAACAATAATAACATTAAAAAAAAATTTCGATTTGCCAGACAAACCCGTTTTAAGTTTTTCATTTTAAAACGTATAAAAAATAAGAAACAAAATACATACAGTTGATGCCAGAATTATTATACTTCCTGAATTATTATCCCTCCTGTATATTTTTTTTATTTTTTCTGTTTAACAGAAAGACGATTTTTTTAACACATTTCTCAACATAATCGTTTTAATAACTAATTTCTAATAACTGATTTCTTTTATCTTTGCCATGATGACAGTATAATATTTTACTAGATATTTTTCAAGATACTAGTATTCAGCTTAAAGTGACATTTAATGGCTTAACTAGGTTAATTAGGCAAGTTAGGGTAATTAGGCAAGCCATTGTATAATGATGGTTTGTTCTGTAGACAATCAAACAAATATATGATATAATAATATTGACCTTAAAAAAATCAAATATCAAAAATGTAAAACGGCTTTTATTCTACCCGAAATAAAACAAATAAGACTTTCTCCAGAGGAAAAAATATTTTAGGAAATACTGTGATAAATTCCTTGCTCTTTTAAACATGATTTGGGAAAATATTTCCAAATGTAAAAAAAAGTTCAATTGTGATTGAAGTTTCAAAGGCCTCTGAAGTCATGACATTTACACTTACTAAATCAGTGTTTCAGTGTGTCATGTTGATAAAACACAAAATATCAACAAATCATTCACCAGCGCCTGTGTTCAGTAAAGAATGAGCTTTCCACTCGTTGTTTCCAATGACAAATCCAGCATGTTGGTTTTGTAAATGTTGGTATTAATGAAGAAAAAGCTATTATTGAACTTTCCAGAACTTTTACGATTCTCATTTTTTGGCTGATCCACTACTTGCAGTGAACCTCATTCATGCGTTTCGACCCACAATTGTCATTTATTTAACCAACGGAGATTTAGGAAGGCAGGTTTAGTCTTGCGTGTCTGAAAAAATGACCTCAAGAAACCCACATAAGAGCAGGGTTCGAAATGACTAAGCGCTATGCTAATTTGTTTTGCTTTTTATTATTGTTTCAGACCACTTCATCTGCTCTAAAAGGAGCCATCCAGCTCGGCATCGGCTACACCGTAGGGAATCTGACCTCAAAACCTGACCGAGATGTGCTCATGCAGGACTTCTACGTGGTGGAGAGTGTGTTTTTACCCAGGTATGGATGGACACAGGGAAAACACTGGTGTATTTTTAACATGCTGCTGTCAAACTGCTGTGGACGTTTCTCAAATTCTCTCCCATAGCATTTAGTGTGGTCAGTCAGCATGCTGTCATTTTACTCTCAAAAACAAGTTCTTAAAGGGACAGTTCACGCAGAAATGACAGTATGCTGTTAATTCACTCACCCTCAGGCCAAACAAGATGTAAGCAATTTTTTTTTAAATTATTATTCAAAGTCAATGTTGACAGTTAAGTCAATAGGTACGTTTCCATCCACCTATTTTTATGCGCATTTTGGAGATGCGCATAAAAAATCGGTTGATGGAAACGCTAAGATGCGCATAAATTTAGGAAATGCGCATAAAAAATGTATGCGCATAACTGAGTAGGATAAACTTTTTATTCAATAAGAAAAGATGCGCATAAACTGCGATGGAAACACTTTTACCGAACAAACTCCAGTATGCGCATTAAAAAAAGGTCATGTGATTTGGTTATATGAGATCATGTGATGATAAAAATGTGTGTAAATGGACAAACCAGCAGGATGACCACATTGTAAAACATCTGAAATGTTGTTTTGGTCATTCTAAAATGCCTTAAGCATTTCAGTATTAGGGTTATTATATTATTAATGACCTCCAGAATTGTTAAGAGCGTCTGTGCTCCGCGTGTCACGCCTTCAAACGCCGCCACGCGTTCACTGCGCGTCAGCATTGCCTTCTGAGGCGCAAGTCATTTATTAAATGAAGAAAAGATTCACGCAGCTTCTCCTACCTCAGCAAATTCCGTTTTTACTGTTGATATTTGGCGCCATTTAATCAGGAAGTGACGATTTTGTTCTCTTTGACTCGTTGGATGGAAACGCTGCTTTATTCGCACATCTTTTATGCGATATTCCAGTTTAGCGCATAAAGTTATTTCGCATTTTTGGATGGAAACATAGCTAATGACTACCAGCACCATGAGAGTCAAAAAAATGAATACAGTAAAAAAAACTGTGGCTACTGACAATATATTATATTTGAGGTCTTATTAAGTGAAACAATATTGACAATATTATTAGCTTTAATCCATGTCCTTTCCAAATCTGATTCTTTTCTATGAATTGCAAAAATTCTAACAGTTTGTTTTTGTTTTTTTTATTATTATTAACTGATTTACCCAACACAGGCTCATTAAGAAAATATTCCTTGGTGTACATTTTTGAGAACTGACAAATATGTGCTCACTGATACATATGGCTGCACTTTACGTGTAAAACGAATGCTATGGGGCGGTACCTCCGTATGGATGGCTTTTCTGCTGTGACTGGTTTGCTTAGTAGTTCTCCGTGAGTGGTGCCAGATTTGTGAGGTGGAGCGGAGCAGACTGGTGTTTGAGTCCAACGAAGGACGGTTCCAAAACCCAGGAAAAACGAAACCCAATAAAGCAGTGTGAGGTCGCGGTAGAAGCATGCAGCAATGATGGCTTTTCTAATCCGCTTTTGAAAATACTGTCGGGTGGATTTAGGGAAAGGGGTGGATATCAGTCGATATCAAGCTGATATATTATTCACGACAACAAAAGCTTCTCTCACGGACGAACACGAGAAGGACGTTAATATGTGCAGAAATGTACACAGCGGCCTCTGGTGGATTTATGAGAAATGGCACGTATGAGAAAACGTGCGTCAGTTACGTTTTTGAGATTGTCAAAAATGTACACGGTGCCCTCTAGTGGATTTGTGAAAACAAAAACTGCAATAAAACATAGTCCAGGGTACATATTTATTGGTTCTCAAAAATGTAGTCCTAGGCACATATTTCCAATAACCCTGGGTTGCAACGGTTTGCCTGTTTGTTTACAAGTAATCACGCAATGACATTATAAATGAAATTCATTAAAGACCCCAACTAGAAGACTAGCGGAGATGCATTAGCAGTAACTCGCATCGGATATTTTCTAGAATCCACAAAAGAAAAGAAAATGGAGTAAGCCTTAGGTTGAGCAGCTTGCATATCTGTATATCTGTTCAATCCGATTTGGTGAACTAGTTGACTTGCATTTTATGAACCACAGTTTCATCTAAAAGACTTCTTTAAAGGGATAGTTCACACAAAAATGAAAATTTCATCACCATTTAAGCACACTCAAGTGGATCTAAACTTTTACGCATTTCTTTCTTCTGTTGAACACAAAAGATGATATTCTGAAGAACACTGGAACAAAACAGCCATTGACATTCATAGTAGGAACAAAAAATAGTATGGAAGTCAATGGCTGTGTTTTTCCCCCAGCATTCTTTAGAATATCTTCTTTAGTGTTCAACAGCAGAAAAAATAGAACCACTTGAGTGTGAGTACATTTTTGGGTGAACTATCCCTTTAATATTTTACTAGTCTGCAGTATACGAATGCAATTCAATTTTAATTTTGGGACAAGCCGTCTCTTTAACATCATGACATCGTTCAGCCATAAATAACACACTGTAAGTAAAGTTTATAATGAGAACCAGTAAAAGTGAGATCTTGCTTAGTCCTGCACAGATGATTCTTGTACAAATGATTCCCAAAAGGTTCTTTTGAGTGAGCAGAGAGTGTCTGCAGGATTCAGCGGGACGCCACTGATCCACTAGCCTGACTTCCTTATTTATAGAGTCTGATTCTCACACTGGGGATTGCACTCCAGTTGCATGAGCTCGCCCTCTGTTTGAGCCAGTTAGTCTGCTGCATACTGTAGTTTTCACATGCATCATTTCACTCGCTTTTTAAACAAATATATGTTATGTAGCATACATTGATTAGATGAAATTGTATTATATGTAATATACTGGACATTATCTGATTTATATAGTGTATAATGGGAAAATTATATTGGCATTTGGTAAGTATGCAGAGTCTAGAAAATCATAAAAAAAATATATATTCTAAAAAAAAAATCTATTCCAGTTTTTAAGCTTTGATTGAAGCTGTTTACACATTAAAGAAGTGATTAATACATTTGTTTCAGCTCATAACCTAGCATTTTATATTGGGTTTGAAGGCAGAATTATTTGTATTTGCAATGGCATTTGTGACTCTGGACCAGAAAACCAGATTTATTTTTCACAGGTATAATTGTGGAAAAAGGCAAAAATCCACTTAATAAATGTATATTATGCATTTTTTATGTTATGCCAAAAGTGATTAGTAATGATCATCTTCCATTTTATAAATTTCCTGTTGTAAATTTAATTAAATTTTTGATTATTAAAATGCATTGCTAAGAACTTAATTGGACTGCTTCACTGTAAAAAAAATGCTGGGCTCAACATGAAGGAATTAAGTTAACTTCTTAGTTTTTACAAATTTAAATGGATTGAACATTAAACAATTAAGTTGTCCCCCAAAAACCCAAGAATTGTGTTGTTTCAGCTCATTTAAAAAAAAGTAGTTTGAATATAGTAGTTTGAGCATTTAAAGGTGATTTTTATCAGTATTTCGATTTTTTTTTTGCACCCTTAGATTCCATAAATTCAAATAATTGTATCTCAACCAGATTTTGTCCTATCCTAACAAACCACACACCAATTTAAAGTTTTTAAAGCTTTCAAATGATGTATAAATCTCAATTTCCAAAAAAAAAAAAAAAGACACTTATGACTGGTTTTATGGCCCTGGGACACATTTGGTGAGAAGTAGAGTTAAACGTCATATAAACGAGTTAGAGCCGGCATTAATGTCCATATAGAGTCTATAATATTGTACAAATCAGTATAGAAAATCAAGGAAGTTAAAATTTTTAAGTTTCGTTTGAAGCTGTTTACATATTAGCAATGAAAAAGTGAATAACACATTAAAAATTGTAATACTTAGCATCTTAAAAGCAGCTTTTTTTTTTTTCAACTCATGAGGTAACTTTGTAAAGTTAAGGTCAATAAGATTTTTAAAAAACATCTCTTGTGCTGACCAAAGTTTTATTTATTTAATCAGAAATACAGTTAAAACAGTATTATCAGTGTTGAAATTATAGTATTGTCACCATCACCAGCAATCTAGCCTGTACAGATTGCTGGAGAACTACACATCTGCCTCTATATAAAATGCAACTCCCAGAAGTCTTTGCACTCACACACCAGTTCCTGATCCCCCCTGATTACACACACACACACAGCTGGAAGCTCATGATAGACTGATTATTAGGACTATAAAGGCACCTCATTCACACACACTCTTTGCTGAGTCTTGTAAACTGTAAGTGAGCGTAACGAAGCGTTTGTCTTGTCTTGTCTTGTCTTGTCTTGTCTTGTCTTGTCTTGTCTTGTCTTGTCTTGTCTTGTCTTGTCTTGTCTTGTCTTGTCGCCTGTCCCGACCTTACTGTACTTACTTACCTGTAACGTGACTACACTTTTGGATTATCTGCATGCTCCTGTCTGTCCCCTGACCTTTTGCCTGCCTGACATTTCTCTTAATAAACTGCACTTGGATCCTCATCTCCGTTGTACCCCGACTCATTACAAGTATAGTTTAAAAAAGTATTATCAGTGTATAGTTTTAGTTATAATTTTTTTTATTGTACTTGATATTTTATAAAACCTGCAATGCATTTTTCAGGATTTTGATGAGTAAAAACAGCATTTATTTAAAGTACAAACATTTTGTAGCATTATAAATCTCTTTACTGTCCCGTTTGATCAGAAATAAAATCCTACTGACACCAAAACTTTTAAATGCTGCGTATTTTGAATAATAAATAGCAGTATAGTGATTATTCATAACAAATGCAGGCTATAGTGTGGACACTCACATGCTTTCCATGCATGGAATGACAATTAAAGAAAATTGAATCACAAGTGCATGATTCAAATGATGGCAGTAATATTGTAAAAAACATTTTTATTTGATTACGACTCTATCATCCCTATAACACAAACCAGAAATAGGACACTCCATGCATTTTTATCCATAGATAGTACATTTTGTAAACAGAAAAAATTCACTGATTTTCATATCAGTATCAAATTGTAAGTTTACATATGTTGTATGTAGCCTATAATAAATAAAATATCGTCACTTTTATTATGACCATATATTAATGTTCATAGTACTGATTTTACATTTATCGATTTTGAAATATTTGTAGCAGAAACTGATTTGTACAGAACTGATTTTGATATCAGTTTCAAACTCTAAGTTTACATATGTCTATATATAAATAATACTATACTATAGCCTGTAATAAATACTTTAGCCTGTAATAAATAAAATATTGTTCACTTTTTTGATTAACATATATTAATGTTTATAGCACTCATTGTATATTTATCCATTGTGAAAACTTTTTAACAGAAAAATGCCCTTTATTATTATATTTATATTTATTTGTAGCCTATAATAAATTAAGTATCATCACTTTTATGATTAACATATATTCATGTTTAAAGTACTCATTTTATATTTATCAATTTATAACAGAAAAATGCACTGATTTTGATAACAGTATCAAATTGTAAGTTTATATTATGTCTGTATAGTAATATATAAATAATGCTATACTATAGCCTATAATAAATTAGTCTATGATAAATACTTAAGCCTATAATAAATTAAATATTGTTTACTTTTTCAATTAACATACATGAATGTTTTTAGGAGTCATTTTATATTTATCCATTGTGAAAATAAATTAACAGAAAAATGCGCTGATTTTGATATTAGTATCAAATTGTACGATTACATATGTTATACAGTATGTAGCCTATTACAAATTAAATATCGTCACTTTTATGATTAACATATATTGATGTTTATAGTACTCATTTTACATTTATCCATTTAGATTTTTTTCTAACAGTTTACATATATCTATATATTAAAAATAAATAATACTATAGCCTATAATATATTAACCTATAAAAAATACTATACCCTATAATACATTAACTATTGTCACTTTTATGATTAACATATATTAATATGTTTAGTACTCTTTTTATATTTATCCATTTTGAAAAATTTTAGGGCAATACGTTGGAGAGTGGTTAGCACTGTCACCTCACAGCATGAAGGTTGATGGTTCGAGTCCCGGCTGGGTCAGTTGGCATTTCTTTGTGGAGTTTGCATGTTCTCCCTGTGTTGCCGTGGGTTTCCTCCAGGTGCTCCGGTTTCCCCCACAGTCCAAAGACATGCGCTATAGGTGAATTGAATAATTTAAATTGGCTGTAGTGTATGAGTGTGAATGTGAGAGTGTATGGGTGGTAAACAGTACTGGGTTGCGGCTGGAAGGGCATCCACTGTGTAAAACATATGCTGGATAAGTTGGCGGTTCATTCCGCTGTGGCAACCCCTGAGGAATAAAGGGACTAAGCCGAAGGAAAATAATTAATTAAAAATTTTAACAGAAAAATGCACTGATTTTGATATCAGCATTTTAATTTGTAAAATTATAAAAATATGACAAATATGACATTATAAAATATTGTCACTTTTTTAATTAACATATATTAATGTTTTTAGTTGCCACTTTATATTTATCCATTTTGAAGTCAAGCTTTTTAATGGATGACATAATGGCAAAGCTGGTAGAAATAATAGAAATGAACTAGTACACCAAAAACAAGGCCAATATGTCTGTGAGGCAGATTTGGACATGCCAAAGCCTCATTTTTAGAGTTCAGGTCAGTCGTCTGCCCCGTCATCGTCTAGCTATTGTTTTATCTAACTGCGAAAAGCTCCAATTCAGAGGTCGGTAGTAAATTTCGTAATGGCTCACACAATGTGCGCAGATTGGGGTTTATAGTTTAATAATGAGACATACAGTGTTCTGCAACCCATTCAAGTGCCCTAAAAAAACAGCATCGTAACCCACTTATGAGGGGATCACAGACACTTTTGATTATCGTTTTAAAGCGGTGAGTGATTACAACACCGTCCGGCCCTTTCAAGTCAGAATTATTCCTATAACGGGGTTAATCCAAACACTAATGACCGGCCTCATAATAGCAAAAGACAAAAAAAGTGGGTTATGGGATTTGCTTGTCGTTTTCCCAGGGCTTGATTACATTTCATCATGTGTAAGTGATGTAGCTGACCCTGCATGGGCTTTAGTTTGTGTAACTGGTGTAGACTGCAGGACCTCCTTGTCCTCAGGCGCTGGTTACTGTTGTGCGTCTCTGGAAAAGATTACCTCTGGTGTTTTACTGCTGCTGGGTCACGTTGCAACTCAATGGGGCTCAGAAAGATCAAATGTGTCTCTGTTCCTTCGGCATAAAGGAGCATTTAGGTTAGGTAACCATTTCTCACAATGTCTGCATGGTCTTCTCACAGAATTATGCGTTTGGATTTTCACCCTGAAGCATCTTGTGTATTAGTGAAACGTACATGTACAGTTGATTTTTGAAATTTTTTTGCTTTTTCAAATATTTCACAAATGATGTTTAACAGAGCAAGGAATTTTTCACAGTATTTCCTGTAATATTTTTTCTTCTGGAGAAAGTCTTATTTGTTTTATTTCGGCTAGAATAAAAGCAGTTTTAAATTTTTTTAAAACCATTTTAACGTCAATATTATTAGCCCTCTTAAGCAATATTTTTTATTGATTGTCTACTGAACAAACCATCGTTATACAATGACTTGCCTAATTACCCTAACCTGCTTAATTAACCTAGTTAAGTCTTTAAATTGCACTTTAAGCTGAATACTAGTACCTTGTAAAATATTATGTACTGTCATCATGGCAAAGATAAAAAAATCAGTTATTAAAAATTTGTTATTAAAACTATTACGTTTAGAAATATGTTGAAAAAAATCTTCTTTCCGTTAAACAGAAATTGGGGAAAAATATATATAAGGGGGCTAATAATTCAGTCTGACTTCAACTGTATGCTTCATTTTTTGTATTTTTTTTAAGCAAGTAATTTTACTTTTGCAGTGAAGGAAGCAACCTGACTCCAGCGCACCATTATCCAGACTTCCGGTTCAAGACGTATGCACCACTGGCTTTCCGCTACTTCCGGGAGCTGTTCGGGATCAAGCCAGATGATTACTTGGTAAACTTTAAAAATTTTGTTGTTATTATTATTATTATTATTATTATATTTATTCTTAGTTTTTTGTGTGAAATGCGCTTTCTAAATACACTTAATATTTTACAAAAGGTTTTTTTAAAGTCTGTGTGAAATCAATATTTACAATGTTTTTTTTCCGCTATCACACATTGTTATTCTGTAGGTGAACAATCGATCTGTGCAAGTGAATCCACAGAAAAAAAAAGTTTGTTTCAAAGTCTGACCATCTGCTTCCTTGTCTGGAGAGGCGGTCCTTCTCTGTTGACATCAGTTTGACGCTTCAGTCACAATATTCTTAACCACACCCATTTTAAACCACACCCCTCTAGTTTGCTACAAGGGAAAAAGCCCCGCGCCCTACGCAATATTTAGTTTCAGTTGGAAGTACATCAATAAAGTATAATAAATATCTCAGCAACTTCCGCTTTACATTTACTTTAAAAGAAAGCAATACTTTTATTTATCAAGGATGCATTATATTGATCATGAGTGACACTTAATACATTTCTAATGCGTCAAGTGTATTTTTAAACTAAGTTTTCATCAAAAATTTCGGAAAAAAATGCATCACAGATGTAATACAAATGCATATTATTTTGCCTATGATTAAACATCTTCACCTTCATATTAATGCCAAAACTACAATGCATCCCATTCCCTAAACCCCCCGTCTATCCAAGTCATAACAAAGCTCTTTTTGTTTGAAATAAAAGTTCACTGCAAGCTCGCATCAGGTGCCAGTAAAAGTGACCGAAAGCCCCACTGACCGCTAATGAACTCGCCAACTGTGGCCGGCCAAAAAAAACCTGTGTCCTCATTTGTAAATCCCTGGCAGGGATTACAGTGGTTTGGTTTTGATGTTGTCCTGCCGGAGGTGTTGATTTCCCTGCACTGCAACACTCCTCTTTTTTTCTGCAGTGTCTCCGCAGCGTCTCTGCAGCTTTCGGAGAGCTCAGTTCTGTGTGTTTGCGGGAGCGGAATGATGCTGATTAGGCGTATGATGTTAATTGCCTCTTCTGCTCTTTGACATCTAATAGTCCAGCGGAGCCGTTTCACTCCCAGGTGCCTGATAGTCTGGTGATCCTGTGCAATTTGCCAAACGCGCATTATATCATCCTGTGTTATGAATCTGCCGAGCGCCACCTTGAGCTCACATTAGATTAAGATGTTAATTATAGTGGGCTATTGGTCGTTTTATGATGGCGCTGATGACTAGGGAATACCTTCTTTACATAATAACATTCAAAAGATGACTTTGTGTGTGTGAGCGTGTGTGTTTGTACACTTTGCATATGTGAAAAGGAGTTCCTTGTTATTTGCATTTACTACGGACACACCTAGGAATTCCAGAAAATCGACATGAAGTGACTTTTTCAGACTTTTTTAGAGGTTTGGGATCAGTAGGAGTTTGCAGAAGTCATTAAACATGCATTTTGTTAGATAAAATGTATAGTAAATACAGTAAAATTGTGAAATAATATCACTGTTTTATGTTTTAATAAATTTGTAAATGTAATTTATTCTGGTGAAATTTCCAGATTTTTTAAAAGAAATTTGAAGCCATTGTAATAAGTTCAAGAAACACTGAATATTATTAATGTTGAAAATAGTGAGAAAAAATATTTCTCACTATTTAAAGCAGCATTTATCTGAAATAAAAATTTATTTATAACGTTATAATAGCTTTACTGTTCTTTATTATTTTGTTATTTAATTTTCAACCAATTTAATGTGGTCTTACTAATGTAAATGAAAGTATTTAAGAAGTCTTACTGACCCCAAACATGTGAAAAAACCTTGATTGTTTTGACAGTCAATGATTAGAAACAAATGTCTGTGTCAAAGAAAATCATATTTCAATATTTGTTCACACTTTCATTGATATCGATTTCTTTACCAGCAACAACGATCATTCATTTTATGGATTGTAACACTTTAAATTAGAGTATGTTCAGAGACTACATATACCACTATTGTTTTTATGCTTTTTTTATTCTGATCTAATATTTAGCATATAATAATAGTTTTTTAATATTTCCACATTTGAATATTATTGTTATTACGGTCAATGACTGGACAAGTCAGTTATTAGAAACAACATTCATTTCAATGTAGTATTTTCTGTGCAATGTTAGATCAAATGAATGTAACACATACCTTTTTTTTTTTTTTTTTTAATTAAATTTTTTTTCACAAATAATACAAATATATCAATGTATCAATTTCTTACCAGCAACAATGATTACGTCCAAAAGTTCATTCATTTTATGGATTTTTTAATGTTTTGTTGTTGTTTTTTATTCTAATCTAATTTTTTCCATATACTAAAAGCTAGCCAGATTTTAATATTGTTGTTATTACAGTCTTGAATAAGTCAATGATTAGAAACAACATTCATTTCAATTTATTATTATTATTATTATTATTATTATTATTATTATAATTATTTTCTGTAGATAAATATAAACTACATCTAAAACACATACACGTTTTTTATTCATTTGAATTAATTAAAGAAATTCACACAAAAAGCATCTCCACTATGTATGCTTAGTAGATAGTGAGCTAGTAGTCTAAAAAAACTGTATCCTAAAACAATATATATTGTTTTGTTGTGTTTATATACACTTGAAGTTGATCAATTATTGTGGTTTCAAGTCATTCATACAGGGCAGTGCATTTGCACAGTTAAAGGGTACTAAAAATTCAAACATCTTTCCAGTAGGAACAAGAAAAGAAAATGCAAGTCTAATTTACAGTGTGAAACGGTCAGCCGAGATGAAAAAAAGTGATGTTTCATGCTCTCCTGAGTTTGTTGTGCACGTTTTTTTGTGATTATGCAGATACGGCAGAGGAAATGCAAGCTAATTAAGAAGCTTCACACACACACACACACACGGGATGGCATGCAGTCCAAATGCAAATGTCCATGTGTTTGGGCTGGACGTGCAACGTGACTGTTGACTTTCATTAGGCAGGCTTGAATGTGAGTGTCTGGCCTGGGTTCAGCTCCGTCCTCCTGTTGCTCCTCAGGGAAAACTCACCACAAATGTTTGCTTTAAGGTTTTTTACGCAACCCTAATTAAACCACGGGACTTCCAGGCTGTAATAAGCTGATCTTTCAGTCTTTAAGGCAAACTGTTTTTGTAACTGTTGTTGTTGTTAATGTTGTATGTTAATGTTGCAATAAAATGTGCTTTAGAGTTTAACATTAATATGAATTGGTGATTAGGTGTTTGTGCTTACGTATATTTGAAGCACAGGTAAAAACAGATGGACTTTTGTAAAGGTCCCAGAGTACCTCATTATAAATCACACACACTGTTTTTCTGGAGTCTTGCACAATTCAGACATCTTCTGCTCTTGATTATTACATAACACACAACAAGACCGCACAGTTTCTTTTAGGGCCCTGGTTTAAATTATAAAAATAAAAAAAGAACACTTTAATAAGCCTTGAACCAAACATACCAACTGAAGAATCAAATTTGTCATTATTATACAATTATATATATGGCCAGTTTCATAACAATATAATATATACTATATAATATATATGTACTGTTGTTACAAAATTGTAATTATATACTCAAAACTCATTATATCACAAATGAGTTGCTGCCCTAAATTATTAAGTTGAAACTAATAAAACTAACTGAAACAATGAATGATTATTTATTGGTTATATAAAATAACATATTTTATACTTTGAAATGACATTAAAAAATTATTTTTAAAATGATTATTACAATTTTTACAGACTATGTATTGTTTACTATATATGTATATATTATCATTATTATCAAATGAGTCTTTATTTTAAATTTTATAAAATTGAAATTTATTTAATTTTAAAACTAAAAAGTTAATAAAGTATAACTTAATGGTAATAACAGTTAAAATAACTATATGTGAAACTGTAGAAAAACTATTATACTAAAGTATAATATAATATAATATAATATAATATAATATAATATAATATAATATAGTTGTGACGCGGTGGCGCAGTGGGTAGCACGTTCGCCTCACAGCAAGAAGGTCGCTGGTTCGAGCCTCGGCTGGGTCAGTTGGCATTTCTGTGTGGAGTTTGCATGTTCTTCCCGTGTTCGCGTGGGTTTCCTCCGGGGTCTCCGGTTTCCCCCACAAGTCCAAAGACATGCGGTATAGGTGAATTGGGTAAGCTAAAAATTGTCCGTAGTGTATGTGTGTGAATGAGAGTGTATGAATGTTTCCCAGTGATGGGTTGCAGCTGGAAGGGCATCCGCTGCGTAAAACATATGCTGGATAAGTTGGCGGTTTATCCCGCTGTGGCGACCCCAGATTAATAAAGGGACTAAGCCGAAAAGAAAATGAATGAATGAATGAATAATATAATATAATATATGTCAAATATAGATTGAATTTGGCTTCTGGATCAATGTTATTCTCTTTTTACACAATTTTTTTAAATGTATTTTTTTAATGGATTGTTTTTGTTGTAATCCTGCAGTACTCCATTTGTAAAGAGCCCCTGATTGAGCTGTCTAATCCGGGCGCCAGCGGCTCGCTCTTCTACCTGACCAGCGACGATGAGTTCATCATCAAAACCGTGCAGCACAAGGAGGCCGAGTTCCTGCAGAAACTGCTCCCAGGATACTACATGGTACGTCTCAGTAAACTAAGAAGAGTCATTCGTCTTAAGCAGTTTTATAGGCTCAGATAAGCTTATATACTTTTTTACACTTTCATCATTTTTTATTTGATAATGCTGCTGTTTGAACATGACAAAAATCTGCAAAGTTACAAACTGCAAAGTAACTGTAAGTGTCACGATACTGGAATATCCAACTTTCGATACAATACTTAAAAAAATATTGATATGCAATACCATTTTCGATACTGTGGGGAACAAATTCTGCAACATTAAAAGTATAAACCCAATGCTAAGTAACTAAACCCAATGCTTATACCAGATACGTCAGCAGTATGTCCAACAGGCAATAAATTACAAAAAAAAAAAAAAAACTTAGTGAAATCTCATCTTTTTTTCAAAAAAAATCTTACTCAAAATCTTAATATTGTTATTAATTATTAATCTCTCTTCTGGTGAGAAGAGAGAGCGTGAGAGAGCAATGCCAGCATCGATACTAAACAAAAGCAAGATTGTATAATTTTTAATATTTCGGTATCAATATTTTTCAATATATCGATATTTTTCGATACATCAATATTTTTCGATATATCGATATTTTTCGATATCTCAATATTTTTCGATATATCGTTATTTTTTGGTACATCGATATTTTT
>CAIGQV010017835.1:23279190-23291370 GCA_903798115.1 Danio jaintianensis
TCAATATTTTTCGATATATCGTTATTTTTTGGTACATCGATATTTTTCGATATCTCAATATTTTTGACAATGCAAATTCTCTATATTAGTAAATACTGTTTCTAACACACATTTCTAACACACGTATCCAATATTATGGGAACCTGTTTTTTGTTTGCTTTTAATAGCTAGCTTTCTGTGTCTGTTTGCTCTGAAATCCATAAATCAAGAGTTAAAATTGGCAAGGTGTAAAATACACAAAAGTGTGTTTGTGCTTTTGCCTAAAACAGGGTATTTGCAGTGTGGTATATTAAGTGATCTGTGAGGTATTTTGACCTGGAACTTCAGACACATTGTGGGAAAACCTGAGACTTCTTATTTGAAAGAAAGAAAGAAAGAAAGAAAGAAAGAAAGAAAGAAAGAAAGAAAGAAACAAAGAAACAAAGAAAGAAAGAAACACACACACACAAACAAAGAAACAAATAAATAAATACATACATACATACATACATACATACATACATCAATACCCAAATAAATAAACAAATAAATGCATACAGGGCGACGCGGTGGCGCAGTGGTTAGCACGTTCGCCTCACAGCAAGAAGGTCGCTGGTTCGAGCCTCAGCTGGGTCAGTTGGCATTTCTGTGTGGAGTTTGCATGTTCTCCCCGTGTTCGCGTGGGTTTCCTCCGGGTGCTCCAGTTTCCCCCACAAGTCCAGAGACATGCGGTATAGGTGAATTGGGTAAGCTAAAATTGTCCGTAGTGTATGAGTGTTTATGAATGTTTCCCAGTGATGGGTTGCAGCTGGAAGGGCATCCGCTGCATAAAACATATGCTGGATAAGTTGGCGGTTCATCCCGCTGTGGCGACCCCAGATTAATAAAGGGACTAAGCCGAAAAGAAAATGAATGAATGAATGAATAAATGCATACACGCAAAAATAAATAAATAAATAAATAAATATCCAAATAAACAAATAAATGCATACACACATAAATAAATAAATAAATAAATAAATATCCAAATAAATAAATAAACAAATAAATGCATACACACATAAATAAATAAATAATTAATTAATTAAATACATACATACATAAATAGCCTAATAAATAAACAAATAAATGAAAAAATAAATAAATAAATAAATAAATAAATAAACACAAACAAACAAACAAACTAACAAACAAATAAATACATACATACATACATAAATAGCCAAACAAATAAATGCATACACACATAAATAAATAAATAAATAAATATGGGACTCCTTTAAAAATACATCAAATAAAAAATAATATATGAAATTTATACGTAAATATATTTATTAAATGTATAAAAAAAAAATAAAAAAAATTAAACTATATATATAAAAATGAATTCTCAGCTTTTTTGGGGGTTAATAATGATTTGCAGATTATTCGAATTTTTATACAATTTTGGATTTTTATAGGTTAACTGTTAAAGAGGGCTATTCTTCACAATCAGGTCACATACAGTACATGTCCTTTGTGTCTCTTTTCCCTGCCTTTCCAGTTCAGTATTTTGTGTAAACATTATACCTAATAGCCATGGATAGCTGGCTAACTAACCTGATTTCTAACTTGCGGCAGTAGTTGTTACACAAGGACAGACTGTTTACGTAAATACTCTGATGATCTGTTAAAGATCAAAAATAAAGGTCAAGTGTGTAATTTCTGCAACATTAGTGGCACTAGATGGAATTGCTAAAAAAGAACTGGTTATCAAAAGCTTTTACAAACTGTCTGATATTGATTATACTGTTAATCCAGGTTCATATAGTCACAAGTCTCAACCAACAGTGTCACTAGGGTTGATTTTAAACCTTAAAGTGGATAAAGAGATTTTTGGCTTTTCATAAAGTGTTTTTTTTTCAGTGTAGTATAAAGAAAGCATCCAAAAACACTTTTAAGTGTTTTTTTGGTAGATTTGTTTCTATAGATTTTAAATAAAAGATGTCCGTTTTCTCAAAATGAGCCATAATTCTAAGTAATTACAACAATTATATACACCAAACATTTACAGTTTTATTCATATCTAGATGAGAAGATCTGAAGGTTTTTACAGATTGATATGTTCATACATGCTTTGCTTGATTATATACATAATTTTAATCTACAAAACCTGATAATATTGTTTTTCTGGAGTGTTTTCTGAATTATGTAATGATATAAAAAGATTCACAAAATCTCCTTTAAAAATGTTTGACTCTATTATGTAAATTTTTTTTAAAGAATTAAAAATCTTCATCCGATGTTCAGATTTTTGTGCTACAAATATATGCAAAATTAGCACATTTGCACATGCAAGCATGACATTTTACAATGTTTGCAATACATAATATGATTAATCAATTGGGAAAGTATGTGATAGCTATTTTGTTTAGTGTTAAAGGGGACCGATTATGCCCCTATTATGGGACCTATTATGCCCCTTCTGATGTCCCTAGAGTGTGTATGTGAAGTTTCAGCTCAAATTACCCACAAATAATGTTTTATAACTTTTTGAAACTGACCCTTTTAGGCTTTGATCCAAATTGTGCCATATTGGTGACTGTCGCTTTAAATTTAAATGCCTGTGTGTCAGCATAGTGGCAGATTCAAAAACAAGACTAACTTCTATGCTAATGAGGGAGAGATGGTCACTAAAGGGTGGAGCTTTCCCCCTCTGATGATACGTACAAAGGGAGAATGTCAATTAAATTGTTTCTGCAGACTGTTTTTATCAAGTGTGATTATAAAAATAAAACATACATTTCTACCATTAGACGCTGGTTATATTCACAGACTGTTGCCACATAATTGTGTTTAAACCCCTCATAAAAGTGATTTTTGCATAATAGACCCCCTTTAAATAAATCTATTTCTCCTCCTCAGAACCTCAACCAGAACCCCAGGACGCTTCTACCCAAGTTTTACGGCCTGTACTGTGTTCAGTCTGGAGGAATCAACATCCGTCTCGTGGTTATGAACAATGTCCTCCCACGATCTGTAAAGATGCACTACAAATATGACCTCAAGGGCTCCACGTACAAGAGACGGGCGTCCCGAAAAGAGCGGGAAAAGGCTTGTCCCACATATAAGGACCTAGACTTTGTGGACATGCATGATGGCTTGTACTTTGACCCAGAGACATATAACGCCCTGATGAAGACACTACAGCGGGACTGTCGGGTGAGTTATACATTATTTTGTCCTTTTACAAAGAAGCTGTGAGTGGTGAGCAAAGTTGTGCACAATTATAGTGTGTGGTATATAAAGCAACTTGAAATCTAAGAGGCATAGGGAATCATGAGGTGGACATTTGGGGTTTAGAGATTTATTGGCTTCATTTAATCATACAATAGGGTATCGTGACAAATCATGCACTTAAAGTAAATGTATCATATGGAATTTTTAATGTTTTTGACAGAAATTAACACTTTCATTTAGTGAAGGAACATTAAATCAATCAAGTAATGACTTTTGTAGTATATTTTTTAAAAATCGAATATGTTATGTCCTCTTAGACTTTCACAATATTATCATTTCGACCAAATATTTAAGCACAAAAGCTTTTTCATTGATAATAAACAGAAATGTTCTTGCAAATCAGCATAGAAGAATGATTTCACGTGAACACTATAATTATAGTAGGAAGGAATAATTATGCTGAAAGTTAAGCTTTGTATAACAGGAATACAATTTTACTTTAATATACAAATACATTTAATATATATTTTTAAATATTTCCCAAGTGGTGTTTAACAGAGCTAGTAATTTTCTTTCTGAGAAATTACAATTATATTTTTCTTCTGGTGAAAATCTTATTTCTCATAGTTTGGAATAAAAAAATGTGTTACAAAATTTAAAAACATGTTTTGTGATTGGCTACAGAACAAACCACTGTTGTCCAATGGCTTGCCTAGTTAAACTAAGCTGGTTAAGCCTTTAAATTGCACTATAAGCTGAATACAAGTATATTGCAAAATAACTAGTAAAATATGGGTGGCACGGTGGCGCAGTGGGTAGCGCTGTCACCTCACAGCAAGAAGGTCACTGGTTCGAGTCCCAGCTGGGTCAGTTGGCATTTCTGTGTGGAGTTTTCATGTTCTCCCCATGTTTGCGTGGGTTTCCTCCGGATGCTCCGGTTTCCCCCACAAGTCCAAAGACATGCGATATAGGTGAATTGGGTAAACTAAATTATCCATAGTGTATGTGTGTATGTCCTGGTCCTCCAGGTTGGGGGTTGAGCGTTGGGATAACGACCCACCTCGTAAAAATTTGATGTTACGAAACACCAATATGGTGTGGCTAAATATCAGCTTCGATATAAATGGCCCTGGGAGTAAGTAAGTAACTAGTAAAATATAATGTACTATCATCATGGCAGAGACAAAAGAAATTATTAGTCATTAAAACTATTGTTTATTGTTAACATTTCACCGTAGGGCTAACAATTTGTCTTAAGCTTTATATTGAAATTGAAAACAGTTATTCTATAATGAACAAATATTACAGGAACATTAACAAATCATTTTTGATCAAATAAATGCAGCCTTAATGAGGATAAGAGATTATCGATAGCATTAAAGAAGTCTTACTAACCCCAAAGCCTAAATAATAGTGTACATGGAGAATGCTGTAATTGCTTGTTGTCTTGAACTTTCAACAAGATCACAAAAACAATCATTACATAAACCCTTATAAGGCAAAAGCACCCATTAAACACATTAAAACAACAGATAGACATCAACAATCACAAAACCACTGTACAATCAGCTAACTAATCTTTATGAGGATCAAATTTGCTTCTACATGAAAGGACAGGTCAAGTGGTAGAATTACATGCATATTCGTCCTTTTGCATATTGCCATGAATAAAACCACAAATCGGGTGGCTCAGTGGTTAGCATTGTTGCCTTACAGCAAGAAGACTGCTGGTTCGAGTCCCAGCCGGACCAGTTGGCATTTTTGTGTGGAGTTTGCATGTTCGCGTGGGTTTCCTCCTGGTGCTCCGGTTTCTCCCACAGTCCAAAGACATGAGCTATAAGTGAATTGGATGAACTTAAATTGGCCGTAGTGTATGAGTATGTTTGTGAATGCGAGTGTGTATGGGTGTTTCCCAGTACTTAGTTGTAGCTAGAAGGGCATCCGCTGCATAAAAACATATGCTGGAATAGTTGTCGGTCCATTCTACTGTGGCGACTCCTGGTAAATAAGGGACAAAGCCAAAGGAAAATAAATGAATCAACAAAAATGACAAATCCACCAGATAAACTTGTGTAGGATTAAAAAAAAAAGAGTATAACATTTAAAAGACTGCACTGAGATTCATTTTTCAATAAATTTGATTTTGATATTTGCTTCATGTTTTTTAATAAGTAAAAGGCTTTCTACACTGTAAAAAATGCTTGGTTCCACAAAATTCCTTTTTGTTGTCTTAACATGAATCGATTAAGTTAACTTAATTGTTTTTACAAGTTTACGTGGATTAAACATTAAACAATTAAGTAGTCCCCAAAAACTTAAGAATTGTGTTGATTCAACTCATTTTAAATAAATAATAAATAAAACAAGCAGCAAAAGTCATTTCTTGAGTGTAAAAATGGCCTTTAGATTTTCTAAGATTTTATATCTAAACCTGCATTTTCATTTAATTTATTTTTTTTACCACTGACAGTCCCTCTAATTAGCCGTAAATATGTTTAGTCTCATCCTCAGGCACAAGTGCCCTTAAGACGCCACTGTTTCTCAGAAAACAAGATCATGATAGTCTTCAACTGCACAGTAGCTTATTAACAGATTCAAAATGTGCTGAGTGGCAAACCTGCACTCAGCTGGGAAACAAACCGCATAAATCCAGTCTGGCATTCCTTTCTATTTCAGAAGATCAGGCTGTTGACATGGTTCACTAAATATTATTCTTTAACGCATGATTTTTTTTCTCCTCTACAACATTGTTTGAAACCGTCAGAGAGTGTAAGCTTTTCTACGTTTGCAATCAGTAAACTATTATAAAAGGTCTATGAATATAAATGCGGGAAATTTGGAGGACATAAGAAAGCATCATATTGTCATTTTAAAGAAACACTCCCCATTTTTTTGGAAATAGGCTCAATTTACAAGTCTTCTACAGTACGGTTTTTCAATCCATTCAGCCGATCTCCGGGTCTGGCTGAAGCACTTTTAGTTTAGCTTAGCATAGATCATTGAATCTATCTCGCTCAAAAATGTCAAACAATTGTTTGCAACACAGGCTCATTGTGAATACATACCCCGTCTACATTAGTGGAGAGCACGAATTATGTAGCCAGAGGTACGTATGGCTGCATTTTGTTTTTAAAACAAACGCTACGAGGCAGTATAACGTCGCCAACGGCTTCTGTTCCTTTTCACGCTACCAGCTGACCGCTTACCTCCGTGTGGATGGCTTTTCCGCTTTTACCAGTTTGCCCAGTAGCTCGCCGCGTATGTCGGCTTACTTGGGAGGCGGAGCAGAGTTGACCACGATGACAGGGTTCGATTCCGACGAAGAATGGTTCCAGAAAGCAGGTAAAACAAAAGCCAAAAAATAAAATGAAGAAGTAAATAACAGTGTGAGAGCGTGGTAAGATCTGAAAACGTGGTAAAAAAAATCCCGCCGTGAGGGCTTTTTTTGTGGATTGCTTTTGAAAACACTGTTGGTTGGGTTTAGGGAAGGGGGTGGACGCTGGTCAATCGGTGCTTTTGAAAACACTATCGGTTGGGATTAGGGAAGGGCATGGGTGGGGGTATTGGTCGGTCGGTCAGTAAGTCAGACGACAGCAGCCTCTGGTGGATTTACACGAGAAGGGCAGGTGCGAATGGCACTCGTGAGAGAAATTTGAGATCTGAAAAAGCATACAGAGCGGCCTCTGGTGGATTCGCGAAAACAAAAACTCCTGGGACGTATTTCGCGCTGTCCAGAAATGTATGCAGGGGGTTGTATCAATAATGATCCTGGGTTGCAACAAGCTGTTTTTAAAAAATCTTGAAACCTGTAACAATTGACTTCCATATATTTGTTTTCCCTACTATGAATGTCAATGATTGCCAGTTTTCAGTTTTCTTCTTCAGAATAAAGCTTTGGAACCACTTGAGGGGAGTAAACAGCGAGTACATTTTTATTTTTCAGTAACAAAAATAAAATTTCCATCCTCATTTTACATTTTTCTGTGGAGCTAAGAAAAAAGAGATAAAAAAAAAACATCTGGTTTGTTTTGGACCCCATTTGCTTTCAATGCATTGACTAAAACAATCTTCAAAATATTCTACAAAACAAATAAAAACATGCAGGTTAAAAAAAAGAAAGTAAGATCAAGTAAATGATCTTTAGGTAAAATCCTCCTCCTTGCACTGCTGTCCTGGGAAAAAAAATTATATAAAACGCTTCCATTCATCTTACTTTTCCATTTGCGCACTGCGCTGTTTTTCAAGGACGACCTCTGACATGTACTTTGTAAAGTTCCTTAAAATCAAGCTGCAAGTAAACAGTCCACTAACCGAATTACCCAAATGATTGTGGCATGATGCTAAAGTGTCCCAACACTGCATTAAGTAACCATCCTGTGCTTCTCCAGCAGACCTGGCACTCCCCCAATAGTTTCTTACTGTTCATTTGTTTACCAATAAACATTTTGCCATTGCGATGGCATTCCAGACGTGACCTGATGTTAAAAACCACTTGGAGACAAAATGTTTCCTCTATGACAGACTGAGAGTTTGTCCTTTTTGGCACCTCAAGTATGTCCTGACCGGTCAGTCTCTGTGAGCGCTCAACTAAAAGGATCAGCCGTAATGCGAGTCACAAGAGGGCCGAGGGAAAACCGAGAACCCGTGTTTCACACAATAATGACCATACTTGGGGACATTCAGGCCCGCTGTAACCTGGCATCTGACTTCAGCCTTTTATGGATTGAAAATGCTTTTCAGATGGTCTTTATGTATTCAAATTGATTCGTTTACTATGAATTATGTGCTTTTTTTACAAAAGAGAATACAAAATATTGACATTGTCAGATGGAAAATGCTTATGTTCAAACCTGCGCTGTAAAAAATGCAGGGTTCTACACAATTCATTCATGTTTTCCCATCACAAATCCAATAAGTTAATGTGACTAATTTAAGTAGATTGAACACAGAACTATTAAGTTTCCCCAAAAAATCTTTTCAGCTCATTTTAAATTAGTCATTCGAACAAGCAGCAAAAATTTGTTTTTGGAGTCTATTGCTTTTCAGGAAATGAGAAAAATCCTGTATTATTATTATTATTATTATTATTAGTAGTAGTAGTAGTAGTAGTAGTAGTAGTACACTTTAGTTTAAGTACCAATTCTCATTGTTAATTATTGGCTTATTATACCTGCCTATTATTAAGATATTGGCTGTTTATTTGTACTGATTTTTAACTATTAATAAGCAGCAAAAGCAAAAAATTTTGTTTAAGTTTTACATTAAAATAAAGTGTGACTATTATGTATTATGTGTACTAATGTATATGGCAATAGGTTTTTACAATAAGATAAAAATACTGGCAGCTCATTGTTTATAAACGTATAAATCAAATAAAAATACAAAATAAAAGTCACTTTTCAGGGCGGTATGGTGGTTCAGTGGTTAGCACTGTCGAATCACAGGAAGAAGGTTGCTGGTTCGAGTCCCGGCTGGGCCATTGCCATTTCTGTGTGGAGTTTGCATGTTCTCCCCATGTTGGCATGGGTTTCCTCTGGGTGCTCCGGTTTTCCCCACAGTCCAAAGACATGCGCTATAGGTGAATTGGATTAACTAAATTGGCTATAGTATATGAGTGTGTGTGTGAATGTAAGAGTGTATGGGTGTTTCCCAGTACTGGGTTGTGGCTGGAAGGGCATCCGCTGCGTAAAACATATACTGGAATAGTTGTCGGTTCATTCCACTGTGGCAACCTCTGATAAATAAGCGACAAAGCCGAAGGAAAATGAATGAATGAATGAAGTCACTTTTCAACAAAATGTTGTCGGAGCAAAAAATATTGCATCTAATCCTTTCCATCCTAATGTGAAAAAGTCAAACACACACTAATTAATCTAACCAAATATGCTAATTAGCATAATACCACAACCACATTACTTATTCTTTTTAGAGTATCTTTTGATAATATTTTTCATATTACAGTGCATTATCCACACAGGCACAAGTTAAGTTTTACTTGGTCTGTTAATAATGGCACTGTAAGCTAACTGTAAACCATAGTAAATCTCAGTGCATGATTCATTTAACTCTCCTCCCATCAATTCTGCATATGTAAGGGAAATTCTCATAAATGCATATGCAATAACATCAGCCACGAAAATAACCTGCCTTTTCAGCAGTAATGTTTCACTGGATTTAGTAAATCCTGACAGTATTTTTAACACCAAAAGAGGGTTTTGCGCTAATTAGGCTGTTAGTAAATCTTTGACCCAGACACTGGGTCTCAAAATCAATCCAATATTTGAAAAATAACCCCAAATAAATGACTCAACAGGCTCCTTTCTTTTTTGACCCTTAAGACGAGACACTTCTGGCAAAAACACTTTTGAGATGTTGGGCTTTTTGCTGTTTTGACTTTCCATAGAATGTTTTTTTTTTCAGGCTAATGTAAAGAAAACATTCAAAGTGCATTTTAAGCATTTCTTTTGTCACACATATATATGTATATATAGTTGTAAATGTCAATTTTTCCTCTATTTAGCAATATGAATCTTCACTTCAGCTTTACTTACAAAAGACCAAACTGTGAAAGTTTTACAGAGGAATGTGTTCATAATAATAATAATAATAATAATAATAATAATAATAATAATAATAATAATAATAATACATTTATTTAAAAAGAAAACGCCATTAATACTTAATTCTGAAAAGTGCTTTACACTTAAAAGATACTTAAATACTAAAACACACACTATTAAAATACTAAGTATAAATTTTTTTTTTTTAATATTTAAATACTAAAACACTAAAAATGCACACCTTAAACCAGCAAGTTTAAAATTACTGAGACATATTAATATTAATAAAAATATACATTTTAAAAAGGGGGTGTGGTCATTTATGCTGAACGATATATATGTGCAATATCACACAAGTAGCAGTGCAATATGGCTGTATATCGGCACTGGTAGGAGGCGTGCGTTAGCTCGAACCACAGGCCGAGTGCCTTAGTGTCCCACCAGTGACGATATACAGCCATATCGCCATGCTACGAGTGTGATATTGTGTTTATACAACAGTTCGACGGCACAATCGTGTATATAAAAAGAAAATCAAACACGGAAAGTCTCAAAAACCCTTTTGTAAGAGGAACTATTTTCTTCAGCTGTTCATACTTCACACACGTCACTTTAAAGCTAGTATTTGAATGATTCTCTTGTGTAATGTCTAAAATTATGACAAAACAGGTGATTTTGCACACATTTTAAGATTATAAGGCTGAACGGCATGAAATGCCATCAATCTACAGAGATTTCCCAGTATTTCTTTGTTGCAATCGGGAGATCACAATAATTAACCCTGAAAAAGCCAGAGCAAAGCAAACACTACCAGATTACTATATATATACAGCACTACAAAATACAAAAGAGAGAAATCGACTTAGAATGTCACTTACCTGTTCTGTAATGATTTGTTCGAAACGTACACTGAAAAAAAATGCTGTTTTCTCCCCTAAGGACTTATTATACGGTCTCTGTCACCATCTTGTGGCGGTACGTCAACCGTCTTTGCTCTACTCAATGACTGAATCTCAAAAATTATAAATATTTTAAAATAGGCACTATCCTTATAAATAAACTGCATAGTTGCAATCTAAACAACTACATTCTCGCCTAAAAAAGCCTCAGAAGTTCATTATGTTGTCCAACAGCTGCAATATTTGTCACACTGTTGTCCTTTGCTTGCCACTCGTGTGGGCAGAGCAATCCACAAGGGTGAAGAGACTGTACGAGTGCTGATATTACTTTAATATCTCACAGCTATCAGCCAAGCAGATTCGAGAACCAGACAGAACTGTTGTATAAATATATATATATATATATATTTATTTATTTATTTATTTATTTTTTGCTTTTTTTGCTTTTTTTGTAGTATTTTCTGAATTATGCAGTGATAAAAGAATGACACAAAATTTCCCAAATAGCCCAGTAATTTGTTTTATTCTAATACATTACAAAAAGATAAAACAATACTTATGAAACTGACCTTAACCATTGTCCAGAGTTTACAGATTGAATTGTATGCAAATGATCAATGTCATCTATGTTAAGCTGCTTTGACACAGTCTACATTGTGAAAGCACTATAGAAATAAAGACGAATTGAATTGAATGTAATCAATCAAATGAATACGGTGAACAAATAATAAAAAAATCATAATAATACGCCATTGACCCATGATGTCTCTCCTGAAATGTTCTTGACGCTGGGAAGCACAAACTGCAGTTGAAACACATTTCCTGGAGCGCTGTGAGATTTTATTGTTGGCTTTTCCTTCTGGCGACGTCCTGTGCAGAAAGCGAAGTGAACAGTAAGCAGAAAGATTCTCCTGAGTAAGCAGCACTGCAGAGCACAATACAGCCAAATCATTACCAATCAAGAACAAGCCTTTAAATGTTTTCTGTTCGAACAGACAACACTGCCTTTATGGGCTTTTAATAATACATACAGCACATCTCACAGGCATTAAAAAGTAAGCATTCATTTTAATGATCTGAAGCTGAAGGAAGAGAACGCCTCTACTATACCATATCTGACAGCTGAAAAATAATGACGCTGTTTTGTTTTTTTCCTGAGAGATTGGATATGGTGAGCCAGAACATGCATTTTCAGATGCATTTATTGTGTCTGTGATAGGCTTTATTAATTTATATGTATATTTTAATTAATTTAAATGTATATTAATTTCCAGTTGGATAAGTGAAGTTTATTTATAAACTAATTTCGAGAGGATCACGTGCTTATGATTGACCACGGCTGGTCCCGCATTAGCTTACGCATGATTCACCAATCAGATGATTCCGAACCGAGGCTCGAACCAGCGACCTTGCCGTGAGGGGATCGTGCTACCCACTGTGCCACTGTGACGCCCATTATTATTATTATTATTATTATTATTATTATTATTATTATTATTATTATTATTATTATTATTATTATT
>CAIGQV010017835.1:23291380-23402574 GCA_903798115.1 Danio jaintianensis
TTATTATTATTATTATTATTATTATTATTATTATTATTATTATTATTGTTGTTATTATTATTATGTTAATATTATTATTAATAATAATAATAATAATCATAGTTAATTCATATTAATTATAAAATTGTGAATTAAAACAATGGGAATAATTGTTATACTTTATAAATAAATATTAATTATTATTATAGTTTTTATTATTATTGTTGTTGTTATATATTTATATCCTCAATAAGTTTAGACTTAGGTTAGTTACAGGCCATAAAATAAAATACAAACACATTTATGTTTTTCAGGTGCCATTCTAAACACACATGTAACAAAAACTGTTTCTGTTTGGTTCACAGAAAGTTACTTATACCTCATGTTTACATATAATATGAACACAAGTGACAGTTTTCCACTGAACTCTTCACCTAATGGTAATGAATGACCAGTGACTGTAATAAGAGTTTTGACTGAGAAATAACAGCACATCATTGTGGAGCCCAGGAGCTTTCGTTTAAAAACAGAACAAGCATTATAACAGAGAATATACCTTACATAACGCAAAACAGGAAGATCTTTCACAAAACAACCAACCAATCACATGCGTTCCTATTTAGCCCTTATTTGTACTTGTTATATTGAGTCAGAAATCAAAAGTGTTTGATATGCTATGAAAACATGCTGTAACTTTCAGAGCTCAAAACTTCCTCCTTGATTTGAGAAGCCCAAAATAACTTGTTTTGTATTTGAGGACGTGATTATTCGCAGTTAAACATCAACACCCTGTATTCAGCCTAAACCCACATATGAGCTGCATTAGACATCAACAAAGGGATCTTAAAGGGTTAGTTCGCCCAAAAATGAATATTTACATCACCATTCTCTCACCCTCAATTAGTCCAAACCATTATGAGTTTCTTTCTTCTGTTGAACACTAAAGAAGATATTTTGAAGAACGTTGGTAACCATTGACTTCCATAGTGGGAAAGAAATATGATGGAAGTCAATGGTTATCATTTATAGTTCAATCCAAAAATTTGTTTAAAAGTAGATAATTTGAAGAATTTTGATAACTGGTAGCCATTGATTTCCACGATAGGGATGCAATAGAAGTCAGTGGGAACCAAATCTTTCTGCCAGCATCCAGTAAGTTTAGATGTTAGAAGGGATGGAGCGTAACATTTAAGTGAGACAGCAAATGATATGAGCGACAGATCAATAATGACGCAGATAAAAGGATGAGTTTAAACAATCTTTAGGGTCTTTGGACCCTGAAAATTTCAAATCCGAAAAATTCGTCACGCATGCAAACCTTGCACACCGAGTCCGATGCGTAACCTCAGTAACGTTACTTTATAATCTTTCACAAACTGTTTATTGTGAAATCAGTACCTACCTACCATCATGGTTTCCAAGCTGTTCCGCAATCACCTGCCACAATCGGTCTTTGTATGCCCTGTCTTTATATTCCATACTTTGCTTATCATAAAGGGTTTTGTGTTGCAAGACCAAGTGGATTAGTTTCTCTGATGCCATTTTGGATTTTACCTTTCACTTGTACAGCAACCCTGAATTGTCAAAACACCTTTCAAAATGCCTTTTCGGATGCGAAGAACGTAAAAAAATCTAACCTGATTCAATTTTTTTTTTTGACAGATGAAAGTTTCGTAGGCAACGTGTCAATACGATGTTGAATAAATTTTTTAACGTGAAAATGTTACGGACGAAAATGTCATTGTTATTAGAGAAAAATTAACAATAAGGAGAATTTTTTTTTTACGATAATATTCATAAACGAAAAAATTACGAGTGTTAGCCAAATCAAAGAAATTCATTCATTTTCTTTTCGGCTTAGTCCCTTTATTAATCTAATTAAGCTAGCTCTCTGCAACTCTCACACGGTTGCCCACTGAAGCTAAGCAGGGCTGCGCCCGGTTAGTACCTGGATGGGAGACCACATGGGAAAGTTAGGTTGCTGCCGGAAGTGGTGTTAGTGAGGCCAACAGGGGGCGCTCAACCTGCGGTCTGTGTGGGTCCTAACGCCCCAGTATAGTGAAGGGGACTCTATACTGCTCATTGAGTGCCGTCTTTCGGATGAGATGTTAAACCGAGGTCCTGACTCTCTGTGGTCGTTAAAAATCCCAGGATGTCATTCGAAAAAAAGTAGGGGTTTACCCCGGCATCCTGGCCAAATCTGCCCACTGGCCTCTGTCCATCATGGCCTCCTAACCATCCCCATGTCATAATTGACTTCATCACTCTGTCTCCTCTCCACCAATCGGCTGGTGTGTGGTGTGCGGTCTGGCGCAATATGGCTGCCGTCGCGTCATCCAGGTGGATGCTGCACACTGGTGGTGGATGAGGAGATTCCCCCCATTGTGTAAAGCGCTTTGAGTGTCTAGAAAAGCGCCATATAAATGTAAGAAATTATTATTATTATTAATCTGGGGTCGCCACAACGGAATGAACCGTCAACTTATTCAGCATATGTTTTTTACACAGCGGATGCCCTTCCAGCCGCAACCCATCACTGGGAAACATCCATACACACTCATTCACACACATACACTATGGACAATTTAGCTTACCCAATTCACCTATACCACATGTCTTTGGACTTGTGGGGGAAACCGGAGCACCCAGAGGAAACCCACGCGAACACAGGGAGAACATGCAAACTCCACACAGAAACGTCAACTGACCCAGCCGAGGCTCGAACCAGCGACCTTCTTGCTGTGAGGCGATTGTGCTACCCACTGCGCCACCCCGTCGCCCATCAAAGAAATTAACAAAACCATTTTTTTAAAACATTAACAAAACAATACTTAAATATAACTCGTAAACTAGACAACAAAATAAAGAATTAAAAAAAACGAGATCTTCAGTGTGTACGACACCCGATCTAAACTAATTAAACTAAGAAAAGAAAAATACAGAGGCAAATCACTCAAGATCTAAGCTAACGAAAACAAACTAAGCTAATACATAGAAAACTAAACAAAAGTAAATACTTATAATATATATAAAAACGAATCTAGTCAGAATCAATGAAGTTCAAAGTATCTGAAGTAATAAGAAAAAACAAACAAAAAAACAAGATAAAATAATAAGATATTATAAAAGAATGTTGGTAACCGGTAATCATTGACTTCCATAGTAGGAAAAAAATCTGATGGAAGTCAATGGTTACCGGTTTCCAACATTCTTCAAAATATCTTACTCCATGTTCAACAGAAACAAGAAACAAGTGAATATTCGTTTTTTTGGTGAACAGAAAATACTTGAGGATGAGTAAATGTATTTTTTGTTGTACTGTCCCTTTAAGAAAATGAAAAATGCCTAAATATGCATCATTGTGCCTTTCACAATGCAAAAATCTAGTCGAACGAGTTCTTAAAAAAATCATTCTGACTTTTCCCACCCACCTTGTTTTTGTCCAAGCCTACTTAGGAGTTCATAATAAAGTGGTACTTATTCAAATTACGTCTCAGAGCAAATTGTTAAACTGTTTACACACCCAAAAAATCAGTATAAATTCTTTCCCTCAGAACTAAACCTTTGACCCATTGACTCAATGCCAGAAAAGCAGGTTTGCTTTTTGTTAGGTTTACTGTGACCTACATGACAGCCCATTTGGAGGCTTGTAGACATTTCTGACAGGATGCAAAACAAGGATGTGGTGTGTCCCTATTCAAATAATCTCTATTTGAATATAAAGGATATACGAAGGGGACAGAAGCGTCATGCCAAAGTCAAATGATGAAAATCCATTATTGGCTCATGGATGTAGCTTTCAGATGCTTGTTTGAGTTTGTTTCCTTAAAAGCCAGATGTAAACAGTGTGTAGCATTTAATAATATTCATAAATTTACACTGACAGCCTGAAGAGAAGATACTGGGGTGAAAAGAAAATAAGAGGGTAAAAAAAAAAGTAATTTTTTATCATTGTACTTCCAATAGTTGATTGATTACTTTCAGAATGTCAAATATTTATTTTCTTTATTTATATTATTTGTAAAGTTTCTCAAATGTTCTGTTTAAATGTGTGGATGAGGTAGTATTTCATTAAATATGCATTCATTTGCATACATTTTTAGCATAAAAAAACTAAACATTATATGAAGTTCAAGATTCTTTCTTCTTTTTTTATTTAAAGGCATGTCGATCCCTGCAGTTTGTTTCCTTTAATTATTTTTTGATAGTGGAGTATTAATTACTGGAGTATTTTTACCACTGATTTTTTTATGACTCATTTCTTGAGACATTTCCTTCTCGTTCTGTCTTTGAATATTATCTGTTATCCTGCAGTACTTTTATATAGAGACTTTCTGAACTTTTTTGTTATCTTTTCATTGCTCTATAATGTTTGCTATCAGGTTTAATGCTCGGCTGACTGGATTATAAAGCTCAGATATGTGTGTAAACTGACAAATGCTGGTGTTTCTGTCTGTTTTTTTCGCCAGTTATGTTAATAACATTGTGTTTTAGGATCAATGTGCAAAGCAGAAAAAAAACAGGGCTTAGAGCTGCATTAGAGGACTATTTAACCATTTAAAAAAACATTGTTTTGAAAAAATGAAGAGACCACTTACAATATTTCTGTACATGTACTGTATAAAATAAAAATAGTTTTATTCTATAACAGTTGCATAACATTTCTTCCAAATGTAAAATAAAATTATATAGTCATTTAGAAAATTTTTAGTACTATTTTTATTATGTTTTATGTTTATTTATGGGCAGGTGGCCAAAAAGAAATTACAACTGGTCAAAATAACAAATGTTTTGAAAATCTGTGTCATTCCACTGAATATTGTTTCTGAAAATATCTAAAATTGAACATAAGCATCTCTGAAATTTTGTTGTTGTTGTTTTTTCGACCAATTTTATGCTTTAAATTACAGTTGTTCTTTTATGAAACATTATTAGTTGTTTGCAGAACAAAAAAACATTATATTTTACTAAACATATTACAACCAGAGAAACCATAGCTGTATGTATATGTGTGTATGTTCGCATACACACTTGCTTTATTTTAGAATAATTTCTTAATATAATATAATATAATATAATATAATATAATATAATATAATATAATATAATATAATATAATATAATATATTTCCCAGTGATGGGTTGTGGCTGGAAGGGCATCCGCTGCGTAAAAACATATGCTGGATGCCCTTGACAACTGATGAATGAACCGCCAACTTATCCAGCATATGTTTTACGCAGCGGATGCCCTTCCAGTTGCAACCCATCACTGGGAAACACCCATACACACTCATTCACACACATACACTACAGACAATTTAGCTTACCCAATTCACCTATACCACATGTCTTTGGACTTGGGGGAAACCGGAGCACCCGGAGGAAACCCACGCGAACACGGGGAGAACATGCAAACTCCACACAGAAACGCCAACTGACCCAGCCGAGGCTCGAACCAGCGACCTCCTTGCTGTGAGGCGAACGTGCTACCCACTGCGCCACCGTGCAGCCCTAATATAATATAATATAATATAATAATAATATTTAAATTGTACATTTTTTTGCATGTTACCATGGCACCATTTTTTTAACTCGGTGTACAATGTGCTGTAGGTGCTGGAGAGTTTTAAGATCATGGACTACAGTCTCCTGCTGGGGGTTCATGTTCTGGATCAGAGTCACAGAGATGGAGACGGGAACGCTGTGGATGGGAAGAGGACTGTGGGACAGAAGGTGCTTTACTCCACTGCCATGGAGTCCATTCAGGGTGACGGAAAAGCAGCAGAGGCTTTGACCACCGACGACACGTGAGTTCAGGCTCTTCATGTCTCCATATATGTGTGTGTGTGCGTGTGTGCGTGTGTGTGTGTGTGTGTGTGTGCGTGCGTGTGTGTGTGTGTGTTGTCATTTAAATAGAAATGTATGTTTAATGAATTGTAGTCTTTGTTAAATTTTGTGAGCTAATACAAAGAAATTAAATCATTACATACACTATAAACACACATAGAGTATGTATAATGATTAAAATAAAAAAATAACAAATGAAATTTGTATTTTTGTGTATAAATTAATAAAAAAAATTGATTTAAACTAAATGCATTTCAATTAAATAATTTTTTAATTATTAAAATAAATGACTTATAAATGATTTGATTTGTTCAATTTTATAAATTATTGTATGATTTATTTTTAAATATATAAAAATACATATAAATTATACTTAAAGTACATATAATATATATCTATATATAATTAGTGTTATTTTTAGTTTTATAGTATACTATATATTATTTTTTATATATTTTTTTTATATGTGTACATTATATATGCATTATTGGTCTAAAATAATTTTGTTGTTATTATTTTTTATGGAGTTTTGTTTTCTTCTTTTTTCCTTTTTTTAAGTGAAATGTCTTGTAATGAAATTATATACATTTTTGTTCATAAATTAAATTTTTAAAAATCAGAAATTTAAATATTTTTAATTAATAAAATAATTGACTGAAATTATTAGCTTTGTAAAATTTTATTATTTATTATACGATTTACTATCAAATATGCATATATTTACAAATATGTTAAAACATTATATACATTTTATGTATCTTATTGGTCCAAAAAATATGATTTTTATTTTTTATCGAATTTTCTTCTTTTTTTGGAGTGAAATTGCTTGTCTTGATCTTGATGTGTTAAAAAATAAACACTATATATTTTTACACAGAATGGGAGGCATTCCTGCTAAAACACACAGGGATGAGAAACTACTTATTTTCCTAGGCATTATCGACATCTTGCAGTCTTACAGGTAAGTTTGTTCTCGGTTTACAGCAAACCCAAGACCCCCAAACGGCATATTACACACCATCAAATTACCTAATTCCAGCTTCTTTGAACAAACTCCATTATCCCTCATCTTGCTCCCGTTTTTGCTCCTAGATTCATCAAGAAGCTGGAGCACTCCTGGAAGGCACTGGTCTATGATGGCGTAAGTCTATATGTCTTCTCTTATGAATAGACTATTCATAGCGCAGGGGGAATTAAAGACTCTTCCTGGTTTGATTGTGTTGTATTCTCTTTCTCCTAGGATACTGTGTCTGTGCACAGGCCGAGTTTCTATGCAAACAGATTTCTTAAGTTCATGAGCAGCCGAGTGTTCAGAAAGATTCAGCGTAAGTCCACAATATGAACATTCATTTTTGAATTCAGGTGCAACATTACATACACTAATAACAATGTGTTGCTTTTTAAATGTGGTGGAAGTTGCAAAGGCAAAATGTGTATATTTGTTCTTAACATTTGGTAACAATTTGAATTTAGCATTAGTTAACCCTTGTGTATTGTTCAAATGTACTACCCTTTCGTTATGTTTGTGGCTGTTTTTGCCCTACTGACTTCCATTATAATGGCATTTTTTGATTGCAAAGCCTTGATATCAAATAATCATGCATTCTTTATTGTTGGTGATTTTCCCTGTAAAGTGTCGTAGGGCTCTATTTTAATGATCTCGGCGCATGGTCTAAAAGGGTTGTGTTTATTCTCTTAATGAGTTATGTGTGTGTTTTGAGCATAACGTGCATTAAACAAATCAGAGTCTCATCTCTCATTCCCTTTAAGAGTCAGTTGCGTCGCGCCATGGCGCATTTGATATTTACATGGCAGATTTTGTAAGGGGGAAAACTGAACGCTTCACTAGAGAGAAAACAGTTAAACAGATCTGCAGCGAGGATAAAGAACGAGCCTCCTCCATTCGGCCTCTTTACTCTCTCTTTACTTTACTTTTACTCTTTACTTTACTCCTTTACTTTTGTGGAGTAAGGAAAAGGTGGAAACTCACTCCACTGAAGACATCCATTAGCCTACATATGTAATTTCATAATTGTTTGTTAAGGGCAAAGATTCGTTTAAAAACTATTTCTAAATTCAGTTCTAATTTCCAGCAAACGAATAAATGAACAATAATAATGAAGTGTGGTCAAAAAAAGTTATATTCAAACACACGTCCTATTCTTATGGTGATGCATACATCTCCAAAACCCCACAGATGGACAAATCTAAACTTGTTTTTATTAAAACAAATATAAATATGCATATGATAAATACTACTACTAATAATAATAACATTATACAAATGCAAATTGTCATGAATAAACTGACTACAACAGAGCCGTATTTCAAAGCCCCCCTGAGGTGAAGAAGGCACGGCAGGAGGCAGTGGTTTTTATTAATGTAGAAAATAATAATTTTTTAACATTTCAATCCTTTATTTTTTTCACATGTAAAGATATTAGTGTATTGTTGTACATCCTGTGTATATTAAGCAATATGTGCACATGTTTTAGTTATGCATAGGCGCATAACTAACGTGCTCTTTAAATTGCAAAAACTCTGCATCATTGACTTTAGACCAGCTTTTTGTTGGTCTCAAAATAGCAACACGCCAACAATGCGCCTTAACACACCTCCTTTTCAGACCAGCACGCCCATGAGTCCACAAAGTGACACAAATGGATTTGCTATTTAAACAACGTAGTGCAAAATGTGAAAATGACAATAATGTTCCATCTTCATTCAGTGAAAGAGATACATTAATGTAAAAATGAATGTTAATGGATGCAAGTTGAATGACAACCCCCCCAAATAAACTAGCTATCCTGTATAGTACTATGCAATTGACCAATATCAGTATCGGTATCGGAAATGGTAAAAAGTTTTAAGTAAATATCGGTATCGGTACTGACGAAAAAAAAAATCATGTTGGTGCATCCCTGATATACACTACTGTCACTTCTGTTTGCTAAAAAAACTTTTACACTTTCATTTTGTATGCTTAAAACCCCCTAGATTTTTTTGATAGTCAGAAGCATGCCTAAAATGATCTAAAAACTAATTTTAGGTCTAATTTTATGAATGATATTGTCACACTTTATTTTGATGGTCCGTTTGTTGGATTTAAGTTATATTGCATCTACATGCCAACTAATTCTCATTAGATTATAAGTAGACTGTTAGCTTGGGGTTTGGGTTGGGGTTAGGGTTAGTGTAAGTTGATATGTGCTTGCTAAGTTTCTTATAGTCAGTTAAATGTCTGTTGAAGGAGCAGTATCAACAGATATTAAGCAGACAGTCTACTAATACTCAAATGGACCATCAAAATAAAGTGTTACCCAAAGAAATGCACGGAAAACAACGTTAATAAAAACATTTCACTTTAATACTTAGAAAAAGTGTGGAAGTTAAAACATAAACTCTTGCACATTTCACGTTGATTTCATAAGTAAGAATATTTTGAAACATCAGTGCGAATGACAGCAGAACTTCTTCCTCTTTCTGAGACTTTCTTCAGCTTCTCTAGAAGACTAAAACCTGTAATTCACCCCTTTAATCTGATTTTATAAGCCACATTAAGACGGCACAATGGAGATTTATTTTTATCTGGTCTAATAAAGTTAGACAGCAGACTGAGATTTCATTTCACGGTCTAATTGTCTGCTGCCAGGTAATGTTACGGTAGAGTTACATCATCATATTTTCAGTTCACTTAGGACAGTGTCAGTAATTAGTCTCCATCTCTCACCTCCAGCAAATTGCTTCTCCCCGAGCAAGAGGGCAAGAAACTCCATATCGGCCCTGAAATGCTCTTCCCAAGAGGTGCTGTCCTCACAGAAAGAGGAGAAGACCAAGGAGAAGAGTGACAGACTTGGAGGAGCTCGCAGTCTGGCCAGTCTGGATGCACAAGGTAGCCACAGTTTCACTTTGTGTATTTATCCAGGGTTTTTCAGCCTAAAAAAATCATACCGATGCTGTGAACTCAACATGTGTTCGGATTTATCTGTTTAAAGATCAAGCACAAGATGTGGTAGAGAACTCAATACTGGTGTAGTTTGTGTTTGTCTTTCTTGCACAAGTGCACAAATGCTGAGTTTTCATTCTGAGAATGTTCTTGCATTTTAACAGATAGTTGAAGTGAATGTCACGTAATGTAAAAATAGACACAAGACACAGTCATTCACATCAAAAGTGGTAGTAAATACAACCCCAAATAAGAAAAAGTTGGGACAGTATGAAAAACACAAATAGAAAAAGAAAGTAGTGATTTCTAAATTTACTTTGACTTGTATTTCATTGCAGTCAATACAACAAACATTATTTATTGTGTTAATCATGATTTTTATTGTTTTTTTTTAAATAAACACGTATTCCAATTTTGGTTCTTGCAACACATTTCAAAAAAAGTTGGAACAGTAAAGCATTTACCACTTTGTAATGTGGTATACCACTTTTTAAAGTGACTGTAGTCTACAACAAAAACAGAATCAGCATTTAGACCTACTTATATTTGTAGTATAGGTACCATTGTTGGTCACTTATTTTTTAGTTAGGCTATATAATATAATGCAACATGTCATAAATCATTAGTATGTAACTTTTTATATTATTTTAGTCGGTTTTCTATTTGATTTTATGATATATATCATAGAAAAGTCAAATAAATAAATAATTTATATCAATATATATACATATATATACAAAACAGGTGATTTTAAAATGTATATATATATAAATATATTAACATTGACCAGTACTTGAAATCTTAACACTTGCAAATGGGGAAATTAGAGTCAGAAATTAGGATAAGACTTGAAGAAAATTTGTAAATGTATTTAAAAGTAATTAAGTTTCTGGTTGTTTTTTTTAGGTATAGTATCAAAGTTTGTAATTCCAGTATTGTGACAACAGTAGGACTTTATTTGAAAAATATCTTGGGTTAAGTGCATGTGGTTGTGCATGAAAATTTCAGTTTACCATTAGTTTCTGAAATACCCAGATCAGCCTGTCCTGCATTAACAACCATGCACGATTAAACAGATAGTTCACCGAAACTCATCATTTACTCATCCTTCACTTGTTCCAAACTTGTTTGAGTTTCTTTCTGCTGTTGAACACAAATGAAGATATACTAAAGAATGTTGAGGGGAAAACAACCATTGACTTCCATAGTATTTTTTGTTAGTCAGTTGCTGCTTTTTTCCCCAACATTCTTCAGAATATCTTGTATTAAGAATATCTTGTATAAGTATTTATTTATGCATGAACTGCATTAACAAGCTTGAACAGGTATAAAAACAATAGTCATGATTAAAACCGTATTATTGGGGTCATTAAATAATTAATTAGCATCTTATCTCATTTACAAAAAAATAAAGGCTGACATTAACTTTCAAACATTCACGTTGAATTACTGTTGGCATATCAGGAAGTTCCCGTGTTCATTTTATGCAGTATATCTTTCGGAAAAACCCTAAAATGCAAATAACATTCCAAGACAGTCGTGTGTGTTTTTTTCTTCAGACAGTCATTTCTTCCTCATTCAGTTCACATTTTCTACCCAAACACAAATGTTGAGCTGAAGACACATGCTGATGTCACTACATTGACTTTTTTTGTGCTGATGTATTAGTCATCAGCGCAGAGTCGCTGCTGGGTAGGAATTATAATGAAAATTGTTATACCTTGCTATTCAAAAGTATGGGGTCTTTATTTTTGGTACGTTCTTAATGCCTAAATTCTGCATGGAAGCATTAAACTAATCAAAAGTGGAAGTAAAGATGCATATGTTGTATAATTTCTATTGTTTAAACTTTAATTTGCATCATTTTTATGTTATAAATATAATACGTTTGGTAACACTTTACAATAACGTCCCGTTAATAGATGTTAACTTATTTATTAACATCAACAAACAATACATTTATTACATTATTTATTAGTGAAAATAAAGTTGTTCATTGTTAGTTCATCACGATGCATTAACTAACATTAACAAGCAAATTTGGATTTTAATAATGTACTAGTAAATGCTATGATTAATAAATTAAACTATGATTAATAAATGCTGTACAGGTATTGTTCATTATTTTGCTTCATGTTAGAACATACATGAACTAATATTAAGTAATGGAACGTTATTGTAAAGTGTTATCATTGTAATATAATACAAAAACATTATTTATTGAGCTTTGATATTATTAAATACTTGACTGATGCTTGTATGATTTTTAAAATTTTAAATGGATATGCTCCACCTCCATTGTGTGAGTTTGTGACTGAAGAATAATAATGGCAGAGCAACACGATCTATTACTAGAGGAGACTGTGCTGTGCAGTTTAGACGTACAACTTTAGCACGGTCAGCCTTCTCAGTTAGAACCAGTCATTTCTGGAACACAGTTCCTGTTGATTTAAGAGGTGTTACGAATTATTCAACATTTAAATACAAGTTTAAGAAATGGCTAAAAGCAAATCAAGTTTATAATCATGTGTAATTCTTCTCTCTTGCTTTGTAAGAAACCTTTATTATTTGTTTTGTCTTTTTGGTGTATGTAACTTTACTGATATTGTACGTGTAATAATGTGTTTTTGATTTTAGGTTGCCTTTTTTTAAATCTGCCAGGGGGCAACAGATGAAAATTAGCCCTTGTGGCTAACTCTGGCTTATTTACAGTTTTACTGTTGATTAATGAGCATTGTCTCTGTTAAATAAAATCAACTTTAATTACCCATCATTTCTGTATTAGTACTTTTAAGAGGTGAAACTGTTTTCAGCATCGTTAATAATAAGACACTAAGCTTCTTGAGCAGAAAATCAGCATTCATGTGACATTGAAGACTGGACGGTTTAATATTTTACATCACAGGAATAAATTGCATTGTAAACTATATCTAAATACAGCCTTTGGTATGCCAAAACATTCAAAAATCCTACCCATCCCAAACTTTTTCAATGATTAATGTGTGCTTATTTCATTTGCTCTATATCAATTGTAGTTAAAGGGATAGTTCACCCAAAAATGAAGATACACTGTAATAAATGCTGGGTTCCACACAATTCCTTCATGTTGTCCCAACACAAATCGATTAAGTTAACTTAATTTTTTTTCTTTTTCAAATTTAAGTGGATTGAACATAAAACAATTAAGTTTTATGTTCCCCAAAAAAAAAACCTGAAGAATTGAGTTGTTTCAACTCATTTTAAATGAGTAGTTTAAAATAAGCAACACAAATAATATTTTGAGTGTACTGAAAAATGTTGGGAAAAAAAGTATTTTTTGGGTTCTACTATGGATGTCAATGACTGATTTTCCCCAACATTCTTCAGAATACCTTATTTTGTGTTCAACAGAAGAAAGAAACTCATCAAAGAAAAGTTTAGAATTAATAAAAAGATATTTTCATTTTTGGGTGAACTATCCCTTTAAATTATGTTTTTTTCCCCCATTGTACATGTTTCCCCCTTGTCACCTTGTGATGTTTTCTATCCTCTCACACCACAGTGCTCTGGTCCTATAACCGTCCTGACCTGGTCCTTCAGACTCCTCACCCTTACGAAACCTCTTCCTTCAGTCACACCCTCTCCCCGCCTACTGTTTTCATCAAAGATCATTATCTGGAAGCCAAATCTAACGAAAGGTGAAACCAAACCCTCAGACACATAAACTTGACACACTTCAGACACATAAACTTGACACACTTCTGTTCCTACCACAAAGAGGCGGAAAGAAGAGCTTGCAAATAATATGAAAATTCAGTTATCATTTACCGAGCACCAGATCTTTTTTCATGGAACACAATTTTACCGTAACTATTACAATATGGTCTTAAAGGAACAGTTCATCCAAAAAAAAAAACAACAACTCCATAATTTACTCATCCTTGAGCCGTCTTCTGAGTATATGATTTTGTTTTCTGTCAGACCAACACAGTCAGAGTAGTTTTCCATTTTTTCCTTGCTCTTCAATGCTGTATAATGGTGTTGGATACACCATTATATTACACCACACTTTTATTTTGAAGCTTCCAAAAGTGCATAAATCCATCTTAAAGTCCGTATGAACCGGATGCTGCGGCCGTTTGTTTTTGGGGGTTTTTATGTATTGTGACGCAGTTCCTAGAGAAATGGAATATTAAATGAGAAAACAGTGGGCGTGGCTTGCTTTTTACTGCGAGCCGGTTGGATGTAGTAAAGTAGGTATTTCATTCAGAACAATCAGGAAAAGAATTAGGGAGAATTATTACAACCTAACAGACACCTCCTCCTCATCACTATTTCTGTTTGTTATCATAGCGCTGTCAAAACTGAGAGTTGGAGGGGCGTGGTTAAGTATGTTAGCCACGCCCAATAGCTCAGACAGGTGTAATCTGAGAATTTAACTGAAAACAAACAGCAAGTGCATTTTCAGATTTCAATTTTAGATTACAAGGGCAAACCTTTGTTTCTTAATGACATGCACAGATGAATTCTTCACCACAAAACTAGCAATGTGAGCTAACAAAATCATATGGTTAGTTTTGATTTCATGCATACTTAGCCAGGGGGTTAACATGTCTTATGAAGCAGATTGATGTGTTTTTGTAGCAGAAATATTAATATTTTTAAAGCCCAATCACTGACTTCCAGCGGTGACCGAATGCACATTATGTGTGACTGTGAGCGTTATTTATGCACGACGCATCTCGCAGAAAAACACTTACCGTACAGTTTGTAAACCACAGTATATGACGACAAACAAGAAAACTAGTTAACTTTGCATTACTCTATAACATTATACTCTATATTACTCTTATAATGCTGTGTACATGTGTCTAGCAGTCTTACATCAAATGTCGTAAGTGTCAGTAGCGCATAGAGTGCATTCAGCCGCCACCAGAAGACAGTGATTGGAGTTTATAATTGAAAAATATTAGAAATATTTTTTGTTACAAAAAAGCATCAATCACCATCATCGATCATAAGCAGAGCCAGACAGAATCTGCAGACATTTTTTTGTTATTTCTGTAAAGATTCAGATTTATGCAGAGTGATTTTGACAGTATAGTAACTAAAAGCTTTAAACGTGAAATAAAAAATAATCACTTTTTATTTAAGGTTTACTATGCAAATCCAATTAGATCCACTTGTTTGATAAAGTCTCATATAAAATATCTACTAAAAAACAAAACTATTACTTTACAAACTGTATTGTAAATAAATCATATAAACATTTGCATATTCATTATTATTGAAATTAATATAAAAACGGAATAAATATATATTAACGCAAATTTACAAAAGTAAGTAGATTGACTCAATGATGGGCTAAAAAAATTTGCCGATTCTTGCACTTAGATTCCCTGTGGGCCTAATCATAGGACATGGGTTATCAACTGGCAGCTTATGGGTTAATTTGACAATGGATTTATGTGCTTTTGGAAGCTTCAAAATAAAAGCCAGTATCCAACACCATTATACAACATGGAAGAGCCAGGACAAAATTGAAAACTACTCCGACTGTGTTTGTCTGACAGAAAAAATGTCATATACAGCGAGGAAAGCTTGAGGATGAGTAAATTATGGGCAAATTTCCATTCTTAAAGCATTCATTAATCTTTGTTAATGTTAATGCAAATGTTTAAGTTCACATTGCATTAGCTAATGTTAACTTTTAGACAAAGCATTTTATCTTTTGTATCTGTATAGACCATTTTGAGGGATGTAAACAAAAACAATGGTCCTAACGTTATTTCCTGTTTTACATTTTTAATTTCCATAGCTTCTGGGAATCCAAAAAAGTCCAAATATTGATAAATAATCCTATGGCAGGTGTTTTAACGTGAAGTTATTATTGAATTGCCTCTTGTTACAGTTATGAAATAGTTTGACAACAAGCAGGAAATTTTCATGGGCCAATGACGTCACCACATTGAAATGGTCTATATGTATATATATATCTAATGAATGCTAAGATTAAACATTAACATTAATAAACGCTTTAGAAGTATTGTATGCTAACTTTAACACATGAAATTTTATTGTAAAGTGTTACTACATTTTTCCTTTTAGTTTCAATGAGTTGCTTTTCAGGCTTCAAATCAAACGCTTAAGCACCATAAAAGCATAATAAAAGTAGTCCGCATGTGACTTAAATGAGTCATATGATTGTGAATTTTATGTAAGGGACAACTTGTTTCAAACTTTTACAATATACAGTAGGTTCTTGAAGGGCAGTGTGTTGAACTCAAGCACATTATAACATTTTAAATACTTTAGTAAAATGAGTATGCTTACATATATATATATTTATATTATGTATAATTTGTGCTGTATCTATCTGAAGACCATATATGTTAACGGTTTAATTTATATATACAATCATTACTTCAAACAAACACCCAAGCATTTTGTATGTCTTCTTTATTTTTATTTTGAACGGCTTAAATTCAGGTCAACACAGTCCATATTTGCTGTATTTCTGTACTTATTCGTTAAAAGTAAGTGATATGGGTTACGAATGACATGAGGATTGAGGAAATGATGGCAAAAAATGATTTGCATCTACTCATTTAACTAGTGAAGTCGTCCTAAATATAGTCAAATAATGACCCAATTTAACACTTCAGGATGGATTTCTAGTATCCTGCTTCAGCTGACCAGGTGCTGTCATGCTACACTTGCTCTGCTGGCCAATTCTTTGTTTTCGCGTTTTACTGATCTCCTCACCTTTGACACACACCTGTTGTAAGAGAAATTCTCGTGAAAAGACCTCATAAATATTTCACCTGCTTGCTGAGGTTGAATATAATAGAGGTATTGTTTTATGACAAAGAATATCACTAAAGGGTGGTATTCTGCTGCCTGGCTTGAACAATGATTATTGAGTTTGCCGGATGTTATCTTGTTGCCTGCCTTAATCAAAATATTACGCTAATTAGTGGTGGCTGCTAAGGCAGATGTAATTACGCTTAAGAAAATTAATTAAGCATTGTTTTGTTATAGTAAAAGTGATAGTTTGTTGTTGATTAAAGATTATTATACTAATACTATTACATTTTTCTGAACTTTTCTCAGATTCACCAAAATAGTAATAGATAAATAAATAAATAAATCAAGATTATTAAAGATTTTAATTAAGAAATAAAGATTATTATTAAACTAATGTTTAGCTACAATAACCATGTCTTTATCTTTAGTTAACCATGTTATCTTTAGTTAACACATTAACTTGTCTTGAGAGCCCAAAAGCATCTACTGAATGAATATTAATTAGAAAATGTATTTTTAAAATGAAAGACAGTAGAATAATCACATAAGCTATGAACCAAAAAATATCTCTATATGAGTTTTTATTTAATAAGGTATAATATAGTTAAGTAGTATCAGACGTGTGCCATTTTACTAAATATCTGAACTGATATTTATACTAAATATCTGATCTGATCTCATTTCTTGAAACAGGAATTACATTCTCAAAACAACATGGACAAACCTCCAAACCACTTGGCAATTGTTCACAACAGAAATGATGTTCTCATTCATTTCATCAAATTGCAGATATCTAAGTACATCTTTGCAAATGATTAAGTACAGGTGGCCTATATTTAGCACAATTTCCAAGTCAATAGATCTAGTTGATCTAAACTGATTGTTGATTCTCAGTGCAATGGTTGTTCGCTCCAAAACGTGTCATCGTCATTTCATTGTATAAGTCATCACATGCTCAATAGTCTGTTCAATTGTCAAAATTAGTCAAGAACATACAGTAATACCATGAATACCATATATGAATCCTTGGAACATTAGATACATTTATTACAGCAATTGACAGTCAGGTGAAACTAGAACTTGAGTAACAAAGGATGAGTTTCACACATCTTAGATGACCAGTCAAACAGTATGTTCAGCTTTAGTTACAGCACTGTAGGCTGCATATAATTTTCATCGTTTTTTGTTTGTGTGTTCATATTACAGTAGGCTATATTATGCAGTATGCATTTTCTTTTTACTCTGATGTATGAAAGTTACTTTGTGTGTGTGATTGATAATGGTTACAATTTCCTTGGCAGTATGAGTGCAATGTGTGATCTCAAACCTTGGAGGCTACTCTTAACCTAAAATCCTTATTTCTCATCAATTTTATAAACCTTTTAAATTTCTTTTATTTAGTTTTATACACAATTGCATTCTGTCAAAAGACACAAAACACAGTAACCATTTTCAAGAACTGGGCTAAGACTGAAAGGTGGACATGAGGGATATTTCAGTAGTCCTCTGCCATAGTGACAAAACATCTAAACATTTTGACTTGCAGTGCTTACAATGCCAAACGGATGAAGCATTTTAGTGGCACTGACTGTTTAAATGAGAAGGAAATTTAGTTTTGACACATAAGCGAACAGTTTTGGGAGAGATATGAGCTTTTGCAAGTGAGCTAGCGTTGTGCTGAACTGTAAGACTGTTTTGCCAAATGATCTTAGAGTGTTGAGAATGTAATTCCTGTTTCAAGAAATGAGGCAAAAGAATGGAGAAAAACTGTAATACTCACTGCCAACTTCAAGACTGGGTTTTAGTCGTGTTTTACCAACAAAAATAGAAAAATAGTGAAAAATAATAATGATAATAAAAATAAAAAAGCCAATACAGGACATTTGCTCTTCTTTTGTGATCAGTATGTGGTTACAGTGTTTACATGCCTGTTTGTTTCCATTAAAATAGATGTGCCGCAAATGTTACTTTAGGAATATCAGGAATATGTTACAATTATGGGTGTATATTGCATTAGTTTGATCAAAGTCTTGTGTTTATATGAGATTTGAATTTAAACAGAATATTGCCAAAAATCAAATTGTATTTGCATTGCGAAGAGTACGTAAACATAAAGACGGATCAGCCTTTTTGATTGAATCGCTTGGATGAGCGATTCAGTAAATCTTTCACTAAATCCGGGCACTGCTGGTGCTTTTTATATCATATGTTTATATTATATTTATTTGTCCCTGACAGACAAGTTTTACATGTTTCATAATCTGAAAATGTTAGCAATTAGACATATGTTGATTTTATTTGCAGTTATTAATCGTCTAAACTTTATGTATATAAACGGGTTTAATATAATTGTGCTTCAGCTGATTTCATAACGTTAATGTGTAGATAAGAGATGTACTTTCTTGTCAGTATTCCATACTTACAATTTAATTTAAAAATAATAATAATAATAACTCTGACTGACGTCAGGCTTGGAAAGCATAAGTAGTATGGTGTGAAATGTGAAAACATAGGTTGCCATGGCAGCGATAACTCAACAGACTACCATCAAAGACTATAATACACTTAAAAGGAACTTTGTTGTTATTATTACTATATTAATTAAAAGATAAGCAGATTCTTAATGACATTCTGAAATGTGTCCTTATGAGAAATGCCCGTGTCTTCGCGCAGTGTTCATCCGTCATGTTTGAGGACTCTTGGTTTGTCCTTGAGCTTCTTCTGATTCTCTGCTGCTGCTGTTGTTTTGTGTCAGTAGATGCGCCTGCTCGACTTTTACACTGGAGGACAGCGCCATCTGTCTGACATCCGAGCAGAGCACCATAGACATCGACAGAGACGACGACTCCGTGCTCGACGTCTACTTTGTGAGTTTTTGTGCTGTGAAGAGCTGTAAAAGTCTGTCAAAATCATATTGTGACGAGCAGAAGCAGTTACAGGGTTTTCGGTCACACTTTACTATAAGGTTTCATAAGTTTGTCCAGCGTAAGTGTTGCCTCACAGCAAGAAGGTCGCTGGTTCGAGCCTCGGCTGGGTCAGTTGGCGTTTCTGTGTGGAGTTTGCATGTTCTCCCCGTGTTCGCGTGGGTTTCCTCCGGGTGCTCCGGTTTCCCCCACAAGTCCAAAAACATGTGGTATAGGTGAATTGGGTAGGCTAAAATTGTCCGTAGTGTATGTGTGTGAATGAGTGTGTATGGATGTTTCCCAGTGATGGGTTGCAGCTGGAAGGGCATCCGCTGCGTAAAACATATGCTGGATAAGTTGGCGGTTCATTCCGCTGTGGCGACCCCTGATTAATAAAGGGACTAAGCCGAAAAGAAAATGAATGAATGAAAGTTTATGTTAGTGTTACGTATTGAGTGTTACTGTTTTTAATTGACTATGCTTGGCACAATGCTTATTGTATTTACTAACATGAACTATGAACAATACATTTACTAATGCAGTAATAAAATCAAAATTCATGCTTGTTAACATTAGTTAATGCAGTTAATATGAACTAACAATGGACAACTTTATTACCACTAAATAACATTAACTAACATAAACAAATACTGTAATATTATATATAAAGTATATTGTTGACTGTTTGTGCATGTTAGCAAATGCATTACTATATCCATTACTATATATATATTACTATATAACTAACATTAACTAATACATATTGTAAAGTATTTTTGATAGGTTACGTTGGCCTGTATTTTTTGCACTTATAAATTTTGTGTTTTATTAACAGAACTATCCGTACCAAGTTATAAATAGTATAATCACATTCAATTATAATTTTCATATTAATATCCACAGAAAATTAAATATGGAATATGTATGGTTATTTGGATGTGCAATAATTTTGTAAAACTATATATATATATATATATATATATATTGCTAAAATCTATATATTACATGCTAAAATATGAATTTTGCACTTCTCTTAATGTATAAATATTTATAAACATGAGTGATTTTTAATTCATTATTTTTCAGTCAAATAAAATAAAATGTATGTATTATTTTTAATTATTATATTTTAATTATATATTTTCTGATATTCATAGAAATTTCCTTAATCTGAACATTTTTACCATTTTCATAACATTTATAAATACCAGATTTAATTCTTAAATTTATTATGATCAATTAATATTAATAAAACATTTTTTACTCTTGTTTAAAAAAACAAGAATAACTGTAATATAAATCATAATAAGGAAAATAATAACTTTTTTAGAATTCTAATATTTGTAAATATTTGTGCAATAATAATTGTATTAATAAATAATAAAATAATAAATTATTTCTATTAAATAAATTGAAATTATTGTTATATTATATTTTTAGAAATAAAATGATATTTAAAAATATTAGGATAATAAATATTATTATTAATATTATTATTATAAATTTTAATAATATTAAAACATATCACTATAAATATTGTTGTTAAATAATTCATATGTGATATTCATAAATAATTATTTAATTAAATGACAATAGTTATAATAAATGCATTATAAATAATAAATCATTTTAAATATATTAAAATAATAATAATAATAATAATTAATATACAAATAAATAAAATATATATATACTTTTGTCTTCTCCATGATGATAGTACATAATATTTTACTAGTTATTTTGCAAGATTCTATTATTCAGTTTAAAGTGCAATAAAAGGCTTAAATGGTTTAATTGGGCAAGTTAGGTTCATTAGGTAAGTCGCTGAAGTTTATTCTGTAGCCAATCACAGAAATATTATTCTTAAGGTGGCTAATAATATTACCTTAAAAATCTTTTTTTTATTTTTTATTCAAAGCTGCTTTTATTCCAAATGATTTTATTCCAAACTAATAGAAATAAGGCTTTCTCTAGAAGAAAAATATATATATATTATAGTAAATATTGTGAACTTTTACTTACTCAAACATCACTTGGGAAGTATTGGACAAACAATTGCACAATTCACAGGAGGGATAATAATTTGAATATACTTTCTGAAAAAAAATTATTATAAATTATTTACGATTAGTAAAAAAAATATATATATTCTGAAGACTCTACTGCACTATTATCTCTGATCATGATTTTCTATTCCCCCCGCAGTGAGAAGCACAATGGGATGATGGTTCATCTCTTGCTCTCCATCTCCTGCTTCAGTGGTCTGATCATCATGTGTGGAGAGCTCCTCCTGCTGCCAAACACACCAAACAACAACAACAACAAACACATCTGCCAAAAACCACACCTGCAAACACACAAACATCTCATCGCAATCCCAAACACATTTCCCTGAAGCGTTCAAGAATGACTGCGGATTGACGGAACCAAACGCTGACTGTGCTTTCTGTAGCAGCAGATACACCATAAATATAAAGGCAGCTCTGGGATCAGACTGAAGACTCTTTGTTTCAGAGAAAGGCAATAAGTTTGTTCCTCTGATATGCAAATGATGGTTTCTAACAGCTTATCCTCTAGTTTTAGTGACCTCAATGCAAAGCTTGGCGGCAAAACTGATTTTTAAACGTGCAATTTTCATACATCGTACAAATGTGTGTGTGTTTATGGTAGTTCTCCTCACTGGAGTAATAATCCTGTTTTATTTTTTAAAGGAAAACACACACGACGGATGTGTGATTTACGAGCACAGAAGTGTCATGTACTGTAAATGTAGGATTTCTGCCGGTTTATCATCAGCTCCTGATAATCAAGAGTGAGATTGGCATCAGCAGCGCGTCATTTACAAAATATCCAGATGCCAGAATGTTTTTAACGTGCTAAAAATGCTGATATTTTGCGTGGGTTTGGCTGAGTTTCGTACAGTTTCTCTCTCAGGAGATCTTTTCCTAGAGGCGTCCAGATGATTGCTTGATGTTAGATGATATATTTAGTGCACTTCTGATTTTAAATGCCATGTCAGAACTGTCTTTTGAATATTATTATTATTGTTTGTTATTATTGCACATTTGTTTTGTTTTGAGGCCATAATTTATTAAATCATTATTATAAATGAACATTGGATTTGGTCTGAATTTAATCTTGGCTGATATTTGGCGGTGTGGTGATAGTCATTTCCAGCTCGGTTGATTTACAGTGTTGAGATTAGAGTAAAATACAGTAAGTGTCTATTTCATTTCAGAACATGCGTAAAATTGTTATGTACAGTACAAAAGTCTGAAGTTGGCAAGGTTGCTTTTCAAAAACAAGTTCCTTTTGCTCAAGGTTATATGAAAATACAGTAAATATATTAATATTGTGAAGTTTTTTATATTTAAAATATCTGTACTACTTGAATATTTTACACTGTAATTTATCTCTGTTATAGCAAAGCAGCCATTTCTCCAGTCCTCGGTGTCATGCCATCTTAGAAATCATTTTAATGTTTTTTTTGGTGTAGTATAAAACATTAATTTCATAACAATAAGTCTTATTGACATTAGCCTATACATATATATATATGAAAACATTTAATTTTATGAAATAATTTTATGAAAATCACGTTTTTTTTGTACTTTTTCAAAAGCATTTTTAGCATATTTAAATAAAATGAATTTTTGATTTTTAAACAGACCTATATTTTATTCAACCTCACTGAATAAATCTCCTTAGGATACATATTTTGGATTCAAATGTTTGTTTTACCATATGAGTTCAATATAGAGTAACATGATACTATGTCAGTATCAGCATTGTCATTAAAAATAGCTAACAATAATATTAGTATACAAACAGTATAATAGCCTATAATAACTAATGATACATTCTATGTAGTCTACTGAATATAGATTCACACTGTCTCGAAATATATTGTTCTGTTCTCACAGCAGCTCGAATACTGTCTATTTCGACGTCTGTATTTTGTGACTATCGTCTGTCCTGCGAATAACAAAAGGGCGATTTCCAAAACTGTAAAGTTCAATCACATTTGACAAGTAAAGTTAAGCTGAGGCGCGAATTTATTCCTCTCATATATATATTTTTTTACCTCAGTAAGGGAATGTTTGACTCTAGCGCAGGCCACAAAACTGTTTGGAGCTTCGGTGGAGGACAGAGATGATGGACCAACCTTCAGACGACACTCACGGCTCATATCTGCATGTCTGTCTCTAAGTAAGTTACCGAAACCACAAATGAAACTGAAACACAACGCGAATGTAGTGTTAAGTAAGCAAGTAAGCAAGCAGTGCTTCCGTTCAGCAGCGCAAAATGAGGTTAAGTTACACATATGGTTACACTCGCGAGTCCTACGAATCTACGAATGTGACTGAAGTTATGTGATCGAGCGTTGGTTAGTATAATTTCACCAAGTTGGACGTTCCTGGATCAACATCTATGTTGATGGTCCGTACAATCAGCCAATAAGAATTAATAAATGCATTTACAGATTATGTTAAATGTAGGTTTAGGCTACATTTAGGGTTAGCCTATCCTTCTTCTGCGTGATTGTTATCCAACTGTTATTCCCTCTGATTTGGGGAATAATTTAGAGTTAGGGTTGCGTTTAAGGTTAGGAATTAGGTATAGACCATTTCAATGTGGCGATGTCATTGGCCCATGAACATTTCCTGCTTGTTATCAAACTATTTCATAACTGTAACAAGAGGCAATTCAATCCTAACTTAATGTTAAAACAGCTATCATAACATTATTTATCAATATGTGGCTCTTGTTGGATTCACGGAAGCTATAGAAATTAAAAGTGTTGAACAGGAAATACGCTGGGACCATTGTTTTTGTTTACATCCCTCAAAATGGTCTATAGATTACATTTTCGAACAAAAATTACGTTCCAGGATCAACATGTTAATCCAGGATCGCATCGTGCTTGGAAAAATCACACCCATGATTGTAACACGTGTAAGTAACTAATCAAAATGTGTGTGAACGCATTAACCAACCATCCTCATTATAACCGTGTGGAAAGGGTAGAAAATGTTTTCTAAAAACTGCATAGTCTGTAACTTAAAGGAATAGCTCACCCAAAACTTCTCAAATTCTGTCATTCATTTCATTTCTGTCATCATTCAATTCATTCATTTACTCAGCCTTAACTCACCCCTCACTTGTTCCAAACCAGTTTAATGTTGTTCTTTTTTATGTTTTGTTGAACACAAAAGAAGATATTTTGAAGAATGTTGGAAACCAGTAGCCTAACCATCGATGTTTAGAGTAGGGGGAAAGTGGAAAATACTATGGAAGTCGTACTGGCATTTTTCCCAACATTGATGAAACTATGTATGTGATTATATCAGAGTAAAAACCTTTGTATATTATCCAAAATCAAACAAAAAAGGGCTTCAGGGGTGATTATTGTGTTGGTGCTCTTTGGATTTGTGGAGCTGCACATCGATGGATTTGCTCTTCAGTGTTTGGACTTTCAGCAGTGAAATTTAAACCACACTGAACTGAACTAAACTGAGCTGGACTCTGAAAACTGGACTGACACAGTTTCAATTTCAATTTTACTAAAACTTCTATGTGAAGCTGCTTTGACACAATCTACATTGTAAAAGCGCTATAGAAATAAAGATGAATTATTTCATCATTCAAACAAAAGCACTAGTCCAAGGCACTCGAAAAGTATGTGAAAAAATGTAAAAACCTTTATTAATTTATTTCGGGTTTCTTGGACTTATGATTTTGTTGCTTACCTTTATACACTCTATTTAGCCTTTTCCCACAATCTAGCATACATTTAAAGAGATAGTTCACCCAAAAATTAAAAATGTCTTAATCTTTACTTGTTCCAAACCTGTTTGACATTACACACAAAAGAAGATATTTTGAAGAAAGATTAAATCCTGTAACCATTGACTTTCATAATGGTTACGGGTTTCCAGCTTTATTCAAAATATCTTCTTTTATGTTCGACAGAATAACGAAACTTTATTGGTTTGCAACCACTTGAGGGAGAGTAAATAGTGAGTAAATATACATTTTTGGCTGAACTGGTGGCAGCACTTTTTCATCTGAAAGTGAACATTTATAAAGGTAAAATAGATTTTTTGTAACTTTGTTTAGTCAAAAAAATTGATTGTAGGTTTAATAAAGCATCTATCATGAGTTATAAATTAAGTTACATTTCCGTCAAATGGAGTTACTACTGATAATTCTCACATGTTTTTATATCATCAATACACTTTTAAAATGAAAAGTCAGCACTTTTAAAATTACCCGATAAAATTACACCATTATTGTCTCCCACCAGCACCACCCAGAAGTTTGCTTATTGTTTTGTTTTGAGTGTAACACCTTCCCCCCCAGCTCTCCACTTTTCTCATTCTAGAAAGTACCAGTCAACTCTCCAGCACCCCAGCTGCTGGCAGACGCACACCTCCATCCCCCTGCCCTCAGACATTTGCCACTGATTTCTCAGCTGTCATCCCCTCTCCATAAATAGACCCTATCAGAGAAAGTCCATTTCCCTAGTATAAGGGGTGACCACATTTCTACAAAACCACAACTGATATACAATCACAGCTTTAAACAAACATTATCAAACACAAACACACAAATACAATCTCAGGTTTCCATTCTCAAGTTGCGTAGTTCATTCACAATCAACAGGTGGTCAAAATATAAGCCATTCCATGCTCCACCCCTCACTATGAAATGGATTCATCCTTAATCCTGGTATGTTAACGCTGTATGTGTAAGTTATATATAAGAGTGACTCTTGAAGTGCTGCTACTATTGAAAAACCCAAACGACAAGAAACAACACTGACGCACAGAACAGATTTTCTCTTACGACGAAGCTGAATTGACTTCAATGACGGTATGTGACTTTAATAATGTGCATGAATGCTTGTTTTTGGATGTATAATCTGAGTTGTATTGGAAAGTTTGGGGAATTTGTCTAATGAATGGATAGTTGAAGATTGGTTTAGTATTGGGGAGGTATAGGACCTCTTTGGAGGCCATGTTGTTGCCCAAATAAGGTATAAGGGTCAGACATTTAAAGTCAGAGTTAACATGTGCTTGACCATTTGCTTGAGAACACTGGGAAATTGACACTTAAATGGTAAGTTTGGAAATGTGCTAGATTTAAATGTTGTAAGGAACTGGTTTTGAGTAATTATTTGTAATTAAGCCCATAACGAAAAAAAAAAATGGAGAAGTTTTTGGCCTTTTATAATGTGTGTGCTTTTGACTACAAGAAAAAACATGCAAAATCTAGTTTATGTTCTCTAAGATTGGTCCAAAATCTAGTTTATGCTCTCTAAATCTACACTTCAGCAAACAGAATGCTTTTATGTATATGAAGATATTTCTGAAGATTTGTACGGAACAGTTTATTCATCTTCATTTGCTTGGTTTCATACAACAGTAATATGAGATTTGTTCTAAATACACGGTGAATGTCAGTATATTTTCTGAGATATTCGTACTTTCATATGTAAAAACCTTTAAATGGTCATCAAGAATTTTTAACCTGATTTTGTCCAATGTTCTGTGAATTTATGCAAAGTACTGCATATTTGTATAGCTGGATCATTTGCATATCTAAAAACACACAGTAATAAATTACATGGCTTCCTTAATTTTTAAGTTGAATGGTATTAATTTTATGATTAACTTTAATTTAAATTACATTAAATCAACTTAAAATAGTGTATAACTTTAAAGAATAAGTTAAAAACACGATTAACTTTTATTTGAATTAACATGTAGTTCAGTTAGTTATGGTTGACATAAAAACATGCATTGTCATAACTTATTGATCATTTAATTTCTTTTACAGTGTTTTGGAAACTTTATAAGTTGATTTCAATTAACTTTACAAGTCATTTCAACACTGTAAAAAATGCTGGGTTCCACACAATTCCTTGTCCCAACACAAATTAAGTTAATTTAAACATTTTTTACAAATTTAAGTGGATTGAACATAAAGCTATTAAGTTGTCCCCCCCCAAAAAACTTAAGAATTGTGTTGTTTTAACTTATTTTAAATAAGCATTAAGCATTACGTTTTAAAAATGAATCATTCATTTGAATCGGTAACTGAAACATATATCGTCATGATTTACTGATTGTATATATATTTACAGTAAAAATAATGCTCTTTATGTGGGATTTAGAAACATATAGCCTCTTTAAATATAACATAAATTTGAGGATTGCATGCAAACAATGTGTGTCTTTTTAAACTGATAAATTCTCTGCTAGATGGGAGAAATTGGAGATTCAGTCCAGTTAAAGGAAGAAGGCAACAAGCACTTCCAGGCTGGAGAAATCGACCAAGCCATCGAGTGCTACACCAAAGCCATAAAGACCTGCAAGAAAGAAGACAAGAAAGCATTAGCTGTTATCTACAGGAACAGATCAGCCTGCTTCCTGAAAAAGGTAAGAATCTACAGATTACAAGCCTAGACAAAACATCATTGTTTTTGCGTGCGTTTAATTCAGAGTCTTGTTTTACAGGAAAATTACAGCAATGCAGCATCAGACGCCACAAAAGGTATGATTTTATGGTAACCCTTTAGTTTAATTCCCACTATTAACTAGTGCTTGGCAAAGATTAATCACAATTAATCGCATCCAAAAAAAAAAGGTTGTTTTGACATAATAAATATATATAATACACACATGTATATTATACACATGATAGACACACATACATAGAAACAAAAATATTTGTAAAAATTGTTACATAGATATTTAAATATAATTTGTATCATATGCATACATATTTTATATCTAAATATAAATAAACCTTTTTTCAAATATATGCATGCATGTGTGTATTTATATATATACATAATAAATATATATAACACACACATATATTGTCAAAACAAACTTTTATTTTGGATGCGATTAATCGTGATTAACTTTTGCCCAGCACTACTATTAACTAGTACTACTGGCTTATTACCTGCTTATTAATAAGATATTGGCTTTTCATTAATACACTGTTGACAATTTCATGTAGAATCCACAGTAACTTACTGGCAGCAGTTCACCAGTACTTTACTGTAAATTAATTACAGCAAAAATACTGTATTTATATTTACATCACCCTTTATTTTGCTGTATATGTATCTATATCTCTCCTGCACATATATACAGTCATTTTCACAATGCAACTTTAAAATACAGTATACTGTCCTACAGTAAAATAGTTCATATTACAGTTAAATACTGTGTAATTTACAAAAAAATCATTAACAGTGTACTTATAAAGTATGGTAATATTCTACATCCCTAATCACGCAATACATAAACCCAACCTTACTTGAATCTTGATATATTTTTTAAAATCCAGCTATCGATGTGGATGCAGCAGATATCAAGGCTCTGTACAGAAGATGTCAAGCATATGAGAAGCTTGGCAAACTGGACATGGCCTTTAAAGACGTCCAGAGGTGTGCAACCATAGAGCCAAAAAACAAGACCTTCCTGGAGAGCCTCAGGAGACTCGGAGCTGAAATCCAACAAAAGGTGAGGATTATTTCAGTGAAGACGAGTTCACTTAATGCATAATCTTGAGTGTTTGTAATATCTGATTTTCTCCACAGCTGAAAACCACATTTTCGACAGACTCCAGAGTGCAGAACATGTTTGACATCCTATTTTCAGACGAACCAGATAAGGAAAAGCGAGAAAAGGTTTGAACCATTTCCTTTGAGTATATAAAGCCGAGAATAAAATGAATGCAATGCACTATCATGTATTTAAGGTTTAGTTTATTTAGTTCTGCATAGATATATAGATTGAATAATTGCAGAAATGACATCCATACGTCAATACATAATACCAAAAAAAGCTAAATAAGTGAAATAAGATATTAAAAAACAACCCATCAAAATATATTATTATATATTCAAAATATATACTTACAGTATATTATTATTTTATTATTAATATTATATAATATATATATATTTATTCATTCATTCATTCATTTTCTTTTCGGCTTAGTCCCTTTATTAATCTGGGGTCGCCACAGCGGAATGAACCGCCAACTTATCCAGCATATGTTTTACGCAGCGGATGCCCTTCCAGCTGCAACCCATCACTGGGAAACATCCATACACACCCATTCACACACATACACTACGGACAATTTAGCCTACCCAATTCACCTATAGTGCATGTCTTTGGACTTGTGGGGGAAACCGGAGCACCCGGAGGAAACCCACGCGAATACGGGGAGAACATGCAAACTCCACACAGAAACGCCAACTGACCCAGCCGAGGCTCGAACCAGTGACCTTCTTGCTGTGAGGCGAACGTGCTACCCACTGCGCCACCGTGCAGCCCATATATATATATATTATTACTTACAGTATACTTACAATTTATTCTATAATATATTTACTTACAATATATTAATATACATTATTATACTTACAATATAAAATATATTCAAAATATATATACTTACAATTGAGGAGGATCGTAAGTCTTATATATTTTGAATATATATAGTCGCTTTATATAGAATATGTATATATAGTCACTAATGGGTTGCGGCTGCAAGGGCATCCGCTGCGTAAAACATATGCCGGAATAGTTGGTGGTTCATTCCGCTGTGGTGACCCCTGATAAATAAGGGACTAAGCCGAAGGAAAATGAATGAATGAATCACAAAGTTACACCAATAAACAAACTAAAAAACATTCTTCTACATCAAGTCATTCATACATTACCTGCATCCCAACATCAAAAATCAAAATGGGTAAAAAGCAATTTACAAAGACTGTTTGTTGAAAGTCTCTAAGTGATTTCTCAGTTAAGAGTTGTTTGTGTGTTTATTGGGTCCACTAGGCAGCCAATAACCTGATAGTCCTGGCCAGAGAGGATGCGGGAGCAGAGAGAATCTTCCAGAACAACGGTGTGCCTTTACTCATGCAGCTGATTGACACAGGAAAACCTGAGATGATTCTGGCTGCCATCCGGACGCTGTCAGGAATGTGCACAGGACACAGAGCCAGGGTGAGGAGCAGACAAATCAGCCTTATCTTTTCTTATCTAATCCTTTTTTTCTTGAAAAATAGCAAAAATAGTGTCTGTGGGGTCTTAATAAGTCTTAAAAACAAAATGTTAGGCCTTAAAAAGTCTTACATTTACCAAAATATTGTGTTGTAGGTAGGCCTGTCACAATAATCAATGTATCGACTTATCGCACTACACATGGACATAACCTCAATCATTTTTAATGATGCAATATATATATATAGCCCATACATAAAAACCAATTCTAGCAACACTTTAGCTGATTGTGCAACATCTCTGTCTCTATTGAAGGTGTCAGTGTTAGTATGGTTAAAAAAACACTATAGTATTTACTATAAATTACAATAGTATATTTTCATGTGGGTGTCTGACAACTGAAAATAGATCTGGTAGCAGATATCGCAGCCTCTGTTACCTTTTACCTTGCACTTTTTTGTTAGCATTTATTATTATTTGTTTAGGATAAGCGTTTTCACATTCTGATTCCTATGCCTAATTATTAAATAGTTAAAATGACTATAATTAAATTAAATATTCTTAAGAATAAAATATTATGTGTTCTTTGCAAGAGTGTACTTGCATTGTGATGATATTATATTGTCATTCTGGCATAATATAATGAGTGGCATAAAATGGTCTTAAAATGACAATAATATCGTTTCTCGCAAAATATTTCGGTGCAATACATCGTACAACAAAAAATAGATATCGTGACAGGCCTAGTTGTAGGTTTTAAATCATTTTAAACAGGTCTTAATTTTCCTATGTCCATGAAAAGCTACTCAATCCGAATGACACAATCACCAGCAATCCTTCTTAATAGAACTTTAAACAAATGTTACACTATATTTAGATTTACCAATATAGTTTAATTATCTTCCTTACAATGACATTTGTTTAAAATTATCCATCTATTTATGGTGAGGACACTGACCTGGACAGACTGTTGTGCATATATTTAGCTTATTATAATTTTTAGTGTTTTTAAATAAATCTATTCAACCAGAGTTTGCTTGTTTTGACACATTTAAAATATGTGGCTAAGATATTTTTTTTTGATGAGGATAGTAAAAAATATTTTCCTTTTCTATTAGAAAAAAATCTTAATGTTTAACCCTGTATAAGTCTGAAATTTCATTAATAATGGTCTTAAAAACATCTTTAAAAGTCTTAAATTTGACAGAAACCCTGTAATATTATTTGTTTTAATTTAATATTTTTTTTATTTCAATAAATATTTCATATCAATTTTATGTTTTGTTTTATATTAGCATAAGAATAGTGCTCTTTTTAAACCACAAATCTAACATTTTTGTTAAAGGGGACCTATTATGCCCCTTTTTACATGATGTAAAATAAGAATGTGCCATAATGGTGACTGTCGCTTTAAATTCAAATGAGATTATGCTCTTTTCAAAAGAGGGCAGAGCTACAAATGCCTGTGTGTCGGCATAACAGCAGATTCAAAAACAAGACTAACAACAATTAATTTTAAGTTGGTTAAAAGTGTAATTTAGTGTATATAATATATATTATGGTGTCTTAAAGGCAACCCATATTTTTTAAACCATTCGTTCATAAATGTTTGTAACATTTGTTCGTGTAACATTGTGTGTAACGATATATTTGTGTCTTAAAGGCAACCGCCATCATCCATTCAGTGGGAATTAGCAAACTGTGCAGCATCATGGCTGTGGACAATGAAGAGATTGCTTTGGCTACTGCAAACCTCTTCCAGTGTGTCAATGACTCTCTGTCTGGAGGAGACAAGAGAAACTACGGCAAAGAAGAGGCCCTGGTACTCGGTGAGAGAGGACATTTAAAACCATTTGCAATAGACTTTTAAATGTTAAAAATTGAAACCAACTGTCCAATGACCGGCAGACTCCAGTAAGGACTTGAAGGATATCCTGCTGGCCTTGTTGGAGATGATTGCAAGCAAGAACGTTTCCGGATACGGCCGAGACCAGGCTCTCAACCTCCTGACTAGAAACGTGCCAAGACAAAACAAGAAAAACATTGATAACTCCAAGTGCCTTTTCACCATTGACCACGGTATGGTATTCATTAGTGTCCACCTTATTTTTAGCCATTTGAAACTTAAATATGCAAAGGCTTCAGGTGTCAAGAGTTATTGTGTAATAAACAGAGTTATTATATAATTATGTCATTAGTTAATGTATATACTGACATGAACAAAACATTTATTACAGTATTTATTCAGTCACCTTCATTTGAAAATGCAGTCATTCGATGTTTTGTTTACTCACAATGCACTACTTTAGATTTATGCATTAATGTTGCATTAAAATGTATTAGTAAATGTTAAGATTAAAATGAACTATGATCAATAAATGCTGAAGAAGTACTGTATAGTCTTAGTTCATGTTAGCGAAAACATTAACTAACAGAACCTTATTGTAAAGTGTTACCACTGCTTCAGAAAATTGCTAATTGTCATTTTTTAAAGCTGGTTGATATAAACAGAATCGTTTGTAGTGCAGAAAGAGCACTTTGTTATTCCTCTAGTTATTTACCTGAAGTTTTGTACATTCAAATTTGTCACACTTTATTTTAAGGTACAATTCTCACTATTAACAAGCCATTAACTAAGACTTTTACCTCAATAAACTACTAATTTGCTTCTTATTAATAGTCATTGCTTATTAATAATAGATCATACTTTATAAGTACTAATAAACAGCCGATATCTTAATAATAGGCAGGTAATAAGCCAGTAGATGATAGTGGGAATTGTTACTCAAGTGTTACAGAAATTTGAATTGCAAAATACTGTGAAATGTATATTTTTTTTAAATAGGTAACTGTTATTTAAACTCTATTCATGCTGCTAGGAGGATAGAAAATGCTATTTTTTTATGCAAATGTCTCAAAAACAGGTCTGAGGAAGATTCTGAAGGTTTGCGGTCAGGTTCCAGATCTTCCAGATCAGCTGCCGATGACAGAAAACACACAGCTGATTGCCAGCGTTCTCCTCAACAAGCTCTATGATGACCTGCGCTGTGATCCCGAGAGAGATCAATTCAGAGATATCTGTGATGACTACATTAAGTAAGTTTCACTTTTGCTGAGCACAGGATTGAAATAAGATGTTTGTTAAAGTCTTTGTTAAAGCATTATGTCGTAAACCAAAGCCACCAGTTATGAGGACAATCACCGCATTACAAACTTTGATTCAAAGCAAAGATGTATATGAAAATACGAATATGAAAAATATTAAAGAACTAGGGCGGCACGGTGGCTCAGTGGTTAGCACTGTTTCCTCACAGCAAGAAGGTCGCTGGTTCGAGTCCCAGCATTTCTGTGTGGAGTTTGCATGTTCTCCCCATGTTCATGTGGGTTTCCTTCGGGTGCTCCGGTTTCCCCCACAGTCCAAACACATGTGAACATAAGTGAATTGGGTAAACTAAATTGGCCGTAGTGTATGAGTGTGTGAGGGAATGAGAATGTATGGGTGTTTCCCAGTACTGGGTTGCAGCTGGAAGGGCGTCCACTGCGTAAAACATATGCTGGAATAGTTAGCGGTTCATACTATTCCTGGCAACTCCTGATAAATAAGGGACTAAGCCAATGGAAAATGAATGATTGAATGATTGAAAAAACTGCAATCCCATGAAGCTTTGCAGATGACACATTAAAACTAAAAACAAAGAAGAAATACAAAACTGTTCATTTAAAGCTTTGGAATATTTTAGGTTTATTTAAAACAAATGTATAAATATGATCTAAGGATCCATTTGGGAGGGTTTTGCTCGCTGCAACCCTCTGATTGGTAGAAATCTGTACAGCATCATAGGTAATGTAGTTTTTCTGCACAAATTCCAAAATCAACATGGTTGCTTTAAAATACACTTAAATAATGCCAACAGATGGGTTCAACAAAATAATCAGGACAACAGTTCTGTCTTTTAAGATTTATGATTGTTAAAAATCCATTTTTGTACAGAGAAAACTAATGGGGTTGTGCTTTTTTGAAGTTTTTTCCGTTCATAAGCATCTTCATTTTCTCAAACTTTTTAATTTAAAAGATTCTTCATGGATTCTTATATACCAATAAAGACCTGTTGTTGTTTAGAGTCTATATAAACATACGTTAAATGCACAGTATGTCATTTTTGCCACTAGAGGGCGTCTATTCGCAACAAACAAAGACATACTTTGATGACGCTGTGACTGAGTGTGGAATCATGGGAGTTCATTACATCGTATGGGACTCCAGCATCAATCATGTTCATGGACGAATAATATATAGCACTGATCAAGAGGTTTAATTAAAAGAAAATTACATATTGTGCATTTAAGAAGTACACCCTATATACAATGTTGCTGGTTTTCATCTACAGGAGTAAGTTTGACCCCAACGACATGGACAAGAACATCCACGCCATCAACACTCTGTCAGGAATCCTGCAGGGGCCTTTCGATCTGGGCAACGTCCTGGCGGGTCGGCAGGGTGTTATGGAGATGATGGTGGCCCTCTGCGGATCCGAGCGTGAAGTTGACCAACTGGTAGCAGTGGAGGCCCTCATTCACGCCTCCACCAAAACCAGCAAAGCCTCCTTCTTCATCAGCAATGGAGTCTCTCTGCTGAAGGAGATGTACAAGAAGACTAAGAACGAGAAGATCAAGATCAGAGCTCTTGTGGTATGCAGACACGCTGTAATGCTGTTCAGACTTGTTTGATGTTGTTTTGATTAGTGAGTAAATGTGAGCGGTTGATATTTTGTAATATCGTACAGCTGAGTCAAAATTATTCGCCTTCCTGTGATTTTTTTTTATTTTCTTTTTCAAATTTTTTCCCAAATGATGTTTAACAGAGCAAGGAATTTTTCACAGTATTTCCTATAATATTTTTTCTTCTGGAGAAAGTCTTATTTGTTTTTCTTTTTCGGCTAGAAATTGTAATTCTTTCAATTTACATTTTTTTTCAATATTATTAGCCCCTTTAAGCAATATATATTTTTTAATTGTCTACAGAACAAACCATCATTATACAATGACTTGCCTAATTACCCTAACTTGCCTAATTAACCTAGTTAAGCCTTTAAATGTCACTTTAAGCTTAATACTAGTATCTTGAAAAATATCTAGTAAAATATTATGTACTATCATCATGGTAAAGATAAAAGAAATCAGTTATTAGAAATGAGTTATTAAAACTATTATGTTTAGAAATGTGTTGAAAAAAATCTTCTTTCCTTTAAACAGAAATTTGGGACAAAAATATACAGGGGGGATAATAATTCTGTATTCAAATGTATGTCCTATTTTTCTTTTCTCAGGGTCTGTGCAAACTGGGATCCGCTGGAGGAGATGATTACAGCATGAGGCAGTTTGCAGAGGGTTCCACGGAGAAACTGGCCAAGCAGTGCAGAAAGTGAAAAAGCCATATTTAATTTGAATGTATTTTTTGGACTATTAATATTATGGATTAATATACTACTCACTCACTATCCTTCAGCTAAGTTCCTGATTTATCAGGGGTCACCACAGCAGAATGAACCACCAATTACTCTAGCATGTTTTATGTGGCGGATTTTATATATTACAAATACCTAAATTACCCTTCAAAATATTGGGATAGATTTAGATTTATTAAGATTTAGATTTATTATTAGATTGATTTTTATTTAAATAAATAAATACTTTTTTGGGATGCATTTAAGGGATAGTTCACCCCAAACTAAAAATTTTGTCATCATTTAATCACCTTTCACTGGTCACAAACTTGCTTGGGTTTCTTTCTTCTGTTGAACACAAAAGAAGTTATTAGAAAAAATATTTGAAACCTGTAACCATTGACTAGTAACCATAGTATTTGTTTTTCCTACTATCCTACCTCAATGATTACTGATTTCTAACATTCTTTCAAATCTTCTTTTGTGTTCAACAGAAAAAAAAGAAACTTGAAAAGGTTTGGAAACAATTGAGGAGTGATTAAATAGAGTGATTAAATTTTCATTTTTGGGTGAACTATTCCTTGAAGAGATCTTTCATAAGATCAGACGTGAGAGTGAAGACATTATAATATTATTTCATGAATAAATTCTGTTTCTCAGAACTTCTGCATTCATCAAAAAAAAAATCCAGAATAAAGTCATTAAAAAAACTAAATACTAAACATAAAAATCATGGTTTCCACAAAAATATTAAGTAGCACAATAACACTTCAAATATATAAATCATTTCTGAAGGATCCTGTGACACTTAAGCCTGGGCTAATTATGTTAAAAATCCAGCATAAAAATACACTACATTTTACATTAAGGTAAAAATTGTAACAATATTTCACAGCACTTCTGTTTTTACAAATTTGTCATCATAAAATCCATCCATGGTGAAAGAAATCATTCATTCATTCATTCATTTTCTTTTCGGCTTAGTCCCTTTATTAATCTGGGGTCGCCACAGCGGGATGAACCGCCAACTTATCCAGCATATGTTTCACGCAGCGGATGCCCTTCCAGCTGCAACCCATCACTGGGAAACATTCATACACACTTATTCACACACATACACTACGGACAATTTTAGCTTACCCAATTCACCTATACCGCATGTCTTTGGACTTGTGGGGGAAACCGGAGCACCCGGAGGAAACCCACGCGAACACGGGGAGAACATGCAAACTCCACACAGAAATGCCAACTGACCCAGCCGAGGCTCGAACCAGCGACCTTCTTGCTGTGAGGCAAACGTGCTACCCACTGCGCCACCGCGTCGCCCCGGTGAAAGAAATCTTTCAAAAATAAAAATCCCACAAACTCAAACATCTGTACAAACAACTGTAGCATATTTGTTATTTTCAGAACTCAAACCCGAATAAATATACAGGAGGGCTAATAATTCAGGAAGGCTAATAATTCTGATTCACCTGTACATTAAAATATGACCACCCTCATTTACACTGTCAGCAAGCATTTGTCATGTTTGTACTTGATCCATACAAACTTTACAAATCATTTTGCATGTCACCTTGATTATTTTTTTGTTTTTTTAGGTGGCTCTGCAATCCCACCCTTGATGTGCGTACCAGAAAGTGGGCCATTGAAGGTTTGGCTTACCTCACCAATGATGCTGATGTGAAAGATGACTTTGCCGAGGATGAACCAGCCATGAGGGCCATGTTTGAACTCACCAAGGTGTGTGCAGACAGAAAGAAAGACCAAATGAAGTACTTTTTTAGTCAATCAATATGACCTAACAGAGATTCTGCACATTTTTACTTATAGTCAAACGATAAGACCATCCTGTATGCTGTCGCCTGCACCCTTGTCAACTGCACCAACAGCTATGATAAGAAAGAAATCATCCCTGAAATGGTCCAACTGGCCAAATTCTCCAAACAACACGTCCCTGAACAACATCCAAAGGTAAGTGCGGAAAATTAATTAGTAAAAGCACAAATATTCTTTGTATTTATTATTGTATCGGCCGCTGATATTTATTAGTTGAAGGACACCTATTATGCAAAAATCACTTTTATAAGGGGTTTAAACACAGTTGTGTGGCAACAGTGTGTGAATATAACCAGCTTCTAATGGTAAAAGTGAATTAATTCTATGTTTTATAATCACACTTCATAAAAACAGTCCATAGAAACACTTTGATTGACATTCTTCCTTTGTACGTCATCAGAGGGGAAGAGCCCCGCCCAATATTGACCATCTCTCCCTCATTAGCATAAACAGCCCTGAGTGAGAAGCAGCCATCTGCCATTAGAGTTTTAGCACCATAGCTGAAGATAATGTCATCAACTAAGAGGCATTATAAATGTCGAGTTTTAGGATGCATACATTTAACATATTAGGGACATCAGAGACTTATTTTACACCTTGTAAAAAGGGGCATAACAGGTCCCCTTTAAAGCTCAAAAAAGCTTCCCTTTAAAGCTTAAGTATCAGCATATCAGTAATAATATTAAAAAGGCAGCTATAAATTGTTTTTTTAATTACATGGAGGAGGAAATGAGCTGCACATCTTTTGAAGAATCTAAGTTTTTCTCAGAGCAAAATCATTAAATATCTGTAGAAAATATCAGACCTGGGGCCAATATGTTCAAAATATCAGATCGGGAAAGTGTTAGTTTGGGCTGAAATGTCTTGGACAATAAAAGAAACAGACAGAAACAGAAAAAGAAATATTTTTTGGAGCAGTAAAATGTATACTTTACATATAGCCACAGCACTGGTTTTATTTGTTAAGCTTAATATGTTATATTATGTGTCAAATTAAAGTTACTGTTTTTAATTGAAATATTCTAGTATATTATAAATATTCTAAGATCGGTGACACCGTGGCTCAGTGGTTAGCACTGTCGCCCTTACAGCAAGACGGTTGCTGGTTTGAGCACCGGCTGGGTCAGTTGACATTTCTGTGTGGAGTTTGCATGTTCTCCCTGTGTTGGCGTGGGTTTCCTCCGGGTGCTCCAGTTTCCCCCACAGTCCAAAGACTATAGGTGAATAGCGGTATAGGTGAATTGAATAAACAAAATTTGCCGTAGTGTATGTGTGTGAATGAGTGTGTATGGATGTACTGGGTTGCTGGGTTGCAGCTGGAAGGGCATCCGCTGTGTGAAACATATGCTGGATACAACCCCTGATGTATAAAGGGACTAAGCTGAAGGAAAATGAATGAATGAATATTCTAAGATCACACTATTTGTGTCTTTATTCATTTTCTTTTTCCAATCCTTTTAAACATGTTTTAACACATTTTTATCTGTTTTTAATCATTTTATTCTTGTTGATTTTATTTTTATGTTTATTTTATTTTTGTTTATATAAAGCACTTTGAATTACCATTGTGTATGAAATGTGCATTATAAATTAACTTGCCTCGTCTATTAAATAGCTAAAAAATCATCTTTGAGGATTGTCATACAGTAATTTACTTTATGTTAATTTGTGCCTCACTCAAAATGTTGGAAAGTTGAACGTTAAATGAATCCAATCCTTGTTCAGTTTAATGTAGGAAAAACTAGCTAGTACTGTATACAACTGTTTGCAATTGACCAATATCAGTATCGGAATCTGCCCAATGTTTTTTTTTTTTTCAGTATTTTTTTTGTATCAATTTAATCAGTCTTAGATTCTGCTAAAAAAGTCCTATTGGTGAATCTCTAGTATTTTATTATTATTAATTATTAGCAGTAAATACAGTGCAATGAAAATGCCACGAGGTAATACATTAATTCGTCTTGTGCTTTAGGATAAGAAGGACTTCATTGTAAGGCGAGCAAAAAGGCTATTGAAAGCTGGAGTCACGTCAGCACTCGCTGTCATGGTCAAAGCTGATAACTCCGTCCTGACCGATCAGACCAAAGAAATGCTCGCACGGTAAGACTCATTAAAAGTTCTACAAAGACCTCAAAGTATGTCATATACTGTATCTGTACTGATAAAGCTCAGCCGGTGGAAACAATGTTAAATGCAAATAATCACAGGCAGTTAAAAACGGCATATTATGATTGATTTTCATAGTTTGGGACATTAAACTTGTTTTGCATAAAATCTAATAAAACATCCACTGTAATAAAGTCATAATAAAAAATTACATTATTGAAGAATGTTTTTGCTAGCTGAATATTTTTCACTATGTGTGTACAGTCGTGGCCAAAAGGTTTGAGAATTACATAAATATTGGAAATTGGAAAAGTTGCTGCTTAAGTTTTTATAATAGCAATTTGCATATACTCCAGAATGTTATGAAGAGTGATCAGATGAATTGCATAGTCCTTCTTTGCCATGAAAATTAACTTAATCCTGAAAAAACCTTTCCACTGCATTTCATTGCTGTCATTAAAGGACCTGCTGAGATCATTTCAGTAATCTTCTTGTTAACTCAGGTGAGAATGTTGACGAGCACAAGGCTGGAGATCATTATGTCAGGCTGATTGGGTTAGAATGGTAGACTTGACATGTTAAAAGGAGGGTGATGCTTGAAATCATTGTTCTTCCATTGTTAACCTGCAAAGAAACGTATGCAGCCATCATTGCGTTGCAGTGAGGCGAAGACTTTTGAAAATGGCCTGGTGTCAAGAAGGGCAGCAAAGAACCCACTTCTCTCCAAAAAAACCCATTACGGACAGATTGATCTTTTGCAAAAAATATGGCGAATGGACTGCTGAGGACTGGGGCAAAGTCATATTCTCCGATGAAGCCCCTTTCCGATTGTTTGGGACATCTGGAAAAAGGCTTGTCCGGAGAAGAAAAGGTAAGCGCTACCATCAGTCCTGTGTCATGCCAACAGTAAAGCATCCTGAGACCATTCATGTGTGGGGTTGCTTCTCATCCAAGGGAGTGGGCTCACTCACAATTTTGCCCAAAAACACAGCCATGAATAAAGAATGGTACCAAAACACCCTCCAACAGCAACTTCTTCCAACAATCCAACAACAGTTTGGTGAAGAACAATGCATTTTCCAGCACGATGGAGCACCGTGCCATAAGGCAAAAGTGATATCTAAGTGGCTCGGGGACCAAAACGTTGAAATTTTGGGTCCATGGTCAGGAAACTCCTCAGATCTTAATCCCCTTGAGAACTTGTTGTCAATCCTCAAGAGGCGGGTGGACAAACAAAAACCCACTAATTCTGACAAACTCCAATAAGTGATTATGAAACAATGTGTTGCTATCAGTAAGGATTTGGCCCAGAAGTTGATTGAGAGCATGCCCAGTTGAATTGCAGAGATCCTGAAAAAGAAGGGCCAACACTGCAAATACTGACTCTTTGCATAAATGTCATGTAATTGTCGATAAAAGCCTTTGAAACGTATGAAGTGCTTGTAATTATATTTCAGTACATCACAGAAACAACTGAAACAAAGATCTAAAAGCAGTTTAGCAGCAAACTTTGTGAAAACTAATATTTGTGTCATTCTCAAAACTTTTGGCCACGACTGTATGTACAGTATATCGTCTTAACTCTAATGAATTGTGATATAATGTAATATTTTACTAGCACTCCACCATACTAAACATATACTGTGGTTTGATGGTTTGTCATCTGTTAATGTACTAAAATGAATACACTTATTATTTTGTCCATGCAGAGTGTTTCTTGCCTTGGCTGACGATGTTAAAGATCGCGGCACAATCGTAGCTCAAGGTGGAACAAAGGTAAAAGCCCACAGACCAAACAAAAACCCAGCAGATACTTCAATAGATCTCATACTTTGAGAAATAAACACTATTCACTATTATGTGCCACAGGCTTTGATCCCATTAGCCCTGGAAGGAACTGACAAAGGAAAAATAAAGGCCAGCCATGCTCTGGCTAAGATCGCTGCTGTATCCAATCCTGAAATCGCTTTCCCTGGCGAGAGGGTAAGATAAACTTTTATGCCTGTACAACTGTGAAAGGTTATATACATGTTTTTTGCTCTTTTTTGGCATAAAAAAAATGAAATCCAATACCTCATTTTCTCTTTGTCCGTCCAGATTTATGAAGTTGTGCGCCCACTGGTTTCCTTGCTAGGCACAGATCGTGATGGAATGGAAAACTTTGAAGCTCTGCTGGGTCTTACAAATCTTGCTGGCTTAAATGACAAACTTCGGTGAGTGTCAGGGTTGCCAGGTTTTTGCAAAACAGAACTAGCCCAATGGCCCATTAAAACTAGCGTAATGGCCAATCAAAATTAGCCCAATGGACAATCAAAGCTAGCACAAAAGCCAATTAAAACTAGTGCAATGGCCAATTAAAACTAGCGCAATGGCCAATCAAAACTAGCCCAATAATATCAAAACTCAAAATATGCCACTGCCCATTTGTGAAATTCACATTTTACACGGTTTCCTCTGTGAAAATAACTCTATAGACCATTTCGATGTGGTGATTTCACTGGCCCATGAACATTTCCTGCTTGTTATCAAACTATTTCATAACTGTAACAAGAGGCAATTCAATCATAACTTAATGTTGAAACAGCTATCATAACATTATTTATCAATATGTGGCTCTTTTTGGATTCTCAGAAGCTATAGAAATTAAAAAATGTAAAACAGGAAATACGTTGGGACCATTGTTTTTGTTTACATCCCTCATCCCTCAGTCTATAGTTTTAATTATAAAGACTCTGTTATCATAAAAATCATCTTACCTTAAGATCGACCTGTTAGGATTGTGTCTCTCATGTGACTGCCGTGTGCCACTCAACAACTGAATTAAAATAGATTTTAAATTAAAGATATTTTAAACTCTAATGGGACATTCTACCAGAAACATACATTTTCACTTATAAGAAATGTGACAGGGCCTGACATTTAAGCTTTTCTTCCTCAAAAAATCATACAAAACAAGCATAAAATCAGACAATTCAATGATAGAACGCATCATTGATCACTGTCAGCTTCTCCATCAAATGATGTCACTTCCTTTGAGTCATAGCCTTAAAGGTGTATTGCACACATTTTATGTTAAATTTAATGCAAATGTGACTGAAACTGACCGAAACATAGGGGCCAATTGTAAATTTATTTGTAGTATTTATTTTTAGAATTTATTTATAATTTCATGTTTTTAATGAATTGGTGTGAATGTAAACAACTTAAACTTTGCTATTTCTGAAGTATTTTTTCTAAATAACAGTTTTTAGTATAAAACTATTAAAGCTGTAGGTTCAGTTGGGCTGAGGATAAGGACCATGACAGGGTTTGCATATTTGTAACGTGTTTTTCATAAAGAAGAAAAATCTGAGAACCAAATGAATGACATATTCCTTTACAGAACAACTCTCGGAAATCAACCATCAGGCCATTTTAGAAATTATTGGGATGAAATACTTTTTATTCACTGTATTTATGTGTTTATTTCAGGGACAGATAATGTACGTTTCTGGTAAAATGTCCCCTAAACTAAACATTGCTTCCTCTAATTCATCATGCTAGCACAGTCTATACTGTTAGTATAATGTACATTTTGGTAGAAGAATGACAAATTATTTACACAACTATATAAATATAATTGATGTGATGTCAAACCTTTAACATGCAGAATAAAAAAAATTCTTCACAAGTGGTTAAAAGTAGTCCAATTCTGTGGGAAAACTGTGGACTTGGCAACCCTGGTGAGTGTGAAAGGACTCAAATGTCATCTGTTGATGATTCAGATGTATCAAATGCAAACATTTAAAAAAAGGTATATATATATATATATTATTATTAAAACACAGTCCGGAATCTCCCTCCCATAACCACTTCAGAATAAAAAAAACTGCATATTGAGAACTCTAAAAATACAAAACACTGACCACTTGCTGTTATGTGTACACTTTTACTAATGTTGGCCTAAAGTGCTACATTTGAGGCAGTTATTTGTAAAACAGAGGTGACTTCCTAGTTAGGGTTTCCTCTGGTGGGCTGGAGGAGAAACTGCAGGCCTCTATTACAAGAATATACTGTAGACTAGAGTACAACCAAATACTTAACCCAAAATCTTTAAACTATATTATTTTGAAGTAAAGCACTAATCTAATCCTCCTATCTATCTTTCAACAGGGTTAAAATCCTGAAAGAAAAAGCACTGCCAGAAATCGAGAACTACATGTTTGAGGATCATGAACAAATCAGACAAGCCGCCACAGAGTGCATGTGCAATCTAGTTTGCTGCAAGGAGGTATGAACAACACTCTGCTAACCAAAAGCTGCTTCTTTTACAAGTGTGGATGGCAATATTGAGCAGATTCTTTTAACAGGTCCAAGACAGATATCTGGAAGACGGCAACGATAAACTCAAGCTTCTTGTCCTTCTCTGCGGTGAGGATGATGAGCAGCTTCAGAGGGCAGCAGCCGGTGCTCTGGCGATGCTCACTGCCGCGCAGAAGAAACTGGCTGTTAAGATGACTAAAGTGGTATGTACTTTTAAATGTACTTGTTTTATTATTCTGTGTGGAGTTTGCATGTTCTCCCCGTGTTCGCGTGGGTTTCCTCCGGGTGCTCCGGTTTCCTCCACAGTCCAAAGACATGCAGTATAGGTGAATTGAATAAACTAAATTGGCCATAGTGTATGTGTGTGGATGAGTGTGTATGGATGTTTCCCAGGACAAGGTTGCAGCTGGAAGGGCATCCGCTGCGTAAAACATATGCCAGAATAGTTGGCGGTTCATTCCGCTGTGGCAACCATTGATAAATAAGGGAAGGAAAATGAATGAATGAATGAATGAATAACCACAGTAAAAGCAGATTCATTGACTCCGGTCTGTTGAATTATTCTAAATCTTTCTAATACTCCGCTTTGTAATGTGGCCATATCATTATATAAGGTGTGCATTATTTTCGAATAACTCAACTGCCTGTCATCAATTATTCCTTACAAAAGTTTTATTTTTGCTAAAGACGCTCATACAATAGATGACTGACTCTCCTTTGTTTTTTTTAATCAACAGACTGAGCAGTGGCTTGAGATCTTGCAGAGATTGTGCATTCACGATAACCCTGAGATTCAGCACAGAGGTCTTGTGACGGTGCATAACATGCTGGATGCTGACGATCAACTAGCCAAGAAGCTCGTTGAAGGTGACATGCTGGAAATCATGACGTATGTGGCAAAACGAGAGGACAACCCCAAGAAGCAGAATGCTATAGACGCAGCTCGTGCCTGCCTGTCCAAAGCCATGGATAGTGGACTTATAAAGCCGTTTTCCAATTAAACCGAAAATTGTGTCATTGGGTGAAGAGAGAATGGTCTGCTTTCTGGGAAAGTTGAAACGACTGCAAACCATTTGTAATATGTTTTATTTGTTAAATTTGTAATGATACGCATGGTTCTTTTTTTCCAGATTGTATGTTTGTATGGCTGTTTGTTTGATCAGTGGTTTTGGATTTGGTATTTATATTTTATGTATTTGCACATTTAAATTTTTTGATTCACAGATTTTTTTTTTTGAGAAAAGACTACTGGAATATTTTTTAATATTTACATGATCAGTGTTTGTTTTAATGTAATACATTCTATTGCAGGGGTGCCCAAACTCAGTCAAGGAGGGCTGGTGTCCTGCAAAATTTACTTCCAACCCCAATCAGGCACACCTGGGCTAGCTAATCAAGCTCTTACTAGGCTTTCTAGAAACATCTGTGGAGGTCTGTTGAGGCAAGTTGGAGCTAAAATCTGCAGGACACCGGCCCTCCAGGACCGAGTTTGGGCAACCCTGTTCTATTGTATTGCTAAATTCAAATGATCTGACAATCTGTTAAAACATCCCAAATTAATAAATGCTATTAAACAATTATTATTAGTCTATTAATAATACTGAATTCATTAAGTGGTGTTAATGAACTGCAGCCTTTAGTAAATTCTCATTTAAAATATACAGGTTTTGAAATATTAATTAAAATATAGTGCTTTCAGATAGGATTTATATTTCTACATTCATTCATTCATTCATTTTCTTTTCGGCTTAGTCCCTTTATTAATCTGGGGTCGCCACAGCGGGATGAACCGCCAACTTATCCAGCATATGTTTTACGCAGCGGATGCCCTTCCAGCCGCAACCCATCACTGGGAAACATCCATACACACTCATTCACACACATACACTACGGACAATTTTTTTAGCTTACCCAATTCACCTATACCGCATGTCTTTGGACTTGTGGGGGAAACCGGAGCACCCGGAGGAAACCCACACGAACACAGGGAGAACATGCAAACTCCACACAGAAATGCCAACTGACCCAGCCGAGGCTCGAACCAGCGACCTTCTTGCTGTGAGGCGAACGTGCTACCCACTGCGCCACCGCGTCGCCCCATATTTCTACATTTTAAAGCAAAATATATAAAAGTATATAGTAAGATGAATATTAATACTAATATAAATTTTAAGTGAATTTAGCATAATACTTGGCTTGCAATTTACAGATTATTTTGCAATTTCAAGGGATAGCTCACCTAAAAATGTAGGGGAGAGTGGGGACGAAAGTAAAATTTTTCCTAAAAACCTAATTTTAAAAGATAATGTTTTTAGCAGAAATGCTGTGGTTACTAACTCATAAGAGCGCTCTATCAAAATCAGCTGTTATTTTGTATCGATGTAGAGCAACTCCCGAATAACTTTACTTCAAACAAAAGTTGTACATTGTTACTTTTTACTTATTAAGGAAAAAAGAACCGCTACAATAATTTATTTTTTGCACTTAAAAACAGAAATTTGGAGCTAACTGCGGGACGCGATCCCGAAATAAGCTGATATTTGGCAGCTCCATCAAGGGTTGCATGCTGAATGTGCTGTTATAGCCTGGAAATCAAATTGTGTCAGGGCTCCGGGAAAATTTACTTTCGTCCCACGTTACTTTCGTCCCCACTCTCCCCTACTCACCATTTACTCACCCTCACGTTTTTATACACTTTTATTAGTTTCTTTCTGCTGTTGTGAACACAAAAGATATTTCAAAGAAAGCTGAAAACCTGTAACCATAGACTTTCACAGAAAAAAACAAATAAGCTACTATGGAAGTCAATGGTTACAGGTTTGCAGCTTTCTTTAAAATATCTTAAGACAGAAGAAAGAAACTCAAACAGGTTAGGAACAAGTGAAGGAAAAGTAAAAGATGACAGACTTGAGATGACAGAAAAGATGACAGACTATCCCTTTAACTATACTGATATGTTTCTATTTAGGCATCAATTTATGTGTATGCTATAGGACAGTTTGCAAAACTACATGAAAAGAAAATATAGGCTATACTCAGTGAAAAGAGAGTAAACATCCGCAAGCCAAGGATTATACTTTTAGTATATTAATCCAAGGATTCAAAACAAGTTCATTTAAATAAACATAAGTTTGTCAGTATGTAAAGTAGCATTTAAGTGTATTTTAAGTTTTTTTTTTTTCTAACAACATTTGTTTTATTTATACATGGATTTTACTCAGTTTACTCATTGCTCATAAACATATGTTGGCTTTTGCCAGAAGAAAAGTTTGCAGGCACAAAGGCAGTTTTGTTTTGCTCAGCGAACATCTCGTCCAGAACTAAATGTTCTTTCAGACGAAAGACCGGACATCAGGAATGCAAGAAGCGCAATAGCTCTCTCTGGCGGCCGGAAGAGTGAATGGCGTCTTTTCAGATCGGTATTTGATATTTGTTCACTTCAGTGTATTGGCGTCTTCTCAATATCTAAATATAACCGTTTTGCACCTTCTCTTTTATATACTAACCGAACATCTTGAGATAAATCAGCGTATAATCTGCTTTGAACGCCGTCTTGTAAACATGTGTGACGACTACTAGCGGCGTTAAAAAGAACTGCGCGTCGGACGCAAGATGGACGCAAACTTCTGACTTTCTGTTTCTTTTTCGTTTCGCTTTGACTCGCGCGAGCTTCACTCCTAGAAACCGAGGCCAATAGAAAGCGCGCGCTGCCGAGTGAAGTCGAATCCCGGTTACTATTCGAATCCGGTTGAAAGCGACCGTTTAGTTCATACCGACTCGCTGGCAGCCCTTCGTTTTCACAGCCCAGCCTTTGGTGTCTTTATGTGGATTCGCTTCCTGGTTGCAACACAGTCACACAGTACAATTCAAGTCCTCCAAATCGCAGTTCAACCTGAGAGACTAGTCGTAGAGATTAATAATTCTCTTTAGGGCTTCCAGCGAACATTTCACGATGATTTAACTGAAAATATAGTATCGTTTTTTCGGTCAGCTGGAATGTCGTGAACCGCCGAGGTTTAGAAATATCTAAAATATCGAGTGCAAAGCGAAAACCTGTGATCTATGCCTCGTCTTCATGGAGAATGAGACTAAACGACCAACAGAAGGTAACTGGGGTTATTGGACTCTGACGCGTTTAGTTTCTGTTTTGACTCCAATAGTGTTCGTGTAACTTGTGCTAGTCTGTAAACATCAATTTATATTAATATATATATTTAGTCAAAAATCCATTTATATGACGTTAGGCTACGTTATTGGTTTTTGTTTGTGTTGACTGCCAACAAAACTGTTTGCTAAATTGTGAATTTAAGTCATATGTATTTAAATGTACACCTCTGCAGCATATATGCACAGTTTTAAACGACTTGGCTATCTATTCTGGTTGAAATAAGACCCTGGTACTGGTTTGGTTGGCTGGCTGCATTTAACTCTAAACCAGTTCTGCAGTTGAGTCAGCATGGGCCTGGTAAATATACATGTGTTAATTTTACATTTGGTGAGCTTTGTGATTAATTTTTTATTATAATATTTTCACTTCTCTACTGTACGATATCTTATTCTTGGCCTTATTTGTTATATGGACCCATTAGGGTTTTCCAAATGTTTCTCCATGATCTAAGACATAAAGTTATTCTTTAATCTTAGTGTTATGGATGATTATGGGAAAAATTGTAGTCAGGAAATCTTATAAGTGAAATGTTTAAAGAATTAAGAATTAGAATATTTAAGAATTAGAATATTTACCATTGACCAAATTGAAAGATCTCATGTTTGTTCAGCTATTATGATTGTAAATTATGTATTGAATATTTATTACCATTGCTGCCAGGAATATAGCCAATTCTGCTGATATGACATTAAAACATGAGTAAATAAATGGAAGATTAGAACATATTATAACAAACACGTTAAGATTACAAATATGTATTTTTAATACATTTATAGATCTTTTGAGTTGTTGTAAAGGTTGATCTATGGTATATTAACCACATTAATACATGGGTTTTACTACAACTAAACAAAAAAACGCTAACCAAAGTTTAACCATTTAATTAAATGGTAGTCAGCGTGCTGAAAACACATGGTTACTACAGTAATTTACTGTAATAAAACTGTAGTTCATTAAGTGTATATATATATAGAAAGGAATGCATTTTGAAGGATGGTAACTGATTCTCTAGAGATGCTCTTTAGATGTTTTGACAGCTATCTTGTTTCAAAACCAACTTGACAAAATGTTAGAACTAGCTAATAGTTAGCGATCGCTGATGCTGAAGTTGATCTATCTGCTGCTATCTTAAACTGGATTTTCCTTAAAGAAAAGCTGGAAATCCTTCATGTGAAGAAGACGGCAGATTGTATTTTATGTTATTGATTAATTTGATGAGTTATTTAATATTTGATATTCTGGATCTGTCCTCCAAGATTAGTGTAGTCTTGCGCAATAGTCCTTGATATAGTGAATAACGGGGTTTTTTTTTCAGTAGAAGAATTGCGCAATGACTTAATTTAATGATGAACATGTTTCAGTTTGTTTTAGAGGAATTCTTCAGCTGTTTTTTTACTAACCCAGTCGTTCAGGTGTACAGTTTTGCTTAATATTGGCAAAATATCCAACGTCCTTGAGATGACCTGAAAATGTGTTCTCTGCTTATCTCTGAATGTTGACAGAAAGTGACCTAGAAAATCTTCAGCTTTTTTTGTTTGGTGTGAAAAATGAATGTTTTGAAAGCTCATAAAGCAGTGTGTGTAATTCTTTCATGTGTCTTGTCCTCCCAGGTCTCCTGGAGCCTGTTCATCAAGGCTCAGTAACCTTTAACGAAAGTATTCTAGCTCCACTTCATAACAACTATTTATATAAAGAATCAAAAGATTTTTTTACATACAACTCTGCCCATTTGATCAACAATCCTGCTTTACAACAACGGGTAAGTCTTATCTGAATGCACTGCAGAGAGTGATTTAGTGGGATTTATATCGTGTTACAAATGAATGAATGTTGTGTCCCAACAGTATGCTGCATTTCGTTCTGAGAAACAGGAAAAAAGATACTCTGAACAGGAACTTGAAGAGTCATTTGGCTTCCTGTTGCTTGATGATATTAACAGGGTATACAGATACAACCTTCATTAAATCAACCTGAGGTTAGACCAGAACTCTGTGTGAATCTTCAAACCCCATTTATTGTTCCACAGGCAAGGACAGTTGGTGAAACAGGCTTGTTGGTTGGACGAGCGAAATGCACTACTCTTGGAGACTCCTTAAAAGGTAAGGAAAGCCATCCATTGGATTATTTTCAGATCGTTTCTGCATAACAACCTGCTGTGTTTACTTGCATGCATGTGATAATATTTCACATGTGACTGCAATGAGATCATCTAAGAGGAGGTTCGTTCCAGTCTGACGACACTTGATATAAATGTGCTATTGTCACTGAATGTCACTGGCAGCATTTTGATTGGAGTGATACAAAGAATTTCTGACCTTATAGTTGCAGGTTTCTAAATGGTTTTAATGAATTATTATTACACTGAACAACACGTACTAAAGTACCATACTAAGAAAGAAAAACTGCTAACTAATAACAGTGTTTTCAGTTCGGGACAGGTGGATGCATATTTCCAAGTCCATAGTCTGTTCTACAAATGAAAAGGAAAAGTGAAACTGAATCATACTGCAATGTAGGAGACATAATTAATCTATAGAAAGAGAAAGTGAAGGCTATTCCTTACACAGGTCTTACCACTAGCCTATGGGATCAAATAGCCTAGATGCTGAAGTATTTATTGCAGCCTGAGTTAAACATGTAGACAACATTATTTGCTGGAGACTGAATGGCTGTTATAAACTATTGGAGAAGATTGTTTTATCATGGAGAAATTAGACTTTTCTTGGCAAGTTATTATTATTATTATTATTATTATTCAATTCTGTATTGCGCAAGTACATTTACATGGGAATGTATGAGTGTTTGGTGGCATGATAAAATCAGTACAACTTTACAGTACAACTACTATTCAATTTTATTAAATTCATCTTTGTTTCTATATATAGTGCTTTTTACAATGTAGACTGTATCAAAACAGCTTAATATAGATGAAGAAAAGAGAATAAGAAGCCATAATATTTCGAAATGTGGACCATTGCACAGTTCGCGCAGGGATGCAGATAGTGTGAAATGCTGGTGCATAGTAAAATTAAAACTGTTGAAGTTCAGTTCAGTTTAATTCAGATAAGTGTAATGCAAATGCCACTGCTGAAGGACAATCCACTGAAGAGCAACTCTAAATCATATTAAAACTACTTCAACATAATGATAGAATAGGTTTATAAAGGCAAAGGTGATTGTAAATTGTTTAACCATGTCTTGAACTTCATAACAAATTCATGGGTGGTGTGTGATTATATTTTATTTTATTTAAGTATAATGAGTTTATAAAGTATGACTGAGTTTATGTGGTTTGAACCACTTCTTTTTCCTGTGAGGGTGAATATATTCACGCAAGCTTCAAAGTGTAAAAGCAGCTTCTCTCTTGGCAACAGTAGAGTAAATAACCAAAGAGTAAAGTTTATGTGACGTTGACTGTATGTTGAGGTCATATTATTTCCGTTTTATGCAAGTTGATTCATTAATGGGTGGACAAGATGAAGTTTACATATTAAAGTTTGAATATGATTGAGTCTGAAAAGGCCTGAAATGACTGCAGACATGTTTTGAATTTCAGAAATGTTGAAGCGTTGTCAGGGCTAAAAGTGGCTCAAGATATGCTGAAATCTGATTTTGTGGTTAAATACAACAGCTTTGGGAGAAAGGGTGCACACATTATGTAAACCAGTCTGAAGAAAAAAGAGCCATAGTTACAGTGCTGGATTTAACACACTGGATTTAACACACTTTTTCCTTTTACCTTTTACTTTTATTTTTAAATATATTTATTATCTGTTGTTTGTCCTGTCTCTGTAATTCTGTTGCACTGTAGAAGCTCTGTCACGAAAACAAATTCCTCGTATGTGTGAACATACCTGGCAATAAAGCTCTTTCTGATTCTGATTCTGATTTTACCCTCAATTAAAGGCATAGTTCACCAAATAATAAAGATTTACTCACTATTTACTCAACCTTCACTTGTCACAAACCGGTTTGAGTTTCTTTTTTCTGTTGAACACAAAGAATATATTTTGGAAAATGTTAGAAACCTGTAACCATTGACTTTCATAGTAGGCAAAACAAATACTATTGAAGTCAATGGTTACAGGTTACCAACTTTTCAAACTATATTTGTGTTCAACAGAAATTGAAACTCAAACATGTTTGTGACAAGTGAAGGTTGAGTAAACATTTTTGGGTGAACTATCCCTTTAATATCAACGAACCTTTAGAAAATGCTTATTGTTTAAGGTATTCGAGTCATCGGTTTGTACTAGAGGATATTAATTATTTTTTACTGCAGTCTGGACCACTTTTTCTTTCTTTCAAAAGCCTGGCTATGTGAGACTAGGACTAAGGCTTAATAATTAGCAGAACTAAAGATTAAACTCTCACTAGAGGAACATGCTGTGGCAATCAGACAATTCTTAGAACTCCTGGTACACCTTTTTCCAATCCATAAATGCAGAAAAACAAGTTTTTCCAGTTTTTGATGGTCTGTTACAGCCTGTGTATTCTATTCATAACATTTCCTAGAGTTTCTCAGAGTTACACCTGAAAGTTCTGAAACATGTTGTGAGGTTTGATTAGATTTTTTTGTAACAAAAAAGATTTAAAAATGTTAATGTTTACAGTTTTGATATGTTTTTGTTGAACATTTAAATCAGAACTCTTTGGACCTACATATTTCTAAGGTGAGATTTGGGAATTAATGTGTATTTTTATAGAGCTCTGTTACTGTAATGAATGTATCATCATGGAGTTGTTTTCTGTGGTTGGTTAAAGTGAATATTACATTATAATTCTGATATTTACCCCTAAATTAGGTGTCTACATTTCAAAATACTCTGACTGCCTTGACCTGAAGAGGTGGTATGATGGCAAGACTGGCTACATTGTGCTTTTGAAACTCACCAAGGTACACGTTTAATAATTTGCTGGGAAATTGTTGTTCTTCCATTGAATTTTTCAATGCAAAGAAATGCCATTTTGTCTTGTTTTTAGCCCAAATATCTAAACATTCTTAAATCGAAAAGCATTTTCTAGGCGAGTAAAAAAATATTGCTTTGATTTTAGAAAAAAAAAATCTAAATAAAGTGAATATTTCCTTAAATTTAGCAAAATAATCTGCCAGTAGGGTAAGTAAAATAAAATTATTTCAAAACAAAGACAAGATTATTTTACTTACCGTTTTACTTGTTTTAAGGAAAAACTCATTCATTCATTCATTTTCCTTCGGCTTAGTCCCTTTATTAATCAGGGGTCACCACAGCGAAATGAACCGCCAACTTATCCAGCATATGTTTTACACAGCGGATTCCCGTCCAGCTGCAACCTAGTACTGGGAAACATCCATACACACTTATTCACACTCATACGCTATGGCCAATTTAGTTATTCAATTCACCTGTACCGCATGTCTCTGGACTGGGGGGGGAAACCGGAGCACCCGGAGGAAACCCATGCGAACACGAGGAGAACATGCAAACTCCACACAGAAATGCCAACTGGCCCAGCCAGGACTCGAACCAGCAACCTTCTTGCTGTGAAGCGACAGTGCGAACCACTGAGCCACCATGTCACCCAGGAAAAACTCACTTAATTTAAAAACTGTATTTTTCACTTTTGCTTCTTGATTTAATAATTTTTAGACATTTGGACTAGAAACCAGACAAAAAAAAGCATTTTTTTGCAGTGTTTGTGCAGATTTTTTCTAAATGTACCACATGTAAACTCATCTTCTTGTATTGTTAATCATCAGGGCAAAGTGAAAGAGGTTAAAGACAACTACACCCAGAATTTTACTCCTCCAACACCTGGCTTTGACTGCCATGTATCAGAGCAGCTCGGTGCTGTATCTTCAACTACCAGTTCTTTCTTGGCGTATGAGCGAACACAGGTGATAGAGTTTTCAAAACGGTTTCCTCCCTTCCTTATTATCTAACTGTATATCTAACAATGCTGGTTTGTCTTGCAGTACTACTTCTATGAGCTCTGTAGTGGAAGCAGTGAAACAGAAGCCTGTCCGAGACATGCTTGTCCGTTTGCCATTGTAGCATTTTCTTATGGAAAGATGAGCACCTCTTCAAACTTGGAGCAAAATAGGTTAGAATTTTTAATATACTTTTTTTTGCCTTTAATATATTATTTTAATGAACCTTAAGGGGAATATGCACTTTTACATATGCTAATGGTGATTCTGACAACTAAAGATCTGTTTTCTTTGTTTGTTTGCTTTTTCAAGCCAAGACAAAACAGGTAAGAATTACTGATTTTTAATTCATTGAATTGGATTTCAAACTTTGACTATTCATTGTTTGTAACAATATTCAGTATGTTGTATATGTTCTTTTAAGGTGTGTTTTTGCTTTAAAACAGCAATTTTGAATGAAAATGCTCTTTATCCATATTGGTGTATTAAATGCGTTTCAGAAAAATAATCTCCATCCACACTATATAGTGTAAAATGCGTGATACATGACCATTCACACTCAGAGGGTCATATAATTGTCATATAAAAGGGGATTGACGTATCAGGGAACGAATTGCAATAGTCCAGAAGACCAATCAGAGAAGTGTTGTGGATAACCAAAGGTCTGTTTCAGTCCATCTATGCTTAAATGGATCATGATTGTTTCCAAACTAAAAAGGGATCACTTTTTGCTGGTTGAAGATGCCAGAGTAGTATGGACACCAGGCGTAATCTTAAACTTGCCATTTTAAAATCTAAAACAGCCTAGTGTAAACACCTAAGAGCATATCTATACCAACCTGCTATTTTAATCTGGATCTTGTGTTGTAGTATTTAATTACCAACCATGGATTGGCCAATTCAAGATTGAATCCAATATTTACGATGTTGGCCTTCAGTCCACAAGCGGAGCCTGGTTTCCTGCAAAACTGTAAGTTTATGCAAGGACACATTTTGACCCTCTCTTTTAGGTATTGTAAGCCAGATTTCTTTTGATAATGCTCCTAAAGGGGAGATTATTTAGAAACGCTATACATTTGATTGTAAATTACTGCACTGTATTTTCAGCCCCAAGACAGTTAAAATTGACCATGCAATTGGTGTGTCTGAACTCAAGAGGACCTTGCCGCGAGAGATCTTTGAAACTTGCATTGTGGGTGAAGGTGTGTACTATATTTCAACATTGGTGCTTAAACTGTAAACAAGAGCTTGGGCAAAACTGTAATTTGTTTTCTTTCATCTCTTCACAGTTTGCATAGGTGGCAGATGTTTCAACTTGTATGACGTTGTGTCCTCTAAGGCGAAAAACGATCTTGCCCAAATAGCCCAAGAGCTAAAGGAAAAAGACATGGTAAATATGAAGAAGGGAAAAATACTTCATTGGACAAGACCACAGAATAAATCTCCAAACGAACGAACTTGTCTCATGTTATTTTCCATTCACCAGGCTCTTGTAATACCTCTGGAAGATTCTGGGTTCCTTATTTTGCTACACTCTTCACACCTTTTCTCTTTTGAAGGTAATGTGTTGCCTAAAGAAAACACAACTCCAATTCTAATGCTTTATTGGCTTGAGTTCAATCCCTCACTACAGAAATTAAATATATAGTGTTGCTCCTTCGTTTGTTTTTTGTTTTTTTGCTTTATCTCTAAGTTTGTAATTGGAGATTCACATAGAAACTGGTTGGTTTGGTTTGTTTCATGGTACACTTTGCACATTATGATTGTAAAAATAAACATCTGGAACAAAAATGGCTTAAAGTGTTATTACTGTTGATTTTGTAAAACATAAATTTTTTTTGTTTCTAGATGCAAAGTCGGGTAAAGCAGAAGCACTTCAAGGAATGTTTATTTTCCCAGACTCAAGAACTGTACCAAAAGGTAACAAGAAATATTATTTGAGTTTTCTTTAAAAAAATCTGTGTACTTTCTTTATCTTTACAGAGTATGTTTTTTGTGTGTGTGTGTGTGTGTGTGTTTAGATACCAAGTCTGGTTTGCAAAACACTAAGGTGTCAACAGAAATAATGCAAGTCATTCCAGCGCTCAACTATGCAGAAACGGAGATGGAAAAATCTACTCAAAACCAGCATGGGGCTTCTCAGACTTCTTTAGAAAAGCATTTACAGGACTATGGTACACTTTTTCACACAGAACCATTGGACATTCCCACCAGAGAAGCCAGTATGTTTCCAGACCAATACGACGTGCCTGGTGGTTTTACTCTAATATCGCCTAAATGGACAAAGGAAACTGGCACTCGATTAAAATCATATTTTGATGAGCCATGTGGCTTTACGATTCCTGTAGGGAGGGCATTGGAGTTACTCACTACAGGTCGAAAGCAGCGTGGAGATGATCATGATGATGATGTTTATTACTATATATCGTCACCTGAGGAGATGCCACAGACTGATGCCTCCATTGAAACGGAAGTGACAAAACTAACAGAGGCTACCAGTGATGCCTCAGACAGGACCATTGAAAAACGTGATAGAGAAAAAGATGAGCACACTCATTCGTCTACAGAACAACTTCAACCTGCTGTGTCAGAGAGGCTTGGAAAACTGGGAACGGCTGTAGTTACAGCTGACAGTGTGTTGGAGTATCCAACTTCCACAGTGTCACCAAAATTGGGTGATGTCCCTACAGAAAATTCTGTAAGTATTGACACCAATGTTGAGAAAATGTCTCAAGGCAGTAATAAAGGAGATGCTGATGGAGTTTGTGTAGATTTATCCACAAAAAAGACTCCCATCCAGAATAGCAGTACACCATTAATCACTTTAGCAGCAGAAGGTGATACTGCTGAAGGTGGGGGGATGGAAGATAATAAACATACAGAGAAAACAATGGCTGATCCTAAAAAGAAAATAAATCGCAGACCCTTTTCAAGGCATAAAGGTAAGAGGCGCAAAATTCATTGGAAAACTTTGCAGATTCAAAAAAAGCTTGCTTTACAAACTTCAACTTCGCCTCTCGTTTTGCCAGTGAACTCCACTGAAGTCCCTACAAAAGACCAGACTCAGACTGAGACTCTGCATGCAGATGACACCAATCAGAGACCACATTCAACTAGAAGTGGGAAGGGATACAGGCAAGGACAAGACAAAACCCAGGACCCTTTATTAAATGTGTCAACTGAATCAGTAAGTGATCAGAGTATGAAAGATGAGACAAGTCTTTCAAAAAATGACTGGCGGTCTCTTCCAAGGCGTAAAAGACTGTGGAGTCCTGATGCCAGTCTGAAACGTTCTTTAAGATCAAATAATGTAAAGAATGAAAATGAGTCTATAGCGGACCCTCACCATGATGACACAAAGCGAAGTCTTCCTAGTGTTTCAAAGAGGAAGATGGAGAGATGTAACTTGAGGGAACGATATGGTCTAAAGACCATAATCACAAACTGTGGCAGAGTCTTTGTCCCGCATGGTTCAGATTTTGATGGAGAGTCTGCAAACAAGAGGCAAAATGATAAAATGCATGATGACGTTGACACAAAACCTAAAACAGTTTCTCCTGTGGAGAACAAATCCATAGAAATGGTGGAAAGTAAGGGAGAATCTCCCTCATCTGAGAAGGTAGAATTCCCCTCTAAAGATTCAGTGGTCAATGATGATGAAGATCCAAAGGACAGCCCTTCAACTGAAATGCCAAGTGCTCTCTTGTCAGCATTAAAGATTTTGAGAAAACTTCACCAAAACAACCCATTAGAACTTGACAAAAGTCAAGATTCACTTCCAGAAAAATCTATGAATACTAAGTCAAATGAGACCATAGGCCTCCAACAAACAAATAAAGACAATCCTGTTGCTGTTCAAGCAGATGCTACTTCCAGTCCTCCCAAGGTTTCTGAACAATCGACGGACTCAAATCCTAAAGTTTCCTCCCCCGACAAAAACAAGAAGAAAACAAAACATAGTGTGTACAGTGCAATATCTATAAGCAAATTAAAAACTGTACTCAGAAGGGGAAATAAGGTGAAATCTCCTTCCCCCAGTGATGGTGCAAAGTCTGAAGGAGATAACCCAGAGTCAAAAAGGCAAAAGTTGAACTCCATGGGTCTGGTGTATGATATTGCCAAGAGTAAGTTGAAAGACAAAATATCGCAACCCAGGAATGATGAGGCACAACACACGCCAATGAAAAGTGTGGACTTAACCAAACAACCAGTGTCTTGGAGAGGTCTTATTTCCAAGACCCAAAAAGAAAATGGTAAGAAATTATTGACATACTCTGTCCATTTCTTAACACTCTTTGCATGCAAAAATTAGTTTAGTCTATATTTGCCCACACTTTTAAATATTAGTCCATTGTGAATAATGGGATCAGTTTGACATGATTATGCTGGTGTTTTAAAATTGGAAGTTCCCTCTCCATCTTTTTGTCTTTTGTGTGCTTGCTCTTCTGCTTCTAAAAGCAGCTATCAATGTGTACTTCCTCTTTTCTTGTGCCTCTCTGTTTTATGCTTTGTCTTTGTCTATTTCTTACAGGGTCCCACAATTTTGACCCATCAGCACCTTTTGAAATAGCTAAACACACTGACCAGCAGCTCATATCATCGCTTATTGGGGATAGGGTGGGAAGGAGAATAATTAGCATTGATGGCAAAGCCAGCGCAGAGAGACTGAGCACAGGTTCATCTCTGCCCTCAGATGCTTTGAGTTTACTGGCTGACTTGGCTCTTGGTGCAAGTAATGATAAAATGTTAACAAACCTAGAAGCCAAACCTGGCCTGGAGGCCCTTGATGTAGTCAAGGCTAGCAGCTCCCCAGAGTCAGTCCTACATTCCTTGCTTCGTTGTCCATCAATTAAGTTTAAGTTACCCCCCAGGTCTCCTTTTCCAGAAAGTCTGTTAGCGACCGGGGAACTGATTTTGGAAATCTCGAAAGAGCATTCTTACTCACAGTCCACCTCTTCGCTGTCAGGTTTGTCAGGCCCATCGTCTCAGGTTACTTCGCTATCTGGATGTGTAGAATCACCTCTTTCATTGAAAAGTGGGCTTCTTCTTAACTTGCCCAAAGATAGCGTGGTCCCATTACATGAAGAGGACGGAGGCAAAACGGAGTGGAAGCATCTGATTTCTCCAAATAAGCCAGAGCCATCGATCTTCAAGACAAAAACACGACGACCAAAGATTTTGCGCAACAGATGTATAATCGAAAAAGAGGGAAAGATTGAAGTGATGAGGACTTGGAAAGAAGCCTATGATTTCAAATACGACAGCAAGTTCACCAATGACAGTTTAGACAAAACTGTCTCACGAGCACTTCATGGGTAAGCACCACTTGTTGTCTTTCTTGTAAATATTTATATTTCTTGTTAATATAATTGACATATTTTTTTATGTAAAGTATTTTAATAAATGTTCTCATTGCATTTTTCTAATTCTAATAAAACAAAATAATTGCAAAAAGCTTAACATGTTACAGCTTTATTTAAATTTATATACACACTGATTAATTAATGTTTTCAACATATACTTGCTAAATTGTTAAGACTGTTATAAAGGAAATAATAGTTTTAAAAAAAATTCCTCTAGTTTAGCCACCTGGATGATATTTTTATGTAGCTGGTGACAGTTAAATAGAAATTGCAACATGTGTATAACATGTATAGTGTATAACAAAATGGAAAACAATTCCAGTGTGATAACAATTCCAGCCATCATAATTAATAAATACACTGTCAGCCTTTTTTGTTAATCATGTTCTCTTTTCTAATATTTATAGGAAATGGAACTTCAGTATTGAAGACACCTTTGAGGATGTTCATCTCATTTTTCACATGTGGATTGGTCTTTTCTATAGTAAATCCACCTCCAGATTATTTCACCTTGAAAATAGTACTATACTTCCAAAGGGGAAGGATATTGAAAAGGTCCATCTGGATAAAAATGCCATTCAGAATGCTGTGTCATTGCTCAATGTTGAGTTGAACACGAAAGGAGGTTCGTCCAAGCCTGTACATGTGTCATCAGGGGTTTTGGATCTTTCTGTGAAAAATGGTGAGCCTGTGACTCCCTGTTCCGTCTCAAATCAAAGCAGAACAAAGGACACCACATCAGAGCCTGTGGGAATATCATCTAAAAAACATGAAACGCCAACAAAACATTCATCTGCTGGGACAAGTGGCCCCCCAAGTCAAACTAAAGCATTGATGGTAAATGCATTATACAATTTTTTTTACATAATTCATAATCTATTAACTGTTCTGTGCTATTCTCAGTCATATTTGTTTATTTATTTTCAGCATGACTGTCCAATTTGATATTGATTTTCATTCAATATGTTACAGAATTACAGATCGGCTGTTAACACACCACAGGAAAAATCAGTGCCTTACAGTGACACTGACACTGATGAAGAAAATGATATCGCCACTGACCACTCCTATTCTCAGATTATGGAAGGAAACAGTGCATACACCCAGTTGTGTGATCAAGCATCAAATATGAGAATAGGTATCCGGATACATCTGCCAAAGATCAAAAGTATTACAAATAATAAAGCATCCACTTCTGATCCTAAAAAAATCTGCGTGTTCCATCAAATAATTAAACCGGCAGAATTCTCAAGTCCAAGTCGGCTGATTTTGGGACAGAAACATTTTGATTTGAGTTTAAAGAACAAAACTGGCCATGCAACACAGCAAAAAAAAGATGTGTCTGACAGTTCAGACAGTAAAGTGATTTTAAAATCACATGGAATCAAAGATGGTTGCCCAGAAAATATGGCTGACGGAAATTACAACAAGACTTTGGAATTTAAAACTGGAGATGCACCACCTGTTTCTATACAAAAACAGAGTCTATCTGTAACTGAAGAGAGTAAAAAGGTCTCTGATGAAGATAGTCTGAATGGACCACTGACGATTGTGAAAAACATGACTTCTGAAACGGCTAACCAAATTCAGACTAGTGCTACAGAGCATAATGAGACGGCACAAGAAAAAGAAGATCTCAAACCTACACAACATCTCAAAGGTCACGCATATAGGGTTGATGACCCGAGAGATGCTTCATCACTTGAGACTAGCATTGAAGAGCATAATGAGACATCTGATGCAAATGATGAGCTAGATTACACACATGTTGATGAGCTAAGTGATATTTCATCAGATGAGACAAGAGCTGAAGAACATAATGAGACTTCTAGTGCAAGGGAAGATCTTAAACCTGTGCATGATCAGAATGATCATGCAAATATGGAGGATGACCAGAAAGATGCTTCATCAAATGAGACAAGTGTTGAAGAGCATTTGCAAGAGAACACAAATGCTGTTGACCATGTTGATGAGCAAAGAGATATTTCATCAGAGGAGAAGAGAGCTGAAGAGCATGAGACTTCTAGTGCAAAGGAAGATCTTAATCCTGTGCATGAACAGAATGATCACACAAATACGGATGATGATCTGAATGATTGCTCAACACATGAGATTATTGTTGAAGAGAATAAGGAAAATGCTAGTGATAAGGAAGATCTTAAACCTGTGCATGATCAGAAGGATCACGCAAAAACAGATGAAGACCTGAAAGATGCTTCATCACATGAGATTACTGTTGAAGAGCATAAGGAAACTTCTAATGCAAAGGAAGATCTTAAATCTGTGCATAACCTAAAAGATCCCACAACTGCGGTTGATGGCCTGAAAGATGCTTCATCAGATCTTGGTCTGAAAGTTCAGTCAAATGCAGTTGACACATCATCTCATGTGATTGGCAAGATTGATACTGAAGAGCATGTAGAAAAGAAAGAAGGTTATACAGGTGAGGAAATGATGCAAGAAGATGAGATAAAGTCAAAGGAAAGGGCTAAATTGAATGGCAGCGATACTGAACATGAAACATTCACAGAAATGGCAGAACATCGTGATAAGTTTATTTTGAGTTTGAATGATGACACAAACAGTGTTGATATGGAATTCAGTGATGAGGATGACTGTGATATGAGTGAGAATAATGATATGAAGATGCAAAAGAGTGAAAAACAACCTATGACACCAGAGGAGGCAAGCCTTGAATATAATATCCTTGAAGAATTTGCCAATGATTCTTGCTCAAATGAGGATCACCCTATGCCTGCTCAAGGTAAACAAACCCCAGCTTCTACTATTGATCCTTTTAGATTAATAAAAGACCAACATGATTTTAAGACCCTTGAGCAAAATTTTGTGGCCTCAAAGGATGCTCTTGACACTTGTCAGTATGATTCAAAACCAAGTGCTGTTGAAACCACTAAATTAGATCTTATGCTATCAGAAACAGAGGACGAAGAAGAGGTAGGCCAACAAGATGTATCTGAAGTCAGAAGGGAGGAAGATACACTTGTTGAGAAGATTGAGACAAAGTCCACTCAGCATTTGTCTCCCAAAACTTGTGCATCGCTCCCTAAAAGTGTGACTGACCCTAATATTGAAATGTTTGCTCCTCAAGATTTGAAGAGTGACAAACCTTCAGAATTGGAGATATATAGCACATGCTCTACTCCTACTCAAGATGAAATTCCAGAAATATGTTATCCAGAAGTAAACAAAGAGTTGAGGGAAGAAGATCTGGACAGAAAACTGTACTGTCCTGACAACACTACAGCTCATCACATTGACATGTTGCCACCTGAAAGTCCTGAAAGCTCCCAAATTTGTGTTTCTACCTCAAAGCCATTCTCTGATCTTATGGGACATTACGAAGAAACCCATCATGATGAACCAAGGTGGAAGATGAGCAAATACCCAGAGTCAGAGGATTTTAAAGATAAATCTGATTTAACTACTGAGGATTCGTCCTGTGAGGACTCTTTCCAGTTAAGGCACAAACTCTGTCCCACCTACCATGAAAAAGATAACAAAAAATTTGACTTCAGACAGGGTGCATCTCAAAATGATTCTGAATTATTTTATGGTCACGATGATGTAGATGATTTTTATAAATATTACCATGGATCTGATGAAGGTTTACAATGGTATGATTACCAAACAGAGGAACCAGTTGTTCATCCACGTGAAAGCGACTTCAGTGGTGACTATGAGCTACCCACTTGTTCAAAGCAAATTGCATCTGAAAGTGAGTATTTCTACAAGCACAAAAAGCGTGCAAGGAAGGAGATGGAAGAGTATTGTTGGGAACAAAATTACAAAACAGAGCCCAAATATCCAATAATGGTTACTTGTACTACTGACTATGCAAAAAAGAAAAAGTCTAGAAAGAGTGAATTTCAACAAAATTCTGAATGGGACGATGATGACACTTCCAGCAGTCTTGTAGACTACAGCATCCGAAAAACGTCAAACTCTGAAACTCATCGATCAGTGCCAACTAGAGTCACGGTTAGTTCTCATCCATCTTTCAGTAAGCAACAATTTGACTGGCGGACGTATTTCAGAAGGGAGGCAACTTCCAGTCAGCTATTAGATGCATGTGAGAGGGGTAACAAATTTGACATTCCACCCTCATCCATTGTCACCATTTTAGATAGGAAAGGATACCGCGTAACATTTAGTAACTCTCCCACAGCAAAACCATCTTTCAGTGGAAGTAGTTCAAATAAAAGTTTCGAAGACTCTTTTAATCGCTGGCAAGAACGACAAAGTAAGGCTGATGGGACCCGGTCTACAGTTGATTGCGAGTACCTCATCTTCTCTGATCAAATGAACCAGGTTCTTAAGGATAGCAAGAGCCCTGTTATTTCCACACCACGTTGTCGGACAAATCTTGAACAATGTGGCATGACTGTTCAGTTTTCAAATCTCAGTGAAAATGAAAGCTCTGATGAACTTAAAGCACAGCCATCCCTTTCGGATTTTAAACTGAAAGTGGACTTGTCCGAAAGGAAAGGGATAAGGGAGTCTGTAAAAACCAGCAAACCACATTTCCAAAAACTGTTCTGTAAAAAAGCCAATGTGGAGGAGTTTGCAGGCATTTCAGAAATAACAGAGCAATGCGCTGTTGCTTACAAGTCCAGGATGAAAGAAGTCTGCAGTGGGAAGACTCTTCTATGTCCAACCAAGGCATTCAAGAAGAAATACAATCGAGAGCGCACTGTCCAACATCCTCGATCTTCTGGTCGAATCAAGAAAGATGTTTTTGACAGTCCTCAAGAGAATCTGAAGTCTGTTGTGAGGCAGGCATCCAAGAAAAAGTACAGGTTCTATATTCATGTAACATCAACAGATTCCTTCTTTGAAGAAACCAAGGTAAGAATGTGCATGCATAAAAATAAAGTGGTGTACATAATGGCAAAGATTTGAATGTAAATGTGTATGATTGGTAGAACCTGATGGAGATTGAGGGCCACATGCCAGTTGAGCCAGACAACTTCAACCTCGATGGTGATGATCAGTGCCCTCTTCTAATTATACTGAGGAATGAGGACATTGCAGAACACATATGCGAGGTAAGTGAGATTTTATTTTGGCTAATTAAGTAAAATAGAACAACAAATAAATGCTGTGAATTGAAAGATCATTTCTATATAATGATCCTTAATGGTTATATACAGTGCTTAGCGTAATTGAGTACACCCCATTTGGAAAATGAATATTTTTATCCATTTCTCAGTGAATATAGGCAATGTATTTTGGTGCATTTAAACAAAACGGATTTATTAAACAGATACATTTATTAAAATAATATTTTAGTCACCAAACATATTTAGAAATTGAAAGATAATACAATTAAATTCAAGCAAAATATTGCAAAACAAAATTACAACCTACAAAATTTCAACTAAATTTTTAGATTTTTTTTTTTGCTTCTCTTGATTTTTCCTCTTTTTTTTTTTTTTAATTTGTATTTAATATTGTTGTATTACATATAAATTTGAGTGTACTCGTTTTTGGATCGTTATCATAAGTTATTTTGTTAGATAAGCTCCAGATTTGGCTTCAGTACTGACTAATCTAATGTATATGCACAAATATAATATTGTATAGCTTCCTATTAAAAATATGAATTTAAAAGATAGATTTGTGAGGGGTGGAACTTATATATGCTGAACACTATAGCTCTCTGAGGCCAATTGAAAATACATACTTAAAACGTAATATTTGTAAATTTTTATACTGATGACACATCGTCCTAATTTAAAGTAAAAATGCTAAATTTAAAGCTCCAGTGAAATTAAAATTAAGTTTTTTTAGATGTTATTATTAGTATGTTAGTCTTCAAGGATATCTATAAGCTAGTTTGGTACAAAACAATGACAAAATTTGCATTTAGAAGATATAAAACCGATATAAACACGTGAAGCACTGCTGCCTTAATATATCAACGTGTTTTTTTTGTTGTTTTTTTACGTCACCCTATACTTTAGTTTCTCATCAAATCTTGACCAATCAAATGCTCTCTAGGGTCTGACATGCCCCACCTCCTTCTTATTTGCTTTTCATTTGATGCGCTTGAGCTCAACCACTCTCACTGGCAGAGCCGTGATAAAAACAAAACATTATTGGCTATGTAGTTATCATTAGTGTGTTATTATTTCAACACATTCCTAGAATATATATGAAAATTGAAGTCTGTTACTAATTGGACTTCTTAGATCTTTTCATGCTTTGTTGTTCAATTTCTTTCAACAGAAGCTGGAAAATTGTCTTAGGAAAAGTTTCTTGTGCAGACTTAATTTTTATTTTATTTAATTGAGGGCACATTCTGTCTTTAACCAGGTGCCTCATTTACTGGAACTGAAGAAGTTGCCCAGTGTTCTGTTTGCTGGCATCGACCGACCGGATGACGTGGTGAACTGCACTCACCAAGAGCTTTTTGCTAAAGGAGGCTTTATAATGTGTGATGAACTGGCTCTTAACACACTCACTCTAGGTACTGATCACGTGTCTACACAATTTATGCAAGTTGTTTTATTGAAACTGGACTTAATACATAATGACATTTTTATTGGAATTATTTTTGTCAATCTTACATGAAGATGACATGAAGAAACTTGTGGGCATCCTGGAGGAGTTAGACAAGCAAGGCAAATGGAAATGGTTTCTGCACTATAGAGACAGCCGCAGGCTTCGGGAAAGCGCAAGGTAAGAGTGTAACTGTGACTGAAACAAAACTAGCTTAATTTAATACCTTTCATTCAGCCAGTAAATGGTAATAATTCAGCTACTTAGACATGGCCAAGCAACCATTTTAACCAATCTAGTAAACTTAAAATATACCTAACCAGTCATATCTTTGAACAAGAAAGGCAGTGAAATAAGGGTGAGCTTGTTAGCAACATATTAATGCTAAAACATGCTATTAGAAAGTTTAGTCATTCCAGGCTAGCAACATGTTAATTTATGCACAAAACATGATAGCGACATGTTAATTAATGCCAGAAACTTGCTAATCCTTATTAGAAACATGAAAGTGACAAGTTAATTCAAGCTAGTGACAAGCTAATTCATGCTAGTAACATGTTAATTAAAGGTGCAGTAGGTGATTGTCTTCAGAAACATTGTTTGTTGTGCTGGTTGAAAGTCTCTTCACATTCCAATAGTAATGATTAAAGTAAATGATCTAAATGTATTTATATGTATTTTTATATTCTGGGTAAGGCATAAGACTAAAAAATGTTCGTCCAATTAAATATTGTCGGGCCGATAATTCCCATAATTCTGATAAGCAGCCCAAACTATCTGTCAACAAATGTAGATTTGTACATCTGCAGCCGTTCATGCAGATCCGCCATTAGCGCGTGTACACACGCGCGAGAGAGATGAGAGCTTTAAAAACAAATGCTGAATCAAAACTTTTTAAAATCCTGAATCAATATTGGAGTTACTTTTGCACGCTGGAGGAAGGATGACACCATGGCTGAAGTATTTCTTTTAGACAGGTAATGTTATGTTTTAATACTATTTTAGTCACGCAAAGCTGATGTAGATTTAGTTTTTTTTACGAATGGGTTATATGCACAGAAGCGTTGTTCAGCCACTGAAATCTTCTGGCGAAAGATTGATGTGACTATTTTCAGTTTCATAAGGGACCTTTTACAGCATCGATAATTCATTTATTCATTCATTTTCTTTTCGGCTTAGTCCCTTTATTAATCTGGGGTTGCCACAGCGGAATGAACCGCCAACTTATCCAGCATATGTTTTACGCAGCGGATGCCCTTCCAGCTGCAACCCATCACTGGGAAACATCCATACACACCCATTCACACACATACACCACGGACAATTTAGCTTTTTACCCAATTCACCTATACCTCATATCTTTGGATTTGTGGGGGAAACCGGAGCACCCAGAGGAAACCCACACGAACACGGGGAAAATATGCAAACTCCACACAGAAACGCCAACTGACCCAGCCGAGGCTCGAACCAGCGACCTTCTTGCTGTGAGGCGATCGTGCTACCCACTGCGCCACCGTGCAGCCCTGCATCGATAATGTAGATTTTTATTTAGTTTAAGAACAAAACATAAGTAAATAGCCCTATTCCGCCTAGCCTGCTTTACTGAGGTGAAGTTGGTTTTATATTCACATTGGTTCATTTTTGAACAATGACAACCTGTGGCACGGTCCCTATATTGTTTACCATGCTACTCTGAATATTCGGTCTGGAATAGCATGTAAGTATGGCTTAGTAATAAGTGTAATTCCTGCACCCCGCCGGCCAACCACTGAGCATACAGTAGTTGCTTTAGGACATAGGTCTCAAACTCAATTCCTGGAGGGCCGCAGCTCTGCACCGTTTTGCTCCAACCCTGATCAAACACAGCTGATCCAACTAATCGAGGTGTATAAAAGAGTCATGAATACCTTCATTAGTTGGATCAGTTGTGTTTGATCAGGGTTGGAGCAAAACTGTGCAGAGCTGCGGCCCTCCAGGAATTGAGTTTGAGACCTATGCTTTAGGACAAAGTGCGTGAGAGAGTGAAACCAGCGATCCTTGCATGCATGAAATAGTGCACATTATGACAAGTTTTGCTTGCTACACAACTGAAAACGTGCTAGATATAATACAGTTTTTCGTTCGGAATTGTAGTATTATAAAGTACTATAAAGTTTTCTAACTGGCGAATGACATGATCTAGTGGGTTGTCTGCTGTCATCTTTAAGGTGCGCGCAATCATGTTTCATGAGGCGTGCCTTTGGATGGCAGGGGAGGGACTGTGTTTCAAAGATATTATGCTAACCGGTTAGCATTGTGGCAGATCACCTACTGCACCTTTAATGTTAATAACATACTAGCAACATGCTCATGCTATAAACAGTAACAAAATATGAATTCATGGTACATGCTAACTGATGCTAATATGCTAACTTTTTTACAAACATATTAACATCATTATAAGTCATGTTAGCATTCATGCAGTTTTGTCAAGCCAACATGAAATTTTGTCAACAAACTTTACTCCTCGAGTTACTCCAAGTTATTCGCGCATTGGACATTAAAGGTGATGAATACATGAAAACTCTTGCATATAGTGTCTTTAAAGAATATCTACTTTTGTTAGTAATTGCGTATTTAGTTTTTGACACAGAATATTTCTCACTCCTCTCACATTTGAAATGTTAGTCTGACAATCTTACACAATCATACTCATACTCTCATACTCATACTTTCCCCGACAGATCCAGTCCCGAGGCAAACAAGAAGCAACAGTTTATCGATTTTTGTCAGAAAGCTGGCATAATCGAGGTCTTGCCCTATCATGACTGTGATGTAATATCACGAGAACGACCGGACTACTTCTTCTGTCTGACTCGTCTCCAGATTCAAAACGCCTCTGTACGGTTTCCTGTGTTCATTACAGGTGAGAGTTTTAACTTTAACTTATGTTTTTAACTAAAATGTCTGCATGGCTTTCAGTTCAGCTGTTTTCAGTTATTATAATGTTATTGCATTCGGTTTAATTCAGTAATTCATAAGTAAAAAAAGTTGTTTCTAAAATATATTCTCCTAAACAAACCAAGCATAATCATAATCTGTTCTATAAAAGCAAGCTTTGATGTTAACTGCACTTATTAAAATGTAACAGGTTTTGTCCTTTCCACTGCAGATGCAGCTGGAACAAACTAGTGAAAACTTGTTCAGTTATTTAAAGTTTTATGTCAGTTCTTGGTTCCCGGTTCCTTTCTAGATTTGGCACTGATAACATAATCAGACAAACTGATCTTTAGCTGCCCTCAGGGGCTTAACCTGAAGGTTATGAAAGTGACATTTTACATTGAGGCAGCAGACGACCTTCAAATTATTTGTTATGAAATAAACCAGTGATTAAAGCAATAAGCCACTGCATGCCCTTTATCATAATCAAAATTCAGACATCATTCTTGTCGGTGTTGGGTGTAATTTACAAAGTAACTAGTTACTATAATTAAACTACAAGTATGTCATTTTTAAGTAATTTAATTACAGTTGCTTTTACTTGCCTTCAGTGAAGCACAGTAATTGTATTTTTTGTTATACATTATTTTCCAGATTAATTCTATTTTTTAACTAAAAATAATAATAAAAGATGAAATCAAGATGATTGCACATGCTTAGGAAACAAAGAATTGAGTAAGATGATATTTACGACAATATATGACAAATTCAGAGAAGCAGAGTATTTGTGTGCGTATATATTATGTTATTCATATGTTTTGCATAATAATTCATTTATTTTTTTTCAACCGAAGAAGCTTACATTTGTCTGACAATTATGGTGTATATATAAAATATGGTATCATTACTTTTGAAACATTTTGTGTTTTAATACATATAATGTTTACCTTTTCTTAAGTATTATTTTATAGTAAAGCTAAAAGGCCCGTTTGACTTAAATTTCTAGAATTCAAAGTTAAATTTCTGTTGTCTATATACATTGAGAATTATAGGGAGTTTATATTGAGTATTAGTTAAGTTACTTTTCAGTCATGTAAATAAAAAAAGTAATGTAAATACAATTTTAATGATGTAATTAGTAATTAATAACTTTTTTGAAGTGACCCAACACTGATTCTAGTAATACTGTAAAAGTCCTATACATCCTCTATCCCACCATATTAAATATGACTCCTCTTGAAGATGTTTTACTCTTACACTACCTGACAAAAGTCTTGTCGTCGATCCCAGTTGTAAGAGCAACAAATAATAACTTGACTTCTAGTTGATCATTTGAGAAAGTGGCAGAAGGTAGATTTTTCTGATGAATCATCTGTTGAACTGCATCCCTATCATCACAAATACTGCAGAAGACCTATTGGAACCCACATGGACCCAAGATTCTCACAAAAATCAGTAAAGTTTGCTGAAGGAAAAAATCATAGTTTGGGGTTACATTCAATATGGGGGGATGTGAGAGATCTGCAGAGTGGATGGCAACATCAACAGCCTGAGGTATCAAGACATTTGTGCTGCCCATTACATTACAAACCACAGGAGAGGGCAAATTCTTCAGCAGGATAGCGCTCCTTCTCATACTTCAGCCTCCACATCAAAGTTCCTGAAAGCAAATAAGGTCAAGGTGCTCCAGGATTGGCCAGCCCAGTCACCAGACATGAACATTGTTGAGCATGTCTGGGGTAAGATGTAGGAGGAGGCATTGAAGATGAATCCAAAGAATCTTGATGAACTCTGGGAGTCCTGCATGAACGCTTTATTTACCATTCCAGATGACTTTATTAATAAGTTATTATTATTTAGTAAAATATGCGTAATCTAGAGGCCTTTGCCTTTCATATAAGCCACTTTTGATACCAAATGATCAACTAGAAGTCAAGTTATGATTTGTTGTTCCAAAACTTGGATAGGCGACAAGACTTTTGTCAGGTAGTGTATATTTCTATTTATCTACTTGTACAAAGTAAAGATGTAATAATATTTGAAGTTACATTACATTACATCAAGTATTAACCTTCAGTGCAGTTATAGATAGACCGGATCATTCCAACTAGGGATATACAAAGAAACTACTTTCATTAAAGTTACATTTTGTAACCAACTAATCTAACTAATCCCCCAGACGACCAAAACCATGTGATCCATTTAAAATAGCCATACAAAATCTATGACTCAAAACATGCTGCTGAAAGATCATAAACTTCAGACATTAATTAAGGTCAGCCAATGTATATCAATATGTACAGTCGTGGCCAAAAGGTTTGAGAATTACATAAATATTGGAAATTGGAAAAGTTGCTGCTTAAGTTTTTATAATAGCAATTTGCATATACTCCAGAATGTTATGAAGAGTGATCAGATGAATTGCATAGTCCTTCTTTGCCATGAAAATTAACTTAATCCTGAAAAAAACGTTCCACTGCATTTCATTGCTGTCATTAAAGGACCTGCTGAGATCATTTCAGTAATCGTCTTGTTAACTCGGGTGAGAATGTTGACGAGCACAAGGCTGGAGATCATTATGTCAGGCTGATTGGGTTAGAATGGCAGACTTGACATGTTAAAAGGAGGGTGATGCTTGAAATCATTGTTCTTCCATTGTTAACCATGGTGACCTGCAAAGAAACGTGTGCAGCCATCATTGCGTTGCATAAAAATGGCTTCACAGGCAAGGAAATTGTGGCTACTAAGATTGCACCTAAATCAACAATTTTTAGATCATCAAGAACTTCAAGGAAAGAGGTTAAATTCTTGTTAAGAAGGCTTCAGGGCGTCCAAGAAAGTCCAGCAAGCGCCAGGATCGTCTCCTAAAGAGGATTCAGCTGCGGGATCGGAGTGCCACCATTGCAGAGCTTGCTCAGGAATGGCAACAGGCAGGTGTGAGCGCATCTGCACGCACATTGAGGTGAAGACTGTTGGAAGATGGCCTGGTGTCAAGAAGGGCAGCAAAGAAGCCACTTCTCTCCAAAAAAAACATCAGGGACAGATTGATCTTCTGCAAAAAGTATGGCGAAGGGACTGCTGAGGACTGGGGCAAAGTCATATTCTCAGATGAAGCCCCTTTCCGATTGTTTGCGGCATCTGGAAAAAGGCTTGTCCGGAGAAGAAAAGGTGAGTGCTACCATCAGTCCTGTGTCATGCCAACAGCAAAGCATCCTGAGACAATTCATGTGTGGGGTTGCTTCTCATGCAAGGGAGTGGGCTCACTCACAATTTTGCCCAAAAACACAGCCATGAAAAAGAATGGTACCAAAACACCCTCCAACAGCAACTTCTTCCAACAATCCAACAACAGTTTGGTGAAGAACAATGCATTTTCCAGCACGATGGAGCACCGTGCCATAAGCCGAAAGTGATATCTAAGTGGCTCGGGGACCAAAACGTTGAAATTTTGGGTCCGTGGCCTGGAAACTCCCCAGATCTTAATCCCATTGAGAACTTGTGATCAATCCTCAGGAGGCGGGTGAACAAACAAAAACCCACTAATTCTGACAAACTCCAATAAGTGATTATGAAACAATGTGTTGCTATCAGTCAGGATTTGGCCCAGAAGTTGATTGAGAGCATGCCCAGTCGAATTGCAGAGGTCCTGAAAAAGAAGGGCCAACACTGCAAATACTGACTCTTTGCATAAATGTCATGTAATTGTCGATAAAAGCCTTTGAAACATATGAAGTGCTTGGAATTATATTTCAGTACATCACAGAAACAACTGAAACAAAGATCTAAAAGCAGTTTAGCAGCAAACTTTGTGAAAACTAATATTTGTGTCATTCTCAAAACTTTTGGCCACGACTGTATAATGAAAATGAAACTGAATTAGTGACTTGTTAGAAAGTAAGTTTCATTTATAATATTTATCCTTAAAATTAGTATAAAATTTCCAGTATTGCCTCTCATTACTGTAAAACAAGCTCATTAAAAAGGCTAAATTTGGACATAACCTACACAAAAAAAAAATTATTTCATCTTTCACCCTTTCTTGCGAGTGACACCTGAGAAAATTAAGTCAATGAATAAAATAAATTATTGTTTATAATTTTTGTCCTCTGTTCTTTTGCATTGCAGAAACACCAACTGAAGATTTTGGTACAAATGGGATTTTAAGCATGAACATTTACACATTCTCACGCATTCTTTCAAATGATACCTGTTCTGTGTCATAAATGTTGTCTTTTTTTTTTTTTATCAAATACACTTTTGTTCATATAAATAATTTATTGTTTATCGTAAATGTTAAACCATATATCTTTGCTACACATGTAATTTCTCACAATTGATAAGCTTTCCAGTGGAAGCTTTACTGTTTGTAATAAACTAAATATGTATAAATGTAGGTCATGGAAATATTTTAGAAAGTTTTAACCTAACTTTGCTTTTTATAGATGAAATTGACTGAAACTCTAATAAATGACCTGATTTAGTATTCATTGTTGTTCATCTTTCTGCTTTGTGAATATAAAAGAAAACATTCAGTATTGTTTTATCTGTTGTGTCTATTGTGTTGTTTATTTGCAGAGTGTTTTCACATTGCATATATACATTTGTGTACATACTTTGAATATAATATTTGTTTAGCATGTAATTTATCAGATATGACTGGAACTTCAGAATCAGAAAGAGCTTTATTGCCAGGTATGTTCACACATACGAGGAATTTGTTTTCGTGACAGAGCTTCTACAGTGCAACAGAATTACAAAGACAGGACAAAACACAGATAATAAATATATGTAAAAAATAAAAGTAATAGTGAATGCAAATATACAAATTGACAAGTGTATGTACAGGTATATTACTACATACAACGTTATATAGCAGCTGTTATGTGCAAATTAGCATGTAAAATATGTTGTTAAATAAGTGTTTATGTGTATAAAAAGTGTATAGCAAGTATGATTTCAGTATGGTTACTATACATTTGTTTCTCTAACAAAATTTTAATGCAGATAAAAGATCCTGATTTGTTATATTTAACAATATGGTTATAAGTTGTTTATTTGTTGGTCTGGTTTACACTGTTTTGTAAAAGTCTATAATAGTTAGATCAATGTTTGATATATTCTGACTTGCTGTTGTTTAAAAAAAGTTAAGGATTACTGGATGGAAAAGAAATCAAAGTGAGCTACTATATACTTCCCTACAGTTTATATAAGATTTATTTTACATAATTTAGAGGAGACAATTTTTTGTTGTGTTTTTTTTTTTTTCTTTCTCAGATTCAGTGCATTGACATTTTTCCATCAAATTGCAGGTAATTAGGCAAATGTAACTGACCTATTTAAATTATTATTTTGACTTGGCACACTTGTCATTCTGTAAAGAAAATCCTAGTACAGAGTAATGCTAGCTGTGCCGTTACATCAGCAAAGCAAGTACAAACCTGTCTGATTTTACAGCTACACAACTGTTCCTTCTAAAGAACCGGTTTAAGATTTCAGATTTGCCTGTGATGTATTTTGTTTAAACTAAGGTTGTGATTTTATGCAGTGTTTTACTTAAAACACGTCTATTTACATGCACAGATTTTTTTCTTTTTAAATACAACAACGCTTGACAAAAATTGATTGGCAACTGAATTGTAGCTTTGTCTCTTGTTAAAATGCAAGCAGTGCATCTTTCAAAGGCCACTTTATTAGGTACACCTACTCAATTCCATGTATGTTAATGCAAATATCAAATCAGCCAATCACATGGCAGCAACTCTGTGCATTTATAGATGTAGACGTTGTTAAGAAGATCCAAAAAGAATGTGGTAAAATCTGAAAACATGGTAAAAATCAGGCGAGGGCATTTCTTTTTCTGGATTGCTTTTTCGGTTGGGTTTAGGGAAGTGGGTGGGCGGGTCAATCTGTGCTTTTGAAAATACTATTGGTTGGGTTTAGGGAAGGAGGAGGGTGGGTCAGTTGATCGGTCAGTCATTCAGTCAGTCGACAACGGCCTCTGGTGGATTTATGCAAGAACAGCAGGCGGGAATGGCACTCGCCAGAGCAATTTGAGATCTCAAAAAGCATACACAGCGGCCTCTGGTGGATTCGCAAAAACTGAAAAAAATGTAGCTCCTGAGACGTATTTGGCGCTCTCCAGAAATGTATATAGAGGTATGTTTTCAGAATGAGCCTGGGTTGCAATATATACTGTTCTATCACAGTAAAAGCGAAAAAGAAAAAAAAAAGAAAAACATTTTATCAATAAAAATTGCATGAGTTAAGAGTTATTACAACCTAACAGACACCTCCTCCTCACCATTTCTGTTTGTTGTCAAAACTGACAGTTGGAGGGGCGTGGTTAAGTGTGTTAGCCACACCCAATACCTAAGAATTTTACTGAAAACAAACAGGAAATGTATTTTCAGATTTTAGTTAAAGATTACAAGGGCAAACATTTTTTTTTTTCTTAATGACATGCAGAGATGAATTGTTCAACACAAAACTAGCAATGTGAGCTAACAAAATCATATGATTAGTTTTGTTATCTCTTGTGTCGGGTTAAGGTGTGCATTTACTGCGGACAGTGTGACTCATTTGCCATTAGATTCGGCAGTGCTATACGAAAGCATTGTATTGCCCATAATAAATGTGCACTCTGATCTGATGCGGAAGACAAAAGAAAGTAATTTTTACCATTTTTTGGCACACAAAAGTGTTGTTGGAGCTTCGTATGATTATAGTCGAACCACAGAAGTCACATGGACTGTTTGTCAATGTTTTTGGTTTCTTTTTAGACACTTGGCATATGGAGGATGAGAGAGCTCTCGGATATCATCTAATATATCGTAATTTGTGCTGTGAAGATGAATGAAGGTCTCAGGCGATTGGAACAAGTAATAACAGAATTGGGATTTTAATGAACAAACAAAGTTGCAGGTCTAGAAATGCCTTGATGTCAGAGGAGAATGGTCAAACTGGTTCTGCAGAAGATCATTTCTGAACGCACAACACCTCAAACCTTGAAGCAGATGAGCTACATCAGCAGCAGCAGAAAAGAAAAACACTTCACTTGATAGATAAGAACAGCAGACTGAGGCTACAATTTGCATCGGATCGCCAAGACTTGACAATAGGACTGGAAAACGGTTGCCTGCTTTGATGAAACTCCACTTCAATAATTTGAAGTAGGATGAGAATTTGCTCTTGTATCAGTGGTTCAGGCTGTTGTTCAGCTAGTGGTGTAATCTGGTGAAAGATTTTCTTGGCTCACTTTAGCATCAGCTGAGCATTATTTCAACTCCACAGCCTTCCTGAGTATTATTGCTGACCATGTCCATCCCATTATGACTTAACCCATCTTGTGATGCGACTTCCAGCAAGATAATACTCCATGTAATAAAATTGAAATCATCTCAAAAACGGTTTCTTGCACTACGTTACTTAGTAGTCTAATTATTGCGTAACTCGCGTTACTTGTAATGCGTTACCCCCAACAATGGTTATTAGTTATAAAAACGGGGCAAAACAATTTTAAAACAATGCACCAGACATACAATTTTGTGATACAAAACCTTTTAAAACATCTGAAATGACCGATACAACTAATCTCTATGGAAGGCGCTGAAGAGGACCTGTTGCTATGATAACCAGGTCAGATGATCCGTGTTATGACACAACTGTAATCTAATTTAACGACTTCTGCAACGCTCTCGTATTTAGGCTAATTAATAGTAAAAATGCACTTATAAAAACAGTAGGCTAACTATTTTCAACCGCCGTGTCAAACAGTCGCCCATATTGCGTCGTGTGTGACACGGCATCTTCTGGGTTCCGCTTTCCGCGTGTAAAAAATAAAGATCCACTACCGGATGCGTTTAGTTTTGGTTTTAACTCAACTTGCTGTCAACCCGGAAAAAGGCAGCGCTCGGGACACAGAGCTCGGCTTTCCGCGCGGAGCTTTCATCCGTTTTGCCAGATAAATGAGCGCGCATTGAGTGTCTACAGTATATTGTTATGAGAGCGCGCTGAACGACACGCACACGGCGGACCGCGGGTGAGTCACGAGCCTTCTGGATTTTGGAAGTGAAGTAAGTTGATATTAGGTGTGGCAGTTTATGCGCAATACCGACTTCCTCTCCACACGCTCGCTCACATTACTCCTAATAGAGTTTTTCCATGGGAGTTCGTGAAAACCTGGTCCAGGTGAACCGCACCTGGATCCACCTGTCATGAACTCTGCGAAAAACTGCTTTTATTGCATCATCAGTGCAGCATTTACAGGATTTTCACGCCCTTGAACGTTTATAGTCATTTATTTTTTTTGTAAACTAAGCTCAACTTTATCGTTTTGATCTGCTAAAGTTACTGTCTGTATGTAATCTCTATAAAATTAATGCTAAACTTAGTATTTTCAATGTAAAACTATGAAAATAATCGCTATAAATGTGCGTATCTGGTATTGAGATATTAAAGACAAAACTAGCCAGATGGCATCGATTGAGTAATGATGACGTGATGGATACAACTATATTCTTTGGCTTTATTACATGGGCTACACTGTAAAAAAACAAAACAAATTTTAGTTGATTTTACTTAAAATAAGTAAACGTGTTGCTTTTAAAACGATTAATTGACTTTAATTAAAATAAGTAACCAGTTGGCTTAAAATCTTTAAGTAAATGAAATGAACTGCATAATTATAAATAATAAGTTAAATCAACTTAACAGTTTCAAGTTACATTGGGTTTACTCACTTATTTAAGTAAAGTCAACTTGTCCCTTTTAAGGCAACGGGTTTACTCACTTTTTTTTAGGTAAAGTGAATGATCACTTTTTACCGTGTATATACAATTTCGTGTGCAGTTCCACATGAAAAATACTCTAGTAATTTATGGAAAAATACTATAGTGTTTTTGAACTATGCAATAGTAAAGTGTATCATACTGTATATATTATATTATTTACAGCTCTTTGTAATTGATTATCTCTTTGTTAATGAATGTTATGGCACACTGTAGTATTAACTATCATGAAATGCTAATAAACTAATAAATACTGTAGTATGCTTTAGTTTTTACTACTAGGGCTGCACGATATTGGAAAAATCGGACATTGTGATATTTTGTTTTTCTGATATGTATATTGTGATATGAAGATAATTTCACCAAATGAATTGAATAGCTGTATTTGAAAAGTTTTATTCATTTAGATAGATTGGGATGATCAAGTCTTTTTCTACGCAGTGCGTTTGCATAAACTATAATAAAATACAAGCATATATAAATACGACAGAGCAGAGATAAAAGTGAAATAAATGGTTTTTGGTAGACTATAACAGTATTCAGGTACAGAAATTGAACAATCAAACATAAAACAATGTTGTCATCGTTGTATTAATAATTGAAAAATAATAATATTTAATGTTCTTTTAAGATTTTCTAAATAATCTAATCCTGCAATGTGATTATTGCGGAAACACGCATTGCGATATCGATGCTCAAAACATATATTGTGCAGCCCTATTTACTACTGTAAATTGTGGTGAATTGTAGTTTATTATGGCTGTATAAAACTTAATAGAGTATTGAGTAAACTAGAGTGTTGAGTTTATATTACAGTAGTTGTTGTTGTGTTATTAAAGTGACTATAGGATTTTAAATACAGATTAATTCAAGTACTTTATTATAGTAGCTATGGTTCAAAAACATTATAGTATTTACTATTGGTTACTATAGTGTTTTTTATGTGGCTTAATTTGTCTGTGTATGAGAATAAAAGATGAGACATCCAACGTTTTGCTGTCCGAATCAAATTACATTTACAAAGGTGATTAAAAAGACATTAAATGCAAGTTTTTTCTTTAGTGAAATGACAATATATGGGTGAAAATAAATGTATCATTGTCATTCAGTGTAACAGATTAATTTATTTGGTTATTATTAGTTATTTTGACTTTGTTTTCTGTATTTGTTTCAGCAAAGTAAAAGAAAGTTTTATTTAAAGAGCTTAATAAAGCTTAGACAAAGACTTGTGGGTGACATTCAGTGTTTTGCAGATCTGGGACAGGACATGCCTTACCTGGACAGACAAAATCGGACCTGTGGATTTCTGGATATTGAGGAAAATGAGAACAGCGACAGGTTTTCCCGGCGTTATTTTATCTTGGACACTGATAAGAATTTTCTCCTCTGGTACATGGACAATCCACAGGTTTGTGTGCAAATGTACTTGCAGTAGAGAATTACAAAGGATTTTCTTGTTTACCTTCGATCAAAACTTCAAATTTGCATCCTTAAAATATTTGCATACCCTTTTTTGGCCTATTTCCTTAAAAAACAGAACCTACCTGTTGGAAAGGAGCCTGTTGGAAGTTTACGACTCAGTTACATTTCAAAGGTATGGTGCTGACGTGTAACAATAAATATATACACTGCATTTTTATTACTTATTTTTGCTGATTCAAATTTCCACTTGGCTGAAGGTTAATGAAGCATCAGTGAAGCAGAAACCAAAGGCTGAGTTCTGCTTTGGTAAGTATATAAATTGGGTACCTTTTTTGTGTGTTTGTTTTTTACAGTATCAATAACCAGGCATTTTCTTCTTTCAGTAATACATGCGTTATCCAGACGGTACTTTCTGCAGGCGAATGATGCTTTGGACTTGAAGGAATGGGTCATTGCTGTAAATAATGCCACAAAAATTACGGTATGTTTTTGCATATTCATTTTTGTCATTTTTGAGGTATTCTTCATCGTATCTGTACCACTTAATTACAGTACAGAGGGGTGTACATATATGAGTACACCCCTCACAAATGTCTCATTTAAATTAATATTTTCTATAGGAAGCTTTACAACATTATATTTGTGCATATAGCTTAGCATATTAGATTAGTCAGTACTGAAGCCAAGCCAAATCTGGACATAATCTTACAAAATAACTTGATTTATACGAAATTTAATGAAATAAATTTGTACAGCCAAATTTATATGTTAGGAAAAATATTAAATACATTTTTAAAAGAGCAAAATTGAAGAGAAACAAAAAATGTTGTAGTTTGTAATTTTTTTCTCCAATATTTCGCATGAATTTAAATGTATTATCTTTCTTTTTTTAAAGATATTCGGTGACTAATATATTATTTTAATAAATATATCCATTTAATAAATCTGTTTTGTTCAAATGCACCAAAATATATAAAATATTCTAAATGTATTACCTATATTCACAAAAAAAAATGGATAAGAATATTTATTTTCAAAATGTGGTGTGCTTATTTACGTTGAGCACTGTATAAAAGTGACAAACCTGGACATTGATCACACACAAAGAAAAATTTGTTTAGTTTGCCCTGTAATGCCTGATAAAAAAGTGTTAATAAGGTCCCATAATGCACTTCAAAAATAAACAAGGTATTTTACTTTTTGTTTTTGCATGGTAGTTAAAGGGACAGTTCACCCAAAAATGCACATTCTGGGATTATTTATTCTCCTTCCACTTGTTTCATACATGTTTGAGTTTCTGTTGAACTCAAAAGAAGATATTTAGAAGAATGTTAGAAACCAGTAGCCATTGACTTCCAAAGTATTTGTTTTTTACTATGAATGTCAATGTGTTCAACAGAAAAAAAGAAACATGTTAATGTTTGGAACCACTTCAGGGTGAAATATGAATTTTTGGGTGATAATATAGAAGAGAATATCTCTTTAAACCACAGTTAGTTGACAATCGCTATGCTTCTATTTACCTTTTTCATGCACATTTTACACTATCAGATAAGAAAAATGCTTAATGGAAATGCCTAAATAAAGAGATGCATAAATTTTGAAAATATGCGTTTAAAACATTTTATCCGATAAGAAATACAAACTACAATTGAAACACATTAACCAAACAAATTCCAACATTCGCATCAAAAAAGTCATGCGAAAGTCAGACGCATGTAGCCAATTTATACAGCACATTGTAAACACGCTTTCATCCGTTTTATGCGATATTCCAGTTTTGCACATAATTTACACATTTAATTCGCATCTTTAGATGGAAACATAGCTAATGGTATGTTTAATGCAAAGTCTGCCTTTGTAGAGTGGTTTGGCTGGTTTGATTTGAATAAACTGATAAAGCTTCATCCATATACAGTTGAAGTCAGAATTATTAGCCCTCCTAAATTATTAGCCCACCTGTATATTTTTCCCTAACTTCCCCAATTATTTTTTCAACACATTTCTAAACATCATAGTTTTAATAACTAATTTCTAATAACTTATTTCTTTTATCTTTGCCATGATAATAGTACATAATATTTTACTAGATATTTTCAAGATACTAGTATTCAGCTTAAAGTGACATTTAAAGGCTTAACTAGGTTATTAAGGTAATTAGGCAAATCATTGTATAACGATGGTTTGTTCTGTAGACAATCGAAAACCAATATTGCTTAAAGGGGCTAATAATATTGACCATAAATGGTAAAAAACTGCTTTTATTATAGCCGAGATAAAACAAATAAGACTTTCTTAAGAAGAAAAAATATTACAGGAAATACTGTGTAAAAATTCCTTGCTCTGTTAAACATCATTTGGGAAATATTTGAAAAACAAAAATAAATTCACAGTAGGGCGAATAATTTTGACTTCAATTGTAAATCAATGTTTTTTTAAGGTTCCAAAAGCATCGCCGGTGTCTCAAAGCTCTGATGTCACGAATGCGTCAAACCCAAGTCAGTCGGCACCTCGGCAGGCGTACACCACTGCAATTGTCGGCGGTGTGGTTGTGCAAACACCAGTCCAGCAGGTGAAGGATTTCTATGCGCAGACCTACTTATTCAGGTTTTTAATTTAGTTATAGGAAAATATTAACAAATATATGTTACTTTCCTCAGAGCGACTCTGAAGATGTCTTTATGGCTGATCTAGGGGCACACGTCGCTTTGAGAAGATGCCAGAGTGTGCGTCCAAATGCCTTGAGGTCTGGCTACTGTGTCAAGCAAGGCAATGTGGTGAGGCCAATGTGTTGTTAATTTGAGCCAAATACATATTTGCATGTATGTGCATTGTTTTTGATACAATACAATTAAGTCAACTTGATTTTTTAAGCTTAAAATTGAGTTATTTGTGTCTTATTCTGTAAATTCACTTATTTACATTATATTATTATATTATATACATATATATGTTTAAAGTTTTTTTTTAAGTACGTTTTGGTATTTTATTTAGAAAATAACCAATCAGGGAAATCTCAGAACCTGATATAAGAGATGACTGATATAAAGTCCATGTTTGAATTCGTGCCATTATCAGACTATTAGAGTGAAATGAAAGAATGCATTTTCACATAAGAAGGTGAACCAAAATATACTGCACATCTCTATGGAGATTATCTGTTTTTAAATGCAGAGCTCAAGAAAAGTCACAATTTAAAAAAAAATTGTCAGCATGATTATTTTGTAACACAAAGTGATATTTAAAAAGGTAATTTTAAATATATAAATAATAATTTGAATATCATTCATTCATTCATTTTCTTTTCGGCTTAGTCCCTATATTCATCAGGGGTCGCCACAGCGGAATGAACCGCCAACTTATCCAGCATATGTTTTACACAGCGAATGCCCTTCCAGCTGCAACCCAGTATTGGGAAACATCCATACACACTCATTCACACACATACACTACGGCCAATTTATTTTATACAATTCACCTATACCGCATGTCTTTGGACTGTGGGGGAAACCGGAGCACCTGGAGGAAACCCACACCAACACGGGGAGAACATGCAAACTCTACACAGAAATGCCAACTGACCCAGCCGGGACTCGAACCAGCGAACCTTGTTTCTGTGAGGCAACAGTGCTAACCACTGAACCACTGTGTCACCCCTAATTTGAATATTATTATGATTATTATTTTTTCAATAATCATATTATATTATTAAATATTTAATAGTAATATTAATATATATACAAAAAAACTTTGCTGGAACATTGTCTGGTTTTTTTTGCATTTTTTAAAGCCTTAAAATGTCTTATATTTTGCGATATTAAGTCTTGAAGGGTATATAGTCAACAATGTAATTGACAGGCTCTTATCAACAATGCAATCTTACAACAATAAATGTTAGCCTGTTATTCCAGAAATACTGGATAAAATATATAGCACTGCCTTTTTTGCTTAAATTCAACAAAAAAGCAGCTTTTTATTCCCAAAATCTGCTATATTTATATTCAAACGTAAATAAACTGTTTGTATTTCTTAAAAAAATCTTTATTTAATGTTTTGTGAGACCTAACTGCACTTAAGCAGTAGGGGATTTTTTAAGTTATGTTTGCATTTGACCTGTTCCAAAAATGCCCATTTACAAATTTGAAAGGATTTTGATGTTATACATTCAAAATACATTTAGTGTCTCTTTCATTTTCGTGTATGAAACAGACTTGTTACCCATATCATAATATGCTCAGGATACAGCTAAAAACATATAATTTCAAGGTGGCAAATATGTTCTAATCCACATTTGAATCCCTGTTACTAATTTAAAAGCACTGCTATAATAACCTTTTCTTTCAGAGGAAAAGCTGGAAGAGGAGATTTTTTATTCTGGATGACCAAACTGTGAGCTACTATAAATCTGAAATGGTGAGATGCTGGAATGGTGAATTATTGAACAAAATGAATGTGTGTTATATTGATATCATGAAGAGATATGCAAACCTGTGTTGTTTTAGGACAAGGAACCGTTGCGCAGTATTCGATTGCGGGATGTGCTGAAAGTGAATGAATGTCTTGTGAAATCAGGGTGAGAACGTTGCTTTGGTTTTTCTCTCTTTTAAATGTTTTGAACACAAACCACAAAAACAGAGCTTATCCTGTCATAATAAAGTGTAAATCTGTCAAAAACTTGTTTAAATCTAGACATTTTGCAATTATTTATTGGACAAAAAACACACTTGAAAAACAATCTCCAACTGAATTGCTATTTTATATTCATATTTAAGCCAGCACTTTAAGAATTCAGAAAATAAATCAAGTGTAACATTCCACCATTAAAACTTAATTTTATATTAAGAACAGCAAGTAAATAACTGCAATTGTAATTCTGAATAAAAATGTAAAAAACTTGCTTTAATGTTTTTTTTTGTCATTTTTTTGAGAAATACTACTATGCACAAAGAGCACTTGCACATACTGATGGATTAACCTTTACACAATATATCGGTGGCTTTACCGATATCGACCGATAAAGGGTATTTTTAATCCTATTATTTTCTGTCCGATAACAAAATTAGGTCAATATCTTTAAACCGGTCTGTTAAATTATGATATCTTTATGATTGTGAATTGACTGGTGGATCAACCATTACTGATGGATTAACTTAAGAGTAGGGATGCACAATATATTGGCGGTTATACCGATATCGGCCAATAAACGATATTTTTAATCCTGTTGATATTGGTTCGATAGCAACATTAGGTCAATGTCTTTAAGCCAGTCAGTTAGGTCAATATCTAATGATTGTGGATTTACTGGTGAATCAATCATTACTGATTGATTAACATTACAGTAGGGATGCACAATATATCAGCGGTTATACCGATATCAGCTAATAAACAATATTTTTAATCCTATTGTTATTGGTTCGATAGCAAAACTAGGTCAATATCTTTAAGCCAGTCAGTTAGGTCAATATCTTTAAGATGGTGGGTTTACAGGTAGATCAAACGTTACTGATGGATTAACTTTACAGTATGGATCCACAATATATCGACGGTTATACCGATATCAGCCAATAAACGCTATTTTTAATCTTGTCATTATTTGTTTGATAGCAAAATTAAGTCAATATCTTTAAGCCAGTCATTTAGGTCAATATTTTTTAGATGGTGGGTTTACAGGTGGATCAAACATTACTGATGGATTAACTTTACAGTAGGGATCCACAATATATTGGCAGTTATACCAATATCGGCCAATAAACGCTATTTTTAATCCTATCGTTATTGGTCCGATAGCAAAATTAGGTCAATATCTTTAAGCCGGTCAGTTACTGTAGGTCAATATCTTTTAGACTGGATTTAGTGGTGGATCAACCATTACAGATTGATTAACATTACAGTAGGGATTCACAATATATCTGCGGTTATACCGATATTGGCCAATAAACGCTATTTTTAATCCTATCGTTATTGGTCCGATAGCAAAATTAGGTCAATATCTTTAAGCCGGTCAGTTACTGTAGGTCAATATCTTTTAGACTGGATTTAGTGATGGTTCAAATCATTACAGATTGATTAACATTACAGTAGGGATTCACAATATATCGGCGGTTATACCGATATCGGCCAATTAACTTTATTTTTAATTCCGATTATAATCAGAATATAAACTGTATTTTTAAGGAGTAATACATCATTTATCAGCTTAAAGACATCAACCTAATTTTGTTATCGGACCGATAATGATAATTGGTGCGATAACACAATTATGTTAATATCATTAAGCTGATAAATTATGTATAATTTCCCCTGGTTGAATCACTTCACATGCTTGCTGCTGGACAGTAGGGTATTGATTGTCACTTCTGTGACATTTCAAAAACAGATGTGCACGTTACAAGATCTAATGCTTCTAAAAAAAGAAGATTGCAGCGATGTGAAAGTATCTCATTATGAAAAGAAGTCTCTGCAACAGCTAAAAACATATGCTAAAAAAGTGAGGTAATGCATGGGGGCAGAAGAACTTAAGGCATTTAAAAACTTATAAAGATAAATAGACAAAAGTCACTGCCAAACAAACAGCATTACCCACCATCAAAAAGCCAGTACAACAAACACTTCACAATATGAAGAAATTCATCAAGGACTGTGCCAAAGCAAAGGCCATCACATGCAAAGTTATGAAAATGATTGCAACTGATGCCCAACTTTCAGCTTTGTTGAGGATTTTGAATTTCATTATCAAATATAAACCACACTTCTCTGACATTTTACTTATAAGACTTGGTTGCTTTATTTATGCATTCGTTTGCTTTATTTATCAGGCAATAGATATTATTTATATACAGAACATTGGCCAAAGAAATGAATAGTAAATTAATAAAGTTCAGAGATCAGATCAAACTTTTCTGAAGTTCAGTTTTAAAATAAAATCAGTTGTTCACGGCATGTGTTTGCCTTTTATTTTTGCAGTCATCCTCAAAAAAGTAATATGCATATATATTGGCTATAGGCCTAAAATTATAAAGGATTATCGGTTATTGACATCAGCCAAAATTTCCAAAATCTCTGCAACCCTATGTTACAGAAACAAAAAAATACTAATAATAATAATATAAAAGAACGGCAGTAGTGGCACAAACCTTGCATATTTTGTGGTTTAATAAATTTGGGTAGATTTCTTTTTAAAGAAGTATCTTATTTGCTCCTGTATTTTAAAATTATAGTGGAAAAATGTATTATCAGAATTTTATAATTGAACATAAGTGAAAATATCATGTATACATGAATCAGCATCATTATTATTCAGAAGTTATTCTGATGTGCCAATTTGCATCTCCCGAAAGATTTCATATTATCAGTAATAATATTAATAAAGATAAAGATATGTAATTCTGTTCTTTTTTCCTAACTATGGTGGTTTTGTCATTGTTTTTTGTAGGGATCTACTATCTCGCGATAACCTTTTTGAAATCATCACCAGTGCCAGAACCTTCTACATCCAGGTAACTTTATTTGATTAATAGGATTTAATAGGATTATTTTGATTTATACCGATCCATGCATTAGCAATAAAGGTATTACATTAAAAAAAGGGGTGTTGATGTTAGTGGAGCACATGATCAATCACACACAGTTCTTCTAGCATCCAAGCAGGTTCTACTAGCATCTACTAGCACAGTGACTAGCATCCAAATTTGCAGCTGTGTGTGAACGTATTTTAAGATCAACAGTTTTTTTGAATCGCTTGTGCATAAATGCTCTGTCACTCAAGCGCAACATAAATAACTTATTATAATCCCTTTTAGTATGTGACAGGTGTTTATGTGGCTATCGAGGCATGTTATAAATGCAAATAAAGTGCTAATGAAGATCTTTAATTCATCCAGAAATTAATTTCTTAGTTGTTATTGTGAACTAAAATTAAAAATAGTTTAAAATATTCAATGGAAAAATGTAAACTTAAATGTGATTCGGACACCTTTCTTCATGTGACCTTCAGCAGAAAATATTTGACTACGTCTAAATGCCTAAATGCATTGTGATACTGCCACGTGATGGGCAGATTAGATATTTGCATAAACATGCAATTGAACAGGTGTACCAAAGTGTAAAGTATAAAATATAACAGCATAACAGCGTAATTAAAACCTCTAGTTGCAAAATGTGAACTGAGTCGGTTATGTGTGTGCGTGTGTGTGTATACTATTCAGACAGACACCCCAGAAGACATGAAGGGCTGGATCAAGGACATTGCTTCAAAAATTCAAGACTTTAGAGGGTCGTCTAAGGTAAATGTTTCTAAAGTGTTTATAAAAATCTAGTATCTAGCTTTTAACAAGAATTATACTCATAGTAAAAATTAAAAAACAAGCATGCTATACAAACTAGAATAGATGGAGGGGAAACCATTTTTAAGTTAAGCAATATAAGGGCACTTTAGAAAAAAATTGGGAAATATAAATGATATTACGCAGTGCCTGAAAATAGTACAAAGCACCTTGCACCACCAGTTAGAAATCTAAGTAATAGATTTACATAGAGTAATATCATTGCGGCTGCTTCAGCTACGGTACGGCAACAAAGTTCCTTAATTTTTTTATGCCAGAATGAGAGTATAGTTCCTAGCCATATCGGTTAAGAAAATAGGAACTTTTCATTATCCGTTGGTCTAAGTACACCATGTAAATACAGAGGAGTCAAGCTTTAAATAGGAAAATTATTGAAACTTGTTGGTCATGTTTGAGCGAGATGCTAATGGTCTAATCTGATTCAATGATCTATGCTAAGCTAAGCTAAAAGTGCTCCCGCCAGACCCGGAAATTGGCTGAATGGTTTTAAAAATGGTAAAACTTATCTGTTATGCTCTAGGTGACTTGCAAAATTGGACTATTTTTTTAAAAAAGTGGAGTTTTGCTTTAAGTGATAACATTAGAATATTAAATTAATATCAAATTGCAACTTTAACAAAAGAGACGCATCTTGCAGGAAAATAATAAAAATATATAGTTTCTTTCTTTTACACAGGCACAGTGATTTGTTCTTGGGGAAGTAGGTTATACACAAATTAATGTAAACTCTTAACAGTCTTGAAAGAGGTATTGCACATCTGTATGACAAAAATGGAGCACTACTTAATCTTTGTTAATGTGAACTAAACATACATATACTGTATGTGTTTGTTAATGCATTAGTGAACATGAACTAATGGTGAACAATGACTTTGTTCAGCGTTACATAATCTTTGTTAATGTTAACTTGCTCATATTCTAATGCATGTCTTTACATTAACTGCTTAATTAGTTCATGTTTACTTACACGTACACTAATGTATTTTTTTATGGATTAGATATCGTGACCTAACAATGAACAACTCATTTATTTACATTTATTTCCTTTGCAAATATACTAATGTGTTAGTTAATGCATCAGTTAACATACGGTTGAGTTCAGAATTATTAGGACCCTCCCGTATATATTCCCCCACATTTTTCAACACATTTCTAAACACAATAGTTTTAATAACTAATTTTTAATAACTGATTTTTAATAACTGATTTCTTTTATCTTTGCCATGATGACATCACTTAATATTTTACTAGATATTTTTCAAGACACTAGTATTCCGCTTAAAGTGCAATTTAAAGGCTTAACTAGCCGGCAGCTAGCTCTCTGCAACTCTCACATGGTCACCCACATGGTCACCCCCTGGTCAGTACCTGGATGGGAGACCACATGGGAAAGCTAGATTTCTGCCAGAAGTGGTGTTAGTGAGGCCAGCAGGGGGCGCTCAACCTGCAGTCTGTGTGGGTCCTAACATCCCAGTATAGTGAAGGGGACTCTATACTGATCAGTGAGCGCCGTCTTTTGAATGAGACGTTAAACCGAGGTCCCGACTCTCTGTGGTCGTTAAAAATCCCAAATTTGCCCACTGGCCTCTGTCCATCATGGCCTCCTAACCATCCCCATATTATAATTGGCTTCATCACTCTGTCTCCTCTCCACCAATCAGCTGGTGTGTGGTGTGCTGTCTGGTGCAATATGGCTGCCGTCGCGTCATCCAGGTGGATGCTGCACATTGGTGGTGGATAAGGAGATTCCCCCAATGTGTAAAGCGCTTTGAGTGTCCAGAAAAGCGCTATGTAAATGTAAGGAATTATTATTAACTAGGCAAGTAAGGATAATTAGGCAAATCATTGTATAATGATGGTTTGTTCTGTAGACAATTCAAAATAAAAATATTGCTGAAGGGGGCTAATAATATTGACCTTAAAGTGGTTTAAAAAAACTGCTTTTATTGTAGCCAAAATAAAACAAATAAGACTTACTCCAGAAGAAAAAATATTAGAGGAAATACTATGAAAAATTCCTTGCTCTGTTAAACATCACTTTTGGAAATATTTAAAAAAGAAAAAAAAATCACAGGAGGGCTAATCATTTTGACTTCAACTGTGAAAAATGAACAATGACCATCTTCAACTTGCATGTCATCATTAATGATTGTGGACTTTTTCCTCACACGATTTATCACTAACAAAGCATTTGTTGAGGGAATTAGGGACCTTATTGTAAAGTGTACACTATTCCAACATTATCTAATATATTACTAACATTTGTAGACTCTTGAACGCATGAAGTGACCAGATGTGAACAGCATCTAAATGCACATTTCTCACTGTTATCTGTTCTCACTCCTCAGCCCCGCTCGTCCATGAAAGTGTTTTCTTCGCAGAGGAAGCCTCAGCTTATCAAGTCTTGCTCCACAGCAGATTCGTGGCAGCCGTGGACTCCGGTGCCCAATCAGGACAAGCATTCGAAGGAAGAGGGTCAAAGAGAAGGGCCGTACAGCTCTCTCCCCTCCCTCTCGCTCGCCGGTCACATCTTTCAGTCTCAACAAAGTCAACAAAGCCGACAACGGCACCATTCCCAGCCTCAGCTCGCTCCCAGCAGCACAGACTTTCCTGAAAACCTTGACAGCCTCCGCACCACTGATGTTTAGTTGCCTTAAAGCAGTGGTTCTCATAGCCAGTCCTCGCCCTGCACATTTTGTTTGTCTTCCTTACTTAACACACCTGATTCAGATCATCAACTCGTTGACAGAGAGATGCATGAACTAGTCCTTGTGTGTCAAATTTGAGAGACATACAAAATGTGCAGAGTGGGGGACCATTAGCATCTCTCTCAAAAAAGAGTTTTGATAATTTTCTTATTTAAAGCTTGACTCTTCTGTTGTTACATCATCACAGACCGAAAACATTTCAAGTAGTATTTTCTTGGCTCATTACGGCGTAATAATCAAGAAACTTTGCTGCTGTATCATGGCTGCAGCGGGCGCAATGATATTATGCACAGCCTGAAAATAGTCCCAGTTAGGTTACAGTGTACGGCAGCAAAGTTCCTTGATTATTACACCAGGATGAGAGTATAGTTTCTAGCCATGTCAGTCTAGAATATAGCAACTTTTCATTTTCCATTGGTCTTAGTACAAGATATAACTACAGTAGATTCAAGCTTTCAATAGGAAAATTATAACTTTTTTTTTGAGTGAGATGCTAATGGTCTAATCTGATTCAATGATTTATGCTAAGCTAAGCTAAAAGTGCACACAGAGATCGGCTGAATTGATTAAAAAATGGTCAAACTCACCTGTTTAAGTCTAGAGGAGTTGTAAAATGAGCCTGTTTCCAAAAGTTCCTTTAATACTGCCGGCCAACACACGGATAGTGTTATGATATGATTTTAGCCTTTGATTGTTGCTTTTGTAGTTCATTGCGATGCACAAAAGTGCTTCGGTCATTGCAATGCTGCTCACTCACTGTAAAGGAATAGCAGGAATAGGAAAAGCCAAAATGACAAGTGTGGCTTTTGTTAAAAACCTTGATGTTAAAATCTGACAAAGAATTTTTGACAGAAATATGTTTTAGATATATATTTTTATCAATATGAAGTAGAGTGATGGGTGACAAAATCAGTTTGGATGAATTATTCCTTTAACAGTCTCTTTTATGTAATAATGTAAAATCAGAAAGCATTAGCAGGAAAAAAAATGCATTTCATGTATAAAAATTTCTGCTTTTTCTGGATTTTTCCCCATGACACATACAGTTGGGTTTGAAAGTCTGAGACGATGTTTTTTTAAATGATTTTGTTTTATGATATAAATGTATAGTGATGTTTTCAGCATGAAATTAATGTCTTAATATTTCATAGATGTTTAGCACTTGAGCTGGCATGAAGAATGTTTGCAGTACTTGCACTGATATTGACACGTTTGCTTCTTCTGTTAGTGGTATTGTTGAATCTTGATCATTTCTTCGTAACTTTACATAATAACTTTCTTATGTATACTTAAATTTACATTTCCAAGATCCAAAATCTTACATTTTGAATGTGGTCTCAATGTTTTGGACCCACTTGTTCACTTGAAAGTGTTTTAGTGGTACGTCTGGTAGAAATTTAATTCAATATCACTAATGAAGTCGCTTGAAGGATTTGGAAAACATTCTTTGTGACTGAAAACATACGCAATTTCGTACATATTCCTTCTTTCGTTGTTGTTGTTGTTGTGAATGGTACTAAATGCTGACAAGTAGATTTGTGTTGCTCAAATTACTTGTTTTTATATTTGCTAGTTATGCATCATTGCTTTGCACAATAATAAACCAGTCTGTGAAGGAAAAAATATGTATTATTTATTCTTTCAGTCTGAAAAGAGTGCACTTTAACACTGATCAAAAAGCTGGACCTTTTTTTGTTTACCGAAGAGAAGAACAAATTTCAAATAAAAAGCCAGGGTTTGGGAATGCCAAACAGTGCAATAATGATTACATTCAGATATAGATTTAAAAAGAAGATTGAGACTTTTAATAGAAAAATTATCACATTTTTTGAGTGAGATGCTAATGGTCTAATCTGATTTAATGATTTATGCTAAGCTAAGCTAAAAGAGCTCCCACTATTCCCCCCCAAAAGAAAATAAGTAAATAAATGATACATAAACATGTATAAATAAGTTTAAAAAAATATAAAAAAAATACACCCAATATAAATATCAATAATATATATTTGACAAAAAGTGAACATAAATTCAATGTTTTAGTTGCCTTTTTGTTCCAATAAATCCTTATATCTTCTTAAAATGGGAAATATTGGGCGTTTATCGTCATAAACAAAGTACTTTGGAAGCAAAATTCATAAAGTTGGACCTGCTGCTAATGATAAACCAGGATGTTAAAATGGGCGGTCCGAACGTTTTCTCTGATAGATCAGATGCGATGAATCGCGATGATTTTTTGGAATAAATTCTTAAACCATTATTTTCATCTGTTCTAACTGAACTGCTAATGATATCTTTTACGCACGATATTTTATAAATATAAATAATCTTTCATACCTTATCCAAAGTAGACATGCAATGTCACATGTCTTCTGTTACTTTACTCAACGCAAGTGAGAACGGACCAATCACAGTGATTTTTGCTTATTCGTTTAATAGCCTCAGCTTCATTCGCCAATGAATTGCTGTCAGGTCGACTGTTTGTAAACTATGGCTGACGATACTTTCATGCCGCATAGATATGTGACGCACAAATTCTTTTTTATTCTCGTATGAATCGGAATAAGTGATGGAATTTGAAATAACGCGCACAAGGCCTTCGCTTTTTGGGGATATTGGTAAGTTAACGTGCCTGTGTGTCTGTTATTATGTATGATAATCCAGTAAACAGTCTGGTTATCATTTGACTGTGCAGCACAGAGTTTACTGTAACTGTACGACATGTTTTCATATAACTGTCGAGATCAGGCTTGATGACAAATATTGTTGGCAGAAGCGCAGTTTGTTCACATGCCATTTGGCCTTGAATCAGTCACCAATGACAATTAGCAGGTTTCTAAAGCCCTGGATCAGTGTGACCTGAGTCAACACACGGATGTGTTTTACTCTGCTGTAAATTACACGGCCTACTGCATGGTCCTTTAACGTCACAAGAAATAATGAATGACAATGCTAATCGTCTTAATCTTAATTTCGCAGAGTCTTTTAGTTAACCCCTTCGAATTCGGTAAAACTGGATTTATATCCACACATTCGGACTTTCCCATTAATAATATAATTTCAGAAAATGATTCTTTGCAAATTCTAAATGGTTAAATCATTTTAGCAGCCAAAGTATCAACGTACCACATTGTTCACAGTCAAATAAAAAGTGCTATATAAAACAAATACTTGTTTTGAAGTCATACTTGCATGGGATTTTAGACCCAATATTCAAAGTACCATGGTAAACAATATAAAGAGCGTGTCACAAGTTGTCACTGAACGAATGTGCGAATACAAAACCAACTTCACATCAATCATTTTCAAATGGAGTCGTTACAATTTCACTTTACAGAACACAACACTTGCACATTTTATTGTTGTTGTGTTAGACTTTACAAAAATATAATTGCTAATTTGATTTATTTCTGTGGATTATATTTCAGTAAATTGCTGTTATTCCAAACAAACAAGGATTTTTTTCTTTTGGTATTCCTGTTGTACTTTTAAAATCCCTTATAAAGCTAGCATATAGTGCTATTATGCAAGTCATTTATATAGTATAAAGGCATATGGTGACACTTTATGTTAAAGCCGGGGTGTCAAACTCAGTTCCTGAAGGGCCGGAGCCCTACTCAGTTTAGTTCCAACCCTGCTTTAACACGCTTGCCTCTAGGTTTCAAACAAGCCTGAAGAACTCAATTAGTACAATCAGGTGTGTTTAATTAGAGTTAGAACTAAACTGAGCAGAGCTGCGGCTCTCCAGGAACTGAGTTTGACACCCCTGTTTTAAAGTGTCTTGGTCACATGTTCTATGTACTTACTATAGTATCTACCATTAATTATGCATAATTACATGCAACTAACCCTAAACCTAGCTGTATTCTAACCCTAACCATATAGTTAGATTATGTAATCTATCTATCTATCTATCTATCTATCTATCTATCTATCTATCTATCTATCTATCTATCTATCTATCTATCTATCTATCTATAAAAAGCTGTATCTTCTTATTTCTTATTCTACATAAAAGTCTAGTTTATGAATTGGTTTAATTGATAAATTTGAATAACAATAAGACTTTTGTATTTACTTATCTTTGCTTCAATGAATACCATACATTCTTAATATACCATGTCATTTTATTATATTTGGTGTTACCACTCGCACATGGATTGATAAGTACATTTTATTTGTAAAGTGATTTGTTTATTTATTTATTTAGTGTTTCAAAAAAGAACGCTATATATTACAATACAATGTTTGTGTGTTTGTATAAACTGTTATATTGATATTTTTTGCAATTTCCATTTGTACAATTGTAGTCAGAATTATTAGCCCTCCTGAATTATTAGCCCCCTCTATACTTTTTTCCCAATTTCTGTTTAACAGAAAAAAGATTTTTTTTCAACACATTTCTAAACATAATAGTTTTAATAATTAATTTCTAAAAACTGATTTCTTTTATCTTTGCCATGATATCTTTTTTACTAGATATTTTTCAAGATACTCGTATTTATTTTAAAGTGCAAATTAAAGGCTTAACTATAGGTTAATTAGGCAAGTTAGGGTAATTAGGCAAATCATTGTATAATGATGGTTTGTTTTGTAGACAATCAAAAAATTTATATTGCTTAAAGGGGCTAATAATATTGACCTAATATTGAGTTATGTCTTTGTTTATGTAAAGCTGTGTTTTAAAGTTGTTCCTGTCTCTCTATTCTTTCTCTAGCACATGGTTTGGGCTTCTGGACGGATCGTTCTGCAGTGCATGAAGCCGCAGCTCAGGGCAGAGTTGTGCAGCTCCGGAAACTGATCGAGAACGGAGCGTCTGTCAACATTGTGGCCGTGGACTCCATCACTCCCCTCCATGAGGCCTGTATTCAGGGCCATACACAGTGTGTGAAGCTGCTGCTGGACGCTGGAGCTCATGTAAGCAGCGTCTCTGTTAGGCATGGGACAATAACCAGTTTCAAGGTTTACCACGGTTTTGAAAAGGTTTTTTAAAAACTGCAAAAAATTTTCTTTTATACCGTTCCTATGGTATATGTAACTTTTTTACTTGTTTTTTACAACTATTTTATTTAGTCTTTTTTTAGTGCAACAGTATCTCTAGCAGAAAAAGACCCTCCACATCAAAAGCTACTGGTCAGCCCACGATTCAGGAAACATTTGAAAAAAACAAGTCGCTTATACACCAACTTCCAAGCATGCTATAGAGCTGAACAAATGGAGTGGCTTACTTTATATCCACAGAAAAGAAAGATATCCAAAGATGCCTTTTCAAGATGTAAAGATATCGGTGTTTTTGAAAGTAATGAAGATAGCAGAAGTCTATCTTCATTACTTTCAAAAAAAGTATATATATTATATATAAAGTAGTGATTTATTTGATTTATTTAGCCTTGCACGTTTACTGTTCCAAATTATTTTACATTTTCTTAAAATAAAATATATAGTGTGTTTAATGAGGGAAAAAAGTTTTATACCCAGACATTTTAAAAAATATATCATATTTTAGAGCAGTAATCACAGTAATACCGTGAAACCGTGATAATTTTATCCTAGGTTATCATACCATCAGAATTGTGTACCGGCGCATGCCAAGTCTCTGTACTGTAGGCCTTGTGAATCTGTCAGTGTGTAGGTTGTTCAGACAAACAGAATTTGTCTGTTTTTAATTCAAGCTGTGTGTGAAATCTTGGTGTCCTTATTGACAATCACTTTACATTAGACAAACATGTATCTTCTGTTGTTGCCTCAAGCTTCTTCTTACTTTGCTTCCTTTTTTTGCCTTAGGGCTGCACGATATTGGAAAAAATATGCGTTATGCAATACTGTTGCTGAGTTTTGTGATAACTACATTTCTTAAAATGCTATTTTTATTAGCTATGTTTTTAAGTCATTTATTTATGTAATGATATTAAAATAAAGAGGTAAAATATATTTTTCAGGACAAATTAATTCTAATTCAAACTAAAAAACTGTGTCAAGGTGCAAACATTTCACACATGTCTGGAATACGCACATTGCATATACTATTATCTCGATAATGATAATTTTGCGATATATTATGTAGCCCTACTGAAAAGCAACATGAGACAGTTATCCACGCTTTCATAACTTTGCATTTGGATTACTGCAATTTTTTATTTCATGACATTTCCAAAACTAGATAGCTCGACTTTAGGTACAGACCCAAATTGGTCTGTACCTGAAGTCGATTGCCATTAGCCAAATTTTATTAGCCAAATTCCTTAAAAATTAAAAATGGTCCCAAATAGGACCACGTCACCCTTATTTTACATTCCCTCCATTGGCTACCAGTGCATATCAGAATCAAGTTTAAAATTCTTTTATTCATGTTTACACAATCTGGCTCTTACCTATCAGATCTATGGCATCCCTATCAGATCTTTAGCATCTTAACTTATTGAAAGGTTCTACATCAAGGCTAAAAGGCAGAAGGGACTTTTCGGTGGTGGGTCCTCGATTGTGGATTGGTCTGCCTGTAATACGTAGAATGGAGCCCTCTTTACCAGTTTTTAAATCTCTTTTTAAAGCGTATTTGTTTTGCTTAGCTTTTAATTAGCGTTTAATCTGTTGACTTTCTTAAGTTTTAATTTGTCTGCCCGTGCTATATTTAGCAGTTTGTTGCTATTTCTGTTTCTGGATCTTATATTGTTATTATTAACTTTTTTTGTACAGCACTTTGGTCAGCCCCCAGCTGTTTTGAAAGTGCTTCATAAATAAACTAAACTAAACTTAACTTAACTTTTTTTGTGTCTTTGTTAACAGGTTGATGCTCGTAACATTGACGGCAGCACTCCACTGTGTGACGCCTGTGCTGCTGGAAGTCTGGAGTGTGTGAAGCTGCTGTTAGAGCATGGAGCCACAGTAAATCCTCCTCTCTTCACCTTCTCACCACTGCATGAGGCCTGCATGGGCGGTGAGTGTCATGTACTGTATGTTAGGGCTGCAGTGCACAATATATCATTTTAGCATCGATATTGCAATGTCCGCTAGGCCTGTCACGATAAGTCATTTATTTTTATAGATATTATTTGCGATAAGTGTTATTATTGTCATTTTAAGACCAACTTATGTCTGTGTTTATATAATGATTATACAACAGCATATAAATAGTCATAACGCATTCAAGGGACAAAAACGACATGTAAATGTGCTTGTAAAGTGGTTTTAACCTTATTCCTGAATCGTCACTTTTCTGGAAGTGGACCGCAGATTCGGAACCAAGCTCATTTGGACACCTTCTTGTAAACCTGTCAGTAGTTTTCAGGAAAATGTGTGAAAATTCACCTTTTCTTTACCTGTTAGCATTGTTTGTAAAAGAATTTAACCCTGAACTCACAATGCCAGAGATTAGATTAAATGACAGAAGCTGTGCAATCAGCTAAAATGTTGAAGACATTTCATTTTTATGTCAATACGATAGACAATATTTATTGCGTCACCAAAAATGATTGAAGTCATGTCCAAGTATTGCACGATAAGTCGATATATTGATTATTGTGACAGGCCTAATGTCCGCTCAGATCACAGGATGTACAATGTTGAGTTGGGATTAGGTTTATGACGGTATCACAGTATATGGTATTATTATGGTATTAACCTAAGATGCAAAAAAGGTTGCTTTAACAGGTTTGATAACAAAAAATATTTTAGTGCATTGCTTTATTCATGTTCATAGGAAACAAATATTTCAAACTAATTACATTGCAAAAATGTTGTAAAGATTTAATAAAGCAGTATTAACTTAATTAAAAGATAACGACTATGATTTATAACGCATTATTAGTCTAACTAGACTAAGACATTGACTTCACCTAAGATTAATGATTTGCAGTTTAGTTAAAATAATCAATGTTAACTATTGAAGCCTTATTGCACAGTCTTAACGTACAATAGCCATATAAATAGTCACAGAATGTTCGATCAATATTTCAGCATGTCGTAGGCCAGATTAACGTGAAAATATTCATGTTTTAACTATTAAGCTAACCAATTAAGTCTCCAAGCATTTGTTGCTGTTATGAACACCACTGCAAATACAATGTGAATATTCTTACAAAGCACTCTGAAACTTGTGATGGTATTTTGGGCTGTGTGGTGGCGCAGTGGGTAGCGCTGTCGCCTCACAGCAAGAAGGTTGCTGGTTCGAGCCTTGGCTGGGTCAGTTGGCATTTCTGTGAGGTGTTTGCATGTTCTCACAGTGTTCGCGTGGGTTTCCTCCTGGTGCTCCGGGTTCCCCCACAGTCCAAACACATGCGCTATAGGTGAATTGGGTAAGCTAAATTTTCCGTAGTGTATGTGTGTGAATGAGAGTGTATGGGTGTTTCCCAGTGCTGGGCTGCAGCTGGAAGGGCATCAGCTGCGTAAAACATATGTGGGATAAATTGGCGGATTATTCTGCTGTGGTGACCCCTGATTAATAAAGGGACTAAGCCGAAAAAAAAATAAATGAATGAATGATGGTATTTTGAAGTGCCCACGATATCAATATTGCGCATGTTCATTATCATGATACTGTATATTGAATTACTGAATATTGGCATTTGTCTAGTTGGGATTATAGTTGACCAAGAGGAACAGGAACACAGGAAGAGGAACGAGAGAGTTTAGAGTTTATCGCCATATCAGCTTCAATGGCTATTTCATGGCAAAAACAAACAGATACACTTTTACAAACAGTTTATAAATGAAAGCACTTGTCTATATAGGTTTATAACAATAAAAACACATAAACAAAAAAATAATACATACAACAAATCTATAAAACAATTCAACATTTTGTTTAAAGAATTTACATTTAAAAATAATTTCCTCAAAGTGAGCCACAGTTTAGAACACAGGAGATTTGTGGAGTCACTGCAGATCTTAACCATAACAGAGTGAAAGTTTATGTTTTGGTTGGTTTTGTTAAGGCCAGTGACTGTGTGAGCATTTCAGGTTTATAGCGTTTGGACACAAGAAATTGTAACTGTATAGTAAATTAAAACTGTAATAAAGCTAAATTTTAGTGATCACATATTATTCATACAATAAAAATGATGCAGTGTTATTTTACTTTTCCTTATTCAATGTTTGTACCTGAATATTGCTAGATCTCCCCAGAAAACCACAAGGCACTGTTTATTTCATTTTTATTTTTGCTCTGTTGTATTCATCTAGCAGCTGGAAGGGCATCTGCTGTGTAAAAAATATGCTGGATAAGTTGGCGGTTCATTCCGCTGTGGCGACCCCTGGTGAATAAAGGGACTAAGCCGAAGGAAAATTAATGAATGAATGAATGTATTTATCTATGCTTGTAATTGGTTTATTATAATATAATGATTCACTCACCTACAAAATCATCCTAATCAATCTAAATTAATAAATTATTTTCAAATAGAGCTGTTCAAGTAATTTGGTGAAATTGTCTTCACATCAAAAAACGAAATAGTGAAATGTCAGATTTTTCCAATATCGTGCAGCCCTACTATGACTAATCAGGGATTTTGTAGTTAAACATTAGATTTTTGCTATGTATTACCCACCCTCATGCTGTTCCAAACTCCTGAGACCTTTGTTCATCTTCAGAACACAATAGATGAAATTCGAGAGCTCCCTCATCCTCCATGGAGAGCCCCGGGATGTTCAAAAAGTCCAGAATTGGAACCAAAAACATTGTCAAAACATTCCATGTAAATTCCATGTGTCAGAACACCTTTGTGTGCCAAAATAAAGACCGTTCATATTGTTTTGGGCTTTTTTGGTGCACAAATGTGGAGCTTGGAGCTTCATATGATTACAGTTGAACCACTGAAGTCGCATTGAATGCTTTGAAAAATGTTTTTGGTTCCTTTTCTGGACTTTGAACGTCTCGCAACCCTTGCTGTCTATGGAGGATGACGGACGTCTTAAATTTAATCTCAAATATCTTCATTTGTGTTCTGAAGATGAATGAAGGTCTTCGGGGATTGGAACAACATGAGGGTGAGGAACATCTTTTCACTATTACGCTATAATGTTCTATAACTACAGTACTGTGCAAAAGTCCTAAGCACTATACCAGTTTTGTTAGCCTAAGACTTAATAATCAATCAGTCTCTTTATTAAAAACAATCAGAAAATATAGGAAATATGTACCAAAAAAACAACAACAGCACAACATTTCCTAGTCAAGCTAAAGTCTATGTTTAATTGTCCTGACATTTTCTTGAAATAATGTGCTGTGTAATATCAGGCTTATTTTAGCACTTTCCACAGTTCTTCTTATTAGGTTTAGAGTGTCATATATTTCCTTTTCTGTCCAGGAGATCTCATACAGCCTCTATAATATTCAGGTCTGGGCCCTGTGGAGGCCATTTCATGACTGTCTGTGTTTCATCAACTGTTTTCTTTCTCCAAATAGGATTTCCCTGCAATTAGCAGATCATTATTATGCTGAAAATAAAAATATTACCACTGAAGTCCTTTTCAGAAGGAATGGCATAATGGATTTAAACCTCTCGGTGCTTTTCAACATTCACAATTCAGTCAATATTGCTAACAACACTTGTAGAAATGCAGCTCAAACCAGGACAAACAGTCTCTCTTCAACATTGTCTTTCACATGTCTTAAACAATTAAACCAAAATAATTCAGACTCTAATCTAACCAAACTCCTATCCTAACAAACCATACATCAACTGAAAAATAATTTATTCACCCTGTATAAATCTCAGTTTTAACAAAATTGACAAAAAAAAATACACTTATGACTGGTTTTGTGGTAAAGGGTCACATATATCCATTATATCATCAGTAAAACAATAGATTTAATGTTGGCCTAAAACTTTTGCACAGTACTGTATAATGTAAAATAACATTAATAAATATAGTTATAGCTAAAATGTTAACAACATTCCATGCATATGGTCAGTTTATTGTACAATTGTTGTATACCTGTTACTGTTTTGCATTATGGGATAGAATGAGTGTACTTGATAATGTCGATTATGGATACCACTGCAAATGCCTTTATTTAAAGGTATAAGAGCAATTTTAGATAGAGCCAATGAATAGAATTAATCGTTTCTTTTATTTTTTCCTTCATTGTTCTCATCTGCTAGGTAACTGTAAATGTGTTCAGCTCATGATAGATGAAGGAGCGCTGATGGAAGCTCATGACTGTCACTTTGGCACTCCTCTGCATGTAGCATGTGCACGACAGCATCTCGACTGTGTCAAGGTCCTGTTGAATGCAGGTGAGTTTCCGAAGTTGCTTGTTTGTTTGGTTATTAGGCATGGGACGATAACCGTTTTCAAGGTATACCGCGGTTTGGTAAAGTCAAGGTTTTAAAACCGCCCAAATTTTCTGCTATACCGTTCCTAAGGTATGTGTAAGATTTTTTTATTTACGTTTTTTTTTTCTTTTTTTTAAACAGGAAAACAGTATCTCCAGCAGAAAAGATATCCAATGATTCCGTTTAAATAGTAAAGAAATCTGTGTTTTTGAAACAAATGAAGACCGCAGAAGTCAATGATTCATTTTCATTATTCAGCCTGACATGTTTACTGTTCCAAAATATTTTTTAAATAAATTGTGTTCAAAGGGGAAAAAAGTTTTAGTTTTTTACGCAGACATTTAAAAAGATCATATTTTAGAGCAGTAATCACAATACCGTGATACCATGATATTTTTATCCAAGGTTATCTTACCGTTAGAATCTTATACCGGCCCATGCCTAGTGGTTATTTATTTTTGCTAACATATGTTATGTACAGTTGAAGTCAAAATTATTTCAAATATTTCCCAAATGATGTTTAAGAGAAAGGAATTTTTCACAAAATGTCCTATAACATTTTTTCTCCTGGAGAAAGTTATTTGTTTTATTTCAGCTAGAATAAAATCAGTTTTAAATTTTTTAAAAAACATTTTAAGCTCAATATTTTTAACTGCCCCCTTAAGCAGTATTTTTTTTCGATTGTCTATAGAACAAACCATTGTTATACAATGACTTACCTAATTAATCTTAATAACCTAGTTAAGCCTTTAAATGTCACTTTAAGCTGAATACTAGTATCTTGAAAATATCTAGTAAAATATTATGTACTGTCATCATGGCAAAGATAAAAGAAATTAGTTATTAAAACAAAATATACAGAGGGTAAACAATTTTGACTTCTACTGTAGTTAACTAATGTTAAGAAATGAAACCTTATGATGAAAACCAATGAAACCCAAATGAAAGTGTTATGGGGTTACTAGCAAACTTGAAGAGGTCCAATTATGCATTTGTAAAGGTAACAAAATGTAAAGTCGGATGAAAAACGCATGAGTTAGTTTACCATGCTGTAGATCCCCCTTTTTGGATTGATTTAAAAACAACTTTTTTTGTTGTTGTCACTAAATGAGCTCCTGCTCTCTGCCCCCTTTGCAGAAGTGGGCAGTGATTTTACAGCTTGTGCCTTACGGTATGTTTCCACTATACCGTCAAATCTGCGCTCAGTGCTGCTGGCAACGCTATAACACCACTGCTCTGAGGTGTGTAAAATGTTCTTATGTCGGCTGTTTTGAATGCTTTCTCCATGCCACTTTCAATCCCGTAATGCACTGCGTGGGTGTTTACGCTTAACTTCCATATGAACGAATCAAAAACGCTCACTGCGCTGTGCTTCCAACGTGGCAGCGGAAATGTATGATGTAGCCAAAAAACGAAAAGTTTTTCCATTTAATTTAATTTTTTTTTTTACATGACAACGTTTTTAAAAAAATCCACATTTACACATCCGTGAAGATGACCAAAAATTCTGCATTACGTATGCCCAGCTAAGTATTTGGTGCTGTCACCTTGTTAGTAAACAGAACCTGTAAGGAAGTGAGTGTGTAAGATGAGTCTTTTGGTTTTAATGTAAAGTAAAACCACAATTAGCAGATGAAGCGTTTGCAGACACTTGAGCAACAACAACACTACCACATACTCTGCCATAGTTGTGTGTTTGTTTGTGCTTGCTTTTAATCCACACGTCCTTAAACACGTACCATGCATGCACATGATGTCCTCGTTTTCAAAGACTCCCGTTTCTGGGTGTTTACACAGACACGACACTAGTAGCGTTTTCAAAAACTTCCACTTTTAAGCCCGTTTTCAGATTTATGCATTTTCATTCACAAAAATGCCATTGTTGGATCGGGCAGAGGCCAAGCTGGAGTCTCTCTCCGATCCCCTGGGCTCTGTGAGGGTTGTGGAAATTCCAAATTGAATCAAAACAAACAATTACAATTGGCTTAAGATTGGCTATGAAAATTTGGGAAAAGTGCTTCAGCCAGCAGAGCTTTAAAAATGTAAAAAAAAATAAAAAAATGCCATTGTTGCGTAAACGAACAGGCACAATGCATAAAACATTTTTGACTGAAATTGTTGTAGTGTAAACGAAATGGCTATAGTTACACTGGCAGCAATAAACAAGTCCACATTTTTTGTGAATCCAGGCCATCAGACAGATTACTTTTTTTCAGTTGTCAAATTCACAAGGTTATGCAAGTTCACATATTGTTAGTTCTGTCTGTGACTGTAAACCTTTGGGGAAGAAATTGCATGTTTAGCAGTATATTAGATCTATGAAACAGCACTTCTTGAGCCTGAGAACATTTACGTTTACTCAGTGTTTGTTCTGCACAATTCCTCTCACCGTAAAACACATTTTACTGGACTGTCCTGCTTTTAATGACTCCAGAAGGCTTTTTTGGGAAATTAACTCGCTTAAGGAGATATTCAGCAAAGTGTCACCAGGAAAAATATTAGAATTTTTATCATGCATTAACGTTAAAATCGTATATAATTTATGTATTTCTTTGTTTGTTGTTTTTAATTGTATATTTATTAATGAAATGTTTTTGCCATGAAATCAGCATTTGTTGCTGAAATGGTATTAAATAAAAATACATCATCATTAGGGCTGCACATTATATATCGTTTGGGGCGGCATGGTAGCTCAGTGGTTAGCATTGTCGCCTCACAGCAAGAAGGTCACTGGTTCGAGTTCAAGTTTACATTTGATTGTTCAATTTCTGTTCTTGAATACTGTTTGACTCCCCAGAAAGCCATAAAGCACTGTTTATTTACTTTTATTTTTGCTCTGTCGTATTTATATATGCTTGTAGTTTATTATATTTTATGCAGATGCACTGCATAGAAAAAGACTTAATCATACCAGTCCATCTAAATTAATGAAACCTTTCCCAATAGAGCTTTTCAAATCATCTGTTGGAATTATATTCATATCGCAATATACATTGCAGCAAAACAAAATATCGTTTTGTCAGATTTTTCCAATATCATGCAGCCCTAATCATCATCATCATCATCATCACATTTACATTTAAAATTAAAATTTGATGTAGTTCAGATGGAGTTTTTACTGATATAGAGAACAATTACAGGGTGGCACAGTGGGTGGCGCTGTCGCCTCAGAGCAAGAAGGTCGCTGGTTCGAGCCTTGGCTGGGTCAGTTGGCATTTCTGTGTGGAGTTTGCATGTTCTCCCCATGTTTGCGTGGGTTTCCTCCCGGTGCTCCGGTTTCCCCCACAGTCCAAAGACATGCGCTATAGGTGAATTGTGTAAGCTAAAATTATCCGTAGTGTATGTGTGTAAATGAGAGTGTATGGGTGTTTCCCAGTAATGGGTTGCAGCTGGAAGGGCATCCGCTGCGTAAAACATATGCTGGATAAGTTGGCAGTTCATTCCGCTGTGGTGACCCCAGATGAATAAAGGGACTAAGCCGAAAAGAAAATGAATGAATGAATGAATGAGAACAATTACTTTTGGAGAGACTTTGTGTTTTGTATCTTTTCAGATCTTTTTTCATGCTCACAAACTAAATGAAGCTGAAAGTGTAAAAATCACAATAGGACCCCTTAAATTTGAACATAAACTTGAAGTTTTGTTCTTTCAGTATTACGCATTCTTACTTTCTTTGGTTTAATTTACTTCTTTTTTTGCTTTTAGGGGCAAATGTGAATGCTGCTAAACTTCATGAGACGGCACTTCATCATGCTGCTAAAGTCAAAAATCTGGAACTAATTGAGCTTTTGGTTGAATTTGGGGGAAATATTTTTGCCAGAGACAACCTTGGAAAAAAGCCCGTTCAGTACACCAGATCCAGTTCAGCGTCTGCCCTCTGCTTAGAGTTTTACGAATGTAAGTTCATTATATATATGTTCACTGTTCATAATGTGTGCATACGTGTTTGTTATTCTCTATGAAAGATACTTCAGAACTACAATCAACATTCAGATCTTGTTTAACCAGAATATTTTTTTAAACTAAACTCCTAAAATGAATAGAAGCCTAAGGCACAGAAGCAAAACTGGCCGGTTTTATTTGAAAATTATCATTTAAAAAGTCACGAAAAGCATTATTGCGGTGGCTCAGTGGTTAGCACTGTCGCCTCACAGCAAGAAGGTCGCTGGGTAAGTTGGTGTTTCTGTGTGGAGTTTGCATGTTCTCCCCGTGTTAGCGTGGGTTTCCTCCAGGTGCTCCGGTTTCCCCCACAATCCAAAGACATGCGCTATAGGTGAATTGAATAAGCTAAATTGGCCATAGTGTATGAGTGTGAATGCGAGAGTGTATAGGTGTTTCCCTGTGCTGGGTTGCGGCTGGAAGGGCATCCGCTGCGTAAAACTGCGTAAAAAATAAGTTGGCGGTTCATTCCGCTGTGGCGACCCCTGATAAATAAAGGGACTAAGCGGAAGGAAAATGAATGAATGAATGAAAAGCATTATTATTTTAGTATCACTGAAGTACTTTTTATTAATAGATAAAATTAATTTCTTTTTCTTTTTTTTTGATGAAATGTTTTGGAATTCTTTTGTTTTTATCATACTTTTTTTTAATTAGTTACATGTGAGCTATTTTACTATATGAAGAACTATTTACTTGGCATCTAGCTGGAATAAGAAAGTTAGTTAATGTAATTATTTTATTTCAAGTAACAAATATGATTGGATGATTATTATTTGGAAAATAACAATTCAATTCAGTTCAATTCAATTCAAGTTTATTTGTGTAGCACTTTTCTCAATAATTACTGTTTCAAAGCAGCTTTATAAAAGTGCACATTATTGTATTGCAATCAAATTCTGAAAAGTTAAAGTTATTGATTACCATAACTTTATTAGTTACTAATAACTTTAACTAATTAACTAGTAACTAATAGCTTTTAACAGTTAGAGATATTATATATAAACATAGTTAACCTGCAGTTAAATAGTACAGTGGTTCCCAAAGTGCAGATCGGGACCCCTCAGGGGGTCGCGGGACAATGAGTGGGGGTCACTTGGTGTTTTCCAAAAAGCAAATTCATTTTATTAAAATATTTGGATTAGGTAGTAGGAATTACCATATTTTATCCATAATCTACAGCAGGGGTTCCCAAACTTTTCAGCCCTCAACCCCCAAAATAACAATGCCAGTGACTTGTGACCCCCAACATCCTCAGAGGTGGTTATAAATTTATAAACGTTGCGCACACAACAATAGGCCTATATGAACACGAGCATATTGACAACACAAAAAAGTGCAACAGTCTAACAATCAAATAATTTTTATAGTCATTTATTAATTTGTTTAATTTAATATTAACCTCACCTAATGAGACTGGTGGCCACAATGTTTTCAGCACAAGTCTGTCTTGGTTTAATTTTGGAGACCACCACTTGGAGATCATTCTCAATGTTCAGTTGTGGCCTGTATTTATTTTTAATGTATTTGATTGCCATAAAGATGTCAGAAAGTTTAACCTGGTGCTATAAAATCAATCTGCTGCAGCTGACGCTATTGCTGTGTTGTTATTCTAACGTAAACACCAATCCTATGAAAAAAAACTTAAAAGGCTCATGGCTTTTTATTTGCATGTTGTTGTTTTTTTATGTAACTATTAACTACTATTTTTATCTTCTGTGAGTTCTGGATAAAATATGGTCATTCTAATGGTTTCATAAAAATTATTTGACTTGGAAATCACCAAGTGACTCCCTGTCATTGTCCTGCGACCCCCACTTTGGGAATCACTGACCTACAGAACAAATAGTAGTTAATAGTTACATTAAAAAAACAACAACATGCAAATAAAATCCTTCAGCCTTTCGATTATTATTAATATGATTTTTTTTTTCATTGGATTCCGATTCCTGGGGTGATTACATTATATTAAAGACACAGCAATAGCGTCAGATGCAGCAGATTGATTTTATGGCACCAGGTTAAACTTTCTGATACCTTTACGGCACTCACGTACATTAAAAATAAATACAGGCCATGACTGAACATGAAGGATGGTCTCTAAAATTACACCAAGAATGAAGCAACATGTAAGATTTGTACATTTATAATCACGTCAGAGGATAGTGGGGGTCGCGAGTCACTGGCATTGTTATTTTGGGGGCCGCGGGCTGAAAATGAATTGTATTAACAAAACAAACAAAACAAAACAGGTTACATCTCTATATGCATAATAGAGAGATACAGATGTAAATGTTGCTTTAAACCAGGGGTGCCCAAACTTTTTCGTATGAAGGGCCAAAAACCAAATATCATTGAGGGCTGTGGGCTGAAGTAACTGTGGGCTGAAATAGTGAACCAAACTATTTTACATTAAAGTTGCCATGGGTTTTTTTCAACTAGATCTGATTAATTTAGACCGTTTCAATTGACACATTTAATTTCAGTTAGCTTTTTTTTGTAGCTTAGCAATAAAACAAATAAATAAAAGGTTACATTAAATTTGAAATGACAATCCCTAAACCATCCCCATTATTCTCCCTCTCTTCTCAGATGGGATAGCGGGCCAAATCAAAGGTTACCATGGGCCAGCTTTGGCCCGCGGGCCCTAGTTTAGGCATCTCTGCTTTGAACAAAAAAGAGAGAAAATCATTATAATTATATAATTATTATAACTAATTATAATAACCCTGATTTTAAAATCTGTGAATCTGTAACAATCCAATTTGCTTTTTATTTTATCAGCTTGTCAGAAAACTATTTTCACCGTCCCAGTAACACCTTGTTGTTTGTTGTGTTCAGCCACACCGCTCAGTCTGCAGCAGTTATGCAGGATTTCTCTCAGAAATGCCCTCGGTAAAAGAGCGCTGGCGGTTTTCACTCAACTGGGCCTCCCAAACCGAATCATCTGGTTCCTCTCTTATTTACCAGCTCCTCCTCTGGAGCTCCTCCAGTCCTGACAATCTTCTGCTTCGGTCATCAATAACGCACAAGACACTGACTCTGTTTAAGAATAAGGGATTTGGATAATTGGTTTCCAGGAGAAAGGAGATTCTTCATTGTGAAGTGCAGATACAGTAACAGCTGCGCTCAGTATTTGTCACGTATTTGCTGATATTTTTTTGCACTGTTACAGCAGGGAACCAACAGACGGTGGTATGAATGCAGTTTACTGCCAAGATTCCTAAAATAATTTGACTTAAGTGAAAAAAGCACTTTAACAAGAATTAATGGTGTTTTCTGTCTTACATGGCATTTTGGCTGCCGACACTTATATCTGTGAGTCAAAATATGGCAACAGACATGTTTTCTTGTTGTTTATCCAAACCATAATATTAGCTGTGTGATTACATTTCATAATCTGAATTATTTAATTTATGCTATTATATTTGTAAATGGCGCAGTGGGTAGCGCTGTTGCCTCACAGCAAGAAAGTCGCTGGTTCGAGCCTCGGCTGGGCCAGTTGGCATTTCTGTATGGAGTTTGCATGTTCTCCGTGTTGGTGTGGGTTTCCTCCGGGTGCTCTGGTTTCCCCCACAAGTCCAAACACATGTGGTATAGGTGAATTGGGTAAGCTAAAATTGTCCGTAGTGTGTACGTGTGTGAATGAGAGTGTATGGGTGTTTCCCAGTGATAGGTTGCGGCTGGAAGGGTATCCGCTGCGTAAAACATATGCTGGATAAGTTGGCGGTTCATTCCGCTGTGGCGACCCCGGATCAATAAAGGGACTAAGCCGAAAAGAAAATGAATGAATAAATAATTTAAATAGTATTTAGCTAGTTATTTAAATTTGTATGAAATATACACTGATATGTTGTGTAAGTGCTTAATAAATATATTTTCAGTGTATATATGTTATTTCATAATGTTGTTAGGTTGTGACTATATAATAATTGTAACAAAAGTGTGGTTTCTTAGTTGCACAATATTCTATTAATATTTTATTTGATTGGTTGTGAGAATTAAGTACATGTACACAAACGCATTGGGTTTGATTTTTCAGCCACTGCTACCTAAGGTCTTAATTTTGCTGCAGTTCATGTACACCGAACACGTCTATTAAAGTTTGATTACTATAAATATTTTTTTCTCTGCTCTTCATTTTGCTGTGGACAAATAGCAGTGCACTAAATTACATTGATATATAAATAAAACATTCATTTTTTTATATTTTGACCCATTGTTTTACTTGTGTTATCTTAATTTAAAGTCACAGTTTCCACAAATGTATTTTAATTCCTTCAGGAGAGCATCAAAACAGATTTTTTTGTCATGCACATGTCAATTTTGAGCTTTCTTGACTTAATAAAGTGTGTGTGTTTTTCATCGCAGTGTTGCAACATTTTTCACAATATTCTCTTTTGTGTTCAACAGCAAAAAGAAACGCAAACATGTTTGGAAAAAGAAATCAAATAACTTTCCTTTTTGCGCAAACTATGACGTCAGACATTCAGCCGCGACAGGACTTTTATTTTGACACGATTTGTGGAATTTTGAAGCCGGAAGTCGCCGTGAATCGTGAAGTTCTGGGGAAGCTGCTTGCTCAACTCTTATTCAAAAGTTTGGCCAGACTTGTTTAACGGCTGTTTATAATACCCGAATTTGTGGCCTCCTTACAAATACGGTTTGCGCGGGTTACGCTGCTTCCAGACGGGTGTGAAGTGACTTTTGGAGCGCTCCTCATGGCATTATTTTGGGCGAGGGAGCAGTAATTAGCAGAGCCCTGTTGATCAGATCAGCCAGAGGTCGCAGAACTGCAGTGTAAGCGGTGAGTTTCCTTCTCCACGCCTTACAGGGACTCTCCTTCACATTTATAACCATCCTCAAGTCTTCACATGCATGTATATAAGTGTTTGGCACTCGCAAACGGGCTGTGGATGTTTTTAAAAGGCTAATTTCCTTCTTCGTGCGACGTAAAGACTGTGTCTCAAATCCTAGTGAGCTTTCTACGTAGACAACATTGGGAGACATGTAGTTTTCATGGACTGATCTTATTTCTCATCAGCATCTAAAAATAGCATATTTTGTCTGGTTAAAAAACATCTTTTAACTTTTCTATGTTGGGTATTTTGTATTAATCAACCCATTGGTCTTCCTTTTGTGTTTGTATGTATGCATGCATGTATGTGTGTTTGTGGACCCAACATGACCACCACAAACTTGATTTGTTAGTTTTACAGTACTATGTTATTTCAATTAGATAAGTGTTACACCACCAGGGGGACTAGTTGAATATTTTCACTTGTTATGAAAGCAAGAAACCACAGGCATTGAGATTCAATGGGAAGTACATTTACCTAGAACAGAACAATATTTCATATGTTCACTCAACCTTAGGTACTTAGCTGTGGCTTAATGTTCGACACAAAAAAATATTAGCAGAATAACATCTGCACACTATTTAATGAAAGTGAGTGGCGATTGCATAAACATCTGGATGAAGTCAACTAGTACTTTTTGGCATATATATATATATATATATATATATATTCATTCATTCATTTATTGGTTGGCTGGGAGTGTTTACACAAGTGTTTTAACGACAGATTTTTATTATTATTATTTTTTTTGCATTTTGACTGTTCATTTACACCATTTACACTGCAATGGCGTTTTA
>CAIGQV010017835.1:23402974-23434137 GCA_903798115.1 Danio jaintianensis
TATATATATATATATATATATATATATATATATTCATTCATTCATTTATTGGTTGGCTGGGAGTGTTTACACAAGTGTTTTAACGACAGATTTTTATTATTATTATTTTTTTTGCATTTTGACTGTTCATTTACACCATTTACACTGCAATGGCGTTTTAGGAGCCAGAAAATGCTTACTTTTGAAAATGGGTTTCAAACATAGACTGTAAAACAAGATGGGTGTTGCATCTTCACTTTCTTCCACATTATAAAGTGACACCAAACTATCCCAGCTGTGGCTGCTGCTAACCTTTGACCGATGTCCCTAATGATATAATTTGGAACCGTGTGTGCATTAGTAATTTTAAACCTAGGATTTATCAAAATGAAACCCAAATTCCCAGAGACCCAAAAATTAAATCACAATCATGTGGCCAAACTCTCTTTATAGCACTTGTTTTATAACAAATTATCACTTGAATGAATCCATTTCAAATAAGCTTCTTAAAATGACAGAAATGTGGCAAAAAGATTTGAAAAATGATTCCATTAAATGAAAATTTAATATCCATATGTCTTATAGTCTTAAAGGAATAGTTCACCAAAAAATTAGAATGTCCTCACCATTTTTTCCTCACCATCATTTTTCAAGTGATTCTAAACGTTTATGAATTTCTTTCATCTGTTGGGCACAAAACAAGATATTCTGAAGAATGTTGTAAAAAAGCAGCCAGTGACATCCATAGTAGGAATAAAGAAATACTATAGAAGTCAATGACTGCTTTTTCCAACATTCTTCAGTATGTCTTTGTGTATGTCCTTTGTGTTCAACAGAAGAAAGAAGCTCAAACAGGTTTGGAACAAACAGAGGATAAATAAATGATAACAGTATTTTCATTTTTGGGTGAACTATCTCTTTAAAGATCTTTAAGCTAGTGTGTTTCATTACACATACATTGACAAAATTATTCAAAACATTCATCAGACATCTAACCAATCAAATGCTCTCTAAAATCGGAAGCTAAAACTCAGACTGAAGTAAGTCACTTTGCCACAGGTAACTGAGCATTCATCTGTGGTTCAACTCCTAAACATTTGAATATATAATCACATAATGAGCTGACAATAGCTATTTTTCCATCCCAAGATGCTAATTAGATTTGTTAAAAACTGAAATATCACATAAGACGACACTTAATGAACACGCGGTGGCTTTTGGATGCTTGAGACACTCTTTGGGATCAAGCCAGTTCTGAAAGCACTTTGATGACGGACTTTTGCTGAGGGATTTTAGAAATGACCAAAACAACATTTCAGATGTTTTACAATGTGTTCGGCCTCTGGTTAGTCCATTAAAGTCATCCCATTGCACCCCTTTTTATCATCACATGATCTGTTAAAACAAAATTACATTGCGCTTTTGATGCGCATGTTGGAATTTATTCAGTTTTCATCGTAGTTTATCATTTTTTTCTGATCAGATAAAAAGTTTATCCAGCTCATTTGTTTGCGCATTTTCCAAATGTATGCACATCTTGGTTTTTACTTGAAGCATATTTCATGCAGTATTAAAAAATGTGCATGGAAATAGAGGGAATGAAACATAGCTAATGCATTGATCTGAACTCCTTCAGTTTATTCATCATAATGCATGGAGGAACCCCAAAAATCAAGGATGCCAACACACTGAGCACATGTACGCTCACCTATTTACAGCACACACGCATATTTTAAAGGTAGCAAGGATTATTTAGGAACTTAAATAGCTGTACATTTCAAATTTAAGTCTGCTACACAAACAGTAACTATTTTCTATATATTGAATGCCACTGTATAGGGAATAAATATAAATTTGCTTTCTACTTGGGTGAAAAAAAATCATTTATTTATGTAATGTTCATACCAAAATAAACGGGTAGATTTTTTTTTCTCAGAGTCTAGTTCAGGCAAGAAAAACATAAATTGGTAAACATTAAAAATTAAAACACTATGAATGACTATGACTATGAATATAATTAGTAAATAATTGACTATTCTCATTTTGACTACTTGCCTCTACTCCTGCCATTTGAAGGTTAACATTTACATTTGGGCCAGTCTAGCAAATCATATAACGGCACCTACTGAGGAGGTGGGTAAAAAGATAGAAGGCCCATCTGATTGGTCAAATTTAGGTAAACAATTTTTGCATGCAAAACACAAATGTTTTGGCACATTAATAAATTTAATTCATCGCACCTCTCTGCAGTATGGATATTGCGTATGCTGTTATAATTTTCTATATATTGTGTAGCCATAATATACAACTTATTTAACTTTATTAAATTCATTTTTTGTTATTTGTGTATGCTGCCCTACAAAGGCAAAAGAGGCTTTAATTCTGTGCGAAAGTGTATTTTATTCAGTTCATTCTTTAATTAATGCAATGTTTAACGCCATTAATCCAAATACAGTTTTAGGAAAAATAAAGTGTTTTAAACATTCATTTAATCTATATTGTTTCAGCATCGATATCGTGATGTGATCATTCACATTAGTCACATCGCAGGAAATGCAATGTTGAGTTTGTATTATAATTTGTTATTTGTATGTTTTTTTGATGCCTGTGATGGTATAATGATTTTAAAAGCATTCAGGCATGAGAAATTGTACCATTTGTGAGTTTAACAACGATTCATTTTATTGAGCTTTTTTATTTTTATTTGTTTTATTCAGTTACTGTACTTGAATACTGTTAGACTCTAGAAACGATAAAACACTTTATTTCAATTAAATTTGTTTATTTATATAGCGCTTTTACAATGTAGATTGTGTGAAAGCAGCTTAACATAGAAGTTCTAGTAAATTGAAACTGTGTCAGTCCAGTTTTCAGAGTTGAAGCTCAGTTTAGTTCAGTTCAGTGTGGATTTATTTTGATTGTATTTATAAATTTATATTGGATTTTATGCAGATGCACTCCCACTGCAGAATCATCCCTATCAAACTAACATTATAAATTCTTTCCAAATAGAGATATTAAGTCATCTGGTGAAATTGTATTCATATCGCGATGTCTATCGCAAAATAAAAACATACTGCAATGTTAGATTTTTCCAATATTGTTCAGCCCTAATCTCCAGTATACTTTTTCTTGCTGTGAAAATGGCCATATAAGCTGGTATGGAGTTAAACACAAACAAAGGGAAACGACTTTAACCTGCTTGGGTGTAGAACTGACAAAAATAATTTTAAACATTTTGTTCTCCAGCCAAAATCTGCTAATTATAGAAAAACTACAAATTAAGGTTCTGAAATATCCCAAAAATAACTCAATTTTCACCAAAATCAAAGTTAATGCCTTTAGCCTTTGCACGGCAGTATATGGATGTTGGTGGTGGATACAAGAATAAACTCACATTTAGAGCAAATTTAAACAAAAAAACAAAAATATGGTTTCCATTATTCAACATGACTCACAACATATGTGACATCAATGGAAAGGATCGATCCAGTTGTTGAAAAGGAGGAGCATGCTATTTTATTTTGGTGAATGATTACAAAAACAAACAATATTCTTTAGACTAATATACACATATCTAACCTAATAAAATAAGAATTAATTGCTATAAAAATGAATCTGTGTGTATCAAGTTTAAGTTGAACAAGCATAAACAGCTCAGGCGTAAGTGACCTGTGCTCTTCAGCCAGGTTAATGTCTTTTCCTGACTGTACTCTGAGAGTGACTTTGACATTTAGCTGGTCTATAAATAGACTGCAGGGGTAATGTTTGCAGATGGGGGGTTCTGTGAGAAACGGTTATTGCACTCCTGATGTTGGTGGTCACATGACGGTTGTGAAGTAGCCTCCAGTATGAGTCATAAAGTATAAGAAAGTATATAATTATTTTTTTCACAGTGCATATGATTTTAGTTTAATGTCTATGAACTTCAAACCATACCAGTGCTGTGTTGTCAAGTGGTGCGTGTTACTTTTCTCAACGCTTTTAGGGATGAATCAGCGGTGCTGGTTGCAGTCATTTGATCATACACTAGCTTTCCAATGTTTGCAGTCTTTAAATTTTGTTATCGGAACACATAAATACTTTTAATGCAGCAAAGATGCTTTGAATTGACTGACAGTTCAGACTTTTCAAATCAAGCTTATTTGTATAGGGCTTTTTACAATAATTATTGTTCCAAAGCAGCTTTACAAAAGGTGCATATCCTTAAAGTTAAGCTGTTGTGTATAGGGTGGACAGTGTACATTAGTGCTGGACAATATATATCATTTCAGCATCAATATCGCAATGTGTGAATCTGCAATAGACCATTTTGATGGATGTAAACAAAAACAATGGTCCCAACGTATTTCCTGTTTTACATTTTTAATTTCTATAGCTTTCAAGAATCCAAAAAGAGACACACATTGATAATGTTATGATAGCTGTTTTAACATCAAGTTATGATTGAATTGCCTCTTGTTACAGTTATGAAATAGTTTGATAACAAGCAGGAAATGTTCATGGGCCAATGACATGACCACATTGAAATGGTCTGTAGTCATATCGCAAGTAAATTTAACCCATTAGACACAAGACATTAAAAAGTTTTCTGCTTTAACAATTGGATTAGATTTGATTAATTGGGTTTATATATTTATACAATGAAGACACTGTTATTTTACATTTGATTATTGAATTTCTATATCTCAATACTGTTAGACTCCACCAAATAACATCGTGTTGTTTTTCATTTTTATCTTTGTTCTGTTGTTTTCATCTGTGCTTTAAAGGTCCCATGAAATAAGAAAAAAAAAGAATTGAGATATTACTCAGTCTGTTAGTTTTAAGAACATATATATGTTGGTGTGCTCCAAAACAGTGACTAAACGTGCGTTTAGGAGATATAAAACCAATATAAACAAGTAAAGATTGCAGTTTGTCACTTCCGTCTTAAGTTTTTTTTTTTTTTTCACGTCACCTCATACTTCACTTTCTCATTTGCTTTTCTTGTGATGCGCTTGAGCTCAACCACTCTCACTGGCAAAGCTGTGATAAAAACAAAATGCTATTGGCAGATTTTTTTTTAAAAGGGGAGGAGCTACTTGATGTCCAGACCTCTCTTCTTTTTTCAGTTGAGATTAAATCAAACATCGAATAAAAATGCACATTTCAAAGCTCCTTACTGGACCTTTAAATGATATTATTTTGTGTATTTTTGTATTCTTTTGTATATTTTATGCAGATGCACACCCCAACAGAATCATCATAATCAATGTAAAATTGTGATTGATGTTTTTCCAAATAGTCATCTTTCATATTCATATTGCAATATATATTGCAGAAAAATGAAATATCGCAATTGTTATCTATATTGTTTTTTCCAATATAGTGCAGCCCTAGTGTACATGCTTAACCTGTAGTGTGTCTTTAATCACTTTACATGTGATTTAATGTCATGTTCGTAAAAAAATGTTGTTCCAAAAATTAAGCTGCACAACTGTTTTCCTTGGTGACACGATGGCTCAGTGATTTAGCACTGTCGCCTCACAGCAAGAAGGTCGCTGGTTCAGTTGTCATTTCTGTGTGGAAGTGTGTTCGCGTGGGTTTCCTCCGGGTGCTCCGGTTTCCCCCACAGTCCAAAGACATGCACTATAGGTGAATTGGATAAACTAAATAGGCCGTAGTGTATGAGTGTGTGTGAATGAGTGTGTATGGATGTTTCCCAGTACTGGGTTGCGGCTGGAAGGGCATCCGCTGCGTAAAAACATATGCTGGAATAGTTGGCAGTTCATTCCACTGTGGCGACCTCCGATAAATCAGAGACTAAGCTGAAGGAATACGAATAAATGAATGAACTGTTTTCATCATTGATGTTTCAAATGTTTCTTGAGCATCAAATCTGAATTACGCTGAAACTGTGTCTTTGAAATACAGGATTAAAATTTATTCTAAAATAGATATAAAGAAGTTAAAAAAAATTATAATAACATTTTGCAATATTTTAAATTTTATTTTTAATACAGTAAAATAAATGCTGTATTAAATGCTGACCTATTCACACACATGCAGTTTCTCAACAATGGACTTCCAGCATTCTCCAGCCTCTGGCGCCTAGACTGCAGCTCTGCACAAGAAGTTTGGCCAGAGGAGAAATGGTCGTGCCCAACTGAGCGTGATTTCTCTTGAGGGTTTTTTTCCTTCACTTTCGTCAATGGGTGAAGTTTTGTTCCTCACCACTGTCACCACTGGCTTGCTTGGTTTGGGACTTGTGGAGCTGCGCATCGATGGATTTGCTCTTCAGTGTTTGGACTTTCAGCAGTGAAAATTAAACCACACTAAACTAACCTAAATTGAACTTCAATTTACTAGAACTTCTATGTTAAGCTGCTTTGACACAATCTACATTGTAAAAGCGCTATAGAAATAAAGATGAATTGAATTGAAAATGCAGCTTTTGTGAGCTTAAAAGACTTCTTTACATTTTTAAACATAATATTTAAAAAAATCTTACCAACCCCAAACCTTTGAAAGATAGTGTGTCTTATTGCACGATTTCTCTCTTTTTCTCTGGGTATATATATAAAAAAAGTGAAAAAAGGATTGCATTTCTTTAAAAAAAACAAAAACAAAAAAAACAATACACAAACAACATGCTATGTTATTAAAATGTGTATGTCAAACTGTGTGTGACTATTATTAATATTTTGATGTGCATACTCTGTCTTAGGACTGTAAGATGACTGAGTATAAGCTGGTTGTTGTGGGAGCAGGAGGTGTTGGGAAGAGCGCTTTAACAATCCAGCTCATCCAGAATCACTTTGTGGATGAATATGACCCCACTATTGAGGTACATGATGAAATTTACTGTGCATTCACTACACTATAATTAACGTGGGATTGCTAATTATTATTATTATTATTATTACATTTTCAAATAATGTTTTTTTATTTTTTTTTGCTTATGTTTAAAATGTAATTTATTGCTATGATGCTAAATTGTCACTCCAGTCTTTAGCGTCCCATGATTTTTAAGAAATAATTAATTTTTCTATTCTGATTTGGTGCTCAATCTATGTAATCTATGATACATTTGATGATACAAAAGATTTCATTTTCAAATAAATGCTGTTTATTTATTTTTTGTAAATGTATAAATGCCTTGATTATTTTTGAACAATTTAATGCATTGTTGCTGGCTAAAACAAGTATTAATTTCTTTCAAAAAGGTTTCTCTCTCAATTTTTGAAACTAGTGTACTTTTTTCATACTTGACATTTAACAATTTAATGCCTGACCACCTTTTGACATTTTTATTTGTTGTCAGCAGTGGTATAAAGTAAACAATTATGATAAGGTTGTCATAGTTAATGTTAGCTAATTCATATACTAACATGAGCAAACAAAGAACATTACATTGAATACAATATTTGTTCATTTTAGTTAATGAAATACAGTTGTTCATGTTAACTAACATTAACAAGCACGAATTTGGGTTTTAATAATGCATTAGTAAATGTTGAACTATGATTAATAAATGCTGTACATGTGTTCATTATTAGTTCGTGTTAGTAAGTACATTAACTAATGAAACCTTATTGTAAAGTGTGACCCAAATTACAAATACTTTACTGTAATTGAGCAGTTTTTCCACAGGAATTGTACTTTAAGTAGTTTATAAAATATGTACTTTGACTTTTACTTGACTATATTTATAGGTCTGTATTGGCATTTACTGTGTTTTTTCTTCAACCTGCAGTCACAAATTATTTTTGTTTATTTTATATATTTTTTTTAAAAACTTAAAGTTTTTTGTGATTAATAAGTACTCTTTACACCATTACTCTCATTTTTAACTTGAATACGATGTACAGTTGAAGAGTTATTAACCCTCCTGTATTTGTTTCCCCAATTTCTGCTTAACAGAAAGATTTTTTTAAACGCATGTCTAAACATAATAGTTTTAATAACTAATTTCTAATAACTGATTTCTTTTATCTTTGCCATGATGACAGTACATAATATTTTACTAGATATTTTTCAACATACTAGTGTTCAGATTAAAGTGCAGTAATTAGGCAAGTCATTATATAACAGTGGTTTGTTCTGTAGACAATCGGAAAAAACAATGCTTAAGGAGGCTATTAATATGACTGCTTTTATTAAAAACTGCTTTTATTCTAGCCGAAATAAAACAAATAAGACTTTCTCCTGAAGAAAAAATATTATAGGAAATACTGTGAAAAATTTCTTGCTCTGTTAAGCATCATTTGGGAAATATTTGAAAAAGAAAGAAAAAAAATCACAGGAGGGCTAATAATTCTGACTTTAACTATATGCATGCGTTGCTCTATTGTGTAGGTTGATATAATGATGAGAGCGTCCTGCAGATTTACAGTGGCGATCTTGTCTTTCCCTGCAGGACTCCTACAGGAAGCAGGTGGTGATTGACGGTGAGACGTGTCTGCTGGACATCCTGGATACTGCAGGTCAGGAAGAGTACAGCGCAATGAGAGACCAGTACATGAGGACAGGAGAGGGTTTCCTCTGCGTCTTCGCTATCAACAACAGCAAATCCTTCGCCGACGTGCATTTGTACAGGTCTGAGAACAGATTAAAGCCATTTCAGTTACATTGTTGGTTTGTAAGTTGTAGAAATGTATATACAACACCCACATTCAAAGTTTAAAGCAAGTATTTCACATTAAATAGGATTGTTCACTTCAATATATGATAATTTTTTTAAATGTAAAATATGTAATTTTTATTTATTATTTTTTGTATCATCTCTTATTGTTGTTGTTATTATGTAATATGTTTTTATTAGTGCTGGGCAAATATTAATCGTGATTAATGGCGTCCTAAATAAAAGTTTGTTTTGACATAATATGTGTGTGTGTATTATATATATTTATTATGTTTATGTGATAGACACATATATAAAAACAAAACTGTACAAAACAATTTTTTCTGCATAGATATTTAAATTTTTATATATATATATATATATATATATCTAAATATAAATAAAAAATTTCTCAAATATATGCATGCATGTCTGTATTTATATGTGCATAATGAATATACACAGTACACACACATATATTAAGTCGACAAACTTTTATTTTGGATGCGATAAATTTTTGCCCAGCGCTAGTTTTTATCTATATTAATATTGCCACGAAATAGATATAAGTTGCTGAAGTCCAGAGTCCACTTTTATTTATTGTTTTAATATTTTTTTTTATGTATGTGAGAATGCAGAATATTATATGTGCATACTATAGCCATGCCACCAAAGTTTTTGTTAGAAAAATCAATAAACACTTCTCACACATACATTTGCACTCATAGTTTGTCCACAAGTTTGCAACACTGACCCCAGACCATTGATTTCACATTAGGAAAGGAAATGGCAGAGACAGAACAGGAACCACTAACTATTCGAGATGTCACTTGTGAAAATGTAATAATATTACAAGTTTGTCTTTTAAAAAGGTGCATGTGGCAGCAGCTTAAACAGCTTTTGTTTCGTAAACAAAAATATCATGAGAACCCCAAATATAACAACCTCGCTATCACTGTAAAAAGTAACCTAAATCTGTGGTTTATATGGTATTTGTTATAAAAAAGTGTAGCCTAATGGAACTCAAAGAATTATTTGGTCAAATTTTTCCAGAAAACATTTTTGAAATGTATATTAATAATAATATATTAATATAAAAAGTCTAATGTAATACAACTTGTGCTTTTGTTTTTGTCTTTTTTTATGGTTTTCATTGTATTTATTATATTTGTATTATTCTAAATTGCTTTTGCCATGAAGATAGCCAATGAAGCTGACATGGCATTAAATAAAAGATATGAGATATGATATAAAATATGGTATGATAAGTAGCCTAATGACATATAGTATACAGTAAATACACATTCACAATAACTTATAAAACATTTAAGTCACAATAATGTGTTACAGTAAAATCATGGTTAATGTTGGTGAATTGTGGGCTGTGCTATGCGTTCAAGTATATGTACAGTAACATACACATAAGAAAAAATAGCTATACCCTGGGATTTTTGGATGAGAGATATTGTAAATGTGGTATATTTGTAGTATTATACTGTGAATAGTGCCTATAATACTGTGATGTACATTTCAGAGAGCAGATCAAGCGTGTGAAGGACTCTGATGATGTTCCCATGGTCCTAGTGGGGAACAAATGTGATTTGGCCAGGACTGTGGACACCAAGCAAGCTCAGGAACTTGCCAGAAGCTACGGCATTGAGTTTGTAGAAACCTCTGCCAAAACCAGACAGGTGGGCAAAGACAATTTTGTCAGATTTCGGGGCTTTCCAACTGGCATTAATATGTAATTTTAATGATCTTTCTAAAATGTTTAGCCGAGATGCGTTGCCAGTATTATCAGGTGTTTTAATGCAACTTTTATATCACTTGTTTACATTTTGATTTGGATTTTTTCCTTCTGTTTTGTCATGCTTTACATCACTTTTGTGGGAGTGTGACAAACAAGTGCAATTAAATGAATGAACTCATGTATTATGCTGCTTATAAATAAGTGGAAATGAAAAGGAGTCCATTATGCATGCTTTGGTACAGTTCAGTGAAGTAGCAATATCTTGTTGGGGTCCGCTGTCTCAGAACATGTAAAACTAATTGTGTATTTTGTGATTTACAGTTATGAATTCCATTATGGGACCTTAATTCTGCTCTGTTGGCTTTTGATGTTGAAAATGTAACTCTGCAGTATAAGATTGACTTTTATTGACATTTTTAGTTTGAAACAGTACATTGTTTAGGAAATAATAGGACTGTCCTGCTTTTATGGCCCGTTTCCACTGAGTGGTACAGTACGGTACGGGTCGGTACGGGTCACCATTATCAGGCTTGCGTTTCCACTGCCCGTACTGTGGCGTACGACAGAAAGTTTCAGTCAACGTCATTCTCGCTCAAGGAAATGTCAAAGTAAAGCTCTACGGGTCATTCGCAAATCATATGAGAAACACTTCTCACAAAACAGATGCTTTATACACATAAATACTTGTATAAATGTTCATTACTAACCTTTCTATGAACATGATTTGATTATAACTGCAGATCAATGATATAGCCCACTGTAACGTCAGCAATTATATAAAATAAATAAATAAATGCAACATATGAACACATACAGATCCTCACAGTCTCCGATATGATATATGATATGACAAACTACACACAGGATACATTTAGTCCTTATTTGGGTTCAAAAACAACACGCAACATATAGCCCGGTCAGTGCAAACCTCTCATCTTTATCTTTATTCTTCATCAGCACATGTAATCTCTGTTAGAAAGTAATTCCGTGTTCATAATAGTCCAAAAGGTGATTATAATAGTTTAATATGGCAGTTTGTTCATGTTTTAGGTTGCTGAAACAATCATTTGCTCCCTTGTTTTGTCTGGCTTCTTCTTTGTTTTTTCGTGCGTCAGTCTTGCGTTTGTCCGTTTCTGAAAGGATCGGATGTCAGAAGCACTTAAATAATCACACGCACGTTATTATCATCAGCTCAAGAAGTTTCTTATTTCAAATATAGATGCGCGGCGAGCGCAAGCAAAGGGTACCCAAAAAGTGGTACGGTACGGTTCGCTTTTAGGTACCTTTTGACAGTGGAAACGGCCATAAAAGCGTACCGAACCATACCATACCACTCAGTGGAAACGGGCCATAAATGACCGCAGAAGGCTTTTTTTATTAAATGAACTCTAAGGACATTTTTAGCAAAGTGTTGCCGTAGAATTTTTATCATGTGTTAACACTAAAAATCGTATTGAATTTATGTATTCATTTGTTAGTTGTTTTTAATTGTATATTTATTAACTAAATGTTTTTGCCATGAAAAAAAGCCTTTTTTTGCTGACATGGCATTAAATAAAAATTCATCATTATCATCATAAGAAATAATATATAGAGAATTAAGTCCGTAAAAATAGAAAAATGACTGTCAGTTTTATTACCAGGATTTTCTTCCATAATTACAACACAAACCCAGACATCATTTTATAAAAGTCACTTTTTCCAACTTTTCAACATCAAATGTTGTTGGAGGAAAGATCAATGCCCCATAATGCAATTCCAGGTAAAAAACAAAACAAAACGTAAATCTCAAAATACGAAAAACTGTTCACTTGCAGATATTTCTAAGTGTATATTTTTGGAAGAATTTTTCATTACATGAGCATTTGTATTACAATAGTTGTCCAACTGCATGTGTTTTAGGCTGCCTCTGGAATTTTCGACCTCAATTACTTATGTTGTGTTGTCCACTTGTGATCGGATTGACAACAAATGTATCTTAATGACACATAGTTGTTTGTAGCTCCACCCTCTTTTGAAAAGAGTACAATCTCATTTGAATTTAAAGTGACAGTCACCAACACAGCACAATATAGATCACAGCCTAAAAGGGACCGTTTCAAAGAGTTATAAAACATTATTTGTGTGGTATTTTGAGCTGAAACTTCACATACACACTCTAGAGACATCAGAGACTTATTTTACATCTTGTAAAAAGGAACACAATAGGTCCTGTTTTTAAAGTGTTATATAAATAAGTGAAATGTAACCAGGTGTACACGTGCCCTATGAAATTGCTTAAGTTTAATTCTGTTTCAATACCAAAGCTTAGCCTGCAGCTTTATGTGTACCATATATTATGTTGAGAAAATATCCTTTATTAATCCTCCGTGTTCTGTTTTCCAGGGAGTCGAGGATGCTTTCTACACCCTTGTCCGTGAGATCCGGCATTATCGCATGAAAAAGCTGAACAGCAGAGAAGACAGGAAGCAGGGCTGTCTGGGCGTGTCCTGTGAAGTCATGTGACCGCACTGTCTCCCCCTTTTGTGTTTGTGTTTTTTGGAAGCAGTTTGTTGAGCAGGCAGCTGGAAGCCTCATGACCGTGTGCATGCGCAGATTTTGCCCTCTGCTGGCTGAAAGGGATTAATGCACAACTGGTCATCTTTCCCGGTTGGCCTGCTGTTATATATATATATAAATGAGGCCAATGGACATTACGTGTTTTAACCGAGGCTTAGTACTTAGGTTTTTCCCTCTTCCTTTGGAAGAACAACTTAAAACGGGCATTGAGATTGGGCATTGGATGATTCTTCATTCTCTTCTGACCCCTTATAAACATAAGATCAAGCACATTGGCATTGATGGAAATAAATTCAAAATTGCAAAAGGATGCATCTAAAAAAAACATATTCGTGTCACGTTTCACCCCAAAATCAGAAGGATTTTTTTTTTTTCATAATTTATCACATTTGACCCTCAAATTCTCATTTCTCAATTCTCAATATTCTCTTCTTTTAATAGGCATCAATTAAAAGCAAAACCTACTACTGTGATGCTTAAATATGAATATATTATCTCCTCATTAACATAATGATAATTGAGAAGGAAATGTGCTTCATTGCCAATCATCATTTGACACAAAAACACCACAATGCAAAAAAATTTCAGACACCCAAAAATATACACAATATCATTTCAGATTAATTATTTTGATTTTAGGATAAAATTTGGAGCTGTTCTTTGCAGGGTTTTTTCACCCTAGAATGTTTTACAATACATCTATATATCCAGAAGGAGAAGAAACTCTTTTTCAAGTCATTTAGTTCAGGATTTAATATAATTTATGACTGTCATCTTCTCAGAAATTTTAAAGGCCTCAGAAGAGAACGAGTGAAATGCCCTTTAATCTTAATCCACAGGTTCAATGCTCAGGAATACTGTGAACACAGAACTTCTTCAAAAAAGTGTGGAATTTTTTTTTTTTCATGGTAGCCAAAGAGTTTTAGCATTTACTTATACCATTTTTAGATACACTTGCTCTAGAGTTTCACCTTCTTTGCTCTCAGATGATAACTGTATATATTGATATATAATACTTAATGATTTGGTTTAGCTGCAAAAAATTGGATTAGATTTTAAGCGTAGGGTTGTGATGAATTTTTACTTTTAAGGGCCTTTTAAATCATGGTGCTGCTGGTGTTCATGCCAAATCTGTGTGCCGCCTTCTGTGTCCTATATAGCATGACATCTTTTAGCTCATATTAATGTCTTAAATCTTCCAACAAAAGAGTTTTTCTTGGAAGTGCAGCTGATCAGAGAAATGGTTGTTGCATTGTTTCCATGCCTGAGGTCTCCTCTTGAGAGCCGCTGAAGGTTCCCAGGAAGTTAAAATGATCTTTCTTGTTGACTATCATGTTATTTATATGGCATTTGTCTGAAACTGTGCCTGATTTCATTGAGAATGAAATCTGCAATGTGTCCTCGTTATTATTCATACTGCGGTTGCGTTTGGCCTTCTGTCCTCACACTAACAGAGGCAAGATGTTTGCTAGAAAATACAAACTAAGTTTGCCATTACGATAACAAATCCTTTCTCCTTTTTTTTAACTATATAGTGACTTGTTTTTTTTTTGTATGTTTGTTTTGCTGTTTTAGCACACTTTATCAGTACCGCAGACTTTCTTTAATCAGAAAATCATGTGAAAACAAGCATTTCATGTCTTTTTTGGGGGAATGGGGGACTATACATGTGTAACAGATGTGCCTACCATATTACAAGAAGTTTAACCAGTAAATTAACTGGAATCTGACCCTACAGTGTGTGCTTGTCTGACGTTTGCATGGATGTTTATATTTGTTTACGCAGGAGCCAAACATTATGACCACCTGCCTAATATCCTGTTGGGTTTTTCTGTGTTGCCATAACAGTGCTGATAAAAACCTTGGACCCTGTAAAACCCCTGAAGGGGTCTTAAGGTATTTGGCACCAAGATGTTAGCAGCAGGGCTCAAGTAAGAACACATTGGACCCTGAGGCTATAGCAAACGCAAGGGCCACATATATTTTATTGTGACACCAATGTATCTTCCGTTGTAGGGCTGTGCGATTTGGGGAAAATATCTAATTGTGAATTTTTTTTTTTTCTTACAGATATTGCAATTTCCATTTGATTTGCGATTTAATTTTGTAGTCAAGCTTCAGCTCAATATTCTGTATCGTAGCTTCTTACTGCTAAAATGCAGTGAGTGTTAGTTAAAAAAAAGGAACTGAAAATATATTAACTAACTCCAAATTTTATTCAAATTTGTTTATAAATACAGACCTATTCCGTAGTCTTTCATATCTTAGCATTTTTATTATTCTTATTATTTATAATTAGCAAATAAATTTTACATTTTCTACTGTACAATTTATTTTTAATTATATATTCTATTTTTTAAAAGTAGGCCTACAAGCATGCAGAATATAATACGTCAATTGCATAATGAACTTCATATTTTTATGTTTTAATGCCCCAGATCATTACAGTCATTTTTATCATGGGCCAATGTAAATATTTATTAAAATGTTTGCTTTCCAGCTGGTTCAGTTAGACTTAAGCCATAACCGATTCTGTTTACCCAAGATAGATACTCCACATGATGGACATTTAGACAACTCACAAACAGTGTTAAAATGGTCATCATGGTCACAACGAGCTTGGTTAGCCTACATTTGATTGTGTGGTACTCACGGTGGGGCTGAGATACAGGGCAGGCCTGGAGAAAAATAGGGTAGCTGGTCACCCTATTGGTGGGCTTAAATGGGGCTATTCAAAATTCTGATTGGGCTCCAACCATGGCCGGATTAAGAACACATTGGGCCCTGGGGATGTAGTAAACTCAAGCCCCCCTTTACTTTATTGCCACACCAAAGTATCTTCTTTGATACTTGATAAACATTTTTTGGGGCTATTATTATTATTAATTTGCTAAATGTTCCTTGGCACAGAGCGTAACATCACTACCAGTGTTGATTCGGCTCTGGTTAGCAGCATCTCTCAGGTTTTGAGGTGCCACCAGTGTAGATCAAAATTGTTGGTTCATGCACAACTGTGGGGTCTCAAAAGGATTGTTCACCCAAAACTACATATTTACTCAAGTTTTTGGTGAACAATCCTTTTGAGACGCCACTGTCCTCAGGTGGTTTCAAATGTTTATGGGTTTTTTTTTTTCTCTTGAGCCATCTCCACTAGATAGCCACATTGTCAATATGTTGTGTGCCTGGTCTGTAATAGTGGTATACAGTCAAACAAAAACTTATTAGGACACCTTCAACATTGTTTACATTATCACAGTTTATTGCTGTAGATTAATAGATTAGAAAATGAGCTATAACTATTAAAAAGGTCACATACTGTTTTTCTTTGCCAATTCATTTTAAGTGACTCAAATCATATTTTTCAGACTTAGTCATGTCTTAACATTTTTTAACCCTTTAAACTGCTGCCTGCTGCTATATACTTTGTGTTGTTGTTCTGCTGAACGCAAACGAAGGTATTTGAAGAAATATCAATAACCAAGCAGATCTTGCCACCCATTTATTACCATAGTATTTATTTTTCCAACTATAAGTACTTGTTACTAGTAATTGGGTGGCAAGATCTGTGTGGTTATTGAAGTTTCTCAAAATACCTTCCTTTTATCTTCAACAGAGCAAAGACGTTTATGTAAATTATGACAGAATTAAAATTTTGGGGTGAACTATTCATTTAAGATTCAGTTCTATCAAGTTTATTTGTATAAAGCTTTTCACAATAGTTATTGTTTCAAAGCAGCGTCACAAAAGGTGCACATTACTGTATTACAATTAAAATCAGAAAGGTTAAGGTTATTAGTTACCATAAAGTAATTAGTTGCTAATTACTTTAACTAATTAACTAGTAACTAATAGCTTTTAACAGTTAAAGTTATTATATGTAAGCATAATTATCCTGCAGTTATATAGTACAGTGTTTCTCAACCACGTTCCTGAAACACCAGCAGCTCTGCACATTATCCATGTCTTCTTAACCAAACACGCCTGATTCAGATCATCAGCTCATTAGTGGAGACTGAAAGACCTGTAATGGGTGTGAAAGACAGAGGAGACATCTAAAACATGCTGTGTTGGTGGTCCTCCGGGAACGTGGTTGAGAAACACTCATGTATTATATAGATGGTGACATCTATATACTAATATGTGGGCTTGTTATGAGAAACAATGATATTCGCTTCATATTTGACTACATAATGTTTTGGCTCATTCGTGAATGTGTGTGTGTGTGTCTGTGTACGAGTACACTTGCATAATATCCCATCACTTGTCACCTGAAACTGTCAGCCAGTTAAAACTTAAAATAGAGTTGAACACAGAACCAATCCCCTCATATCCAGTGCGGGTACACGGCTCCAGTTACACCGGGCAACTGCTGCTTGATATTGGGCTGGCCCAGTGTCTGGCTACACACTTCCCTGCTACCGAGGAGCAGTGTCGGACCGGCCAGCTTTCCACAGGAAGAGTGATAGTGTCACGAGCCCACAGCCAACATGCCCAAAGTCGCTGTGCCCGGTGAGTGTCTACTCACCACCTGCATTAACACAACATTTTGTATATCATCATAAGTATACATATCTATATTTATTCATGCTATAATATGCATATCATAATTTAAAGTCATAGTTCACTCAAAAGTCCTGTCATAATTTGCTTGTTTAAAACCTATTTGACTTTCTTTTTTGTTGAACACAAAAGAAGATATTTTGAAGAATGTTGGAAACCTGTAACCATTGGCTTTAGTAATTGTTTCTCCTACTATGGAAGTCAATGGTTACAGATTTAAGCTTTCTTCAAAATACTTTTTCGTGTTCGACAACAAAAGAAAAAGTTGTAAAGGTGAATAAATAGTGAGGTCATTTTTATTTTTGGGTGAGCTATCCCTTTAATTGAAGAAAATACAAGCTGTTGCATAAGCTCTGATTGGTGCCTCTGAAAGTGTAATCTAGGGATGGGAGTGTTTGAATATTACTGATCAACTCTTAGAAGTGTGTACAACAAATATGCTAGCCAGGGTAAGCATATTTTTTTACTCTGGTGTTGATAATGTATGCGAATATCTTTAGGTACTTTTATTTAAAGAATACATGGAGCAAACAGTTGAACACCTCTGACATTTTACATTAACACTGACTGACATTAACACCCGTGATGGATTCATTTGTGCGGTTTATATAAATATATGCGCTCTTGAAAGTGATAGTGAAGATTTTTATGCACACAGGAGTTCTCACTTTTGCATTTGGCTACTGTTGAAGACAGTGTTTGGTTTGACTCCATCAGGGAGGATTATGAGTTATGACTTATTACAGCATGTGGAGGGCGTGCTTGAAAATGCAAGAGACCCTTTTTTAGTCAGCAGATTCTAGTGGCTCAAATGTCATGCTGGTTTTTGACATGCCGTAACTCACTTAAAGTTTATTTTTACATTATAAATGTTTGTCCAGTGGGGTTTTTAAGCTCCTGTGTGAACAGCTGTGGTAGTACAGTTACTTACACCTTGCAGAATGTGAATAATTATATATCAATGCGTAAACTCGTACGTTAAAACACAGATTTTGCAAGGTGTATGCATTCAGACTGATTATGTTCTATTAAGTAAGATGTTGGGTTGAGTTCAGACTCGCATTGGTAGACATGCTGCTTTCCATGTGCAAGCTAAGAATAATCTGAGTTTGCAGACTGTGATTGGATATCAGTCGCTGATATCATCAGGATTAAAAACAGAAACACTGTCGTTTTGAGCAGGCCATGTTCTGACTTCGCTTCAGAGAGGATAAGACAGCGTCATGAACACGTGATTATTGATTTCACACCCATGTAAATGACCCTACTCTGTTCGACATGATGTGCATTATTTCAGACTCATTTGCATGCAGCCTTTATAATACAAAAGAACTCTGTTTATTGTGATTTTTAGCCAGTTGCTGAAGAATTTTACATGATTTTTTACATTATTTTACATGATTTTTGTGTATGTTCTCAGCAAAACACAAGAGTTCAAGCAAATAATGCCATAACTTTTGTCATTTTAGGCCACGAACACGCACACATGCCTCTACAAAATCCTGGAGAGACTGAAAAGTCTCATCCTCGTCCAGTAGACTAAAGCTTTTGAATAAATATAAGATCTCAATTTATTTGGATGTATTTCAGTGACCAAAAAGCATTTTCAAGCCATGCACATCCTTTTTTTTTCTAAGAAATACAAACTTGAAAGGGTGTTGAGTATGAACTGGTATGGGAAATTTAGAAAGTATCCCGTACCAGAGTGTATACAGTGCTTAGCAAAAATGAGTACACCCCCTTTTGAAAAAATATTTTTATCAATTCCTCAGTGAATATAGCTCATATGTTTTGCTGTATTTAAACAATTATTTTTTTGCATTTAAAATTTCCAGTTTATTGAAATGTTATAATATTTTTTCTGAACATTTAATTTAGGTTTACTCATTTTTGGATTGTGATCTTATGATTTTTTGTTAGTTTCCAGTTTAGTCTTCAGTACTGATTAATCTAATGTATATGCACAAATATATTATTGTAAAGCATCCTGTAGAAAATATACATTTGAAAGAGAGATCTGTGAGAGGTGTACTCATTTACGATGAGCAGTGTATACTGCTCACAAATTATTGTAGCACATTTATTGTGTCATCAGAATTTAGCCACTTAATATATAAAATAAATGCTTTGTTTGTGTGTGACCGTGACTCTTCTTTGCCCCTCTCCACATGAATCCCGTCCCATGTTACTAACCATAGCAGAAGAGAAGAGTAAGTATTGGCTGAAATCGAAGCCGGATGATTGTTTGTGTTTTGAAGGGGCATTGAGCATGAGCTGGTATGGGGATTTTAGAAAGCATCCCATACCGTAGTATCCAAAAGATATGCCATGAAATTCCAGGTGGATACACTTTGTGTGATTTTTATTTATTTTTATTTTTATTTCAGAATCTGAGTTATGGGATGAATATTATTTAGTATAGAAGTGTTTATTTGTTTTGTGGTCATGATCCATGACATTGTAGGGGGGGATTTTGGTACCAGTCAGTCGCTATCGGAGCATTAGTTGTCAAAATTCTGATGTCATTTCCTGTTTTGAGTTCAATTTAAGCCAGGGGTGTCAAACTTAGTTCCTGGCGGGCCGCAGCCCTGCACAGTTTAGTTCCAACCCTGCCCCAATACACTTACCTGTAGGTTTCAAACAATCCTGAAGGACTCAATTAGATTGATCAGGTGTGTTTAATTAGGGTTGGAACTAATCTGTGCAGAGCTGCGGCCCTCCAGGAACTCCAGGAAGTTTGACACTTGTGATGTAAGCAGACTTGTAAGCATAGGAATTACATATTACAAACTTTGATTCAAATTTAAAAACAGGTCCTCAAAAATTTGAGGAAAGATGAGGGAAAGAACATCTCATGAAGCATTGCAAATAATACAATCAAAATAAAAATGGACTAAATATTTATTTTGGTGTGATTTGTTTAATGTAACTCTGATTGGTGGTATTTTCTGTACAGCGTCATGGGTAATGTAGTTTTTTTGATGAACTGAAACTGATGAAAAAAGGACATATACAGTCGTGGCCTAAAGTTTTGAGAGTTACATAAATATTGGAAATTGGAAAAGTTGCTGCTTAAGTTTTTATAATAGCAATTTGCATATACTCCAGAATGTTATGAAGAGTGATCAGATGAATTGCATAGTCCTTGTTTGCCATGAAAATTAGCTTAATCCTGAAAAAAACTTTCCACTGCATTTCATTGCTGTCATTAAAGGACCTGCTGAGATCATTTCAGTAATCGTCTTGTTAACTCAGGTGAGAATGTTGACGAGCACAAGGCTGGAGATCATTATGTCAGGCTGATTGGGTTAGAATGGCAGACTTGACATGTTAAAAGGAGGGTGATGCTTGAAATCATTGTTCTTCCATTGTTAACCATGGTGACCTCCAAAGAAACGTGTGCAGCCATCATTGCGTTGCATAAAAATGGCTTCACAGGCAAAGAAATTGTGGCTACTAAGATTGCACCTAAATCAACAATTTATAGGATCATCAAGAACTTCAAGGAAAGAGGTTCAATTCTTGTTAAGAAAGCTTCAGGGCGTCCAAGAAAGTCCAGCAAGTCTCCTAAAGAGGATTCAGCTGCGGGATCGGAGTGCCACCAGTGCAGAGCTTGCTCAGGTATGGCAGCAGGCAAGTGTGAGTGCATCTGCACGCACAGTGAGGCGAAGACTTTTGGAAGATGGCCTGGTGTCAAGAAGGGCAGCAAAGAAGCCACTTCTCTCCAAAAAAAACATCAGGGACAGATTGATCTTCTGCAAAAAGTATGGCGAATGGACTGCTGAGGACTGGGGCAAAGTCATATTCTCCGATGAAGCCCCTTTCCGATTGTTTGGAAAAAGGCTTGTCCGGAGAAGAAAAGGTGAGCGCTACCATCAGTCCTGTGTCATGCCAACAGTAAAGCATCCTGAGACCATTCATGTGTGGGGTTGCTTCTCATGCAAGGGAGTGGGCTCACTCACAATTTTGCCCAAAAACACAGCCATGAATAAAGAATGGTACCAAAACACCCTCCAACACCAACTTCTTCCAACAGTCCAACAACAGTTTGGTGAAGAACAATGCATTTTCCAGCACGATGGAGCACCGTGCCATAAGGCAAAAGTGATATCTAAGTGGCTCGGGGACCAAAACGTTGAAATTTTGGGTCCATGGCCTGGAAACTCCCCAGATCTTAATCCCATTGAGAACTTGTGGTCAATCCTCAAGAGGCGGGTGGACAAACAAAAACCCACTAATTCTGACAAACTCCAAGAAGTGATTATGAAACAATGGGTTGCTATCAGTCAGGATTTGGCCCAGAAGTTGATTGAGAGCATGCCCAGTCGAATTGCAAAGGTCGTGAAAAAGAAGGGTCAACACTGCAAATACTGACTCTTTGCATAAATGTCATGTAATTGTCGATAAAAGCCTTTGAAACATATGAAGTGCTTGTAATTATATTTCAGTACATCACAGAAACAACTGAAACAAAGATCTAAAAGCAGTTTAGCAGCAAACTTTGTGAAAACTAATATTTGTGTCATTCTCAAAACTTTTGGCCACGACTGTACAATCAATTGACAACCTCACAGCTCTTTTAACAATGTTCTCCATAGGGAATTATATTTTTAACAACTAAAAATAAAATTCCCTATGGAGAAGGTGAATGGAGTTTTTACTTCCGAGGGACCAAAATCTATCCACGATCTAAAATGATCATGGAAAAGTGAACAATAACAAATAATACCATTTATGTGAGGAGAAGTGTTTGTGAAAAACCAACGCTATCTCACTTCGTGACTTTTTGATTTAGTGGCTAATTCATATGAATTCGTAGGGGAGCGCGGGGCACAAAGTAACGCGGGGTAAAATGTAACACGGAGTTTTAAGGTAGCCTATTTGCTCAGGGTTAAACATGACATGCTTTCGAAGTTTTCTCCACAGTGTCGGCAGACGTCTTCCTGCCAATTATTGAAAAAGTTTGGCGAAATTTGGATGATAAACACAGGAGAAACCATTTTTGCAGCATTAAAGTGTTTTTTATTATACCCTATATTTTTTTTATGTAAGAATCTGTGAAAGTTAGTAAAATCTTATATTGACATAGAGGGGTTAGTTGTAATAAGGTGTTACAAATAAGCCACACACTGTTGGACACCAGTTAAACTAACAAAATAATTTTTTAATTTTGAGTGTAATGTTGGGCACTTTTTAAATAAAAAATGTTTTTTAATAGAAAAATATGTATTTTTTTGCAAATAAATGCATTATATAATAATGGATAATAATGCAAATAAATCCAAATGTGTTTATCCAATAGATAAACAAATACACATGCTGTGCTATGTACTATTTAAAGTAAACTGAATTTAAATTAATTGTGTGAAATCTGACTATATACATGTTACAACTAACCCTCTGTCTGTTACAACTTGCCTCACAGGTGGGGTAAATAGTAACATTTTTACTCCTCACACTTGTGCAATAGTGCACAGAAACCATAGGTCTGGCGATCTTACTTTCAGTGCTCATTTGTCATGTGTTGTTGGTAAAAAAATATGGTTTGTCTAACCCCGTTACTTTGTTCATTATTTGGCCAAAACCAAAAAGTGTTACTTTGTGCCCTGCTCTCCCCTACAGTCTCATTCGTACACTTTAATATGATTTGCTCATTCCCCAATGACGGTTGTCTGGGTTTAGGGGTGGGGTTTGATGCCATGCCTCCTTTTAAAAATCATACACTTTCGTACGACTGAATACTATTTAGCCACTAAACTGACAAACCATAAAATACTTGCGTTTCCTCGTGAGATCAGGCTGGTAAAACTGTTTGTGAAATGTCAAGCCTTGTTTACGTTCTAAGTTCTTTTTTGTCTATCATAAGCATGTTTTTTCATATAAATTTTCCCCCCATTCAACTTTACCCATCAATAGTCATTTCAATGGTTTATATTCACATTATATTATGATATTACTCTTCATCATTACTCTTGCTCTACGTGATGCCTGCAGTACTCTTTTATTTTAGAGTCTTTTATTACGGATTATTTTGTCTTTTAGTCCGGCATGTGATCTCTGAAATGTGAGTGTTTCACTTACTAACTGAGTCTAACCTATAACCTCCTTCTCTTTTCAATGTTTCGGATCTTCCTCGCTCACTTTGGTGGCATGAATGATCAGAAGGGAGTAAGTATAAAGAGACTCATCGAAGACCAATGAAAACATGCTTCAGCGTGACAAGATCATGACAAAATGTTAATCTGTGTGTTTTAGTCATTTGTTTGTTAGGTGAAAGTGTACAGCGGGGTCCAAAATTGTTGAGGAAAATGTAAACCAAAGCAATGACAATTGTTTTCAGTTCAATAATCATGGCAATTTGTTTAACTGACATTTAAAATAACAAGAAAGTCTAAAAATGTTGTTCAACTTTTCACAGAAGTGCAATTTATAATCAAAAATAAAAATGTATTCAACATTTTGTACCCCACTGCAGTTCATAAGCAAACAGATAATTATATTTAGTAGTTTTGGTTCAAATTGGTGATATCTGTGCATGCAATATGATTTTTCAAAGCTTTTAAGATGTAGAGGATCAAAGATGCACAATTTTGATGGTTGTGTCAAATAAAATTTACTTAATACATATTAAATGTGATTAGTTTCTTAAACATAATATTTTATGTCATCAAATGACTCTTGTTCTAAAAATGACAGACAAGATAACATATATGCCATATAAATATTTTAGATAAAAATTTTAACAGTTTAGTGGCAGGTTGTTTTTTTTGCTAAGAAAATAAAATAAAACTGGAGGCATTGTAATACAACAGGGGATTAAAATGAAATGCAGGCCCTTATATTATCCTGTCTCTATTCTATTCAACATTTCTAAGTTATGCTGTTGTCAGTTGATGATGCTTGTCTTGGCTTAATCAATTTTGTTCATCTCATGCATGCTGGGAGATTTTGATTAATTGCTGCTAGCGGTCAAAGTGACTCAGTAGTTGAGTCATTCTGAAAAAGTGCATTACTTCTACCAAAAGCATGCCCAAGATCAACAGTGTCTCAGTAATATATGACAACCAGTCAGATGTTTTATAGAAATACAATTTGCTTATGTTTTACTGATTAGGTTGGATTTTACAGAGTATAAAATTTAATTTGGCTAGACCATAAAACATTTGGTCTCACTTGATGCATCTTAACAGCTTTTGTGCTTTTTAGACCTGAGTTATCACACATGAAAAAAAATACTGTAGTAATTTATTTTAAGTACTACAGTGTTTTTAACCCATGCTATAGTAAAGTATACTATATATATATATATATATATATATATATATATATATATATATATATATATATGTATAGCATTATGCATATGTTAATGAATGCTACAGCATACTATATCCTTGCGAACTGCTAAATGACTATATATATATAAGTAGTATAACTACTTTTGTTTTTTGTTTTTCTACAGCAAACCTTTAGCATTGTAATATACTGTACCCTATAGGCCTAGTTGTAGAAAACTTATTACAGTTTTGAGTATTTAACATTGTATCACCTATAGAATTACTCATTCAAGTAGCCTGCTTTACCACAGTATGGTTCGAAAACACTATACTATTTACTTTAAGTTACTATAGTTAATTTTTCATTTGTGATGTTCTTGTTTTTGTTGTTTTGCATTAGTGCACCCCTCTCTCATTTAAGAGTTCACTACAAAAAAATTTAATTATGTTATTAATTAGCTACTCACCCTCATGAAGTTTCAAACCCAAGAAATCTTTGTTCGAGCACAAATCAAGATATTCATTCATTTATTTTATTTTCGGCTTAGTCCCTTTATTAATCTGGGGTCGCCACAGCAGAATGAACCGCCAACTTATCCAGCATATGTTTTACGCAGCGGATGCCCTTCCAGCCGCAACCCATCACTGGGAAACATCCATACACACTCATTCACACACATACACTACGGACAATTTAGCCTACCCAATTCACCTATACCACATGTTTTTGGACTTGTGGGGGAAACCGGAGCACCCGGAGGAAACCCACGCGAACACGGGGAGAACATGCAAACTCCACACAGAAACGCCAACTGACCCAGCCGAGGCTCGAACCAGCGACCTTCTTGCTGTGAGGCAAACGTGCTACCCACTGGGCCACTGTGCAGCCCATCAAGATATTTTATGTGATTTTATTTTATATCTACCTGGACCTCAGACAGCAGAAGGTACCAAAAACAAATCCTCAAAACAAACCATATGCCTTCAGTGGTTCAATCGGATTATTATCAAGCAACGGGAATACACACATAGCACAAAAATAATGACTTAATTCAACAGTTTCTTCTGCTCAGTGTCAGTATAGGGCTCGCGTTTACGTGTACGCCTCTGATTTGTTTCAAACAGAAAAAAAAGTTGCGCGTGGGCATCCGGGAGGATAGGCTATATCACTGACACAAGAGAAGAAACTGCTGAATAAAGACGTTATTTTTGTTTTATGTGGACACAATAGTATTTGATAATATTCCGATTGAACCGCTGAATGATATGCTCTGTTTGGAAGATGTTTTCTGGTATTTTTAGGATGAGAGATCTCTTAAATCTTCACCTAAAATATCTTAATTTGTGTTTTGAAGACGAATGAAGTTTTTAGGGGTTTGAAAACGACATGAGGGTGAGTAATTAATCAAATAATTTAAATTTTTAGGTGAACTTAGACTTAACTTAAGTTGGATTAAAACCAGTGTGATATCCTCCATTTTGTTGTCATCAGAGACGGATGAGCGCACGCGCGCAATCGCAGAGCGTGTTTTTGCTTCAGAGACCAAAGATGAAGATGTGCGTGAGGAAATCTCGATGTTTGATGTGGCAGACGACTGTCCTATTCTCAACCAGGAGCTGGCACAGCACGTAGCCGATCATGATGATGAAGAGAAGCGGTCAGTGCACATGACACAATTATCTAACTCATAATTATATATATATTATATATATATTTCCTCAAGATTTTTGATGTTGTGACATTGCATTGTCAGTTTTTTGCCAACATTGTGATAGATTTTGGTAGGCTTTAAAAAGCACCAATCACTTTAAAAGCAATGGATTTACTTAATAAAAAAAAAAAAGAAGTAAATAATCACCTTTTTACAGTAAGAATCAAATTCAGAAAGAATATGCAAAAGATACTAAAAAACAATATTTCAACCTTAGAAGTAAATACAGAATGAGGGGGAAAAAACTACAAAAGAAAATGTAGTAGTGTTTGGTTTATTTTTCAACTGACTTGTTGTTTTTTATTCTTACAATTGTTTTTGAAAAATGTATACTTATAACTAATCAAACCCTATCTTTTACCAAACCCCACGCAGTAAGAAATATCTCAGCCGCTCTCACCCCCTGCTCGAGGACAAACCAACCTATTTGGAGGTTCCTCTTTTCCAGAGAGTGTCCATTACTGGTGACTATGCTGCTGGGGTACGTTCCCATTGATGTCTTTCAGGAACTGACTGGCACATTCAGATATTATGCAAATTTCTGATTTATATACTGCTCTTTATCAAAAAGGAAAATTCTGTTATTAATTATTCTCATGGCGATGCGGTGGCGCAGTGGGTAGCACGATCGCCTCACAGCAAGAAGGTCGCTGGTTCGAGCCTTGGCTGGGTCGGTTGGCATTTCTGTGTGGAGTTTGCATGTTCTCCCCATGTTCACGTGGGTTTCCTCCGGGTGCTCCGGTTTCCCCCACAAGTCCAAAGACATGCGCTATAGGTGAATTGGGTATGCTAAAATTGACCGTAGTGTATGTGTGTGAATGAGTGTGTATGGATGTTTCCCAGTGATGGGTTGCAGCTGGAAGGGCATCCGCTGCGTAAAACATATGCTGGATAAGTTGGTGGTTCATTCCACTGTGGCGACCCCAGATTAATAAAGGAACTAAGCCGAAAAGAAAATGAATGAATGAATGAATAATTATTCTCATTTTGCTCCTAATCCCTAAGACCTTTGTTCATCTTCGTAACACAAATAAAGATATTTTAGATAAAACCCCAAGAGCTTTCTGATCCTCAATATAGTGTCCCGAGACCAAATAAATTGTCAAAACATTCAATGTGAATTGAATTGTTTAGACTGTAACGAAGCTCCAAGAACACATTTGTGCATCAAAAAAAAAACTGTAAAAAGACTGTTTGTCTTTGTCCTCCATGTCAGATTAAAGGAAAAGTTCACACCAAAATAAAAATTTTCTCAACATTTACTCACCCTTCACTTTTTTTCAAACTAGTTTGAGTTTCTTACTTCTGTTGAACCCAAAAGAAGATATTTTGAGGAATGGTGGAAACCTGTGACCATTGACTTCTATAATATTTGTTTTTTCCTACTATTATCAATGGTTACAGGTGTTCAGCTTTCTTCATAATATCTTCCTTTGTTTAAAAGAAGAAAGAATCTCATAAAGGTTTGGAAACATGTGAGGGAAAGTAAATAGTGAGTCAATTTTCATTTTTGGGTGAACTATCCTTTGAAGGTGCATGTTTATAAGCAATACAATGCTTTGCTTACTATAATGGTAAATTCAAACAAAGTTGTTTTTGCAGGGTTTTTCTTGGCCACTTTTTCTTGAAGCTCTGTATGATTACAGTTGAACCACTGAAGTCACATGAAATGTTTTGACTATGTTTTTGGCTCCTTTTCCTTTGGGACACTTGCTATCTATGAAGGATGAGAGAGCTCTCAGATTTCTTCTAATTTATCGAAATTTGAGTTCTGAAGGTGAATGAAGGTCTCAGGGGATTGAAACAAAATAGGGCTGCACAATATATCGAAAAATTATTGTTATTGCGATAATAGTATTTGCAATATTCATTTTAAAAGTTTAAATAAATTACTTTTTTAGGGGTGCACCGAAATGACAATTCTACCAAGTAGGTGCTGTTCTGCTTTTGGCTAGAAGTGAAGTGAAGTGAAGTGAAGTGAAGTGAAGTGAAGTGTAGTGTGGCCAAGTATGGTGTCCCATACTTGGAATTTGTGCTCTGCATTTAACCCATCCAAGTGCACACACACAGTTAGTGAACACACACATACCGTGAACACACACCCGGAGCAGTGGGCAGCCATGCTGCGGCGCCCGGGGAGCAGTTGGGGGGAACGGTGCCTTGCTCAAGGGACTCACCTCAGTCGTGGTATTGAGGGTGGTGGAGAGTGCTGGTCATTCACTCCCCCCACCCCCAATTCCCGCTGGTACCGAGTATCGAACCAGCAACCTTCGGATCACGAGTCCAACACTCTAACCACCAGGCCACGACTGCCCCTTGGTGGACCTAGAGCTGGAAATATATACTAATGGGAGTAGACAATCAGAGTGAGAATATCTGCCCAGGTTTTCATTCATTTGTAATTTGTTAATGTTTGCAGCTTGCTTATTTTTTAGATCTGAAAAATGTATTAGATCCGAAAAATATCCATTATTATCTGTTATTTTAGTATGATCATTAAATAAATAAATGTTTTTGATATTTTTTTTTTTAAGCTAATAGAAATGTTATATTATCTCATATTTTCCCAGTATTGTGCAGTCCTAAAAACAAAACGAGGGCGAGTAATTAAAAACAAAAAATAAATTTTGGGGTGAACTAACCCTTTAATGGACACTGATGCTATGCATTTGTGTTTATTTTAACACAGTTTTTGTATCAAAAAAGCCATTTCAATGCACTGCACATGCACTGGCCTTCTGCACAGAATCACACTCTAATTCACTAAACTACAGGTGACCATGGATGACTTCGAGCTGGCCTGTAAGGGTCTGTATCGAGCCCTGACTATCAGAGAGAAGTACATGAGACTGGCCTTGCAGAGATTCCCCATCACTCCATCTCAGTTCTTACGCAAGATTGAAGGAGAAACATGGAAACCTGAAGATCAGGTGCTTCCAGGTAATACAGCAATACCATAATAAAAATGTGTAGTATTTAATGAAAAAAATATTAAATTGAATATGTAATTGTAATTTGACATAGCTGTCTTATCAATGACCACTTTTCCCTGTATTTATTTTTAAAATGCAGAAGATCTTTTTTATTATTGCCTTAGAACTCGTTTTAACCAATTTTACTCTGTTTTTAATCATTTTAATTGTTTGTTGTTGTTTTTTCTTATACTTGTGTGATCATCTTATGATTCTTTTAATCTTCTTGTTTATGTAAAGCACTTTGAATTACCATTGTGTATGAAATGTGCTACATAAACAAACATATCTTGCCTTTATTAGGTATGTTTTATTCTTAAATGGGTCCTATTATGCCCCTTTTTACAAGATGTAAAATAAGTCTCTGATGTCCTAAAGTGTGTATGTAAAGTTTCAGCTCAAAATACCCCACAAATAATGTTTTACAACTCTGTGAATCTGCCCCTTTTAGGCTTTGATCCTAATTGTGCCATTTTGGTTACTGTCGCTTTAAATTCAAATGGGATTGTGCTCAAAAGAGGGCAGAGCTACAAATGCCTATGTGTCAGCATAGTGGCAGATTCAAAAACAAGGCTAGTGTACTATGCTAATGAGAGAGAGATCGTCACTAAATGGAAGGGCTTTTCCCCTCTGATGACACCTACAAAGGGAGAATGTCAATTAAAGTGTTTCTGCAGACTGTTTTTATAAAGTATGATTACAAAAAGTTTAATTAATACATTTTTACCATTAGAAGCTGGTTATTTTCACAGACTGTTATCACAGAACTCTGTTATATTATCCCCTTATATAAGTGATTTTTGCATAAGAAGTCCCCTTTAATAAAACAAAAAAAAACTTTTTAATATCTTTATCTGGAAAATATTCTGGAATTAAGGAATCAGTTTTGCTCTTTTTATTCTTCTTTGACATGTTTGGGTAACTGAAAAATGAAAAACATAAATGAACTCAATAAGTCATAACAGCCCATGTGATCACTGTTGTGTCGCAGTCTTCACCCCTCTTCCTAAACCCGGTGAGGATCCTTTCTGCACAAAGGATTTTCCTCCTACCCTCGGCTATGTTGCTCGTATGAAGGATGGTGTGATCTACGTGTACAAAGACGCAGCTGCAGCTGATAAACACCAGCCGCTGAACCACCCCGGTCCAGACCTGGCCACCTTCATCGACGACATGAACTTCCTCATCGCCTTAATTGCTCAGGGCCCAACGTGAGTTTATAAAAGCCTTGCAGATGCTGAATATAAGGTCTATATTATATTCTGACATTTTCCAATTTATGTCACCATCAAGTTTTTAAAAAGAATGCATTAAATATTATAATAAATTATATAATATTATATTATATTATATTATATTATATTATATTATATTATATTATAAGAAAGCTTTAAATTACTAAAAGAAAGTGTGATGAAATGTTTGAAAATATATTATATTATCAGACAATTTTAAGGCACTAAACGAAAGTGTGATGAAATATTTTATATTATATATTAAAATGTTTTAAGTCACTAAAAGAAAGTGTGATGAAATGTTTGATATTATTTTATATTAAAATTTTAAGTCACTAAAAGAAAGTGTGATGAATTATATTATATTATATTATATTATATTATATTATAGGCGTCACAGTGGCGCAGTGGGTAGCACAATCGCCTCACAGCAAGAAGATTGCTGGTTTGAGGCTGGGTCAGTTGGCATTATATTATATTATATTATATTATATTATATTATATTATATTATAT
>CAIGQV010017835.1:23444165-23485134 GCA_903798115.1 Danio jaintianensis
GACCAGACCATGTAATTCAGTGAACCGTTAACTGGTGATTCACTCTGACCAGATCATTTAAATCAGTGAATCGTTAACTGGAGACTCACTTTGGCTAGATTATTTGAATCAGTGAATCGTTAACTGGAGTTTTGCCTTTACCGGATCATTTGAATCAGTGAATCATTAACTAGAGATTCACTGTGACCAGATCATTTAAATATGTGAATCAATAACTGGAGATTCACTCTGACCAGAGTATAGAGCAGGGGTAACCAATCTCGGTCCTGGAGGGCCGGTGTCCCTGCAGGGTTTAGCTCCAACTTGCTTCAACACACCTGCCTGGATGTTTCAAGTATACCCAGTAAGACCTTGATTAGCTTGTTCAGGTGTGTTTGATTAGGGTTGGAGCTAAAATCTGCAGGACACCGGCCCTCCAGGAACACGTTTGGTGACCCCTGGTATAGAGTATATATATATATTCTGACCAGAGTATATAGCAGAGTATAAAAAGTATATAGCAAGCAGAGTGACTGTACGTTGTGTGTTTGTGTCGTGCAGGGAAAGAGGAATGAACACGTTTCAGTTCAGACCTCACTGTGGTGAAGCTGGAGCCGTCACTCACCTGCTGGCCTGTTTCATGACCGCAGACAACATCTCTCATGGCCTCAACCTCAAGAAGGTGAATACACCACTCACTCATCCTGACCATTAGAGGGTGGCCTTCACCTCACCGCCCTGTCTCACACACATCTTCAAAATACACTGCAGTGCAAAGCCAAAAGGCAGTAGCTACGATTATAGCTGAAAATTGATTACTGATATTTTGGAACATTTCTCTTTTATCACATGGATAATTATCTTGAATCAGTTTTGTTGTTTTTTTTAACTGCCAGATTTTCCAGTGTCCTACCTATAATTAATTTGGCTGGACAACTGGAAAAGTTTAATTAAAGTAAATACAACATGGTGCGGCTTAAAGTAATTTTTCATACTCACCATTCTAGTGAGTTAAATCAAATCAACGAAATATGATCAAATGTGGACAAACACCACTGTTGGGTTAAAAAATGAATTAAATGTTGGGTTTCTTCATATCTCACCCAATAGAACATGTCATAGCTGGGGCGTTTCCTGGGGGGCAGAGTAGGCATTGGGGGAAAACATTCCTTTCCCCTCCACTGGAAATGAATAGCGGTAACCTGGAGCTGTGGCAAATTGTGCCTTTTAACACCAAAAATGACACCCCTGCCAGATTAAGCATCCTTTCCTTAAAATCTCTATTTGATCGACTAATCCAAGCCATTTCTCCTCCAAAAATTTATGTTACCATTAAATAATCTGCCTAAAAATTCTTATACTGGTGGATGAGTTGAGGAATAATCTGACAGCGAAGCATTTTTTAGCAGTACACTGATTTCTACCGTGACCAAACAAACTAAATGTGGGACAAATATTACGTTTGTGTGTGACAGTGTGGGACATTACCAACACTAAAACATAATCTGAAACTTCGTCTAACTTAATTCAAACATGTATGCTGCCTGTCAGATCATTTATGCCCTTTGTATCTTTCCAGAAAACACAAGTACAACACAGTGCAACATAATGTCTTTATTTAAATTAAATAGGTGAAACAAACTACACCATAAATAAATAAAAGGCTCACATCAAAGGTAAGAACGCATGTACATTTTCTTAATACAACAATTAAACCAAAAGAAGGGATATTTTCACCATATGCGACATGCGGGACAAAATATTGTACTTTACAATGCAAATTGGAGCAGGTGTTTAAATTATTCAATTCATCTTTATTTCTATAGCGCTTTTACAATGTAGATTGTGTCAAAGCAGCTTAACATAGAAGTTCTAGTAAATTGCAACTGTGTCAGTCCAGTTTTCAGAGTCCAGCTCAGTTTAGTTCAGTTCAGTGTGGTTTAAATTTCACTGCTGAAAGTCCAAATACCGAAGTATCTATCTATCGATCTATTGATGCGCAGCTCTACAAGTCCCAAACCATGCAAGCCAGTGGCGACAGTGGCAAGGAACAAAACTTCACCAATTGACGAAAGTGAAGGAAAAAAACCTAGAGAGAAACCAGGCTCAGTAGGGCATGACCATTTCTCCTCTGGCCAAGCTTCTTGTGCAGAGCTGCAGTCTAGGCGACGGAGGCTGGAGAACGCTGGACTTCCATCGTGGAGAAGCTACAGTTGTGAGAGGGTCACTGGCAGGTGTTCAGACTGGCCCACGGAATCAATGCGGAGACTGGTCTGTCACTGGGGTCTTTCAGGAATCAGTCTCACGCTCTCCACTCCTCCATGACCACCACAGCAGCTTCTCAGGATATGGCCTGGTCCAGGATTATGGAGACCTCGGGATGATGAAAAACAGACTAACATAAGCGTAGATGGTGTTCAAATTATAATGTCTTTTGGGAAGTGTCCCCGGCTCTTCCCAAAAGACAATTAATGCGGCCTAACAATCCTTTAGAGGATTTGGATTTCAAAAGCATTTGTGTTTTATGTGTATGCTAATGCGAAGAGATGTGTCTTTAATCTAGTTTTAAACTGATAGAGTGTGTCTGCCTCCTGAACTGTGCTAGGAAGGCTTGTGGTCAACCTACCTGCTTCCATATGTTTATTTGGCAGTATATTAAACTTAAGATCAGGATTTTTTTACTTATCAGAGGTGAAAAACGTTACACAGCAACTTTTCAACATTTAAATCAAGTATAAAAAAAAGTATCTTTTTTTTTTTTTTAAAGTGAAGATAAAGGGCCTAATAAAGTCTCCGTACATTCATTCAAATGGATTGATTTACCCTATGGCACAAATGCTAGTGACGTTTTTGTGGGCATTCCCGGCTATACCGACCAAGTCTATGTTGGGTTGCAACATCCCAGCATTTTTTAGAGTGTAATGGTTAAGCATATAACATTTTCTTGTTGCGATAATTGCTGAAGCTTTTGTCATAATATATATATATATAGATATTAGCTGTGGATACTTTAAAGGGCACCTATGATGAAAATCCTCTTTTGTAAGCTGTTTGGACAGAACTGTGTGTAGGTATAGTCTGTCCACTGTCATATTGGAGTGATAGAAACACAATAAGTCTCTTTTTAAAAATTTCCTGACGTTAAAAATAGGATCCAAATCCCTCCCATTTTGAGGCCAACCGCAACTTGTCGTAGGAGTGCGGTTTCCCCGCCCACCGAATTGACTGACAGCCGCGTATTAACATGTCTCCGTAGTAATGCGTATAATCATATCAACAAGACAAGACGATCCCTTCAGCTCTCTGTGTTCAGCAGCACCTTAAGAATGAGTTTTTCAAGTTTAAAACGTTTCTAAAACAGTGCATGTTTGTAATAAAGACAGTAAAATCACTTCATAATTCTTCACCACAGCCGAATAAAAAGACACTTCAATCCCGGTTCATGGACTTAAATCAGATTTATTTTGTACATGAACATAACAGATGTCCATACAGCAGTGGATATTAAGGTGTATCCTGTCACATTTGCTGTGCAAAAACAGTGCAAAGCTAATTGCGCGTGTGTGTGAACTTTATAACGACATTGTGTGTGACTCGTTGTTGTAGAAAGGCTTGAATTAACTCCACAACAAATACATCAAATAACCGTTGGTAAAGTTCTTACTGTAGTAAGGGAGATCTACTTCATTCTTGTCTGATACTGTGTTGCTTATGGTGAGACGCAGCAGGAGAAGCTACACCCATCATAGCAATAGTGAGTGATCTCTGGCTCTGACACGCACATGGGAACGCTGGGCGGGGAGAAGCAGCTCATTTGCATTAAAGGCACAGGCACCAAAACAGTTACAAAGTGAAAACAGCTCAAACGTCCAATATACACAAAGGTATAATAAATAAATCTGATGGCTATTTTGAGCTGAAACTTTACAGACACATTCTGGAGACACAAAAGATTTATCTTAAATCTTGAAAAAGGGGTAAACTAGGTGCCCTTTAACAGGTTTAACAATAATAACTACACATTTTTGTGTATTGTTAAATAAATGTTTCTGCCGTTATCAATCTCACATTATTATTATTTTTTTTTGTAAGTCGTGAAAACACTATCGAGCAGGGTTTTTTTTTTTATTTGAGCAAATAAGAATGCATTTTTTTTTTACTTTTTTTTTTCAGTACTTTCTCATTCACTCACTCTAAGTTAATGTGAAAATGGTCATCAAATCATGACAGAAACACAGCAGTCTGTGTGTCCTCATGTGTTCTCAGAGTCCAGTCCTGCAGTACCTGTATTACCTGGCTCAGGTGCCCATCGCCATGTCTCCTCTGAGCAACAACAGTCTGTTCCTGGAGTACAACAAGAATCCCCTGCTGGAGTTTCATAAGAAGGGCCTGATGGTCTCTCTTTCCACCGACGACCCCATGCAGTTCCACTACACCAAGGTATGCAGCTCCTTTCCTGATGCTTCTCGGGCATTTGTTTTCTTTGATTTGACTTGGGGCGTCACCGTGGCACAGTGGGTAGCACGATCGCCTCACAGCAAGAAGGTCGCTGGTTCAAGCCTCAGCTAGGTCAGTTCAAGTAGGTATCGCTGCAGCCCAGAGACCACCAAGTGGGAGGGATTACACCGCAAGTAGGTTGGGTGACCTCCAAGTGTGAGGGACTTAGGAGTAGGTTGGGTTTAGGTGGAGCAGATATTAATAAAACACATCAGGTTACTGTGAGGTTGGGTTTAGGGTTGGGGTAGGTGTAGACATTCATAAAGCACAATATTGGACTCCTTGTCATGTACAAGACATTAAATAAATAAAAACTCCAGGTTCGAGCGCGAAGGCCCTCCCACTTGGAGCTCAAGTCCCACCCACTTGGAGTCAAAGACATGCACTATAGGTGAATTGGGTAAGCTAAATTGTCCGTAGTGTATGTGTGTGAATGAGAGTGTATGGGTGTTTTCCAGTGATGGGTTGCAGCTGGAAGGGCATCCGCTGCGTAAAACATGTGCTGGCTAAGTTGGCGGTTCATTCCGCTGTGGCGATCCCGGATTAATAAAGGGACTAAGCCGAAAAGAAAATGAATGAATGAATGAATGAAGGATTTGATTTGTTATTTTTTTATGTGCACTCATGAACAGGAGCCGCTGATGGAGGAGTACGCCATCGCAGCGCAGGTGTTCAAGCTCAGCACCTGTGACATGTGTGAGATCGCCAGAAACAGTGTCCTTCAGAGCGGCCTTTCTACTGAGGTGAGGCCAGCTGACCTGAACATCACATCGCTTTCAGATTTACATGTTATTACACTGCAACTGTTATGTTTATTGAACTAATAGTGCACATATTTCAGTGTAAATGTTTAAAGATTACAAATGACCAAAATCTCAAACTGTGACTAACTGTAACTATATACACTATAATTTCATAATTTACCTTAATTATCTTTTTATAATGAATGTATGCAACTATTATTATTAATAGTATATAATGTAATTATAATTGTTTTATTATTATTGTTATTAGCATTATTATTTTTATTACTTTTTTGCATAAAAAATATTTGGATTATTTAGTGTTATTTATTATTATTTTGTTTTATTTTTAAACAAAAACTTTAATTCAATTAATTATTTATAATAATAATAATAATAATAATAATGCTTATTATTATGACTTATTATAAAGGTAAATTTTTCTAAATGTTTATTTTCTTGTTATATTATCTGTTATTTTTTCTTACTATTAATAATAATTATAATAATAACAATAACAATTATTATTATTATTATTACTATTACTGCTATTATAATTAATAATAATTATAATAATAAGAACAAGAAGAAGAAATTACATTTTGTTTATTTTTATACTGTAATCATTCATTATTATTTTATTATTTTTATATTTAATTTACATATTTCAATTGTTGTTTTATTATATTTGCTTTATTTCTGTTGTTAATTTATTATTATTTATATACTAGTATACCACTTATTATTTTTTATTCATTTGTCCTTTATTTTTATATTTTTGGTTATCATTTTAAATTTAGTATATATTTTATTCTAGTTATTTCTTATTTTTTAATATATCTATTTTGTTTTTGAATTTCATTTTTATTTACTTTAGTGCGTAACTTTTTGTACAGTTTATTTTTTGTTTAATTTTGCATAATAACAACACAGATTTTAGTGGTATCTTTCTATTTCCAAACAATAACATAATGATTCCTGTCATGTTCACCAGCGATCAAGGACTTCAGAGATCGCTGGTGAACTACAATTCATCATGAACTACAAATCATCACGAACTACAATTCCCATCATTCCGCCACACACACCCGGTTTTCACTTCCACTGATCACACACGCAGCTGCATCCCACCACTATTGATTGTTTTGACTATTTATACACCTTGCTCCCGTTTGGTCATTGCTCAGTTGTTGTTGTTTTTGTTTGGTATTGTTTGGTCTTGTTGTTTTTGCTTATGTTTTGTCACAGTTTCCGATCATAGTTTATTGTTTTGTTATTTTGATACTTTGTGTTCCTGGATGTCTTGTTTTAGCACGAGATCTTACCATTAAATTGCACTTGGATCCTACTCTTGTCCCGTCTGCAATACCTCCCAGTAACGTGACAGATTTCAATAATTCCTAATAATACTGAATCAATATTTTACTGTTCAGCTACACTCCTACACTGTGTAAAACAATGCTTTTATTTTTTTATTTTGTTAACTATCAATTTAACATACAGTTGAATTATTCGCCCTCCAGTGAATTTGTTTTTCTTTTTCAAATATTTCCCAAATGATGTTTAACAGAGCAAGGAATTTTTCACAGTATTTTCTTTAATATTTTTTCTTCTGGAGAAAGTCTTATTTGTTTTATTTTAGCTAGAATAAAAGCAGTTTTTAATTTCTTTTAGAAACTATTTTAAGGTCAGTGTTATTAGCCCCTTAAGCGATTATTGTTTTTCAATTGTCTACAGAACAAACTATTATGTTTAGAAATGTGTTCAAATCTTCATTCCATTAAAAAGAAATATACATGGGGGCTAATAATTCTGACTTCAACTGTATATTTTTATCTTCTACCAATTTATAAACATGATCTTTATTGTCTCCCAAACAGGAGAAGATTCACTTCCTGGGCACCAGCTACCAGAAGGACGGTCCTGAGGGAAACGACATCCGCAAAACCAACGTGGCTCAGATCCGCATGGCGTACCGCTATGAGACCCAGTGCTATGAGCTGAATCTCATCCAAGAGGGAGTGATGGCCGAATAAATCAACATGCAGATTCTGATTCAGGCTCTTCTTAAGGCTAGAGCCTTATTTCTGCTATCATTCATGAGAAGCCCATGAGATAACATTCATGTCTTACTGCACTTTGCAGTTAATAAGTTTACATCCCCCTTTATAGCTCTTTTTATTTTATTGGTAATGCTTTGGGGGGAAAGCCTGTTGCAGCTGACTCAATAAACTAAATCTATATTTAATTTTTTTTTTTTACTGTCATGTTATTCCAAACCTGACATTTGACATTTTTCATTACCAAAAAAGAAAACACAAACAAGATTTTATGTAGTTCATTCTGCACTTTTTTAATACAATCATGCAAGAGCTTCATGTAAGCAACAATATTTTCTAAAATATTAAAATACTAAAAAAGTTTCAGCCATTTTTCTCTCAAAATCTTCCCATCTGCAACTCTTAAAGGGATAGTTCACCCAAAAATATGAAAATTGTCATTATTTGCAAGTCATGATTTTGCTAAGTACAATGCGATCCTGGATTAACATCTTTATTGATCCTGGAACATCATTTTTGTTCGAAAATGTAATCCATACCTATTCCTTACCCCTAAACCCAACCACAACTGTAAATTATTCCCAAAATCAAAGGAGAATAATAGATGGATAACAATCATGTAGAAGTGCATAAACCAAACCGTAAGCCTAAACTTAACATAAACAGTAAACATATCCTTTAATTCTGATTGGCTGATTTGAATGTTGTTCCAGGATCAACATTGATGTTAATCCAGGAACATGTCCTACTTGGTGAAATCAGGTTGGCGGTCATTTATTTACTCAGACTTGACTTGTTCCAAACCAGTTGAGTTTTTCTTTTCTGTTAAAAGTACAAGATATTTTGAAAAATGTTGGAAAATGGCAACCATTGACATTCATAGAAGAAAAAAAATACCATGGAAGTCAATGGTCAATGGTAATTGTCAATTAAATATTAAATGTTATGTTTCTTATAGTTATTTTATGACTAATCTGCATTGACTAACTACTATAGCTATATTATTTCTTTTTCCTTAAGGAGATCATTTCCACAGTGTGTGCAATATGTTTTGTTTAGATACTATAATATATATATAGTTGCTAGTATGAAATATATATATATTTAGTTTAACTTGATGTATAAAACATTTTTAAAGTTATTAAGTTTATTTAAAAAACTATAAAATCATTAAAAAAAATAAACAAAAAGTAATATGCAGCTAGCTCTCTGCAACTCTCACATGGTCGCCCACTGAAGCTAAGCAGGGCTGTGCCCGGTCAGTACCTGTATGGGAGACCACATGGTAAAGCTAGGTTGCTGCTGGAAGTGGTGTTAGTGAGGCCAGCAGGGGGCGCTCAACCTGCAGTCTGTATGGGTCCTAATGCCCCAGTATAGTGAAGGGAACTCTATACTGCTCAGTGAGAGCTGTCTTTTGGATAAGATGTTAAACCGAGGTCCTGACTCTCTGTGGCTGTTAAAAATCCCAAATTTGCCCACTGGCCTCTGTCCATCATGGCCTCCCAATCATCCCCATATCATAATTGGCTTCATCACTCCTCTCCACCAATCAGCTGGTGTGCTGTCTGGTGCAATATGGCTGCCCAGGTGGATGCTGCACACTGGTGGTGGATGAGGAGATTCCCTCCAAGAATGTGTGTAAAGCGCTTTGAGTGTGCAGAAAAGCACTGTATAAATGTGAGGAATTATTATTATTTTTATTATTAATAAATGACACAAAAAGTAATGAAATTGTAATACAATCTTTAAAACACACAAAAATCAAACTGTTGATAAATATTGCTTGTACTTACTGACGTTTGATGCATATATTCTATTGTATTTAACTTGATGTATAAAACATTTCAAAAATGAATAATTAAAAAAAATTATTTAAACACCTATAAAGGGCTGCACGGTGGCGCAGTGGGTAGCACGTTCGCCTCACAGCAAGAAGGTCGCTGGTTCGAGCCTCGGCTGGGTCAGTTGGCGTTTCTGTGTGGAGTTTGCATGTTCTCCCCGTGTTTGCATGGGTTTCCTCTGGGTGCTCCGGTTTCCCCCACAAGTCCAAAGACATGCGCTATAGGTGAATTGGGTAAGCTAAAATTGTCCGTGTATGTGTGTGAATGAGTGTGTGTGAATGTTTCCCAGTGATGGGTTGCAGCTGGAAGGGCATCCGCTGCGTAAAACATATGATGGATAAGTTAGTGGTTCATTCCGCTGTGGCGACCCCAGATTAATAAAGGGACTAAGCCGAAAAGAAAATGAATGAATGAATAAACACCTATAAAATAAAAAAGTGTCATGAAATAAAGTAATAAAATCTTTAGAACACAAAAATTCTAACTTCATAATGTAGACAATATTTTATGCATTCATTGCATTCTATGATTGTATTTATTAGTATTTTGAATGTTTTATTTTTGAGTTACTTTTGAGCAAAACTTTTTTATTTTGTTTCAAGTTTTAATTTTTCAAATTAAAATAAGTTTTATGATAGTTTTTATTAAATTAGTTTAAGTGTAAAGCAGCTTAACTTGAAACATTGCATAAAAAAAAAATCTTAATGACATGCACAGATGTATTGTTTACCACAAAACTAGCAATGTGAGCTAACAAAGTCAATATGGTTAGTTTTGATTCCATGTGTACATTAATATAACTCGAATTGTAACATATTCGCCTCGAGTCACTAAAGAGTTAAAAACGACACACTCAAGAAGACAATAAAGTAGCATTTCCGTTTCAAGTCAGGAAAGTCTTGAAGCAGTCGATCTGAGTAACTAGGAACAAACACAACACATGGTGATTTTATGAAGAGACGCTTTTATTGCAGCTCGTGAACTGAATCACCGCTCAGAGGAACCGAAGCTCAGATGGGGAACTGACAGCGCAGGAGGAGGATTAAACACGATCACATCCACTCCTTCAGAGGCTCCCAAAACACTTTATTCTGGAATATATCAACAACAACAGGCTCTACATTGGTGTCGGTTACCGGGGATTATTATTGTTTGGTTACTTTGTAGCCCGTCGGTTACTCGCTGAATGGATACAAGTTTGTCTCGAAGACGTTTTTAGCCGCCTGGCTAACTTTAACCAGCCGAGAGATATGAAGACTTCGGGACCACAACACAAAACAGAGTTACAGACTCGGTATTTACCCTAAATAAACTCCTGTGAGAGCCTTTGTCTCGGTTCAACATGTGTTGTGAAAGCGGATAAGTTTGCGTAACTTTAAGTAAGTGAAATCTCTTCATAACAAAAGATCTGAATTGGCTGACATTAGAGAGCTGCTGCTTTCGTTTACTTATTTAATGTAATTAAATATTTAAATATATATATATATATTAATCTATCTGAATTGATTTAATTGTAAAATGTATGTTAATTACTGTTTATAATAATTATATTAAATATAATTTAATTGTACTCAATTTAAACTTGTATTTGTGTTACTTTTTGTGTTTTTAGAGTCCTAAAGAGACAGCTTACCCCCCAAAAAATGAAAGTTCTGTCATCATTTGCTCAGCTTATTCTTATTTCAAACCTTTATGGGTTTCTTTCTTCTCCTTTATGGGTATTTTGAAAAATGTTGGAAACCTGTAACCATTGACAATTTTACAATGGAAGTCAATGGTTACAGGTTTTCAGATTTCTTCAAAATATCCTCATTTGTGTTTAACAGAAGAAAGAAGCTCATAAAGGTTTAGAACCACTTCAGTAAATAGTGTACAAATAATTTTTTTTGGGTGAACTATCCCTTTAAACTAATTGTTTATTGACACTTCATAGTTACCTATTCATGTTTCAACAATTAAAGTTCACACTAAATCTGCTAATCAAAATATCATTTATTCACATTTGGCACATCTAAATCTACTTTACTTACTTTGCCTTTGGGTGAAAATGCATATGGTAGTGACACCATAGCCAAGTTGTTTATTAACATCCGTAACTCAGCATGCTTTGACAGAATGTTTTCTTTTATGAACGTGATTAGTTTTGACACTTAACTTGCCCACTTTCCCACCCTCTTGATCCACCCCACCCAAAAGCTTGTCCCCTCATGCACAACTACCCGGGGTGGGTGGATCACCTGTCAGAGGTGGTAATATTATAGTTTATTTATGTCTTGATTGTCTACCATTTGAAGGCTGGGGTAATGCTAGTGTCTGGTTGGCATTGTAGGGGTGTTTTGTGTACGTCTGCGGTTGTTGATGACTCTTTTGATCACCAAAACCCCAAATTCAGAGCTCTGTTGGTGAACCTGGAAGCAGCAGGTGGCTTGGAGAAAAGAGAGAGAGGATTTATTCCACCTCTCAGTTTGTCGGGAATGTCATAAGAACTTCCTACTCGCATGCAGTCAGGAACGTGAAGTCAGGATGATCTTAGTTAGATGGCTTTTACCGCAGCAGAGTTTTAATTAACCACTGGTCTGCTCCATCCAAACCTACACACAGACCATTTCAGACTGTGTTAGATTTCATGCCAATGCTGGGCAATGTGACAAAAACCGTCATATACATTTTTAAATGTTTCCCAAATGATGTTTAACAGAGCAAGGAATTTTTCACAGTATTTCCTAAAATATTTTTTCTTCTGGAGAAAGTCTTATTTGTTTGATTTTGGCTAGAATAAAAGCAGTTTTTAATTGTTTTAAACCATTTTAAGGTCAATATTATTAGCCCCCTTTTTCCGATTGTCTACAGAACAAACTATTAGGTTTAAAAATGTGTTGAAAAATCTTCTTTCGCTTAAACAGAAATTGGGGGAAAAAATATATAGGGGGGCTAATAATTCTGACTGCAACTGTAAGTCATCTCATATCCTGATAATGATAAATATCACCAATATCATCAATATAGTACCACTCCTGTAAATTGAATCAATTAATAGTTTATATATATTGACCACATGTAAATGACTATTCCTTTTTTTTACATACTATATAGACCAGGGGTGCCCAAACATTTTCGTATGAAAGGCCAAAAACCAAATACCATTAAGAGCTGAGTTGACAGAGCAGAGATCAAGGGATGCAATTCACAACCGCAAATAAACACTTGTGAATCACAAAATACAGAAACTGTTAATTAACAGATCTTTTTTACAGTGTATATTGTCGTATTGCACAGCCCAGTCTGTGTTCGATTTCATGCCAGACATCTGAGTCACTCGCACACTAAAAAAACCAAACAAGCACTGAAATACTATACCCGATTAATTAGTAAAAGCATCGTTTTTTGGACATTCTGCTGATCTGCTCTTCCTGTGAATCAGGAAACATAGGCAAGGCCTTCCTGCACACACACAGACACAAGTGGGTCAGTGGATGTGATGATCAAGGGGGAAGGGATCTGGCTCCAATCATGGGAGAGATTCCAGTGCGTACGTTAGATGTAGGTCATCCAGAACAAAGGCATCATTTTCAGGCCCGGCTGATAAAATGTGGTCATATTTACCGAATTATTATGTCGTTCGATCACTGCGCCAAGGAATTCCAGCATGTCCTTACTCACGGCGTAATGTGCAACGTGTCCAAAACACTTTGGCCGCAGATGAGGGCTTGCGTTAGAGCTGCCAGATTCATCCCTGCTACAGTAGACGGAATTTCAAGTGGCCTCTTTTTTCTTGTCAATTTGACCAGCGTTTAGTAACTTGCATGAAATCGTGCATATTTTCCTCATTGATATTCTCAGTGCTCACTCTTGTGCCACAATGAAGCCTTTCTATGGATGTGGAAATACTTGGGATGCCTGTCCTATTCTGAAAGAAGCTTTTGGAGAGGAGTGAAATTGAATTACATTATGCTCAAGTGTGTTAATGCATGGCAGTGCTTTGGACGGGCCCAGCTGGAGAGCATGGGTGTTCCTGGGGACGGAGGCCCCTGCGATGCTTTGTCTTCTCCCATGTTCCTGTCGTTGTCGTCTCCTCTTTGTTAGGGCTTTTATTTTTGGTTTCACTGCTGACCTTGACAGGGACGATCTTTGGTTTCCTGCATTTATGCAGAATGCTGGGAACATCACATTTTGTGTGTGTGTCAGTTGAACCCAAAGTCCCTTTAAGTCATTTTACTTGGTGGCCATTTTGGTGCAGTTCTATCTCTTTGAAGATGAAACATCAAATTCTCCAAAACTGTTTTCCAAGCTTACAATTAAATTTCATATTTGTAATCACCGATGAAATTTAAGTTCTGTCTCTAAGCATTCGGATCATGATTTTTTTGATGATCATGCATTTTTTAAGGTTGCCCAAGCTAATAGGCATCTGGGCCGGAAAGGAACAAGATCACAACACATACCTCCTTTATGACTAATTCTGGAGGATGTGATCAGATGTCATCCTGTCAATCAAACTGTCATACAGTAAGAGTCAATTACTTGCATGTTACACAGTATCATCCTCTGAATAATGCCACATCTGATCATGCTGGATTTCTGAAGTAATTGTCAACTTGGTCCTGATGTCAAATCTGCTCCCAAAATGATAGCATTTAAGTGGTTGCCATCATGTGATTTGCATCTGAATGACTGAGGCCTGAATTCCTGAGGTTAAATGGGACAGACTGTACCTTGCATTTATTTCATACATATTACAAAACCAGAGAACATTTGTTTTCAAGTATAGTTGGTTCGTTTAAAAGTTTCAGGCTTTTATGTAGACATATTTCTCATGTCTGTGAGGCAAGTATTCGCTGAGAATCCATTGCGTTTACTGACCCCAGAGGATTCATAACAACGAAGCTGCAGAAACTATAATGAACACACGTCTGGACTGAGCCCCTCCCCTAGAGAATCGCAGGTCTATAGCGATTAATGATTGGCTCCTTTACTAGAAAGCGGGGCTTTGTTTGCGAGAGCAGCCATATTGACTGTTACATTTTTCCCCATTCAAAACTAACACCTCTTGTATATTCTATTGTCTTTAGTTGAACCCACTTGCTTTTTTTCTTCACAGGCTCCAAAGTGAAGGAAGAATGGCAGAGGAACAGAAGACATAGCTGTCCTGCAAGGAAGCAGGATCTTGGGTGAACTTTATTAACCAACTTGCAGAGGAAGGGCTTCTTCCTTGATAGGCTTGCAATGTCAGACAGTCCTGCGGTGTGACGGCAGTCTCGTCGTCATGCTGGCCCTTGGAGTGGACCATGAAAAAAAAGGAGGAAAGACGCGAGAGCCTGGCGTCAACATCAAGCAGAAAATCTCACAATGGGAGGGACTGAGCCAGCAGGAGGACGTCCGGAGTGGGAAAGTCCAGACCCAGCGAACCCTTGCTTCTCGCAGGCTTTCAGGGGACCTTCTTGGAAACGGACTTGACTCCAGCGATGGAGGTCATAACAAAGCAACTGTATCCAAAGCCAAAAGCCTGGGTTTGGATTTCAGGGAAAACCTGATGACTTTCAAACCAGTTACTCCTGAAGTCAAGCCTAATTTCCCAAGAAATCGAGATCATTTGAATAAATGTGTAACTCCAAGCACTGTATCACAAGTCCAAGTGGCTAAACCGAATGTTAAAAGCAATAATGTCAACTCCAACCATTTCTCAAATGTGGAAATTACATCTCTACCTCAGTGTGCAGATGATCCAGAGGCTTCGCTGCCTCCGGGGAACTTTTACACCTCCAGGGGTTTCTGGAAACGACTGGAGGCTGATGAATCTTTCTGGGAGATGGAGAAGGATTCCTCGCTAATGAGTAAGGGACTTGATTTTGGACCGTCTTCTCCTCCACCTAAACCACAGCGCACATTCCAGTACAAGGGTGCAAGCAGTCCTACCGGCCAGTGGATCCAACCGGAGAGCCAGACTCCAGCAGTTGGCAAATTGAATCAAGTCCGGAAGCATGACATCATCTTAAAGCCACCCAGCTGTCCACCTCCTCCTTGTCCAGTCAACACTGTCAATGGTTTTTCCAGACACCGGAAGAACAGGTGAGTACTTTTCCCACCATGCATATCACATTACACGGTTAATCCCAAACTTAAAGAAAATGTGCAAACTTAAAGGAAATATGCAACATCCAACAACTGCAAATACTTTCAACTATCAAGGGAAAATTACCTCATCTTTTATTCTCTCTCGTGTGGTTTTAAACCTTTTGAGTTTTTTTCTTCTGTTGAACATAAAGAAGATATTTTAAAAAATGGTCGATACCCATTGACTTCCATAGTAGGAAAAAATACTAAGTCAAAATCTTCTTTTGTGTTCAACAGAAGAAGAATCTTGATTAGGTTTTGAACAAGTGCTTTTAATTGCTTTTTCATGAATAGAACTGCTCAGATTTTGCATTTAATATATTGAGGTAATCCCTTACAGCAGTCAAGTTCTTAGGGGCGTTTTTGTGTAGCACGTGAAGTATAAAGATTTGGCGGGAGGCACAAAGAAAATACAGATGAAGTACAAGATTAGACATAGAATTGCTGTCTATTCAGTCTTAACTTGTATTGATTTGTACATCCCAAAATTCTCTTAACGCCCTTTTTTCTACTACTATTCAACTCTATAAATTCATATGATGCAATTTCCACTATTGGACTGGCCCACTTTTTCAGTTTTGATGCTAAACAATCTCTCATTTAAAAGAATCATTTCTGGGTTTCGCTTTTTGGCCAAACATCTCAAGAACTTGCTGATAATATCTTGCCAGCAAAGGAGTCAATAAATAATTGTCTTCATAAAAGGGAAGAGCCAGAAACTTGCTAAAGGTGATCGAATAACCTCCTCATATAATTATGTTGTGCAAAACAATTTGATAACTTTAATAAATAGCGTTTTGCTGGCTTTCAAAACCTGTTCGACCTGGTCTCAAATGATATATCCCCTCGAACAATAGGTGTTGGCCTAAAACGTTCTCAAACTGACATGCCTCACCTTGCTGGCTTGAATCATGTGGAATGTTGAGGTGTGCTGTTACTGTTATAAATAGTTCTTTGATCAAATTAAAGTAATCTCATAGACTTACAGTGAAGGACCTGAGTCAGAATATTATACACTGTCAGAAATGCTATGACAAAAAGTCATGAAAACAAATGTTCAACTTAACATTTTTAGTCAGTTTGATTGATGTAAGTTGTGGTGACTAGAAAAGTTCATTTGATTCAATGAAAACATTTAAGGCAGCAATATATATAGAGGCTTCTAGAGGCTTTTCATCTGAAAAAATACTGTAACGAAATACTGTCAACATTTACTCCTCTTCATGAGCCTTTTGTGGTTCAATAAATTCCTAAAGAACATTCCAAATTTCCAAATATTAGTTTTCCCACATTTGACTTTCATAATACAAGGGGAAAAAGCCATTCTTCAAAATATCTTCTTTTATGTTTCACTGAAAAGAAAGTCAGTCATACAGGTTTAGAAAGAAATGAGGATTTGTAAATAATGTTGAGTTAAATAATCTTTGAAACAATCCTGTTTAATAGCGTAATTTTCTTTGTGCTCCGAATTATTTATGTCTGCCCAATTTCATAAAGTAATGTGAATGATATGAATTATTTAGTCTCTTTATGCTCTCAAAATACTAAAATCTTTGTATATTTATGCATATATTGCAATCAGTTTGAAATATTGTTTCTGTTGAAATAGCCAACAACTATAATTTAAAAAATATATATATTTTACTGTAGTTCTTGTAATCTTTGTTTCTAATTAATTTGTATCATTCACAGTGCTTCATGGGATTGTAGTTCTTTCCCTCCTTAAAGTCATTAAGTACACAGTCTTTAAAACCTTTATCATTTTTGTTTGATTTTCATATACGTCTTTGCTTTAAATCAAAGTTTGTCATTTATTTTATCTTCATAGCTGCTTAGTTTTGGTTAAAGACTTAAATCTGTAATTAGATATTTATATAATCTCTATGCAATTGAATGGGAAAAGACATGCATTGCTTTTAAAGGTGGGCTGATATAATGCACTATATTGGTAGATATTGATAGCTATGCCATGGCAACCAATTAAAACCCTTCTGAATTTTGCATGTGTACTCAGTTAAAGAGATAATTCATCCAAAAAAAAATCTTCACCATTAAAAATGTTTGGAAACCAGCCATTAATATCCATAGTAGCCTGGGAAATGGTATGGAAGTCAATGGCTATTTTTTGGCATCATTCTTCAAAATATCTTCTTTTATGTTTCACTGAAAAGAAAGTCAGTCATTTAGAAATACAGGTCTATACAGGTTTAGAAAGAAATAAAGATTTGTAAATGATGTTGAGTAAAATAATCTCTGAAACAATCATGTTTAATAAAGTAATTTGCTTTGTGCACCAAAATATTTATCTCTGCCCACTTTCATAAAAGAAATTGCCAACAGCTATAATGTAGTTAATGTAGTAAAGTTTTATATTTCACTGTTGTTTTTAATTAATTTGTATCATTCACAGTGCTTCATGGGATTGTAGTTCTTTTCCTCCTTAAAGTCATTAAGTACACATCTTTAAAACCTTTATCATTTTTGTTTGATTTTCATATACTTCTTTGCTTTAAATCAAAGTTTATAATTTTTTATTTTTTATCTTCGTAGCTGCTTGTTTTTGGTTAAAGACTTATAAAACAGTAATTAGGATTTTTATATAATCCCTATTTACCTTATTCTCCGCGTACGAGTGGGCGCAGCCAGTTGATTCATTTTGGCTCGAGACTTCCGATCTCATTCACTTCCATTCATTTTTAGACTTTAAAAACAGCTCGTTTTGCTGCTTGATGTTGCAAACTGATATTTTCTTATTATATTATTCTACTTTGTCTGTATAGTCATGCAAACACTTGTTTGTAGAGTAAGTAGTTTGACCGTTTTCTGTCGTTTATTATTCCTAGTCATTTCTCCCATAGGCAGCTGAATCGGAAGTTCTAAAACAATCGCAAAAACGAGCGCACTTCCGCATTTAAGAATAAGGTCAATTAGAAAGATTAATGGGAAAAGACCACCATTGCTGGTAAAACTGGGCGGATACTAATGCATTATATTGGTAGATGCATAGCTATGCGATGGTGACCAATTAAAACCTTCAAGAAATTAGCATGTGTACTTACTTGGTTAAAGAGATAAGATGCATCCCAAATCGCATAGGCCTACTTATGCACTATTCTATGCCATTTTGTAGTATAAATAGTATAAGTTGTTACTCTAAAAACAAGAAGTGCACTTTAAATACTCGGATAATTCAATTATTCAACTGATAAAGTAGGAGCTACGGGTGAAGGGGAGGGGCTATCCGGCGCTGAGGTTGGATTACTTTATTTATTTTGCGTTGTGCAAGCAAAATTCTCCTATGTGAGTGATTATGCCTTCTCCTGATGGGGAATGTGGTTGTACTCATGACAGATTTTCGGAAATTTGGTCATTTATTTCACTAATTTGGCAACTGTTAAAAGTCATCTTGGAAACAGTTTGAATTTCTGTTTAGTCAAAAATGTTAGTGTTCCATTTGGCATGACATTAGACTCGTACACTACATTGTTAAGTGTATAGGTTGTTTTCAAACACGTGGTTCTGATGGAGGGCAGGAAGTAAAAAAAATGAATGGGAGACATAGAGGAAAGTCTGTATTTTTGCAATTTATACCATATTACAAAGGAGATATAAATTAAAAATAACCACATATGTTGGGCATGATCCTTATATCATGAAGAGGGCCGAGTTTTCTACTGAACTAAAATATATTTGCCTGTCATGGAGGCGGTAGATACTGTATAAGGTATTACGTTACATGAAAAAATACTATAGTATATGCTATAGTGTTTGGAAGCATACTGTAGATAATTGAATTAAACTGTTGTAGTAATTATATTGTTGCTGTGGTACAACACAATTGTAGTAATAAACAAATTATTCAACAGGCTTCAGTTTTCAACGCTATAATTATACACCATCACAATGCACCACAGTTTACACTAATTTTACAGTATTTATTACAGTTTATCAGTTTACTATGCTACAGTATTCAGTAGCATTCATTAACAAAGAGTTATATACATTATACACTTTACTATGTGGTTCAAAAACATGTTTATTATAAATTACTATAGTTTTTTCCCCATGCGGATATCTTCCAGACATCACGAAATAACAGATGAAAGCATACAAAAGCGTGGACCATTGGTCTACATTATTATTTATTTATTTTTGTAAGGGGGAAAGGTGCTCCACAATAATTACCGTCTAGTTTTGTCGCAAGGGTTGCATTTCTTTTTTTGTTCTGACGATGAACTTACCATCAACAAACATTCACTGCTGCTGCGCATATAGATGTTCACGTTACGGCTGTATATTCTGCCGAAACTCCAGTAAAGACTTGGATTATTGCAAAACCAGACGGAGATTTCATTGCAGCGATTACATGGGTACGTTATATTCTCCTGGATTTTGTGTAAGTGTGGTGGTGTTTTGTATCTGATTTTTATATAACACATTAACATATTTATACATATAGCCAGGCCTGTATATAATCTTTATTGGTGCTGTCAAACGAATTATTGCGTTTAAAAAAGCTTGAACACATGGATGTATTGAAAAAATGTTTATTACATGTCGCCTTTTCTTCCGTTTTTCAGCCAATTTTTTACTTTCCCCCCTTTATGGGTAAAAACTTTTTGAAGTCTGTAAAAGCTGTTCGGCATTTCTTATTATGGCCGATTTAAACAATTATAAACAACATAAAACAGAAACATTTTGACCTTCTGATTGCAATTCCTATGTAGAAGAATCACTTCCTGCCCTCCATCTGAATTTTGCGCGTGTATAATGTGTCATTTGGGACGCAACTATAGTTTATCCAAAAAATCCTCACCATTAAAAATGTTGGTAACTGGTAGCCATTGATATCAATAATAGGGAAAAAACGGTATGTCAGTCAGTGGTTATTGTTTGGCATCATTCTTCAAAATATCTTCTTTAGTGTTCAGTGGAAGAAAGAAAGAAGTCATTTATGTGTGAACTGTCCCTTTTAGAAAATGCGACTCTTGTACTTGTTTATTTCATACTTTGGGTTGTACAGCTTTGTGTCAGAGGACACTGGGGAGCATTTAATTGTGAGTGGATGATAGTTTAGCTGTCTGGCCTCATCCCCAGCTGTGATGTCAGCTGTGCTTTGGCAGAATCGCAGCCCATTGTCCACATTCGGCCTACTTCTGTTTCAGTGAAGACTTCAGGGGTCACGCAAGGGCTTTCTGAACACTCGCATGTGGTCACGCTGTTTTTGTTTACTCCTTCCACTAATTGTTTTTCTATCTGATCATTCGAAACACATTATCTCTTCCAGTCATTTACTATGTATGTGTTTGAGTTAAATGTTAATATATGATTTATTCCATAAGGTTTTATAATATTTCTTCCCAAAGTTAAATAAAAATATTGTCATTTTTGGGCATTTTTGGCAGAAAATTACAATTGATCAAAATAATAAATGGTTTAATTGGTTGTGACTGAAATTCCGGGGTATGTCACCAAATATTGATTTCATAACCCTTCCGATTGTATTGTGTTGTCTAGAAATGAAAATAAATATCTAAAAACATGGCTTTTTTGTTATATTGACCAATTGTCATCACTTTAAGGGATTGTTCCTGCTACAGACACACTTGGTCCTCTTTCTCCACAGGAAGTCATTTGAGTTTGAGGATGTGGTGCGGCTGTCAGCCCAAACGGCCTCTAGGGGGAAGGAGAGCCGCCGCTCGGGTCTTTATCACGCCCTGTCTGAAGACAGCATCTATGAGGACATCGTCTGTGAGTGATTCTGATATCATCCATCAGATATTACTGTGAAATATGGTTAAAAAAACAAATGTTTGCATTATATGAAGCTCTTAAAATAAAAAAAGTTCACATACACTACACTGTAGAAAATATCTGTTAATTAACAGTTTCCGTATTTTGTGATTCACAATTGCTTTCCGTTTATTTACAGTTGTGAATTGCATCTCTTAATCTCTGCTCTGTCCACTTTTGATGTTGAAAATTCAACTCTACAGTTTAACAAAGTAACTTTTATTGACATTTTAGTAGTTTGAAATAATATAATGTATAATAAATAATATATAGACAAATAAGTCTGTAACATAACAAAAAAAGTACTGGCAGCTTTTTTACAAGGTTTTTGTAGCATAATATACAACCCCAACCCAGACAATATATCAGTTTAAACTATTAAAAATGTTAATAAAAGTCACTTTTTTTTAACTTTTCAAGGTTAAAAGTTGTTGGAAAAAAGCTCAAGGTCCCATAATGCAATTCAAAAGCATGAATAAACGGGGAAAAAAATAAAAACATGAATCGCAAATGACAGAAAACTGCTAATTTATGGCTATTTTTTTACAGTGTACACCAAATATGCGATAAACTGATAAAAAATGTATGATTCTTCTTTGAAGACCAGAATTTTAAACACATCTCTTCCTAGAGCCTTAAGCTATAACCGCTAAACTCTGCTCATACCTTCAGGCTAAGCTGAGGTTTCATGCAACGCATTTTCTGACTGATCGGTCTTGCTAAAATTTGCTAGTGTACTCAAAAGAATGACTTGTACTAATAAAACCCCACACTCAAAAAATGCTGTTTGTTCAAACTTATTTAAAACAACACAATTTTCATTGAGGGGAGTCAAATCTTTTAAACGGTAGATCTCAAAAAGCATTTAACCTACTACCACCCTGTACAAGACCTCCAGACCTTTATTAATCTATATACTGTAGCTATCACTTGCAAGGCATGGCAACTAGCCTGGAACATGTTAACAACATGCTAATTTGTGCTAGCAGCATGTTAATTCATGTCAAATCATTCTAGCACATCAACATGCTAAAACATTCCAACGATAATGCTTATTTATGTTAGTAACATTAATTCATGCTAAAACAATCCAACAATAATTATAATTTATGTTAGTAACACTAATTCATGCTAAAAACATGGTAACAACAGGTTAAATAATGTTGGAAATATGTTCACAGACACAACATGATAATCCAAGCTAACAACATGCTAATTCATGTTAGAAACACAATAACAACTTGGTAATTCATGTTAGAAGCCTTCCAATTCATGCTAGCAATTCACTTTACAAACATAGAATATTATGCTAATTGCTGCTAACAATATATTAAGTATGCTAGAAACATGCTAATTCATGAAAACAATTTGCTAACGTACTAAAAACATGTTTGACACATGGAATTTCAACAAACTTTACTTCTATATTGAATTAATGCCTTTTTTGCATGACACATTACCGTAAAGACAGTTGCTATAAAAAAACAGCACTGCGGCTACAGCCATTTACAGGCCGATGTCTTTACACATTTCATCACATCTTAGCCTGTTTTTTTGTGATTATGTGTGAATTAGATATAGTCTAACTTTTATAACTGCATTTCAAGACAGCTGAAAAGACTGTCTAGCTGTTTTTGAAAGCAACTTTAGTGTATGATAAACAAATGTAATTATAGAGGGCCTTCTCAAGACAAACAGACAGACAGACCACTGACATGTAGATTTACACATCCATAATTGTAATGGAGGAATTTTTTTTTCTGCATGACTTACAATGTTATCTAATATTGTCTACGTTTTTTTTGACGATTTATTTGCAGCGGATATGCCAAAAGAAAACCCATATGAGGACATCACACTTTCTCCCATGTGTTTACCTATAAGACGGCAACGAAACTACACAGTTGGACAAAGAGAAAGGCCACAGCTCAAGGTGACTGTCCTTTTAAATGCATAGTGATTTGATGAGTTTTTTAGTATATATCATATCCAGTGTTGGGCACATAGCTACTAATTACTTATAGTTAATAGTTACGAGTTAGTAACTGAATTAGATCATTATAAAAGTAACTAATTACCAGAGAAAGTAACTATTGCATTACTTTTTAAAAGAAAAATGTCATAAAAGATTACAAACTGTATGTTGAATAAAATGGACACTGAAGTACATAAATTAATATTATTAAACATTCTACACTGCTCTATACTTTATTATTGTTGCTGTGGGACAATGTGAGAGATGTCTATCAAGTTTAATATTTTATTGTAAATATTATCATTACTTTCCCAGTACTAAGTTGCGGCTGGAAGAGCATGGCCAACAAATAAGTCTAAAAATAAATAATTCTTCTGTATCAATGTAACAAAAAATAGAGTATAAATATTATAGTAGCCTATTATTTTTATTGAAAAAATAATATTTATAAAATAATTAATAAGCAAGGACACCGCGACCATTATAATGTTGCAGAATATTTCTTAAAAAGGCTGTCCTTTTGAACTTACTGTTCATTACAGAATCCTGAAAAAAATATATCAGGATTTCCACAAAAATATTTAACCAGTTTTAACATCGGTAATAACAAGAAATTGTTTTGAGCACTACAGCATTAAATGACTGGTGTAATGAAAATTGAAAATGAAAATTCGCAATTGCATCGTATGAGTAATATTTAAAAGTATATTAAAATGTTTTTATTGTAATAATGTTTCTGAATATTGCTGTTCATTTTAATATTTGCTGTATTTTTATTTATTTTTATAATATATTAAAATGGGGAGGAGAATGTAAAAATGCAATAATGTTTCAGAATATTGACATTTGGGGCGGCACGGTGGCTCAGTGGTTAGCACTGTCGCCTCACAGCAAGAAGGTCACTGGTTCAAGTCCTAGCTGGGCCAGTTGGCATTTCTGTGTGGAGTTTGCATGTTCTCCTCGTGTTGGCGTGGGTTTCCTCCAGGTGCTCCGTTTTCCCTCACAATCCAAAGACATGCGCTATAGGTGAATTGAATAAACTAAATTGTCCGTAGGCTGCACGGTGGCGGAGTGGGTAGCACGTTAGTCTCATAGCAGGAAGGTCGCTGGTTCGAGCCTCGGCTGGGTCAGTTGGCGTTTCTGTTTGGAGTTTGCATGTTCTCCCCGTGTTCGCGTGGGTTTCCTCCGGGTGCTCCGGTTTCCCCCACAAGTCCAAAGACATGCGCTATAGGTGAATTGGGTAAGCTAAAATGTCCGTAGTGTATGTGTGTGAATGAGTGTGTATGGATGTTTTCCAGTGATGGGTTGCAGCTGGAAGGGCATCCGCTGCATAAAACATATGCTGTATAAGTTGGCGGTTCATCCCGCTGTGGCGACCCCAGATTAATAAAGGGACTAAGCCGAAAAGAAAATGAATGAATGAATGAAATTGTCCGAAGTGTATGAGTGTGTACAGTATGTGTGTTTCCCAGCACTGGGTTGCGGCTGGAAGGGCCTCCGCTGCGTAAAACATATGCTGGAATAGTTGGCGGTTCATTCCTCTGTGGCGACCTCTGAAATAGAGACTAAGCCGAAGGAAAATGAATGAATAAATGAATATTGATGTTTTACTGACTTTTTTATATTAAGAAAGAAAATTGTTTAAATAATCAAATAAATGCATCTCTTGTCTTTTTAATTTTAATTAACATGGACTGAAAGCCAGCTGCAGTTATGATTTATGTGATCTTTAAAGGCATTTATTCCAACTGTGTATTTCAATAACAATAAAAAATGTACATTAGGTCCATTGGCAAATTGTTAACTTAACTACACTAAACTAAACTTGACTTTCCATCTACATCTTTTCTTGTCTGTCACCATATACAGCTCTCACCGAAGCCCTTCACATTATTGCCTAATGGTGACCGGCTGCATAAAGTGGGACGAGACCATAGACAACTAACAACATCACCTACACGCACCACCATCTCCAGCTCTCCCAGATCATCAGCAGTCAAACCAGCTGCAATGTACAAGACAAGCCGGCAATCCCTGGTAAACCCACACGCATAAACACTGTGTCAGGTGGCATTAAACATTGCACAGCGTGTGTCTGTCACCACCTGTTTCTCTGATTGTGTGCATGTGAACTTTAACCACACTTTGAGATGACATAATATATTCTTCAGAGTTTAATAAAGAGGAGCTGCACCTAAATGCTGACAACACAGCACTGCACCTTGAGAAATAGAGTAAAAGTGTATTATGACTTTAAATCTAGATTTTTTTCGGGTAACACTTTATTTTGATGGTCCGTTTGTTGAATTCAAGTTACATTGCATCTACATGCCAACTAATTCTCATTAGATTATAAGTAGACTGTTAGGTTGGGGTTAGTATGTTGACATGTACTTGCAAAGTTTCTTATAGTCAGTTAAATGTCTGTTGAAGAAGCAGTATCAACAGATATTAAGCAGACAGTCTACTAATACTCAAATGGACCATCAAAATAAAGTGTGACCTTTTTTCTCCTCATGCATTACAGTGCGCTCAGTAATTATGAAGTAAAAATGGAAATAATATTTTTTTACCACGATTTACAGTAGACGCACACTAAATTGTCACTACAGTGTAACAGTAGTTTATTTAACAAGAAATATTGCCATGCATGGTTCTAATGTTATTAATGCATACTTAAAATGCATATTTTTTATTTACATTTTTTATACATGTCCATATGTATTTCAATTATGTAGTATGATGACTTATTATTTTATATATTTTAATAAGTACAGATCAAAATAAGTTTCATTTTTACATAAATGTGCTGTAACATTACTCTGAATGATGTTGATTTGTTCACCATATTGTGACACTTTATTATTAGAGAAGTTATTTAAAAACCAGACAAATTTCATATAATTTTAAATATATTGAAGCATATTGTAAATGTAATTTGATTAATTAGTTTTGGATTCATAATGCACCATTTAACCTACAATTTGCAAGGGAATATAAAATTGTTCAAAATATAAATATTTGATTTAACGTCAAAATAAGATTCCAGAAAAAACATTGTAAATTGCTTTTCCTACAAAATCTGTTTTTCTTTGTCGTTAACATCTGGGTCATGTGTCCACTTTCCTGCCATAATTCTAACCATGAAATCAGGATCATGAATGAATTAATATATACTAAATTAAAATAGCCTGAGAATTGAATGTGTTGAATAGTTTTTGAGAATTGAGTTGCAACCTGATTCAAGAGGTTGATAAATTTGTGGTCAATTTCTGGTGATTAAACTATAGTACAAGACTTAATCTCACAAGCTGTTATCAAAAGTAAAAAAAACATGAACATAGTGTGTGTCATGTTTTGAGAAATGCGACACAATGAAGCTTTTTTTGCAATCATTCATTCATTCATTTTCCTTTGGCTTAGTCCCTTTATTCATCAGGGGTTGCCACAGCGTAATGAACTGCCAACTTATCCAGCATATGTTTTACACAGCGGATGCCCTTCCAGCTGCAACCCAGTACTGGGAAACACCCATACACTCTCATTCACACACATACACTACGGACAATTTAGTTTATTCAATTCACCTATAGCGCATGTCTTTGGGCTGTGGGGGAAACCGGAGCACCCGGAGGAAACCCACACCAAGACGGGGAGAACATGCAAACTCCACAGAAACGTAGAAGTAGCACAGAAGTAGCACAGAAACGCCAACTGACCCAGCCGGGACTCGAACCAGTGACCTTCTTGTTGTGAGGTGACAGTGCTAATCACTGAGCCACCGTGTTGCCTTTTTTCAATCAGCACTGCAAAAATGTTAGGAAACTAAGTGTGTCATTCAGCAGGGCAAAATATTTGTTGTGAACAACTGCACATAAACCATTTTGATGCATAAGCTATTTTTTTGTCCTAGTCCTCAATTGTACTGAATGTAGTACGAAAGAGAAAGGTCATAAATGTCAGTTTTGATGGTCGTAGAGGAAGAGGGAAGGAAGTGGTGAGAAATAGATGATGGTGGTAGGAAGCGGGAGGTTGAGGATTATCATGAAGTCACTGTTCATCATACTGTATGCTGCTGAATAATCAACTGTGTTCAGCTTTGTAAGGTTATTTCATGCTAAAAACGTGGTAACAGCAGGTTTATTAATGTTAGAAATATGTTCACAGACACAACATGATAATGCAAGCTAACAACATGCTAACAACATGCTAATTCATGTTAGAAACACAACAACTTGATAATTCATATTAGAGGCCTTCCAATTCATGCTAGAATCGTGCTAATTTACTTTAGAAACATATAATATCATGTTAACTGATGCTAACAAAATGCTAAGTATGCTAGAAACATGCTAATTTGTGATAACAATATGCTAATATGCTAGCAACTTGCAATTTCAACAAACTTTACTCCTCTATTGAATTAATCACAGACACAACATAATAATCCAAGCTAAAAACATGCCAACAACATGCTAATTCGTGCTAGAAACACAATAACAACTTGTTAATTCATGTTAGAAGCCTTCCAATTCATGCTAGCAACATGCTAATTATCTTAAGAAACTTTAATATCATGCTGTCAGTATGCTAAAATCATGCCAATTCATGATAACAATATGCTAATATACTAGAAACATGCTAACAGCGTGCAATTTCAAAAAACCTTACTCTATTGAATTAGCCTAATTCTTTTTTTGCATGACACATTGGCATTCCTGTACAGACAATTTGTATAAGACCCCTATTAAAAATGATTTAAATTAATCTGCTTTAAAGCACCACAGCTACAGCCGTTTACAGACTGATGCCTTTACGCACATCATCACATCTTAGCCTGTTTTTTTGTGATGGTGTGTGAATTAGATATAACCTTTGTCAGTTTTGATAGTCATAGAGGAAGAGGGAAGGAAGTGGTGAGAAATAGATGATGGTGGCAGGAAACGGGAGGTTGAGGATTGTCATGAAGTTGCTGTTCATCATACTGTATGCTGCTGAATAATCAACTGTGTTCAGCTTTGTAAGGTTATTTCATGCTAAAAACGTGGTAACAGCAGGTTTATTAATGTTAGAAATATGTTCACAGACACAACATGATAATGCAAGCTAACAACATGCTAACAACATGCTAATTCATGCTAGAAACACAACAACAACTTGATAATTCATATTAGAGGCCTTCCAATTCATGCTAGAATCGTGCTAATTTACTTTAGAAACATATAATATCATGTTAACTGATGCTAACAAAATGCTAAGTATGCTAGAAACATGCTAATTCGTGATAACAATATGCTGATGTGCTAGCAACTTGCAATTTCAACAAACTTTACTCCTTTATTGAATTAATCCCTTTTTTGCATGACACATTAGCTTTACTGTACAGACAATTGTAATATCAAGCTGTCAATATGCTAAGTATGCTAAAACCATGCTAACTCATGATAACAATATGCTAACATACCAGAAACATGCTAGCAACATGCAATTTCAGCAAACTTTACTCCTCTATTGAATGAATCCCTTTTTTGCATGACACATTGGCTTTACTGTACAGACCATTTGTATGAGAACCCTATAACTGTTACCTATACCCTAATAACTGTTATAACATAGACCATTTTTGATGCATAAACCATTTTTTGTCCTAGCCCTTAATTGCACTGAATGTAAGACATTACGAAAGAGAAACATCAGAAATGTCAGTTTTAATGGTCATAGAGGAAGAGGGACGGAAGTGGTGAGAAATGGATGGATGGTGGCAGGAAACGGGAGTTTGAGGATTATCATGAAGTCCCTGTTCGTCATACTAGACGCTGCTGAATAATCAGCTGTGTTCAGGTTTTGTGCCAGAATGATCCATTATTTTGAAAAGGCTAGAATCATAAGGACGAAACGGTGTAGATGAGGATCATGGAGGAATGCTGTTTTAATAATGAGCGCGAGCAGAAAGGGGAGGTAAGATGCTGCCTTTCTTCAGTAGAAACCACTTATTTTAACGTCAGACAGCAAGGGAGAAATGTGGAAATTGTTCTGATGTCCAGCTATTCTGTAGGTTGTGCTTGCTTGGTGGTTACTGCAGAGTTAGGTTATTTTAAATGCAGTCCAAGTGAAACATCAGAAGCTTGTTATTATAGTATTATCTATATACTGTATATATTTTGAATTAGGCTGTTTGTTTCTAGCTTCATTTTATTTTATTTTTATTGAAGGAAAATAATGTTTTCATACAATACAACAATAAACATTACCGTTTCCTTCTTTGTAGTTTTTTGTTTTAACCCAAGTCCCACCCCAAGAACTGAACATCCAATGGCAGCTTAACATAATAATTAGAGTCAAATACAATAATTAAACAGTCCGGAGTCATGCATGTCGTGACATAACAGTGATGATGGAAGAAAGAAAAAAAACCAATTACAAATAACAGGGGAAGAAAAATAAATAAATAAATAAATAAAATTTTTGCAGGACAAACTACATTAAAGACAAGAAACACCATGAAGTGGATACAAAGATATATACAGATTATTTAACCGCAGGACAATTCTTTCAGATTTTTAAAATATGATAAAATTGGTTCCCACTACGTATAGAACCTGTCCACCGAACCCCTTAGTGTGTATTTAATCTTTTCTAGTTTTAGAAAAGACATCACATCTTCAAACCAGGCTGTCTAATCCAGTACACAATACACATCTAATCCAGGGTACATTCCTGCCAGCCATGCCTTGCTTAAATGCACCCTGTGTAACACTTTGAATTGTATGAGCCCTAACCTAACAGATGATGATGATGCATGAACATTTCTGAGTGCCTCTCCTCCAGTTCATCTTCCCGTATAGATTTAATCTAGCTTCATTTTAACTTCCGGCATTTTGTTGCTTTTGAAAAAATTTTATTAGTTTTTTGGACGTTTTAGTAGTAGCATTTACATAAAAACGTGTGTGTGTGTGATAATAAAGGCACAGTATGTAATTTTCGGTTCTACTGTAGAGGGCACGTAACAAACAAAGGCATAGTTTGATGATGCTCTGACTGAGTGTGGAATCATGGGAGTCGTCGTCTTCATTTCATTACATCCTATGGGTTAGAATAGCTTATTTCTCTGGATTTGAACATTCATCGAAACATTTGGGATAATGTAAGTGTATTTGAGCTGTACATAAGTCAGCAAAATATATAACACTGTTTTAATGGAAAATATGACTTTATGTGGCTTTAACAAAACAAAACTATATCTCTGTGTGTGTGTGTGTGTGTGTGTGTGTGCGTGCGTGCGTGCGTGCGTGCGTGCGTGCGTGCGTGCGTGCGTGCGTGCGTGCGTGCGTGCGTGCGTGCGTGCGTGCGTGCGTGCGTGCGTGCGTGCGTGCGTGTGTTTGTGTGTTTGTCATGGCTAGTTGTAAGCCTGTCAAGGATAAGTAAATATGAAACTGAAACAAGTGATTCGTTCAAAATAGCTGGTTCATTTAGAAGCAAAGTGAATGACAGTCTTTACTAATAGATTGTGGAATAATTGGCTCAATGAATTAAAAAAAGTAATTCAGGAAAGAAACATCAATCTTGGTGCTCCTCTGACCCACAAATGTTCTGCTCTGGCTTTGTTTGGAACTGTTTTCATCTGATAAAACGAAAAAAATAAAAAATAAATAAAGTTTTGTGTCTAAAATGTAACACACGTACATTTGTATATTGAGCTTCTGTATAAAATCTATATTTACATTTTTTTCATCACACTCACATGCTCACTTTTGTTTGTGTTATATTTTATCTTTTTAAATATAAATATAAAAATCATGCAGGTATTTTAGCTTTCAGAAATTAAATATTTTAATTGCTTGCAATGAATGCTTTTGGACACTCAAGATTGCATTTTAGTTTAGTTATTATTATTTATTTATTTATTTAAAAAATAGTTTCTGTTATTATTATTTAGTTATTATTATATTGTATCATCACAGACAATAAATATAACTAGTGCTGTTAAAAGATGAATCACATTCAAAATAAAAGTTTGGACATAATTTTATATGTACTGTCTATTTGTTATGTATATATATATATATATATATATATATATATATATATATATATATATAAATGCATACATCTATATACATGTATAGAAAATGTTTATTTTATTAAAAGGAAGGAAAGTGAGCGAGTGAGTATATATGAAATACTTATAAAATTATACATATTAAAATGTAAATATGTATTATTATATGTACATAATAAATATACACAATACACTAATATACAGTTGAAGTCAAATTTATTAGCCCTCCTGTACATTTTTTTTCTTTTCCTAATATTTCCTAAATTATTTTACTGAGCAAGGAAGTTTTCACAATTTTTCAGTATTTCCTACAATACTTTTTTCTTCTGGAAAAAGTCTTTTTTGTTTTATTTTGGCTAGAATAAAAGCAGTTTTAAATTTTTTATAACCATTTTAAGGTCAATATTATTAGCCCCCTTAAGCTATATATATTTTTTCAATTGTCTACAAAACAAACCACTGTTATACAATGACTGGCCTAATTACCCTAACTTACTACTTAAAGAAAGAAAAAAAAAAAAAAGAAAAAAAAAAAAACGATTCTAAAGGTGCAGTACTATGTAAGTTTGACACCCAGTGGTTGAACTAGGTATTACATTCCTGGATCAAAACAAATGCAAGCGCAGGTTGCCAGATTGAGGAGTGAGTCTGATGACTGATTTAAGTCGTGTTCTAAATAAAAGCAACGGCACATTGATATTAGAAATGGCTTCTATTTCTTGCAGCTGAACAACAGAAAACTGACAATGATCACCTCAGGTACACCTCATGTGCTTTATTCAGTGTTAAATGCTAATAATGGGAGTTTGAATGGCATTTTACATGACATGTATTGCCATATACTGAAAGCAGCAGCAGATAGTTCACCTCAGATCTTGAAAATAAAATAAACCGTTTGAAATTGAACTTTAGAACTGTGAAATAATGCAAACCAACACATACTGTATCAGTGAGGTTTAATATGTATTAATTAGATTATAAACCTTACCATTTCATGAGTGAGTGCATATTCTGTGCTTCTGAATGGCTGTATTTAACCTTCTGTCGTGTTTCGTCTGGTACAAACAGCCAAATTGCTTATCACTGCAAATCTCGTCACGTAGCGTGTTGTTAGGACACGTGGTTACAATGTAACCTGCTCACCTAATGTTTACGCTCGTAATATTTATATTATTTGCTAATTAATAACCTCATGTGGAGTCTGCCTCTTATTTCAGAGTCTGCTAATGTCCACCAAACATTGGGCGGGTTAAGAAAACCAAAACAAAGACAGCGTTCCAGCACTGAAAACATATTTTCAAAGCATAATATCTAACCAGCATTGTTTTTCAGATAAACAAGAATGTTCACTTAGCATGTTTCTTAAATATCTGCAAACATATTATGGTATTTTTATGCTTTAGAAGAGTCAAAAACTTACATGCAGCACCTTTAACCTAATTAACCTAGTTAAGCCTTTAAATGTCACTTTAAGCTCAATACTAGTATCTTAAAAATATCTAGTAAATGTACTGTCATCATTGCAAAGATAAAAGAAATCAGTTATTAGAAATTAGTTATTAAAAGTATTGTGTTTAGAAATGTGTTGAAAAAAATCTTTTTGTTAAACAGAAATTGGGGGGGAAAAATACACAGGAGGGCTAATGATGCTGACTTCAATTGTATATTATATAAATACAAACTTTAATTTTGTATGCGATTAGTTTTAACTATTTGTTAAACCACTCTAATTATTATTCTCCTAACTAGCAACCACATAAAATCCTCCTTCCATGACTGTATTTGAAACTCATGTGGAGGTCAGAGCAGTGCATCATGCGTTTACCATCCACACATTTTGAGCATTATGCTTTTATCTGCGTGGCAGCAGCACCAGGCTGTTTCCACTCATCATGGGCAGATGCCACAACCGTTTGCTGTCTCATGCTCTCGCTGTGTGATGTGGGCACACCGCTGTGGTCTCTATGAAAATGAATCATAATTAGCGTGTCATGTCCTGTTCTGACCAATAGAGAAAAACACCACTAAAATACATTTGGAGATGTTGGTCATCGTGATGCAGAAAGTATAATTATACCTTTTCTTTAGTAGATTTTAAGATTGTAACTGTGGTCCTCCTTGGTGGTTCATAAAAAAAGTCAACTGGCTCCCACCTCCCACATAGAAATGTGTATATATATATATATATATATATATATATATATATATATATATATATAGTTGAAGTCTAAATTATTAGCCTAAATAATTTCTAAATTAGTCTAAATTTAATTAGTCTAAATTTCTAAATTATATATATCTTAAATTATATTAAAATAGGAAGTATTTCAATGGGTAATAATATATCACAGTATTACTCTTTTTACTGCATTTTTGGTCAAAGAGACGCCTTTCGAAAACATTAAATTTGCTTTATATGAACTAAATGCTAAGGAAATATTGTTTGTGTTCTCTCATGTAGCTTGTAAACAGGATCCAGGAGATTTTTGAGTCCAAAAGAGGAAGGAAGCGAGTTTGGGTGACTGCAACCCGTGGTAAGAGCATGCATATTTCATATTAACCTTGTTTACCAATAGAAAGAGTGTAATAGATCAGTGAGTGTGTGTTTTCTGGCAGATGAATTGAGTGGGACAGAAAGCGATCCCGAGGAGAGCTCTAAAGGTCAGTGTCTCCCTCAGGCCTCAGCAAACATGACTCTTGTTTACTCTAGATTTACTTGTATATCAACCCGTTTTAACAGTTTTTATAAACCCATCAATGCTGTTTACATTCTTCTGTCATAGATCGCTCTCATCGCACCGTGTATGTTCAGTCAACCCTGAAACGAAGGCCAGGTTACCGCACTTTAGAGAGGGATCTGATCCAGCTTCAACAGCAGCAGCTTTTCCAGCAGTTTGTTGTGGTGTCGCTTAGAAAAGGCTCCCCTGGAAACACATACATACCTGAGATCACTCAACAGTTCCCTACCAAGGTAAACAGATCTCTTCAATGAGATCTAATAAGATCTCTGTAATGTAAAATGAAATTAAATTTGACTTATGGAATGTGCATTGCACCATTTTGAATAATTGATTTACATTTAATCAATACATTATTATTGTTATTATTATTATTATTATTATTATTATATTAAAGGGGTAGTAGGTGATCTGCCAAAATGCTAACCGTTAGCATAATAGCATTGAAAACACAGTCTCTCCCCTGCCGTCCAAAGCCACGTCTCCTGAAATCATGAACGCACACATTAAAAATGACAGTAGACAACCCACTAGATCATGTCATTCTCGAAAACTTTATAGTACTTTATAATACTAGAATTCCGAACGAAAAACTGTATTATATCTAGCACGTTTTCAGTTGTGTAGCAAGCAAAACTTGTCATAATGCGCATGCAATTTCATGCATGCAAGGATCGCTGGTTTCACTCTCTCACGCACTTTGTCCTAAAGCGACTAACGTTACTATATGCTTAGTGGTTGGCTGGAGGGGTGCAGGAATTACACTTATTACTAAGCCATACTTATATTGAATATTCAGAGTAGCATGGTAAACAATATAGGGACCGTGCCACAGGTTGTCATTGTTCAAAAATGAATAAATGTGAATATAAAACCAACTTCACCTCAGTAAAGCAGGCTAGGCGGAATAGGGCTATTTACTTATGTTTTGTTCCTAAACTTAATAAAAATCTACATTATCGATGCTGTAAAAGGTCCCTTATGAAACTGAAAATAGTCACATCAATCTTTCGCCAGAAGATTTCAGTGGCTGAACAACGCTTCTGTGCATATAACCCATTCGTAAAACAACAAAATCTACATCAGCTTTGCGTGACTAAAATAGTATTAAAACATAACATTACCTGTCTAAAAGAAATACTTTAGCCATGGTGTCATCCTTCCTCCAGTGTGCAAAAGTAACTCCAATATTGATTCAGGATTTTAAAAAGTTTTGATTCAGCATTTGTTTTTACTTCTGTCACTCTCTCGTGTGGCGGATCTGCGTGAACGGGTGCGTAGATGTACAAATCTACATTTGCTGACAGACAGTTTGGGTTACTTATCAGAATTATGGGAATTATCGGTTCGACAAATTTTAATTGGACGGACATTTTTTTAGCCTTATGCCTTACCCAGAATATAAAAATACATATAAATACATTTAGATCATTTACTTTAATCATTACTTTTGGAATGTAAAGAGACTTTCAACCAGCACAACAAAAAATGTTTCTGAAGACAATCACCTACTGCACCTTTAATGTAAAAAAATCCTTTATTTAAAAAAAAAGTGCACTAAATTTTATTCTATTTTTATGATATTTATAATGCATTTGAATTAAAATAAGTAATACTAAATTATCTTAATTTTTCAATTTTTATTTTTAAAATGTATGATTGAATCATATCAAAGCAATGACATGCAAAGATAGATAGATAGATAGATAGATAGATAGATAGATAGATAGATAGATATTGTAGTGTTAATTTGAAAATTAAAAAATCATATATTTCACTATACAGTTTCTTTTTAGTATTATTATTTTTTTTCTTTGTTTTGCATATAGTTTGAGAAGTCTTCCCGTCTGTCTCGTGAGGCTGAAGACAGATTGAGAGCGATTCCCAAGTTTTGTTTTCCTGACTGTCATGATTGGCGTCCCTCCTCAGACCACACCAGGTAACATATCAACATTAAACCTTTTGTTATAGTTGTCCGACTAGTTCACTTTCCTTAGACACATTTTATCTATCACCCGCAGTGAAACGTTTTCTTTTGTCCTGACGGGGGAGGATGGGAGTCGGTTATTTGGATACTGCCGCAAAATCCTGGTGAGTTTTTTTTTTTTTTAATATGGATTCGTTCAACAAACAAAAAACATAATTTCACTTTGTCACTTAACCCTTGTGTACTGTTCTGCCCCATTGACTACCAGTATAATGACATTTTTTGATTGCAAAGCCATGACACCAAATAATCATGCATTCTTGATTGTTGGTGGCATTCCCTGTTGGGAAGAGGTAGAATGTGTAATTTTTACTGTTGATCATCAGTTGGTAGCATTAACACTTTAGATAGGCCTGTGCAAAAAAGTTTCTATCTTTTACGTGGAGTTCTATGGAGTAAAACTGCCGATGTATGTGCATAAATACACTTACTATGTTGACTATGTTCTGAGAGCTGAGCTGCTAATTTTGCTAAGTGTGCAAAAGTCTCTCACACACACTATACTCCATATAGAAGGCAAATTTTGCAAAAACTTGCAAAAACTTTCTGATAATCAACAGTAAAAATTACAAACGGTACCTCTTCCCAACAGGGAAAACCAGCAAAAACCGAGAATGCATGATTATATGGTATCAAGGCTTTACAATCAAAAAATGTCATTGTAATAGACGTCAATGGGGCAAAAACAGCCACGAAGATAATGAAAGGGTAGTAAATTTTCCCAGAGTGTATTGTTGAATTTTTTTAACAAAGCATTTTTTTCAAAGCATTTTCCCAAAATATGTGTCAAAATAAGATTTGCCACCAAAAATCTTTCCATTTGCTAAAACACAGAGAAAGCTGTGGCTCAAAATCCACCCAGAGTGGATGAAAACATCCCCAACAGCACACAAGGGTTAAAATAATGCTTTGACCAAACATCCACATTCTGCCACATTTGTCAATTAAAATGTCTCATCATTCATTATAATGCAGGTCTGGATTAACACTAAAGTAAATTATAGGGCCCATGAACTGAGAAATCAAAATTCCCTTGATCTTTTGATATATAAGAGGTCATTGTACCATAAAAAAACATCCTGTAAGCTTTAGAACTTTTGTGTTAGTCTACAAACAGATTATATTGGAGCCAATCTGCTAAAACTTTTAAAAAATGTTTTACATATACAAACTGTCTGCCAGTCATACCAGTAGGCATTTACTTTCGACCTTACAATACACCAAGCCTATTCAATTTAAAACAGTGTGTTAAGATGAAGGGCATCAAAACAGCAAAGAAAGTTGCCTATTTTTGATGTTTAAAACTTCAATAACATAACAAATGGGCTTCAGAACAGTTCACAGGCCTTTAATAATATGCTGTGAGAGTATACAGAGTTTGCTCAGTGTTGGACAGTGTTGTATAAAGTTACTTTTAAAAGTAATACAATTCAATTCATCTTTATTTCTATAGCACTTTTTTTTTACAATGTAGATTGTGTCAAAGCAGCTTAACAGATGAAGAAGGTCTAGTAAATTCAAATAGTTTCAAGTTCAGTTGTCACAGTTGAAGTAATATATAAGGTAAAAGTAATATATTACAATCTTAATCTTAAAAATACTTTCAGATTACTTAAAAAGTAACTAAATAACACATTTAGTTACTTAAAATTAGTGACTTAAAGGGATAGTTCACCCAAAAATGAAAATGGCATCATTTACTCATCCTTTACTTGTTGAAAGAGATATATTTGAATGCAAAAGCAGATATTTTGAAGTAAGCTGGAAACCTGTAACCATTGACTTCCATAGTATTTGTTTTTCCTATCACGGAAGTCAATGGTTACAGGTTTTTAGCTTTCTTCAAATTATCTTCTTTAGTGTTCAACAGAATAAAGAAACTCATAAATGTTTGGAACCACTTGAGGGTGAGTAAACAGTGAGTACATTTTCATTTTTGGGTGAACTGTATTGTATTACTTTATTTAACACGTGTTGAAAGAGCACTAGCATTGACCTCTCACCCATCTGTCCTGCAGCCCAGTGGGAAAGGGAAGAGACTGCCTGAAGTTCACTGTATCGTCAGCAGACTGGGCTGCTTCAATCTCTTCTCAAAGGTCAGGGCTTTTCATTGATCATCCATAAATGTTCTGTTTCATCAGCTCTAGTCAGAGGCTGAGTTATATTTTGTCTGAAATGAGCAGATCCTGGAGGAGGTGGAGAGGAGGAGAGAGATTTCTCCTGCACTGGTTTCTCCTTTCATGCACAGCGTCATGGAAGCTCCTTTTCCAGCTCCTGGACGCACAATCACCGTCAAGAGCTTCCTGCCAGGGTCTGGGAATGAGGTGTGCTGATGTTTAACTGTTGTTTAATTCAGTTCTCTGTATAATGCTAGATGTGGGTTGTTCTCAGTAAGTGAAAACTATTATTTCTTAAACATTGTAAATATTAATTTAGATATTTATATTATTATTTCTCATAAAGACCATGTATGTTTAGTTGTGTGTATGTGTTTATTTTTTTTTATGTAAATTTTTTTTGGTTTAAATTTTGATAGTGTATTAATGTTCTTATATGTATTACTTTTTTTTACAAATTAAGATACTTATTGGAAAAATAGACATCAGTTAGTCTCCGGGGAAACCGGAGCACTCGGATTAAACCCACGCCAACACGGGGAGAACATGCAAACTCCACACAGAAATGCCAACTGACCCAGCCGAGGCTCGAACCAGCGACCTTCTTACTGTGAGGCGATTGTGCTACCCACTGTGCCACCGTGAGGCCTGGCTTTTAGAATATTTTATGATAATATTAATAATGTATTTTTTCTTGTTTAAAGACAAATTACTCCTGTTTTAAACAATACAGAGCCAAACCTTTTTAATCTTATTTCATAAATTGAAGTTCTAAAATTTTACCGTTTACATTGAGATTTATGACTATGTGAATCCCTCAAAAGTCACTTAATAGGTTTGTTGTGGTCTCCTTGACTTCTACGCTGCTTAATATAATACAGATTGCATCAAGGCAGCATTACAAATAAAATCAAAAATAGCATCAATTATATTACTAACAGCATGGAGTTCACGTGAACCGGCAAACTGTAAGAGAAGCTTGGTTAATAATATTGTGTCTGATTCTGTCAAACTGACGTCAACAGAGAAGGACTGCCACTTCAAACGCAGATGCAAATGGTCAGACTTTGATTGAAGATTACCAAAACAAACTTTTTTTTTTTCAGTGGATTTACTCAGCACTCATTATTTGTTAAATTAAAGAATAACAATGTGTCCTAGCAAAATGAACATTGTACATTTTTATTTCACACAGACTTTAAGACAAGTTCAGCAATGTCGTAATTCAACTTTAATCAGTTCATTAGCCTAATAGTTCAAGTTTTGACTTCTACCAGTCTGATCTCCTTTGTGTTTCTGCCATACATGCAGGTTCTGACTCTGTGCCGGCCGGTGGACTCTCGTCTAGAGCACGTGGACTTTGAGAGTTTGCTGCAGTGTCTCAGTGTCTCCAGACTCCTGCAGGTCTTCGCTTCACTTATGCTGGAGAGGAGAGTGATCTTCATCGCAGACAAACTCAGGTACAGACCAACACATACAGCTCAATTCTGAATGCCAAGTAGAATTAAAGGAACACTCTACTTTTTGGAAATAGGCTAATTAACTCTTACCCTAGAGTTAAACAGTTTACTTTTCCCATTTTGTAATCCATTCAGCTGATCTCTGGATCTGGTGGGAGCACTTTTTGCTTAGCTTAGCATAGCATAGATCATTGAATCCAATTAGACCATTAGCATCTCACTCAATAACATCCAAAAAGGAGTTTTGATGAGGTTTTCCTATTTAAAGCTTAACTCTGCTGTATTTACATTGTATACTAAGGGCGACGGAAAATTAAAAGTTGCTATTTTCAATGCTGATATGGCTAGGAACTATTCTCTCATTACACCGTAATAATCAAGGAACTTTGCTGCCGTACCGTGGCTGCAGCAGGCACAATGATATTACACAGCACCTAAAAGCTAGGTTGCTAGTAGGTAACAGAACTGTGTAATATCATTGCATCCACAGCAGCCATGGTACGTCAGCAAAGTTCCTTGATTGTTACGCCAGAATGAGAGTTTTTGGAATTTTTTTGAGCAACATGCTAATGGTCTAATCCATTTCAATGATCTATGCTAAGCTAAGCTAAAATTGTTCCCTCCAGACTCTGAGATCAGCTGAATAGATTCAAAAATGGTAAAACTCAACTGTTTAACTCTATTTCCTATTAAAAAAAGAGTGATTTGTTGAGTAAAAAGTATAGTAGAAAAGTAATTTCTAAAAAGTAGAGTGTTGCTTTACATTCAAACCTAACAGTATATTTCTGTGTTTAGTGTTTTATCTCGATGTGCCCACTCTGCCCTGGCACTGCTCTACCCCTTCACATGGCAGCACACATTCGTACCTGTTCTTCCAGCCGGCATGCTGGACATTTGCTGCTCTCCCACTCCATTTGTAATGGGGGCTCTGTCTCCATCCCTGCCCGAGGTGCTGGACATGCCCATTGAGGAGGTCAGTCGCATACATTTATCATGGTATGCAAGTTACAGTAGTTTTTCTTCACTATTGTCAAAAAAGAAAACAGAGTAGGGTGGGACTTCTTTCTCCTTAGGGAATTGATTGGGGGATTAAATTGATGTGGTTTGCTATTGGTCGATCAGGTTTGAGTGACAGATTGCCTTGTAGACACCAATAATCTGTTTTCTTATTTTAGCCAATAAAATATTTATTGTTTTAAAGGGCACCTAGTTTACCCCTTTTTCCAGATTTAATATAAGTCTTTTGTGTCTCCAGAATGTGTCTGTAAAGTTTCAGCTCAAAACACCCATCAGATTATTTATTATACCTTTCAGAAGTTTGTAATTTTGAGCTCTTAGCATCTTGTAGCTGTTTTGGTGGACTGTGCCTTTAATGCTAGTCCTCCCCGCCCACCGTTCCCACGTGCCTGTCAGTGTGCCTCAGTCTCCGCCCTCAGCTGCCTCAGATAACAGACAGACATGAAGGAAGCAGATCTCACGTAACGTTTGTGAGAAATATTACAGTAAGAACTTTCCCAATGATTATTTGATGTATTTGTTGTGGAGTTGCAACGATGAGTCACACACAATGTCGTTACAAAGTTCACACACACACACACACACACACACA